>OX596074.1:139675085-140875085 GCA_951394005.1 Protophormia terraenovae
TACAGTGCATCTGATGAATATTCCCCAAAAAACAAAATCTGTATATCATCAGCGAAAGCGTAAATCTCATAAGAGTTCAAGGTAATCAAGCTGAATATATTATTTAGATTCATTGAAAATAGTAATGGGCCAAGAACCGAACCTTGTGCCACAGCCGAAGTTATATGATTTTGTTGGGATCGGGCATCATTAAAAAATACAAACTGCTCACGTTCGCTTAAATAAAAGTAAATTAAGCGGCAAGAATTCCGATCAAAGTTGATCTCAGAGTTTTTAAACCATTCTAACATGATCTAAATGATTAAATGCCTATGATAAAACTAGGGAAACCAAAACAGAAGCATAGTTTATATTAATCTTGTCCCTAATTGCTTCAGTTATACATAATAGCACTGCGGACGTGTTACAGTTCTTCCGAAAGCCAGTCTATCTGTCATTAAGTAATGAATTTTGAAAGATAAATTTATTAATTTGTAACTTAATAACATGCTTAAAAACTCTCGAAAGAGCAGGCAAAATATTTATTGGTCTCATGTTTTTAAGTCCATAATCTGTTCCATTTTTTGGGATTGGAATTACCCTTGCATACATTTATGAATGTATTGAATCTATTAAAATTCTGTGAACAATTTTTATGCATTATGTCCTACCTTTAAAATTGCAAGTCAATTCGAATTCACTTTATGTCCTCGTCTGTCCATATTTGTAAACCTAGTGTCCTTGCAAATAAAGCTTAAATTGTGTTCAAATATTTTACAGAAAATTTTATCTTATTGTCAATTCATAAAATACTTTTATCAGAATAAAACCATGAACACAAAAAAATTATATATATATATATATATATATATATATATATATATATATATATATATATATATATATATATATATATATATATATATATATATATATATATATATATATATATATATATATATATATATATATATATATATATATATATATATATATATATATATATATATATATATTCCACGAAAGATTTATAAAAAATGCCAATTTTTTTACGGAGGGTCATCCGATTTTGTTCATATTTGGTACATATATAACCTATGGAGCCATTTAAATATCTCCTTTTTTATTTTTTTGAATTTTGAAAATTCGCGAATTTATTCGCGATTTAAATTTTTCAAAAAGTGAACAAAATTACAAAAGTGCCTAACTTTAAACATCAATATCTCAAAAAGTTGCTAACGGATTTTAATGATTTAAATTGCATATTTAAGAAGAATAAGTTCACTATAAATGTAGTAATTTTAAAATAATATTATCGTTTAGAAATGCATTCATAATGCAAATGCAATTTTTGGATGCATTTTTGAAAAATGTATACTCTTTCAATTGTTTTCTTTTTTCGATATAAAAAACATTATTATAATATAATAAATAAATTCGCGAATTTTTCAAAATTCAAAAAATTAAAATGGAGATATTTAAACGGCTCCATAGCGTATGCCAAATATTATTAAAATCGGAAGACATGAAAAATATTCTTGGGTGTTTTTTCACGGAATGAACGATATATTAAATTATTTTTTAATAAAATTATTAACTAACTTTATATTGAAATTTTATTATATTAGTAATTAACATAATTAATTTTCTAATTGGTTTACATTTCTTTTAATAAATTTAAAGCTTTTAATAAAATATAAAGAAAAAATAATAAATAGTCTATAAAAATTCAGAAATAACATAAATTTTAGTAAATTTTTAAAAGTTTTTAGCTCATTATATCTTTTAAGAAAAAGAAGTAATAATAAAATCATTTATTCTAGCTATTATTATTATAATTTTGATGAATGAAGCAAAATCTATTAAAAATTAATTAATATAAGCAATTTAGTAATTGAAGACCATTTTTAATTTTTTCTGTGTATAAGGAACTTATGTCATAAATTCAAAAACATATTATTATGGAAAACGGTTACAGGTACCAAAATAGTTCAAAGGTATAAAATTAAATAAGAATAATATAATTAATTAAATATCTGACTAAATTTAGTGGAAGGTAGACACACTTTTTTTATTTTTTTGACCTAATGACAATATCTGCGATATCCTCTAACACATTTTTTTAAGTGTTATTTTATAAACGTGTAAAGACATATTTATTTGCTCTAATCAAACATACTTGTCTGTGGTTATCAAAATATTAAGTATCCATTCAATTAGTCACCAATTAATGAATACAATTTTATTTTAATCTATTTAAATAATAATAGTTCAACATTACTTTACAAGTTTATCTATTTGCGTAAGTATAGGTATACATAATTATTAATATTCCAATTAATAATTAAACACAATAAATGCATTTTCAAATCAACATTTCAATCATCAATTTGTATGTTGAATATCAAAGGAGGCAAATTAAAAAAAAAAAAAAAACAAAAGACATAATAGCAACATCATTCGCTGTTATATGTATTTAGAATTGTTATTCCCTTGATTCAATCAACAACAGAAACTGTTGAAAAACACTTGTGAATGTGCGCCAAATACAGCAAAATAAGCCTAACAGAATAATTTATTCATAAATTAGTGTTAAAATTAAAACAAGAAGATGGATGAAGACATGAAATTTAAAAATTAATTTTCTAAAAGAGTTGAAAGGAAATTAAATTTTGAAGAGGGTTAAAGGGAGCAAAACAACTATAAAGAAACAGGAAATGAAAGAGTCACATGGTAATAACAATCACGTTATAGCTGTTTAATGATACGAAATGGACAGTTAAATTAATAGTTCAAAACGTGCAATAGACACATATATTTACTCAATTATTTACTTAAATACAGTTTTATTAGTACACACATGTATACATTTATGTATATGTATGCTACATAACATGTGTATGTACACAAATGAATGAACATTGACAATTATATTGTAATTATTATTATGGCTGCTATTGTTAGTAGAGTATTGTTTTTTTTTTTTTTTTTTTTTTTTTTTTTTTAATTAAAGGTTATACGTACAAGAACAATTGAAATATGTAAAATAGTTATAAACGTTAAAACATATGTATGTGTGTAAGTGAAGTTATGTGATTATGAGGAACTATACATAATATACAGGGGTTTGCGCATAATATGTAAAAAAAAAAATATGTCTTTAAAACAGTTTATAAAGGGGTATACTATACATAAATTATCTAAAAGTATCATTTATTTCAACTACTTAGATACAAAAGAACTCTTCCTAAATTGTTATTTATGAGTATATAATAGCTGTTCATTGTGAATATTTTCATTAAAAATATATTATTTTTATATTTTATTTACATTTTAAAAAATAAAATAGTTTCGAATCGTTTTATGCTCTTTGTAATCAGCGTTTGAAAAACTCCAACTGCAATCAAGTTTTTTGGATTGGCTAAACCTACAGCTACTGAAAATTGTCAGTAGTGGTAGCCAAAGCAATTACAATTTTTTTGTAGTCTAACACTTTCTTTAACTACTGATATTTGCAAAAAAAAAAATTTAAAAACACGTAGTTAAAATGAAGCAGTAGTTTTAAAAACAAAATAATTGACTACCACACAGTGTGCGATTTTAAAAATGAAATGGAAATAATTATGGAACTTTGGAACGGCTGCTCCGGTTTTCATGAAATTCCACATGGTGATAGTAGAGATGTAGGCAAGTTTAAGTTTTGAGCTTGAAGCATATAGACTTAAAGGGGGCGACTCCACAGGCCCACAAAGTTGGACACCTCGGGTATAAAATTTATTAAAAACGATCCTGATTCCTTATATCTTAACCTATTTCAAAGACTTTTATATAGGAGAATTCTGCTAGTCGATATCTACACAAAACATCCTCCCATGCCTATATTATCTCTTTTTGTTCAACAGATATTAAGCTTAAAAAATTAAATTTTTTACTTTTTAGCCTGTCTTGGTGAAGTTTTTTCCCTACAGTGGGTCCAATTTTAGACCTATTGTTTTAAAATTTTCCTTATTTCATTAAAAACAAATAGAAAAGTTGTGTAGAGAAAGAATTTTGAAAAAATATTTAAGGAGTCAAAAGTTACAAGCTTTTAAATTTAAACTTTCAAAAAAATTTGATATTTTCTTGTTTTTTTGGCCAAAAAAGTGGTAACATTCTTTTTCTGTTATATAAAAATATTCTTAAGTAACATATATAATGTATATATTTTTCTGAAAGATAACTAAACACAAATTACTTTAAAGGAAAAAAAGATTTTAAAAACCAATTTTTGCGAGAAGCAGGGTTTCCCAAATTTGACCTATTTTTCCAACAAATTTCGAATTTTCGTCTTAATTTCTCAAATCGCAAAGCCAGAATGAAAAAAAAGTTATACTTTTTATTTAGTCTAAAGTGTTTTAATTTTTTTTGCAATAGAAATTTTTGCTCCCCGTTATTGGTTGGAAAGATATAGCAAAAAAAGTAAAAAATCCCATTTTAGGAAATTTTTTAAAGTTTTTTGGAAATTACGGGATTTTTGTAGATAAATCTAAAAAAGCGAATATTGCTTTGAATTAAGCATCAAAAAATCTACTTATTCGTGAAATTTCATACAAAGATATTCATTAACAAGGATTTTATTGCATAATAAAAATGACAAATTTTTATATAACAGAAAAAGAATGTTATCACTTTTTTGGGAAAAAAACGGGAAAAAATCAAATTTTTTGAAAGTTTAAATTTAAAAGCTTGTAACTTTGCACAACTTTTCCACTTATTTTTAATGAAATAAGGAAAATTTTAAAACAATAGGTCTATAATAGGACCCGCTGTAGCGAAAAAACTTCACCAAGACAGGCTAAAAAGTAAAAATTTTATTTTTTAGCTTAATATCTCTTAAACAAAAAAAGATAATATAGGCATGCGAGAATGTTTTTTGTAGATATCGACTAGTAGAATCCTTCCATATAAAAATCTTTGAAATCGGTTCAGATATAAGGAATCAGGATCGAGGTGTCCAACTTTGGGGCCCTGTGGACTCGCCTCCTGTAGGTTTATATGGTCCAAGCTCAAAACTTAAACTCGCCTACACCTCTTCTATCACCATGTGAAATTTCATGAAAATTGGAGCAGCCGTTCCAAAGTTCCATAATTATTTCCATTTCATTTCTAAAATCGCACAAAAAGTGAATGCAGCTGTAGTTTAAGCAAATAAACGACTACAAGTTTTAAACATTTCTTAAACTCCAATTTTAGTTATATTTTGCTGCTACGACTACTTGGAGTCTAGTTTTTCAAACGCTGTTTGTAATATGATTTTTAGTTACTTGAAATTAATTTGAATTAAAATTATTCAAATATTATTCCATTTATTAACAAGTCATATAAAATTAAATTTCCACAAAAGTATTCGAATATGAATTTATAAAATTTAAATCAAATTTCAAAGTCTTCAACTAATTTGAAAATATATTTTATTTTTTTATCTTGAATATTATTACTCTTTATTTTATTTTCTATTTTAAAAATAAAATAAAATCTGTTTCAAAACATTAATTTTTTTTTTTTATTCATAGAAAATTTTTTAATAATTTGCTTGGAAAAAGAAAAATTAATAAAATATTTTATTTATTCTTGTATTGGAAAAAATTTAATATTTTGTTTTTTTTATTCAAACCTTTTGAAGCTGAATATTTTTATTTTTTAAGAGTTTTTGTTGAATAAAATTATCAATATATTTATTTTAAATTTTTCTATTTGAATATATAGTTTTTAAATAAAAATCGGAAAAATTTTTTAAACTTTTTTTATTTAAATAAAATACATATGAATATTACTCAACGTTAATATAATCAAATAAAAAACTTTTGATTATCTTCTTATAAAAAAATATTTGTTTTACTTGTGATTAAATAAAATATTTTTATTTTTAATTTATTTTGTTCAATCGGATACAAAATTATAATAAATTCAATTGTTTTAGTATAAATAGAAATCCTTAATATTGATTAACAAATATTTTTAATTAGAAATAAGAAATGGAAATGATATAAAAAGTATTTTCATTTTTTATTTCATTCACAATTTACAGCTAAGGAGTATGTAATATATTTACTATTAAACAATTATATTTAAATATTTTTTACATTTTTATACAAAATTAATTTTTTTTTTTACCATTTTCTATTTACGATTAACACGTACATGTATGCATTTAATTATCAAAAAACTTTTAGTCAAATAATTGAATTTTAAGTGTGACACGTCGTAGAGTAATTAATTATTAAAAGATAATAATAATGGATACGTTCTGTTTTGTTCTATTTCTTGTCCAAGTCAAACACAGATTTATACACACACCTACATACAATGAAACAAAATTATTAAAGGAATTGTAAGGATTTCAAATGGGAATATTAAATTGATTGTAAATATTTTAAATAATAGGAAATTTTCCTTTGAAATGATTAATAGGTAAATAAATAAATAAATAAATAAGCTACCTTTAAGTGGATAATAAAGTGGTCATGTTTTATATGTCAGTCTTAAGATCTAAAACAAAAATCCTTAATTTAAATTTATTGAAAAGTCAATCTCAATTTCTTTGGTTTAACGAGAAATGTTGTGAGTTAAATTTATAAATTACACAGGTCAACAAAATCGCAAAAAAAAAGTTGTATATCTCGAATAATTCTGCAAAATTATTATTATTTAGGCTTGATATAAAGTAGAAAGTCAAATGAAAACTAATTTCTTTCTTGAGGAGTTTTTACGTTATATAATTTTCTGGGTAATAGGTAAGAGAAATTAGTTACGCATTTTTTATAGCAACATAGCCCCTAAAAGTTTTTAAAGTTGAAAAAACCGAGAATTTCTCAATTAACTCACATGGAAACCATGGAAAAATGAGGGATAAGGAGAGGATTTATAGGAAAAATGTTTATTTGGTATAACTAGTACAAGATCGCAGATTAAAAAAATGCAAATATTTGTAAAGTCGTTTTGACAAAAAATTCGTAGACACCAAAAGTTTGAACAAATAAAAATCCAAGTTTAAATAACAAAACCAACAAAAAATTATGTCTTGAATAATTTTGTTTCATTTTTACTCCTTAGACTAAAAGTACTGATAAAAGTTACATGAAACATTTCCATCATATCTCACTTTTAACACATAGATAAATGAAATGAAATATGTACCTGTAAGAAATTTTTAGGTTATATAATTTTCTGGGTAATAGATAGACCAAATAATGGATCGGTATTTTATAGAGAAGGAATAATGCAACAAAAGCGTTGAATAAAAAAGTAAAAGTCTTTGAATTTACTTTACTGCAGTACATTATCTGTTAGTGCTATTTTAAAATTTTTGAGATTTACGGTCTTTTGTTTGTTATATGAATACAATATTTTTTTTTCTCCACATCCCTACTAGCCCCTCATATTTGTGACAAGTTAGAGACTTGACTAGTATACTACATTTTTGTAGCCCTTATGTTACGGCTATAAAACATTAGTGACTAATTTTCTTTGCCTATTACTTGGAAAATTTTGTAATCTAAAAACTCTTCATGGATCCATATTTTCTTTGGTTCACAATGGATTAATAATGTGACATGATGGAAAAAAAATCTAAACGTTCCTGGTGATTTTTATTAATTATGAGTGCATTTTAACCTCCTCAAATGCTAAATCTAGCACTGAAATTGCTAAAACTGCAACATTCTTAATTATTTGTTAAAGAATAAGTCATATTTTCGTTGCTCTTTTTTTCTAAAACATATGTAGTTAATTTGACAACTTATAAAAAGTATTTCTTAAAAATTATTTGTAATATTGGGAAATTCAGTAAAAATATGATCTATATTTTAAAACTTATAACTAATAATGACAAATTTAATGATAAATTCTTTAAAAAAAAATCAAAAAGTAGTGAATTAAAAAAATACCTTTAAAAAGTGTAAAAAAGCATTTAGAATATTTTTATAAATTGTCAATGCATTTTAACCCTTTTAAATGCTAAATCTAGCACTTAAAGTGTCAAAACTGACAACAATGATTCTTCTGTACCCTTTACCATCTTACCGACAAATAAAAAAAATTCGCCTTAAACCGATCTTGCTGAATTTCAAATTATATATGACAGTTATCGGTGGGCTTCATAAACGCCATTTCAACCGACACACGGACGGACAGATGGACGAACGGACATGGTCCTATCGTCATCATTTGTTGCAAAGATCAAGACAATATTAACTTTTTTGCTCTCCGATAAAAATTGTAGAAATTACAAACGGAAAGCCAAATGTATATACCCAGCAGGTAAATAAGTTAGTGCTTCCTCCCAACAGGTCTGAATGCCTCCGAACAAATTTTAAACACATTCTTTTTTGCCTTCTGTAAAAATTCATTAAAGAATTGCAGCAAAAAAAAAAAATAATAATAAAAAAATATAAATTTTAATACACTTTTCCGACACACATAGGTCAAGAGTTTTACAAATTTATTATATTTTTTGACAGAATAATTCTAAAATTATATAATGAACATTTGTCCTATTAAACTTATAAATTGTTTCGAAGAATTAATTTATTCATGAACGTTTCTTCTCATATAAATTCTTAATATTCATATTTGAAACATGATGGGAAACAAATTGTCAAACATTTACTGAAGATACATATTTATAAATTAAGGATCTTTATTTTGTTAGTCGGTGTTCATAAACAGCATTTTTTTTTTTGCTGCAATTCTGAGTTCGTAGACGAGAGAGTTTAGTATTCCCTTCTCCTCTCTCTCCTACGAACTCAGAATTGTAGCAGGAAGTCAAGTATTTGTAAGACCTATTTGGATTTTTTTGAAATTTTTTAATAATTTATAGCACGTAAATCATTTTCGTCAATCATTTTGATGAAAATAACGACAAATCAACGTGGTTGTTATTAAAAATAATAACTGAAGTATTTTTCCATAATAACTAAATCAAAAAAAAATTTTTTAATATTGATTCCGAAAAAAGTTATAAGGCAAAACGTGTGTTAAGATTTTTTCGATCGCATTCCTTATTCTCAATTTGATATCAAATTTATTAAGTTTTCTTTATTTTTAACTACAAAAATATTGCGTTTAATAACTGATCTCTACAAATTTATTTATCTGGGTCAAAAATGCTTAGTTTATTTTTACTAAAAACTTAAAGAATGTGGATTAAAGTGTAAAACTTTTTTATAAAAGTCTATAAAATATTTAGAGAAGAGTTTTGTTTAATATTTATCATCAAAAAAGATAAGTTTAACAATTTTTCCTCCCTTTTATGACCGTTTTTGTGTTTTTCGATTTTACCTTAAAAAATCCAAATACACAAGTTCGTTCTGGAAATTGATTACGGATTATTATTACTACAGCCAAGAACTATAAAAACTGAAAAAACTGTTCATTTTGACCCACGCATTAAAAACATGTACTGAAAGGGTTAAATCTCTATTTAAGAAAATAATAAAAACATTTTATTTCAATTAATTATAAATTTAAGATAAAACCTTCTTACTTGAAAATGGATTTGAAAAATTGTTATTAAATATCTTGAGCCAAGGACGAAATATCATTAAATATTTTTTACAATTTGCCAAAATAACCAGGATGATAAGAAAAATCATCCTGTATATAGAGTTAAAATTCGAAAACAATAGTTTTCGAATTTTAACTCTATATTTTTTGGAACTTTAATTAGTAACTTCGAATTATTTTATAGGTATGGAGAAATTAATAAATGTGTGTTATCTCTTTAAAGAAATGCTTTTAATTTTATGTTCAAGCAAAAGGTCTAACAATCCTTATACGAACTTGTTGAGAACCGCAGACCCTCATTTGAGAACCGTTGTGTTGGATAGAAAAATACTAAAAATAAACTATGCGAATACATATTTAATAAAATTTTAAAAATTAGCCAAATAAATCGCCACCTTGTTAAAAATCGCCATGTCGCAAAACGGAAAATTCAGTCGCCAAAACCAATTAAAAATCGCCACGTTTGGCGAAAAATCGCCACATCTGACAGCCCTGATTACGAGACTTACAAAGCTCAAACTCATTTAGTCTTGTTTTAAGTGTCGATAAAGAAGGTAGTCCGCATGTCTTTTTTTTATACATTTCATACTCTTTTTAATAGCATTGAAAATATAAGAGAGTATATTTATTTATTTAAGAGTCCTTGCCTTTTCGCTTCCTTTTGGAAGGGAGAATGACACGCCGTGTAAAAAAGAAATAGTGTTGCAATGCGAGTGGCAGGCTTTGTAGGTCCCAAATAAGTCATTTTAGAATGTATGTTTAGCCCTTCTATTTCCGACTGTGTATACCCTTTACACCTGTGGTGAAGGGTAATAAAATTGCTAAATAATAAAATCACCGAAACTTGGTCGAATCTATAAACCCACTTTTTAAAATATAATTTTATATGGAAGATGGCTGGCAAAGTGGGCGACCCATGCTCATTTTTAGCTTTCGAGTTTATATCGATCCCCCAACTATTTGTATAAAAAAATATATATATTTAATAAAAAAATAATTAATAATGCTATTACGAGTACACAAAATTCCATCATAGGCCTATTAAGACTCTAATTGAAACTTGAAGCTATTCAATTATTGTTATTGCTATTATCTTTCTATGAAAACATCTTAGCAAACTAATATTTTTTTCCACCAGAGAACACAACCGAGAATATGTACACTTGCAAGCAAGCGATAGTCACCAATACTCGAAAATACTTTTACTTATACACTATTCCAAAAACAACTGCCTCAAACTTAAGCAAGAACAAGGACAAAAATACGACAAGTTGTACTTTCGCTCCCTAGTTATTATGATGACCAAAATAAAATCAAATCTAACAAATTGATGACAATGCTATAAGGCAACAAAATACATTAAATCCACTTAAATACTATGCGTTAAAGTGTGAGTATATTTTGCCTATAAATAACCGAAGGATATAATACAATCACACACGCAGTTATTTCTATAACATTATGTTGTAATAATACATGAGAGATTGGTTTTATATGTGTGTATGTCCTTTATTATTTAAATATTAAATAGTTTCTTTATCATAGCTCTCTTTCTAGTCTAGTTTTGCTTAAGGTGCTATTTTACCTACTACTGGCCATTATAAAATATAAAGGATATAAAACCAACAAAAACATTTCCCTATCTTACTATTTTGATTTTGCTTTACGCTTTTTCTTTAGCTGCATTTGTTTTTTTGAAAGTTTATACTAATCTGCTGTTATAAGTGCTATTGTGTGAGTGTGTATAAAAATTAATCTGTTTCTTTTATCGTTTCATGATTGTTATTGTCAGCATTAAATTTATGGTATTGGCTTGTTAGTGTCAAACAAAACATAAAGAAAATATCTTGAGGCCAACCACAACTTCCCAACCCTGGCAAACTTCAGCACTTAACAAAAGACAGAAGGAATAAAGTATCTCCTTGTATTGTGCGCTTAAAAGAACCTATTGAAAATAAAGCATAACAAAGGAAAACGGAAACAGCAGCAAACTAGTTTTGCTCTAAAACAAATCATTTTTAATTTGAATGCCGTTCTGCAATTTATTTTACTTCCAGTTCAATATCTGTTTCGTTTAGCATAAATGATCAAAGATTAAGATTATTTTCTTAAGAAAGGTACCATTTTAAAAGTTAAAAAGGATTTAAATTTTTTGTTCTAATTTTGAAGGGAAAGGCTAGAGAGAGAAATAAATCGTGTTTTCTTAAAAAAAACCTATACTTGATGAAGTTGTTACTTTTTTCTTCATCAGATGGGACCCTTCAAGATATTAATTATAACAATTTTTTATTTCACAAAATAAAGAAAACACTAACCATTTCATCAGCGTTACACAATACATTATATATAAATTTTAAACTAAAATAGCAACAATCGTAATTGAAATTGAATACTAAAATCAATAAAACTTTTATACTATTTCCACCTAGCAATAGAATTATTATTCATTTAATCAACAAGCACAAGAACCTTTGGCCGTAAAAATTACACTGGTCAACACAATTCTCGTTTCCGTCGAGCAATATCAAATTATCTTCTTTAGATCTTGTTGCAAACTCAAGCAATAGTCATATGTGAGTCCCTCCTTCCTTGATAATGCTTTTTCATTCTCCGAAGATTTTTATGAAATCTTTCATCCTGCTATTTACTAAAATTACTCAGATTTTGTGGAAATCGATCTAAAACCTAAAAGCGAGAGCAAGAATGGATTTTTATGCTCATGTTGTATACTAGCTCTTGCAACTTCAATAGCATACATTCAACAAGCTCGAAATAGTCGTCAGATTTCTTTTTGCCTAGGAAGTCACTCATAACCGAAATAATTGAATTCTAAGCTTGGAATTTGACTTCAGTCATTGATTTGACAAAATTAGGGTCTTTCTCGAGTTGCCTAATAAGTGGACCATCAAAAATACCAGCTTTCAATTTTTCTGTACATAATCTTGGAAACTTGCGTGAAAGAAAATTGAAAAATTCGCTATTTTTGTCAAGCGCCTTCACCAACTCTTTCATTATGCATTAATACATATAAAACATTCAGCATTAATTACACCCCCTTTAGTTGGAGCATTCACCGATATAACGCCTTATTATAGCTATTGGTACTAAAAAATTACTTTCATCACGATCATAAAAACTTACTGTGTTAGGAATCTACCTTTGAATATTGGAGGACATCCACTAAATATAATTTACAGAGTAGTAAATGACTTTTGGAGTCCTACACTATAATTATTTAAGACTTCCATTCTTTTTTCCCTGATGCTGACAAACAAATTTCAACACAAATGCCATTATATGCGTAAAAATTCTGCTTTTCGATGTTCCTATTTTATACTCATTATGATAAATAATCATATTTTGGTTTTAAGGAAAGTATCAAGGACTTAATGTGAAATACTACAGCTAGAATCGTTACCAGCATCGACTTCGTCACTAATATCACTATAATTTTTAGGATGTTCGATGAAAATCTTTCAGACATACTCATCATTGCCACTTTCAAGCTCTTAAGAGCTCCATTGACGGATAATTTACCGGAAAAATAAGTTTTTTATCAATAAAAAAAAATACATTTCTTGACAAAATTTTCAAAGAAATGTACTACGAAACAAATTTGCATGTTGTGTCTGGCTCGCCCATATGGTAATGCAGATATATTGTCCATAAAAAACAGGATAAACACATTTTATATATTTTATTGATTTATACCAATGTAATACAGTACTTCTTATTTATATAAAAATCATGAAAGATTTTTCTAAAAATTAACACAGTGTTAAAAAACGTATGAATTACTTTTTCATATCGTTAATTTTTAAAATTTTTAACAATAATAATTTAAAAGGTTCAATAATAATTAAAAGGATCAGTTGCTTCCAAACATATAACATTAATGACCCTTTATTATGCTAATATTATTAACAATATTCCATATGATGAAATGTAATTCAAATTTATTCTAAATTTTTAGTATCTTCTACGCTATATAGCTTTTTATGTCAACTTGAAATAGAAAAAAAAAAAAAAATCACAGAAAAAAAATAATTTTTTTTCGTTTTGTTGACTAGTGTTATTATTCAAATGTATTTCTGTATTCCATACTCAGCTGCTCAAATATTCAAAAAAAAAAAACAAATATTAAATCGTCTTTTATCGCAGCCAACACAACAAATCTGTAGTGAATGGCAAAATAATTAACTATTGAATAAGTAACTAACCAATCTTTAAACAAACTAAACCAATATCTACTAACCAAACGACCAACTTGACATCCATCTGTATAACTAACCTTTAGGCTATATCTAACCAAATCAGAAGCAAACAAATGCAAATCAACTCCACAGTGCATTGGCTTTTTTCTCTCTCACATTCTCCCTTTACAATTCAGTGTCTTTGATTGAAATTTGTAATATTTTTTTTTTTTATTATTATTTTTTACTAGATAAAAATTAATTTATTCCATCATTATTGTCTACAATAAACATCATCAACTACAAAATACTATATGTGTACTACAAAACTATTAGGAATAGTAATGGCAACAATAATAATTTCATTATTAAATCCATCGTTATTATAATCATCATCTTCATCGTAGTTTTTTCTCTTTATTTCAGCATTTGTATGTATTAAACCATTTGTGTCTCATACTATATACATACATAAGTACTCAGCAAAAAAGAACTTCCAAAGAAGTCAATAAGATCCTGAACTTGTGATCCAGAAGTAGTACAAATTCGGATCATTTCCAATTAATTTAACATAGGCTTGTCATAGGAGCACACAGACAAAAGATTGATTGGAAAACGATTACGAAAGCAAAAATTTTATTACAGCACTCGATATTTAATAGCAGTAGTTAAAAACTGCTAAACACAACAGATTTTTCATGTTTCTAATACTTTGCACTTAATTGTAATGAAATAATGGTTCCCACAATAGTAAAGTTTATTACGAAAATTATTTTCTTTATTTATTTATAAATTGAAAGAGTTGACCGAATTTAAATATAATTTTAACGATTTGCTATTAAAAATTGATTGTTCCAATCGTTTGTTTTGTGTAATAATTAAAACATTCTGTTTGAATTTAAAATAAAATTCGGGGCTCACAGTCGATAATTAGTTAGTTATATTTTGACATACTCACATAATAAATTTTCAAAAATAAACAATTTTGTTTTGAACAAGATTACAAAAATTCAACAATAACACCAAAAATTCGATTTATAAGTTTAAATAAGTATGATTTACATACATATTTATTTAGAAAGTATCACTGGTGTGGTAGATATACCTTTACTGAAGATGTAAGTATTCCATAAAATATAAACTTTCCATAAAAATAATACAACTAATATTATATTGTATTTAGTTTGAAAAACTGAGGACAAATTGGTTTTTGCTCTTCCGTGCTAGCTACCAAGCAACTAGAAGTTAAATTTTGTATCGTTTCCTGGTTTTAAAGATATAAATTAAAGGTAATCGAGTTTAAATTTAACATATTGCAAAAAAAAAAAAAAAAACATAATTTATAAATGAAGAACATTTGTATTTATTTGTTGCCAATTGTATTTTGCAGATTTGTTGGAGATGCGAAATAAAATTCCATTAGCTTTTGAATTCTTTATGCATAATGTTTTTTCATATTTGTCGCCAATAGAATTTTGAGTCACCTTTTGTTATAGTGTTCACGTCATTTAGTCATTAAGGAGGGCTACATATCATTGCACAGAATACTGTTTTAACCATATGGAAATGTAACACTAATGGGGGTAAATTATCTATTGCTTCATAAATATTTTGTAAATAAGTGCTGCCCTTTATTTAATTAACATGCCACATACTTCAATATAATTTCTGTATTGTTTTGTCAATTTTTTCAATAAAGCAAATTTCAAAACCAAATTTTGTTTTCATTCACAATAGTTTATAATTTTATTAGTTCATCGCATTGAATTCATTTTGAAAACAGTTATGTGTACCATATTTATACGATAATGGTAACCGAATTGTGTGAAAGTACTCGTAACCGACAAAATTCGATTGGCGAAGAATTCGGTTGCAACAATGAATCTGTTTTCTCTGTGAGGTTGTTCTCTTTTTTGACGCCTATTTACTTAGTAAGAACTCATGTTCTCGATGTTATGAAAAATGTACTTTTATGGCATTGTTTTAAATCAATGCAAAGAATGTAACGTAAATTGCTTCTATGGAGTTATTTCCTTCGAATAGAAACAAATGTCGTTTTTTAAATTTTATTAAAAATAGACATAATTTTTTATGGTCAACAAGTTAAATATTTGCGATAACAAAAATTGTTCATCAATGTTTTGCAAGAATAAATTTCATTTAAATTGCGTTTTAATAACATCTACAGATGCTGTTTAAATAACTTTTTGAAAAGAAGTGAATATTTGCTACTTTGGAAGTAATGAAAAAGTACTTCCTCAAAAATTACTTCCACTTATTTTTGCTGGGTTGGATTTAAAAAATATAAAATATAATTCATCACAATTTTCAAAGGGGGTTTATCTGGAGATTTCCCTGTTTCTTTGTCAATAGAATACGATATGAAAGATCATACAGTATTAGTACAGCTTCAGTATATGACTAAGGAACTCACTGAACTATTCAGTATAAATAGATTCTAATTTTAATTACGACCAGCGTTACCGTTGAGCATTTTTAAAAAGTGTCCAAAAAAGGGGATTTCAAAATAAAAAGTCGACAAAAGAGGCGATTTTTTGAAAATAAGGGGCCAACTGCTTCAAAGCCTAAAAAACTCCTTTAAATTTGTTTATTTAACAACTAAATCAATAAAAATTTTGTATTTTAAGAAAAACTACAAAATTCAGTTTTATAAATAAGAAAATAATTTATTTACATTTTAATTAAACTTCTGCATTTTTGTACGAGTTTTATAAATATTTCGGGGAGTGCATAGACTCTCTAGTGTTAATTGAATTCAGACAAAAATCATTGAATGATTTTCTTATGCATTGATTTTGGGTCGCCATTGTTTGTTAAATTTTTATTTATTTTATATAAAATACAATTAAACATATAAATTATTGTTTATTTTTTCAATTCTGTATAATAAAGAAAAAAACCATCATATATAAGAAAACGATTCTGCCACCATCATTTGGCGAATCTACCCCATGGGATGGGGTAGTTTAGACATTTTTGCTTACTTCACAAATTCTCAATAAAAATTAACTCAACATGAAGATAGTCAGGATTAAAAGGGTTTAAAAATAAGCCAACATATTAAGATTTTTATTACTAAAGAAAGTTTATTGATATCGTGAACCGTTTTGAAAATATAGCATTTTAAGCAAAAAAGGGACGAATGCTCCCCAGTCTACCCTAAGTAAAAAGTACATTTTCAGAATTATGAGATGTCTTTTGGCTGAATGGTAATGTCCGTCCGTCTATATATTTGGGTTAAATGGGTAGAAAATTGCACTTAATTCAGGGATTTAGTTTTTATATTAGTCAAGTAGTAAAAATTATAAATTTTAATACTTTTCTTTTAAATAATTCTAATGTTTGTTCTTCCGTCCATCTGTTTATTATTTTTTGCAAACTTGCCAATTCAAAGTCGTTTATTTTTTGATTCAGAAAATATGATAAGATCGATTGAAATTGTTGGGATATATATGAAAAAGACCAGACCAACATCTTGTAAAGTTGAGATTGCAGAAATTTCAAATGAATATATCTCGAAGAATACATAGGAGACATAGAACATGCAAGCATATTTTCTAAAGAATTTATCAATGACTTTAAGGTGATAAAAAATCTTGAAATCGGGCAAAGAAAAAAATCGTTAGTGTTTAAACATTTTCTATGTCATTAATACCCAATTTTAAAACCTCATAAGTCCTCTCCTGAAGTCCATATGGGATTCTTCTTCTAAACTCATATGATACTGTAAATATCATATGACTTCTATTCGACTAGATAAATGTATCTAGTCGAATAGAAGTTACAAATTTATTTAAATTCTGTCACACTGTTTAATGTTTGATAAAGCAAAGTAAATGCTTGAATTGAAGCTGTTTTTGGTAATGAAATCTACTAAAATTTTCAAATTTTTACGAAATTATAAATTCCGGAAATTTGAGCTTAAAGACTCGAAAACATTATATTTTCTACTAAAATCTACAGCTTAATACCGCAGCTGTTCTTTGTTAAACAAGAGTTGTAATATCTTTTTTCTGAAAAAAAAATCTGCTTCAATGTCAATCTTAATTTTTTTATGACAATTTCTCGCCCTTATACATCAATATATTATTTCTCTTTATTTTCTTGGCATTCCACGCCATAGTATCTACTACAAATTCTAAGAAATTTCTAAATTCCTACAGTTTATTTTTAAAACACAAGAAATTCAAATTCAATTGTTAATGATTACACAACTAGAATTAATTTGCTTTGTATCTCTTATGCATGATTAAAATGAAATAAATATTTTACATTCATTGAATTGTTAACAAAGCCACAACTAAAGTCGTCTCTAAACGTCTTTTAGAGACGACTTTATTCGTCTCCTCTAAGAGAGGAGAAAAATAAACAAAACTTAAAATATTTTAAATAACATAATTGAATTAGTAATATTATTTTAAATTTATAGCTAGAAAGTTGAGGGAATTTTAAATAATATGTCAAGCAAATATTTAGAAAATGTTTATTAATAGATGAGATAAAAGTAAAATACTAAGGTTAAATTAAGATATTAAGAATATAAAGAGTTTTTGGAATTGTTGTTTAAATTATAGTTAATAAAGATAAATTGTAATGGAATGTTTAAGATAAGAAAATATTTTTTAATTTTAAATTATTTACTTATTAAATAGTATGAGTGTTATTAAGGTAAATTAAAGTTAATCATAAGCTTAGATATGTATATTTTGCAATTAATGTTACTATTACGCTCAAAAGTTATTTAGAACTATGATAAAGATATTTAAAGAATTATTAGAATAAATTCTTTGTTTATGTACCTTTTGTATAAATTCTAATCAAAAATGTTACATTCTGTCAACAAATTACACTGGTCGACAAAAAAATGTTTTTTCGTGCTCCTTAAAAAAAAAAAAAAATACGTGAACTAGATGGAATTCCGCATAATAAATTCGAATATTTATTTTTTTAATAAAACTTCTTTTTAAAAGTGAAAACATCAAAAATGTTTTAGTTTATCATTCAAAAATTCAAAAATATCATTTCAATTTTCAACTTAGCTTAACTTTAACATTTAGCTTTTTCAAAACTTTTTATTTTCGTTGTTTTCATTACGAAGAAATATACAAAAAAAAAAAAAATAATAATAAATAAAAAAATAAAAATAAATAAAATAAAGTGCTTGTTCGTTTCGGTAAGGACATAAGCCAATTTTTAATTTTTTTTATTTCGAAAATGAAAAGAAGTATTAAAAAGTACAAGAAATCAAATGTAATTAAAAGTTTCATATACGAAAACTTACACATAAGCTCTTTAACATTCTAGCCTTTATTGTGGGCGAAAGAAAGACTGCAATTTGAAATGAATTTCTTTTCTCATGTAGATTCTAAACTGCTGTGAACTGGACTATTAGCATATTCGTATGTACGTATCAGCAATATGCGAGTTTTATGTAAAGAAAAAAAATTGTGAATGAATCTACATCTCTTAACTCTACTTTATTTTCAAGTACTTCTCAGTGAATAATCAACAATAAAAACGCCCTAAATCTTTGCCATTTAACAGCTTTGCAAAAAAAAGATTTTCAAAAACAGAGCGGCAGAAAAATTGATGAAGAACTAAAACACTTGTACATGTGCTTAAAGCTAACAAGATTTTATAAAACACTTGTGATTTTTTGTTCTCTACATTTGTTTCTTACGAAGTGGCAAATGTAAAGAAAGAAATTGTAGGAACTTGAAAATGAACTATATTCAAAATCGAACTATATAATTTAAATTATTTGACAACAATCTCCTCAATATTAAGAAAAATAAATAAATAAATTTTATCCACAAATATAGACCTCACAGTAGCATCCTTCTAAATTCTTACTTAAATTATTTTTACACAAATTTTACCACAGTTCTCTCACTCGTGATTGCCAACGTCATTAAGCAAATGGAAATAAAGATGTTCTCGTCATTGTTCATAATCATTCTTAAATTTGCGTTTATTTTTTTGTTTTCCTTTTCCTACTTTTGGAACAAATTGTCATAAAAATTCAATACAAAGTACGCAACAAAGCTGAAAAAAAATGTAAGAGTTAACATTTTTATACACATTTTACGCAGGAACTTTTTCTTTACTCGTCCCAACCTTTGCTGGATAAATGGTCTAATTGCATGAATAAACTACCCTAGAGGTAAGAGAACCGGTTCAAAACTAGTCACGTGACAAGTTCTCAGGGCTAGTGACCGGTCCCAGTTCCGGAACTTTATATGAGGGGAATCTGTCACTTTTACATGGCGTTGTCATTGGAGGTGGCTAATTAGACCCTTGGGACATGTCACAGGATAGGTCACAGGATAGGTCACAGGACTGGTTCAAGAGCACATGTTCAGTATCGATTAATATAAAAAAAAAAATTATAAAAATTCTTTACTTTTTAAACATTTTTTTAATTTATTTTTTTATTAAATTATGCTTAATTTTAAATTATAATTTTTCGCCACAGATTGTTATAGCGCGCGAGTTGCTAATTGTGCATTTAACAAGTGAGTGGTTTTCAACCCGAACTTTGGTGACGAGTTTGGTGTCAACTGGTACTCAACTTGTACTGAGGAACCGGTCCATTAATATAATTGCCACAAATTTCCCGCAGGGTACAAACAGATACACAGCATGTATTGTAAGTAGGGACTAAAGCCACACAATATGTTTAACTACTAAAGCGAAAAAAATAATATAAATAAAAGAATCGGAAAACGAGATAGAATGTTCGATTCGGCTTAGACGAAATTTATATACCTTTCAGAATATAGAATATCTAGAGTCTAGTTCAGTTCTAATTCAGTTGAACTTCCGTTCTAGTTCAGTTCAAGTTCAGTTCTAGTTCAGTTCTAGTTCAGTTCTAGTTCAGTTCTAGTTCAGTTCTAGTTCAGTTCTAGTTCAGTTCTAGTTCAGTTCTAGTTCAGTTCTAGTTCACTTCTGGTTCAGTTCTAGTTCAGTTCTAGTTCAGTTCTAGTTCAGTTCTAGTTCAGTTCTAGTTCAGTTCTAGTTCAGTTCTAGTTCAGTTCTAGTTCAGTTCTAGTTCAGTTCTAGTTCAGTTCTAGTTCAGTTCTAGTTCAGTTCTAGTTCAGTTCTAGTTCAGTTCTAGTTCAGTTCTAGTTCAGTTCTAGTTCAGTTCTAGTTCAATTCTAGTTCAGTTTCAGTTCAGTTCTAGTTCAGTTCTAGTTCAGTTCTAGTTCAGTTCTAGTTCAGTTCTAGTTCAGTTCTAGTTCAGTTCTAGTTCAGTTCTAGTTCAGTTCTAGTTCAGTTCTAGTTCAGTTCTAGTTCAGTTCTAGTTCAGTTCTAGTTCAGTTCTAGTTCAGTTCTAGTTCAGTTCTAGTTCAGTTCTAGTTCAGTTCTAGTTCAGTTCTAGTTCAGTTCTAGTTCAGTTCTAGTTCAGTTCTAGTTCAGTTCTAGTTCAGTTCTAGTTCAGTTCTAGTTCAGTTCTAGTTCAGTTCTAGTTCAGTTCTAGTTCAGTTCTAGTTCAGTTCTAGTTCAGTTCTAGTTCAGTTCTAGTTCAGTTCTAGTTCAGTTCTAGTTCAGTTCTAGTTCAGTTCTAGTTCAGTTCTAGTTCAGTTCTAGTTCAGTTCTAGTTCAGTTCTAGTTCAGTTCTAGTTCAGTTCTAGTTCAGTTCTAGTTCAGTTCTAGTTCAGTTCTAGTTCAGTTCTAGTTCAGTTCTAGTTCAGTTCTAGTTCAGTTCTAGTTCAGTTCTAGTTCAGTTCTAGTTCAGTTCTAGTTCAGTTCTAGTTCAGTTCTAGTTCAGTTCTAGTTCAGTTCTAGTTCAGTTCTAGTTCAGTTCTAGTTCAGTTCTAGTTCAGTTCTAGTTCAGTTCTAGTTCAGTTCTAGTTCAGTTCTAGTTCAGTTCTAGTTCAGTTCTAGTTCAGTTCTAGTTCAGTTCTAGTTCAGTTCTAGTTCAGTTCTAGTTCAGTTCTAGTTCAGTTCTAGTTCAGTTCTAGTTCAGTTCTAGTTTAGTTCTAGTTCAGTTCTAATTCAGTTCTAGTTCAGTTCTAATTCAGTTCTAGTTCAGTTCTAGTTCAGTTCTAGTTCAGTTCTAGTTCAGTTCTAGTTCAGTTCTAGTTCAGTTCTAGTTCAGTTCTAGTTCAGTTCTAGTTCAGTTCTAGTTCAGTTCTAGTTCAGTTCTAGTTCAGTTCTAGTTCAGTTCTAGTTCAGTTCAGTTCTAGTTCAGTTCTAGTTCAGTTCTAGTTCAATTCTAGTTCAGTTCCAGTTCAGTTCTAGTTCAGTTCTAGTTCAGTTCTAGTTCAGTTCTAGTTCAGTTCTAGTTCAGTTCTAGTTCAGTTCTAGTTCAGTTCTAGTTCAGTTCTAGTTCAGTTCTAGTTCAGTTCTAGTTCAGTTCTAGTTCAGTTCTAGTTCAGTTTTTGTTCAGTTCTTAGACTAGACTATTTATTAAGCTACAGAATGTGTATTATACTATAGGCTAGAATATCGACTAGTCTATATAATAAACTAAGTATTAGAGTATTTATAGACTAAACTGTAGATTGAACTGTAGACTAACTGCCTGTCCCACGATGTCGAACGAAAAATTCGTTTCGACAAATAAATTCAAAATTTGGTTATTGTTTCTCATATATTTTGTTGATCGAATTTTTCGTTCGACATCGTGGGAAAGGCTGTAAGTATTTAAACACTAAAAAAATTGTTGATGAATTCTATTTTTATACCCTTCACCACTATAGGTGGTTGGTGTATTATGCGTTTGTGCTGATGTTTGTAACGCATAGCAAAAGTATACAACATTCACCTTGAAGTATACCAATCGGCTCAGAATCACTTTTTAAATCGATACAACGACGTCCGTCTGGATGGACGGCTGACTGGCTGTCCATGTAAACTTTGTGCACAAAGTATATGTCGCAATTTTGAAGATAATTCAAAGAAATTTGGCACGTAGGATTTCTATGATACGACAACGAATAATGATTATTAACAATATTTAGATTTTAAAACATATCATATGAGTTAGAAAAAAAATATATAAAAAAAATAAGAAAATACTTTATACACTAAAAAAAATTTTGTAATTAATTGTAAAATTTGAAGATATAAACTAGAATCAATTAATTCATTTTAAAGGAATAAAACTGTGAAAAAGTAGTGTTATAGATGGTAGTATATTTATAGGAAATATGAACTTAATTCATAGCAAGGAAATTTTATATTAGGTAAATTTTAATAGAAAAGTTAGATTAATAATGTTGTAATAATAATGTTTTTTATTTTAATTTAGGGAATAAGAATGATTTCAATGTGGTATTAATTAATATTTTAAAATAACTAAATTGTAGTTAGTTTCAAACGGTTAAAGCTAGAAAAATAAAATATGGACAGTGGATTGCCCTCCTACCGAATACATCTATTAAGACGGGATTTTTGGAAATTCTAAAGTTTAGGGGGTAAAAATCGGTAACCTTATATCTCCTAAACTAATAGAGATAAAAAAATAAAAAAAAAAATAAATAAATAAATAAATAGTTTTCATTTGGGTGCGGATTTATATGTAAACGCATGTCTTTTTTGGAGCATTTAAAATAGATCTTATGTTGTTATCTATGCGAATCAGACATTTTACTAAAAAATAGCATCGATTTGTTATTGCATATTTTTGCATATTTTGTTGAAAATACATATTTTACCCAATAATGCATATTTTTATTGCATATTTTTAATTTTTTTTTTTTTAACATTTTTTGTTACAATATTATTTTTATGTTTCTCATTTTGAGATAAAATGCAAGCACCCGAAAACTTTTTATATTTCAATCAATATAAATATCTTTCCTGATTAGGGTTTTTATCCCGAGAATTCCCGAGACGAATTTCCCGGGAATTTTGGCAATTTTTCAGTTTCCGATTCCGGGGATTTTTTGTCGGGAATCCCAGGAATTAAAAACTACTAAAAATGCGCAACTTTTCTATTTTTAAAAATGAAAAACTCCATAAAATCGTTGATTTATCATAATTAAGCAAATACAATATTGCGGTGCATTCAGTTCGATGTACATAAATAATAAAACACTTCCTAAATATTTGAAAAATCCATTTGTTTGACAGCATGGAATTCTTTATCTTAAAAAACTTTGTCAATGCATTACTAACTTAGCCCAAAATTTGTGGAATGCGAAACGATATTTCTGTTCTAAAATATTCAGAAATCAATTATTTGATATTAAAATTACAGCATTAGTGGTTTTAAATCATTATTTCATCTCGCTTCGAAAATATTTGTATACATAATTTTGTTAATTTTAAAAAATGTGCATGAAAAAATTAAGATTTAAAGAAACAAGGGAGATCTAAAGAAATTCTCTAAATAAAATTTAAGTTATAAACTCTAAAAAAATAAACAAAGCAAAAGTCAAGAGATAAATTACACAAATCAACAAATGTATCGTATTTTACGAATTTCTTGTTCCTTGCATCAGATAAGTATAGTGTAAACAATAGTTAAAAAAAATCTACAATTTTCTCTTAATCCAAATCAATATTTTTCTATATAAATTAATAGCCTGTTTCTCTATGTCGAACGAAAGCTTTCTTTCGCCTTCTAAGCGAACGAAAACTGATTTGGGTTTCTCTAACTCACTTCTATGCGAACAATGAGTCGAACGACAAGTCGAAAGAAAACGTAAGTGTTTTCATATAAAATTGGGTTTCTGTATTTCGAACGATAAGAACAAAAATGTCAAAATCAGTCACTTGCTATTTTGCTTTCGACTGGTTGAATTTTTAAAGAAAAATAGGAAAAATACTCAAAAGGACATTGCAAATGTTCCTTAATCATATTTATTATTCATTTTGATGTATTTGGTATCCATTAAATTGTCTTAAAAACAATTTCTAAAAAAAATCAAAAACAATTTTATTTTTTAATTATTTTAATTTTGTTTGTTTATTTCCTTGGTTGTATATACGTTAAAACAATTTAGTAGTACTTTTAATATTTTTACGAAAAAAAGTTACTCTAAAATAAAAATAAAACAAAAACAATATGAAACTCCATGCGAACGAAAGGGTAGGAAATATAGAAACCCAAATTGATTCGAATTCTTTCGACTTACTTTCGTTCGCTTTGATTTTCGTTCGACATAGAGAAACAGGCTATAAATCCTAATCAACAAGAAATAATGTAAACAATATCGATTACAACTCCGAGTACACTGAAAAATACTTATGGGATTTGGAAATACTAAATTTACTTTTCAATTATCCAACAGAAGTATTTATAGAAAACAATTTTCAATATTTATTAGAAATTCATATAGTACAATATTATAACAAAAAAGTGGTCTTCAAACACATATTTCTAATTGAGAAATAGATATATATATTTATGGGCAAATTTTATGAAAAATATAGTTTTTTGTGTTTAGTGTTGATACTTTTTGAATAATATTGTATTTTTCACGAATACCCGGAAATTCCCGGGAATGCCCAAAATAAAATCCCGATTACCGGGAGTTGAAAAATGTCGGGAAATTAAAAACCCTATTCTTGATCAAAAAATAATTTTTCATTTGTTGAAAAAAAAATGTGATTTTTATTTTTTAATATAAATATCCATTATTATGAAAATAATAAATATCTTTAACGATAATATCTTCAAAAATAAATATCAGTATAAAAAAATTCAAATGATTGTTATTTTATTCATACACTTGCTTTGTTTGATATATATTTTTTTATTCAATGAAATTGTTGCTGTTTAAAATTTTTCATCCGAAAAAAGTTGAAAATAATTTTATACTTTTGTAATAAATATCACAAAAGATTTTTTACTTCGATCGTGATAAAAAAAAATATTAAACTATTGGTGAAAAAAAAAAAAAAATATGGATTTTTATAATTTTTTTAACATTGAATATTGTTTTTCTATTGAAATAAAAATAAAAAGATTATTCTTTCAGTATTAAAATCCAGTCTCTGGTAAAATGTGCATAACAGTTGTTATAGCGATTTTTACACTTATTTTCCGTTTATTCTCAATCAAACACTGTCGTCATTTTAATTTTTCTTTCTGAAACTATTATATAGTAATAGTAATAGAGAGTTTCGATTCATTAAGTACTCAAATCAGTTTAATAGGTAGTGCTATTGCAAAAACCGAAGCTGCAGAAGGCCCCGTTACTAAAAAAAATAAAATTGAAGTTGCAATCTGTTATTAAAAAAAAAAAAAAAGAATTATTTGAGAGTATTCTTCATGTTTTGAAGAATACTCTTCTTCTAAACTACAATTAATCAAATACCCTCCTATCACTTCTGTTGATATTGAAAGATAATTTTCTATGTATGTACGCCAAAATAGACAATCATTTACATTTGACAACTTAGTAAAAAATATGTTTGTGTATATAAATAAAAATCTATCTAACTAAGGTTGTACTAAACTCAATGCCACTAAAAAAATTTGATCTAAAGGAGTAGAAATTTAAAAAAGTACAAATAATGAGTATTGATCTTTCAAAACATAGCTTTAACTTTTAAAAATACAAAATTTATTGCATTTATTGCTTAAGGTGGACTGATTTTTGTTTTTTCTTATAGAATAATTTAATAGATAGCAGCTTCATATTTATATAAGAAAATAGGATAATAAAAACTATTGGAGTAAAGAAAAACTTTTAGTTGCATTTTTATGTTGACTAAAATTCTAATCAATTTAATTTTTATGACTTATGTTATACAAAAAAAGGAAAATACATTATTGAAAAAATGTATTTCTAACTCAAACACATTAAATTACCAAAACAAAAGCTTTTTTTTTTATTAGCAAACAATTTGAGTCCTTAAAGTTCTTCTTCTTTTAAATTTCGCACTGACCTAGTTAAATTTTTCTTTAAAACAAATATTTTTCTAATATTAATCAAAGCTAAATCTATTGAATCTCTTTACCAAAAAACTTCTGATACACAATCACTGTAGCTTACAGACATACATAATGTAATAGTGTAACAAGTATTTTCTTGCTCAAGACCACAACTTTAATTCATCGAAAATTAAGAATAAAAATCAATACAATACACATTTCAAACAGAAAAACACTAAAAGGTAAAAAAATTCAAGCCAACATTAACAGTCATAAACCAACCACAATTTTGTTATATTGAAAATGGTAAGTAAATACTTTTCCAAAAAAATGAAAATATTGTTCTGATATTCAAATAATATTTAAAGGAATTTGCAATTAAACATGAATAATAGAAGAATAGATACAATATAAAGTACTATACATACAGGTATGTGATGAAAACCGATCGTTTTCAAAATGAATCGTTTTGAAAAATTGTGACGAATTTCATGTGAAAATTAACAATTATTTTTAGGCAAATATCAGTGCATCACGCATTTTTTCTATTTGAAATCGATTCCTTTTTGAAATCGTTTTCTATCACATACCTGATAGTTTTTAGATACTTGCTTGCAATTAGGCCAATTCGAAATATTGGAAAAATTTTGGAAAAAATAATAATAAAATATGTAAATTTTGTATTTGGTCCATACTAAGGTCAGTTTAAGTACCATGCTTCTACAATTTTATATGAGTTCTAGTTCAGATCTACACAATTTCCAGTTGTATTTCAGAAGTTTCTAATTATATTTCAGAAATTTCTATTTATACTTCGGAAGTTTCTAATTACATTTCAGAAATTCTATTTGTAGTTCAGAATTTTCTACTTGTAGTTTAGAAAATTCTAAATGTATTTTAGAAATTTTCTATTTATAGTTCAGAAAATTCTAAATGTAATTAAGAAATTTCCATTTGTATTTCAACATTTTCTAAATGTATTTCCGAAATTTCTAATTGTATTTCGGAACATTAAACATATACTTTCTATGTTAAAGTTCTTAAATACAATTAGAAATTTCTGAAATAGAAATGGAATTTTCGGAAATACATTTAGAAAATGTTGAAATACCAATGGAAATTTCTTAGAAAGAATTTGTTTAATTCTGAAATGTAAATGTAAATTTCTTAAATACATTTAGAATTTTCTGAACTACATATAGAAAATTCTGAACTACAAATAGAATTTCTAAAATGTAATTAGAAACTTCCGAAGTATAAATAGAAATTTCTGAAATATAATTAGAAATTTCTGAAGCATAAATAGAAAATTCTGAAATATAATTAGAAATTTCTAAAATATAAATGGAAATTTCTAAAATATAAATGGAATTTTCTGAAATATAATTAGAAATTTCTGAAATACAACTGGAAATGGTGTAGTTCAGTTCTAGTTGCGTTCTTATTCGGTTCTAGTTCAGTTCTAGTTTAGTCCAAGTTCAGTATTAGTTCAGTTCTAGCCCATTTATGTAAAATATATGAAAATCACTTTTAATACTTTTTTTGTCTTTGTTGTGGTGCAATTGATTGTTGTACTTAGAAAGTACATATTTTTCTCTCTTTCTTCTATTTAACAATAAAAAAAATTGATTTCTATTTTATTTGGAATTTTCTATTTTTGCTTAATCTTGTGAAATATTTGTATGCATTTGAAACGATAGTTAAAAGCTATAAATTGCACAAAATTTGCTAGTTCGAGATACAATTCATTTTTTTTTAGGTATAGCCGTCAAAGAAAAACTTGTTTCAGGTTTATATGGGAATAAAAGAGTTTTTTTTTTTTTTTTTTTTTTTTTCATTTCACGTTAGTAAATTTAAGAAAAAAAAATTTTCAAAGTGGGAAAAAAATTAAAAAAAAAACCTGTATGCAATTTTGTAACTTTTCATGTGGGCCACGTTGAGTCTATTGTAATTATTATATAAAAGATAGTATGAACTTTCGAAAAAAAGTAACAGGAGAAAGACTTTTTTAGTATTTAAAAAAACGCATGAGTAGAATTGTGTGCAAAAAATAAATATTTTTTCTTGACAACGAATGTAATAATAAGTTTTACGTTTTTTATATTCAGGTTAGAAGTTTAACAGGATGACAGTCATTGTTTGAGGTTTTATTTGAAGTTGTGCAAATACTTCCTATAATAATATTTTGTTTAGAAAAATATGACAATAACATTTATTGGTACAGTGTCATATATGCAAGTTTAGGTAATAAAGTTTATTGAGGAAGAAATTATCATATTAACTGCATTTAAATAAAATGTGTTATTCCACATTATTTTGTGTTAATACAAAATAATTTGTATGCCCTTTACAACACCAAAGTTTTCAAATAGAATTACGAAAAAACTCTTAACTATAAGAAAATATTTGTTTATATTTTTCTCTCTTTCTTCTATTTACCTTTTGAAGGTATTAAATAATACTTAAGATATTAAACTTAAATATTTTCATCTATTTTGACCCATTACGATGACTGCTATTTAATATTGCTGCATGGATACACTCATTTATTCATTCACTCACATAGTACATCTATAATGAAAAGTAATACACGTGTATTATTATGTAAACATCTGTAAATATATAGAAATATGTTTTGCCTTTTGTTGTATTTCTTGAATTGAAATTGCTTAATTTAGCAAATAATTTGCAACAAATTGTTTTTTGGTTTTCCAAACAACAATGAAACTTAACAAGATATAAAAGCCCTCAAGCTAAATAAAAAAAAAACAAACTTATCGAACAATAGAAAACAGGGACAAACCAGAATACATACATACATGATAAAGACTACAATAAGAGAAAATGTAAGCTTTAATTTACGCATGCATACTGGTATAAGTATGTACAATGTAGGTACATACTGCATACAGGTAAGTAAATATTAAATCATAAAGAATAGGGAATGATCATAACTCTTTGAATGGTTTAAATTAATTATTATTAATCAGGTTTTGAAATTCCTATAAGTTAAATTAAAAATAAGAAAAACTACTCTAATTCTAATTGCTTTACTTGCAGTCGCCGCCTTCTCTGTACACAAATCCATATCAAAAATCAACAGTCAACACATGCATATAGTTAAACCTTCGCAGAGTACCAAATAAACTTTCTTAAATGTTTTGTGCATTTCAAATCAAAACTCATTTACAACACATATGTAAAGCTAGAAAAAAACACTAAACAAGACAGGATATCATTCATGTTATTACTACAACCACATATGGAAGAGTACTGCTATTATTTGCTATACAAGAAAACTGTTGTGTAATAATGTCTAATACATCAGAAAGAAAAGATGAAAATAGCAAATTCCCTTAAGGATGAAATGGGCTGTGATGTGTGTAAATGCCATATAATATGTGTGAATATTCTCTATATTATTCAAGCTACACAAAAGGCTAAACAATTTTTTGATTTCTGATTGCTTAAGTTTTTAAAAGTGGACAATTTTGACAATAAATTTGAAAAGTTTTTTGATAATCTCAAAGCTTGTAAAAAGACAAAAAAAAAAAAAAAAAATATTTAACAACACTGGTCGACAAAAAAAAATTGTTCGTGATACTTAAAAAAAAATATGTGGACTAGATGAAATTCTGCATGATAAACTCAAATCTGCTTTCAGTTTTTTCCAATCAGGTCGAGATTTTTTTATATTTTACTATAATTCGAGAACGGTATGCACGATTTATATAAATAATACACCAAAATATGTGGAATAAAATGTTTATCCGCTCAATAGTTTTGGAGATATTTCAATATAAGTGTCCGAAAAAAATTTTTTCATACTAAATTCAAAATTTCTTTTTTATTCTAAAACTTCTTTTTAAAAGTAAAAACATTAAAAATGTTTAAGTTTATCATCTTTATCTTGAAGCTGGTAAAACTGTGAGTAAATAAAGCTACGTATTATCAAAATTTATGCACAAATCTTGATTGCATTCACAGTTAATATTGGATACCCATGCATACCTACAGTTAAGTGGAGATACACTAGTGGGCAACAAAAATTTTTGTTTTCCTCTTAAATACAAAAATATGTGGATTAGATGGAATTTAAATAACTATCAGCTTTTATTTTATTTTCTTTTTTTTTTCTATCGGGTATTGATTTTTTTATGGACATGACTACTATGACCCCGACTTTAGACAGTCACACTTGTATAACTCGAGAACGGTTTGTCCTATTAAGATATATTAAATATATAGCGACTTAAATTGTTTTTGAGCTGATATTACACAATTTTTGTCCAGTTAATATTTCCGTATTTATTCGGTAATATGTAGCGAAAAAATTAAAATTTTTTTTGTTAAAAAAAAATGTAAAAATGTTCATCCCTAACTCTGAAATTCTTTAGAAAATAAAAAATATTATTGACATATCTTGAAGACAATTTTCGTATGCGTATTTCGGTGTATCATTTATCAAAATCGTATAAACAGTTCTTGAGTTATAGTCTAAATTTTACAAACTATTCTCGAATTTTATAGTGTAACCGCTGAATAACATAAAAAAAATCAGTACGTGATAGAAAAAAAAGTGAATGCAGATTCTTGTTTAACTCGTCAAAATCCTCCTAATTCACCTAGAAAAAATAATTTTTTTATTTTTCCCGCCTTAACTGTATTTCTCCTCAATTTTATTTAACATGGGTATTTTTACTTAACTGTGAATAAAATCAAGATTTGTTCATGAATTTTGAAGATACATACCTTATTTAATTTGCAGCATTACCAGCTTTAAAAGATGATAAACTGAAAAATTTTTTGATGTTTTCGTTTATTAAGAGAAATTTAGTAACTAAAAATTTTAAATTTTGCATGAAAAAGATTTTCTTTTGGACAATTATCTTAAAATAACTTCTAAACTATTGAGCACATAAAAAAATTAAATGGACGATTTGAAGACATTTTTAGTATGCATTTTTTGATGTATCACTTATGTCAATCGTACACACCGTATACTAGAGTAATGACCTTACTATGGGCGAAATATTAGACACGCCCATAAAAAATATCCAGACCTGATGGAAAAAAATTTAAAGCAGATTCGTGTTTAGCACTTCAAAATGCATCATGTTCAAGTATTTGTCTTTGGTGGAGGATTTTTTTGTCGACCAGTGCAATTAATTGAATTGACATGAACCTGTAAATTACATTACTGAAAAAATTCATCTGCGAATTTATGAAAAATGCAATAAATCTAGCAACATTCTAGTTCGTGTCATTCCTATAATCATTTACATATAAATTTATTAAACCTCTTTGAATTTAATAGATCCAGGAAAGAGACATTAATTTGCAAAATTGCTAAATAGAAAAACAAATAAATAATATTCGATAAGATAAATAGTTCGGCTCGTAAAATATTAAGCCTATTTTAATATATTTTTTTTTTTTATTTTTTTTTTTTTTTTTTTTCAGAAAATAATATAAGAATGACTTGAAGACAATTTTAGTTGGAATTTTTTTTTTTTTTTTAATTTTTTGCATAAAATCAGAAACGATATGTATATAGTAAGTATACACCTCTAAATTTTCCATTATATCACTGAGAAAGTCTAGTACTTAAAAGAGTTGTTCACTGTGTTTACATTCTCTTCTTCGTCTAATCACTTCCTACAATAGCTACTTCCTGGTCATAAGTCCAATCATGGAGTGTCCTATAGTTATGGCTAAAAGAAATATTATCGAGATTCTGTCAAATCATAATAATGTCCTGGTTCATTCTCTTGAGAACCAGAGCGACTTTGTTGCAAGTGGTGACTGCAGGAGTGTTATTTCTGCCTATTGCCTATTTATATTGTGTACTAGATGTAGCAATAACAAAGGTGAGTGAAAATGTCATCATCGGACCTTTCATTGTTCCGAATACCTGCTTGTAACGGAACCCATATTAGCTTCTCCTGGCGGTGTCTTAACTTTGTCAGAGAACGTATACAATCACTAAGAATATTTGCCTTTTTATACCCTACACCACCATAGGTGGTTGGGGTATTATGCGTTTGTGCTGATGTTTGTAACGCATAGAAAACGTTACCCAACACCCACCTTAAAGTATACTAATCGACTCAGAATCATATTTAAATCGATCTAACGACGGCCGTCCGTCTGGCTGGCTGGACGGCTGGCTGTCCATGTAAGCCTTGTGCACAAAGTACAGGTCGCAATTTTGAAGATAATTCAATGAAATTTGGCACATGGGACTTTTATGATATAGCGACGAAGCCTATTGTGATCGGTCCATTATTTACCCTAGCCCCTATACAAATGTCCCCCGGAATTAAGTTTCAACACTAAAAAATGCCTTAAAAATAAAAATATTTTAATGGAAAGAAGAAGTTTTGTACCAGTATCAATCTTTGTACCAAATTTCATGAAGATCGGTCCACGATTAACCATAGCTCCCATATAAACCCCTGTTTCGAAAATCACTTTAACGTACATAAATCCATTACTAATGTTAGTATTAAGTTAATATTTGCAAATAAGTTTTATATAAGTAGAAACAACATTGCCAAATTTTATTCGAATCGGTCCATAATTTACCATAGCTCACATATAAAACCAATTCCGAGAATCGCCCTAAAGTGCATAAAATCAAGTAGATGTTAGTATCAACGCATTATTCTGTATTTGTATATTTTATTTTACATTTAGAAAAAGTGTTGGTCAAATATAAGTCCCCTTCCCGAAATTTTATGGTCATACATAATGGTGTAGGGTATCATATAGTCGGTCTTGACCGACTATACCTTTTTTTCTCGACTATATTGAAATTTAAAGCCTTGACTGCGACAAATCTGTCTAAATATTCGACGCGTATAAATTGAATTTACCGAATACTTTTTATGGTATTGAAGATTTTAGCTTGAAAAACTTTATATGAATTGAGTAGTTAATATTTTTCTACTAAAAGCTTTCGTCTTTTTTACCTGTCTATTCTTTTAATACTTAGTTCTACATTAAGTACTAATTGACAATTTATATTATAACTACTCTTCTCTTATTTGCTTTTCTATCTCTTTCTTTCATTTTTTGTCTTTCTTGTCTGGGTCTTTTGTATCGCTTCTTGTTTTGTCATTATTGGCCAACAAAATTGTAATGCTGCTTAAAGCCTTTTGTTAATGGGGCTTAAGTTTTTGTCATTGTTGCTGTTGATGATTCTGCTTCTCTTTTTTTTTCTTTTTGTGAGAACCTTTGTTGATCAGATTGAGACAACAGTTTACATTTGTTTACAAAAAAACAAGTATAAATATGTATTGTAAAAGTATTTGCAGTCTTCATTACATAGTACTTGGAGATACTTATTTGTAATGACATTGTCACTGATTTTAAGCCAATGCTGAAAAATTTAAGAAAAATAAAAATTATTTTTGCAACGGTTTAAAACAATCAATTAATGCACACACAAACACATACATATATATATATATATATATATACATTTATGAATAGACACATGTTGTATTCAGAATAAGAAAAATAAAGCGCACATACAAAATGCTTTTCAATTTCAATATAAGTGCAAAAGAAATCGAAATAAATGAAGAAAAATTCTTAGAAAATCTTTTTGAGTCTAAGAACAGTTAAAGAAGATATATGAAAACCACTTTTAGCAAATAAACAAAAATATCTACCCATTGTCTCATAATCACACACTCAAATGCAAAGAGTGTGCATAATTTAGAAAAAATAAAATATACTTAAATAACTCAACAGTTTTGAAAGTCTAATGGGAAAAAAGTCAGCAAAAACTTTAGGAGGACCTCTGTTTTATAGACCGATATGCCTCCTTGATACAGTAAGCAATAGTTTTTAATGAAAGTGATATATAACAGGAATTAAAAGGCCATAGATGAAACTGCTAGTATCTTACAATTGCAATTTGGTTCTCGAAAACCGAAATCAACTATTGATGCCACTAATCTAGTTTAAGATACATTACACACAAAAAATGCCTTATATTATGTAGGATGGGACCCTATATTAACACAATAAAAAGTTTCTGATAATATTACTCCAGATATTCTGTAAAAATCAGCGCTACGTGAACTGTGGAATGTCATCAACGATTACGTATTTAAAACAAAATAAAAGCAAACTAAGCTGTCTACCCTGTGAAGTAATAACAAATTTCAGAAACGATTTTTATAATTCATAATAATATTTGTAAAAAAATAATATTTGTAAGAAAAAACATAACGAAAAATAATTAATTTTTGTATGAATTTTGATGCAATGATTTCTGTGTTTTATTGTTATAGTTTTTCATGGTATTTCCTGAAAGAATGAGGTAATTTTCATTTGATATGTTCAAGATATTAATCAGTAAATTTTTATTTTTTTTAATATGTTTATGAATAAGAACGTATTTTAAAAGTTATCCTAATTCAATTTTTTTAAAAACTTCAGAATATATTTCTTGACATATGTTTTACTTTATTATATAATTTTGTTTATTTTGAACATCAGTTCAAAAAAAAAAAAAAAAATGATTTTATATCTTAAAAACTGCAAAAAATGTCTTTTTGCCGAAATCCGCAGAATTCAAATCGCAGGTAAGGCTAAGTCATACAAGTTATTGATCTAATCATTTTTTAGTTTTATTTTTTATATTGTTTTTTATAAACCTGCAAAGTTTTTTTCAATCTTCTTTGAAAATTGTTTAACAAACCTTTTTAAAGTTCGAAAATGGAGTTTTGAAACTGTCTTAAAAAATGTAAACAATTTGTAACCAAGCATAGAAAGGTGTTTGGATTATCTTGCGGAAACAAAAATGTATTTTACAGTAATTATGCTTCAAATTGAATTAAAAAATACATTTATCAAAAAATTAAAAATTGCGTGGTACACTCCTAAAATACATTAATGGTCTGAGGAATTCATAACAACTTTAAAATTTTTTAATAAATTTTCTCTTTTCATATGTTATTTGATAGATAATTATGTGTGGATTACAATTTTTTAACATTTGGGTGCAAAATAATGTATTTAATAGCAACATTTTTCCCATAGAAACGCACACGTCCGAAGCGGCACGGGTTTATTATATCAGATTTCAATAATATTTCACACGGTATGTTTTTGCAACCGAAAGAACAATTCGAGGGGGAGTTACGGTCAAAATTCGAAAGTTGTTAAATTTTGGTGTAGCCCAATAAACATATTTTTTACTGGTGCAAATAAAAGTCTGTGTAACTTCGAAAGTTTAGTGACTTTATATGTGTGTAAGCAAATAAAATAAGTTCAGTAAATGTTTTTGTCAATATTTCAATTTTAAATTAAATAAAATAGAGATATTTAAATGGCTCCATGGAATGTATGCGTAAAAAATATAAAAAAATTGAGTGACCATTGCCATTTTGTATATATCTCTCGTGGAATGAACGATATGTGAGGTGAAAAAAAGTGGCTATATTGGATTTAAAAAAGTCAGAAAAGACTAAAAGATGAATTAAAAATATACATATATAGGATATAAAAGTGTAGTTAAATTTTGTTTTTATTTCATTTTTGCTTGAATAAATTTATTAAATTTCGATGCAAAATGAAACAACAACATGTTAATTGAAGAAAAGACCGTAATAAGTTTTTCTGTGTACGAAAAATTGCCTAATTATATTAAGTGATATTTCTAATTTTTTAATTATAATTCCTTTCCAAAAATGTTTGCGTAACTTTAGCATTTATAATAATTTTTTAAAACTATATTCATGTATAGTTTCTATGGTTAATTAAATATATTTAAAAAGTAATTGTAAGAATAGATTAAGTCCATAAAAAGAGTAGTAATATTTGATGTGGAGAACGTAAACATTTTTTTGTGCTAATAAAATGAAATATTTACAGATGATGCTGTAAATATAAAATTAGTAAAAACAAATAAAAAATTGTTTTATTCTATGCTGAAATACCAAAATTTTAGCCATTTTAAGAATCAAACAAGCGAAAAATTATATTCGGCCATGCCGAATCTTATATACCCTCCACCACTGAGGCAGTATTTTTATCAGTTTTTATATAGGAAAAATTGTTCGGAAAGTGGTGTTTTCTAATTTACTTATTAATTTCTGGCGTCCATAATAGTGTAATGGTATGAACTTTTGTATTGTATATAAAATATTTTAACAAATTATTATCCAAAAATCTGTAAAAGGTGAAAAAAGAGAAAAATCTATTTTGGCTTTTTTTCAAAAAGTTGATTATCTTTGTAAATGAAAGTATATTTTTCATAAAAGTAAAAAAAAGAAATCTTAATAGTAGTGAACCAAATGAACGAAATTTTTGTTTCACAATAACCGTGTCAATTTTGCATAATTTTCAAAGAGTCCATAAAATGTTTGTATTAAATTTATTTTCAATGCTCCTCCGATTTGGTTATGTAAAATGACAAAAAAACTAAGTTCACGCAGTAATCCAAGCAATTTCATAATTAAATGTGAATGTGCCTCGCGAAGAACTGACTTTATGAAAAATTTTCGGTCTTGTTTTCCAAACTTTGAGATTATCTACTACGTTGACTATTTCGGGCACACCAACGTGATGTAGCACAAAATTCGTACAATTACAACAAGTATCAATCCTCATTCCAAATTTTGTATTCGGTTAAGGGGCGCACAGACCACGCCCAAAAAACTAAAAAAATTTCACAAAACCAAAAAATTTTGTCATCATAAGTTTATCACCCTGTATTTAGTTGCTGAAAGTCTGCACAACAACAAAGATGTTGCAGAATTTATGAACAAAGTCCGGTTACTTTACTTATGATGGAGTAAGATAAAAAGTACAAATGCGCGAGCAAAAATTTATCAATTATTTCCGCAAATCTTTACTTACCTCAAATTTATATTAAATTATTTGATTATAAAGTCGTTTCTTTGATGATGTTGGGAAAACTTAATAACTAACCTAAAGCGAAGTATAATCATTTAACTATAAGAGTTTCCCTATGCATAATTTAGGGTGATTTATATAAAAGAAATTACTCTAACCGGCCATGAGTTAAGCGTTTACTGTTAATTTATATCATTCTTGATCAAAAGTGCCCTCAAAAGTTTAGAAAAATTATATTTGAAAACTTTTATAAATACTAATCTTTAACAAAATGATAAAAATATGGATGTTTTTTAAATATAATAATTTAAATGAATTTAAAACAATTATACAAAATTCTCACATAACTTAGTATATTACAGTTTCATATTAACGATGAAAATTAAAAAAATATCACCACATAATTATTAATGCCAAAAAAATGTAATGAATTAGAAATTATATGCAATATGTATCAATACTTTGTTCAATGTGCTAAATAAAATTCAAACATTTTCAAAACAAATTCATAGTTATGTAATTTATTCTAGCAACATTATATTTACATGTTAGCAAACTTTCAATAAACCTATTTTCATACCCTTCTCTACCGACGTGTATAGCTTGAAACACATCGAACTACTAACTAGTTTAGTAAACTTATCAACATATATTGCTAAAAAGTAGTAAGGTGAACCTAGATAAACCTTTTTGCTAAATTTTATTTAAATCCGTTTGTGGCTTATTGAAATATTGTCAGTTAAAGTTTGATTTAGGGGTTTCTCCAGATTTTGGTATATAACTTTTTTTCTACTGAACCGATTTGGCTGGTTTGCAATCCCAAACAGCGTCTGGGAACAACAAATAACCTGAGTAATTTTCATTGGAATAGCTCAATTAGTTTAGACGTGAGCGTGTTTTCAACAGACGGACAGACGGACATTGCTTAATCGACTCAGAATTTCATATGGTCCAAGAATATATATACTTTATGGGGTCTTAAACGATTCTTTCTAGGTGTTACACACGGAACGACAAACTTAGTATACCCTCTTTCACCACTAGTGGTGGTGGAGGGTATAAAAATGCAACAAAAAAGTCTGGAAGCTAAAACGAAAATTTTGAGGCTAAATGCAAAATAGAAAGCCTAGATTTAGCCTTAAAAAGGCTAATTTGGCAACACTGCTTGTAACATTTACCTCTTCTTGGTTTGTAAATCGATTCTATCATCTGTGTACTTCATTGGTAGAGCATACCTTTACAATTATTTTGTAGTTCAAAAATAACTTACGAGTCGTTCGTACCAATGCGGATTGTTATATTTTAATATTTTGTCATAATTTCTATTAAAAAACATATATAGAACAGCTCTTATATATGTAAATGGTTTAAAGCCTGTACAATATTATTGCTTATATATACATTTTCTAAAATACGTACCTACTGTGATAATAATTTATTGGTTAATTACTATAATAACACACTTATACAAATTTTTTCCTTTTTTAGAAAATGAGGGATAAAAAAGAATTTATTTTTATTTAATAGGTTGTGGTAAAGAATCATTCAAGTATCAATAGCCGTTTCAGTTGGATCACCTGCTCAATAAATCCGAACGAAATTGTATTTATATGAGTTTTTTTAATTCACTCATTAGTTTAAGTTTTGCAAAGAATAAACCACTAAAATAATTCATATTATTCAAATTTTTATTAAAGTTATTTAATCAATTAATCAATCAAATATATAATTGAATGAATTAAAAATTTAAATAAAAAAAAATCTTACTATTTTGATTTTGATGTAATATGAAACAACTGTGTTAATTAAAAAATACTATAAGGAAATAATTTTTTTGTGTATTGCAGCAAGACTGTGAAAGACAACTTGCCTTATCTATGTAACGCAGTTTTGTTTCCAGCTGGGGTATACTCAGTCTGTCCAGTTTCTTCAAAGGTCTGCTTCCTTTTATTGTTATCACAGAGCTTCCTTGTGACAAGAACAACGACGAAATGATACCTATCTATGAGGGGAAAGAATAGGTTTGGCAATTTTAGTTCTTAGGTTGGTTAACAGGATTAAATCCGACGAGACAAATTCTTCAACTCTCAATCGGCTAACTACAGGTTTTGTCTCTAAAATACATTCCGACGAGATAAATGCTTCTTTTCTCGATCGGCTAGCTAAGATCGTATGAACTAGTTTACGAAATAAATACAATGCGACGAGATAAATGCTTCGGCTCTCTGTCGGCTAACTAAGATCGTATGGACTACTAAATACAATCCGACGATATAAATGCTTCGGCTCTTTGTTGGCTAACTAAGATGGTATGAGCTATTTTACAAACTAAATACAATCCGATGAGATAAATTCTTCAGCTCTCAATCGGTTAACTATGGTACTAAATACGACCCGACGAGATAAATTCTTCGGCTCTCGGTCGGCTAACTACAAGGTTCGGCCTTCAAAATACAATCCGATGAAATAAACTCTTCAGCTCTCAATGTCGTAATCTTGACTATTTATGTTTAAGTTAACATAAACTAAATGAAAATTATAAATTCTCCTATTGTATTGTAACTACTACAGTAGTTACAATATGTTATTATGTTGGTGGTTTAATATTTGTAACTACACGTTACATCTATACCAAAATATTCTGTATAAAATTATTCTAATAACCTCACATGTGCAGCAATTAGGTTTGTCCATAAATCATAGCTCATTAACTTTAATTTTATGTTTCTGTATTGATATTTCTATGATATCAGTAAAACTTTTCCATTTTCCAAAAGAATTATCTTTATCAGTTTCATTAAATTTACAAAACTATTGTAGAAAACCCGGCTAAATTTTATAATTCATTTTCACTACCAATGAATCAATAAATCAACACTGCAGACAATTTTGTAAATTTTTTGTCCCAAATAAATAATCTTAAATATACACAGAAAAAATTAAAAACTAATTTTAATTACCAAAATGATTCATTCAATTGAAAAATTATTTTAATTTGCACCTCTCACCAAAATGATTATATGAATTACAAATAATTGTAATAAACTGAAAAATATATTTTTTGCAATTAAACACTTTTAAAATTTTAATTGAAAAAAATAATTTGAAAACATGCAAAAAAAAAAAACAAAAAAAAAAAAAAAAAAAAAAAAAACAATATTTTACTTATATTAGTCAAGTAAATGATTGAATAAATCAAGCAGTTAATTGAAAACAAATTAATTTTTTTTATTTTACATTTTCTTAAGGTACGGTAACATTAGGGAAACATTTGACTGAAACTCACAATTATTTCTTTGCCGTAATGTGACCATAAAATATTTTTGTGTGGCAAACAACAAATCAGCTGATTTTGGGCAAACAAAATGATTTAATAGCAAACAAAAATGTTCCTAATGTGAACACAATGTGACCACATAACAGATAATATTTTCCCATTTTTTGGGCAAATAATTATTTGAACCTACAAAATTTTTGTAGGAGAAAACAACATCAAATAATAGTTGTATCGAGTCATATTTACTATTGAATTTAAGGGTGCCAAAAATCATTTTATGCATTTTATGATATATCTAATGTTTTTTTAGTATCAGTTATATTTCAGGACGATCTAGCAATATTATACAAACCATATTTTAAAGATATTTACTCTTCCTTTGCATGTATTATCAAGAAATCTATTCTGATCCAAGTGTAACATTTTCGGTAAAATTACAATGAAACAATACTTCGGGAACATACTTAAGCATGTCAAAGGACTGACCCTACAAGTTGGTGCATAAAAATGAGCGAGATATATGTATGCAAAAAATTTATTTTTGGCACCTTTTACCGCAGGGCGATAAAGTAAAATTGTAATGATAACTTACCAACCATCTTCTAAGGATATTTACTTATCGTCTATTGCATAAATTGTCGAAAAAACTTTTTGTGGTTCATGTTAGGGTGTCCGAAAATGTAAAATATTCAAAGAAGAGTAAAATTACAATAATAAAATGAAAAGACATCGGGCACATACTTGAGCGAATCAAAGGACTATACCTAGAAGATGGTACATAAAAATTTAGTTTAGCAAAATTGTTGCAAATATTATATTGTATAGATGATGTAGTAGAAACACGTATGATGTATAATAAGTGATATATTAAAAATTTGTTTTTTGGCACCTTTAACCGCGAATTACCCATGTAGAAAAAACATGATTAAATGTGGCCTTTTGAAGTATGACGACGTTATTTTGTCAGTACCGGCTATTTTGCGACAGTATGAGCTAAATTCTTCCAGTTTGGAGGTGGATGAGGTGGACTTGGGATAAACGATTCAAGCAAGGATAGTTTTAGTCGATGGAGAATGGTGATGAGGTCGTTGCTAAGGTTGCTAGTTATTCAGGTGAGACGAAGGGTTCTGCTGCTTCCTCTTGCAAAGCTGCCAAAAAGACACGTATAACGGAACACCCTAGGAAGAAGGCCACCACATCGGTTGATGGTGACGGATGGGTCGGCCATGAAGAAGATCATGGAGGATTAGGGAAGTGGTGTTTAAGAAGTCGTTGGTTGACCTTCCAACGAAGGTGATGAAGAACGGAAAATATGGTTCAGTGCTTAAAATGAGCGGCAGCAGGGGGATCTTTACGTTCTAGACGCTGGTGGTATTGGGGGCAACACACATGCACGTGAACAGCCTATGCCGATGGCTAAGCCATTATCTTACCTTTTATTCTTCCTTTTATAAAGAGCTCTACATTACAAATCAAAAAATGTTCATTTTCTTTATTATATTTTCAATAAAATTTTATTTTATTGTTTTAGACAATTTGATGAAATAATTTTTGAAGACAAACAATTTTTCAAATGTGACCGATGAGAAAACATGTTTTCCTATTTGCCTATTTGACTATATTTATTGTCTGTTTGAACAAACAAAAATGGGAAAATAAATGTTAGTAATGTACCTTTATACATACTTTATTTCAAATTTTTCTTTACATGTTTGACAGAAATTTCTCTAAACATCTCTGCATTTTATTAATCTATATTGCATCCAATTTTACTAGATATCATACATTTGAGGAGACCTTCAGTACCAGCGCGCTTACTATGTGCCTCTGGAAGTAAGAAAAACGACGAAACACTACAGAATAAATATTACATAAAATGGCACATATTGACTAATACAAACTTACCTGTGATTTGAAATCTAAACGGTGAATCCTTCCTCTACTCATGTCTCTTTATGTCAAATTTGAAAAAAGAAAATTTTATTAATTTTAAATTTTTTATATTCTAATGGATAAAAAACATTAAAATAAAAAATGTTGGAAACTTATTTTATTTGCAAAAATTCCGAAACTTTAAGAAGAGAATATCAGTTATTTACGAGGGGCGTTCATGCCACATGTAAGTAATACGTATAAATTTACGAATTGTGTGGTTTTATCCGGTTGAATGAAAACCCTTAATATTTTTCTTTTTTATTTCAAATTATTTACAGATGTCAAATTTTTTTTTTTCATCTTGTTTGACAATTTATTGAAGTGATTGAATAAATTAAAGTATGATTTAAATTTTAATACAAAATCAAACAATGGTGTTAATTAAAAAAATTTGGGTAATAATTTTTTCTGTGTAAATATAAACCAAACTTACTAAAGTATTCAGTTCAAAAATATGTATTCTTTATGTTTGTTCATGTTGCAACAAAATTGAAATAAAGCTTGCAAATACAAGCACAAGCATCCAACAGTCCATCTTTGTAAACTTCTTGAAAGCACACAAATATAGGAGGATAAATTTAAGAATACGTATATTAAACATTATACAGCATATGATTTCCATCATTACATATAAAATAAAATAATGATGTAAATCCTTTCATAAAACATACGATACAAGTAGAGAGTAAACCAATTTATGCTACCATACTACCATGCTAAAGCTATTATGACTACTGCACTGCCGGTAATTCCACAGAGTAATTCAGTAAGGGTGTGTAAAAGAGAAACCGATGCTATAGATAATATGGCAATTTAAGAACAATGTTGCATGCCACATAAAGTTGGTATAAATGTAGGAAACATAATAAGTGGTATTAACTTGTAAGCAAAGACCAACTAATCAAGAATTGCGTAAGAGAGGGTCCAATAATTATTTTAAACTGTAATTTATTTGGGGCAAGTAGAATAGATAAAACGCTATAAATTTATTCATAAAATGTAAGTATCGTTCTGCACGAAATAAAATATTGAATAAAATTATTTATTTATGCAAAAAAACTCACGAAAATCAATTTTTTATAGGGCTATGTTTTGGGCAAGTGTTTCACTGGATCATATTATATAACCTAACTTTAAGCTAAGTTTCACCATCTTTCATCAAGTGGTCCATCATCATCATCATCATCAACAATTTAGATCATATTTAGCATATCAACTGATACAATCAATTTAAATGTATACTTAACTGTAGTTTTCTGTCCTTATAGAGAATAAAATTTCAGCACAGTAAACCACACATTATACAAAAATACAAAAGAGCACACATGCTCCAGGGATTTATATATATATATACTAGGGTGGCCCTCTTTTGTATGACAGAAAATAAAGGTATTTAAATTTTCAGTCTCACCCTCCTGAAATTTTTGAATACCCCAAAAACCATATAATACAAAGTTTTAGATTGATTGAAAAAAATTTTGAGGTGGCTCAAAGCGATTGAAACATTAAAAATTTTTGTTTTTTTATTCTGTCCACTAGAGTGTCCCGTAGACAAAAATTTTGTAGGAATACCCCTCAAACGATGCGTAAAAATTAGCTGAAAAAATATTAAAAAAAAAAAATTAAATTGATCTTCAGTTCCCTACCAGCAATTGAATGTCACGGGTTTAGAGCATTTCGTCCAAAAAATATTATTGAGTTTAGTCTTGAAATGAGTATCAAAAAATTAGTAATTTTAAGCCAATTATAGAAAAAATATTTTAAAAAATGTTCGAAAATATTTTGGTCCATAAACCGTCATTTTTGTACATCATGCAAAAAAAATTTCAATATTTTTCTTAAAAAAATAGATAAGAATTTTATAATTTTGTTCCGTTTAAGGCTCAAATTTTAAAAAAAAATACATTGTAGTAAGAACTGTTGATAATATGTAGTTTTCCAGATTTTTTTAAAAAAATTGTTCATCAAAATACCTTAAAAAAACTTCTAGCGAACGAAAATCCCATTGGAAAAAATTTTAAAATATTTTTTCATTAACCAGAATAAAATTACGAATTTTTTGATAGACATTTCGATTAAAAAATCTAACCTTTTTTTTTACCAAATGTATGGGACCCATGATTTTAAAGTCGCTGGTAGGGAACTAAAGACCAATTTTAAAAATGTTTTTTAAATTTTTCCCATAATCAGCTAATTTTTACGCTTCGTTTGAGGGGTGTTCCTACATCGAAATCTCGAAAAACGCTTTTCTCGGGACACTCTTGTGTCCACCCATAAATTATTTATTAGAACTTAAATTTCCCTCGGATTCATCTTTTTGCAGTCTTCAGTTTATTACCTTTCTAAAATGACCAAAATGAAGAAAATTTAACAACTAATAATACCATAGTTATTAAAATCAATTTACGTAAGGCGCGTAATTTTCGTCCAAATACATCCCAGTAAAATAAGATTTCATTCAAAACTTTAGGGAGAGAAACAAAAATTGGGATATTGTTTTGTCTTGGTATCTTATACATCATGTCAAAATTTTTCGGTAATCACTTGTGATCTGCCTAAGATATTCTTGATCAAAATTCACAAAAATCTCTTGGTTTTTATATATTCGACCTACGTTTTTTTTGCTATTAGAACCAAGGTTTAAATATGCAGTTCTAGCAAAAAAAATTTCACTTACGACTGTGCAATAAATATACAAATGTTTCATTTATACAATACACAACAACTAGAAATATCCACACTATAACATCGTTATACTACTAAATTTGTGACTCGTCTCTACAATTTGCAGCAGCAAAAGCAAACCATTGCACTCGAAGTAAAATATATTTCTGTATAGTTGCGCACGCACAATTTTGTTGAACCCATATTGCGCAGTATTATTTATTTTCGTTTTGATTTTGCTGCTATAGTAATAAGTTAAGCAGTCTTTTTGTTGACAATTTCATTGCTGCTAGACACTCTTGTGTAAAAGTTAAAAACATAAATATACAAACGAAGATACACACTAACCTACACACAAAACGTAAATACCAACATACATATATAAATATGTACATTACGTTATATTTCAACCCTTACACACAAAATTGCAAAAAACAGACTGCTATATTAACTACTATAGCAGTAAAATTAAAGCACATATTTCCAAATAAAGAAGAATGTCTAGAACAAAAAAGAAAACACCTTACAATAATGCAATATGTTTTCGGCAAAAATGTGTAAGAACAACTACTACTAGTTGCTGGTTGAAATACATATCAAACAAGTTGACTGCTGTTTAAGTATGTTGCTATAAATTTTAAGCAGACGCTTCAATTTTTAGTATACCGCATGAATATATTGCAGCAGTTTTTAGTAGTATGGAATACAAAATGTTAAACAGTGAATATATTTTTTAATATGGTGTTTGTTAGTAGTTGATATTCATAATAAATGAGAGCTACTATAGTAGAGAAATTAAACCTTGATTAGAACAATTTTGGATATTAAAATTATTTTCAGGATAAATAAAACGTCAATAGGGAACTACATGCCAAGTTTCATTTCTCTCCCTCAAGTTCTGGTTGAAATTTTATTTTTCGGAGTCTATTTGCCCGAAAATTATGTGTTTTATGGTAATTTTATTTTAATAACTATTATGTATTTATTTATTTAATTTTACTGATTTTAGGCGTTTCTGAAAGCTCATGATCTGTGGAACAAGATATATACCAAGAACTTAAAATTAATTATTTATGATCTGTCAAAGGAAATAACTTTTCAAAAATCATAATTTTTAAGAATTTGTTCGCTTTGCCATCTCTAAATTTTATTCAATCAGTTCAAGACTTGGCATATCTTAGTTTTTGGACATTCAAACATTTCCAGGGGGTGAGAACTAAAATCTGGACATTTTGTGTAATGAGGGCCACCCTAATACATACATATGTATTAATTAATATACAGTAGAGAAGTATAACAATCAATGAATATACAACTTGATCTACATATTGTCCTTAACAGAAGAAGAAATATAAGAATTTGTTACGTAAATTTGTATTATTTCCTAAATATAAACTTACATACAACACATGTGCAGCGCACACAATAATTCATACAAATGACTCTACTTTCGTTTACGTATTGTCTGCCAGAGATGATAGATTTTCTTATGTTAAAAGTCTTTTATTTTGCTTAAATCAAATATAGATATTTTAAGCATTTTATCAAATGCCATAAACATTTTCCCGTTATCATTCTAATGCTTGTAATGTCTAACAATATTTTCCTTGGGATATTAAAGTATGTATAATCTACTTGAATATATTTTGTACGCTCAACCTGTTTACTAACTGGAAAAAATACATAAACAATGTTAATTAGAGGAAAAGGAGAGTTTTTACTTTAATATGAATTTATTTTGTCAAATATTAAGGCTGACCATAGGAAATTACATTAACATAAGTGAATAAAACCAATTTAGAAATGGTTAAAATAATACCAGAGATAATATAAATATCATAGATAACACGCTACTAAGTGAAAAATCACTCGAGACATAATAAATCAGTTTTTAAAATTTGCAATACACAAACCACAAGATACTAGGATATTTCTATAACACACACATCACCAACATCCAACATTGAAATGGTTGACACAAATATTTAAAAAATGGCGAATGCAAATTACGAAATTGCCTTTAAACATATACGAGAACCTATGTAAAAATACAAATAGTTAAAATTGGGTCCCACTTATATTATAATCTAAATAGGGCTTAGTTACTTAAATACGCATCACTTACATTTTCCATCAAAAATCGATATTTTATATGAAAATCTTAAATCTGCTGTAGTTTCTTAAATACGCATCCAAATGAACAAATAACAATAATCTGTGATCACTTATATTTTCCATCAAAAATCGATATGTTATATGAAAATCTTAAATCTGCTCTTATATTTTCCATCAAAAATCGATAAAGAACGAGAGAAGAAGATATAGTCGGTTAAGCCCCACTATATGATACCCTACACCATTTCGATCCACATAATTTTGTTTTTACGTATATACAACTTACTTGTGTTAAATATTAACATAATACTAACATTTGTATGGGACTTATTTACGTTAGTGTTTTTCGGGAGAGGAGTTTATATAGGAGCTATGGTCAGTTATGAATCTTCATGAAATTTTGCATACAGGTTTTTGCTGATATAAAACTTATTTGTACTAAATTTCATTAAAATATTGCTATTTTTAAGGCATCTATAAGTGTTAAAATTCTATTCCGGGAGGACATTTGTATGGGGGCAAGGTGAAATAATGGGCCAATCATAACCAAATTCGTCCTTATGTTGAAAAAAGCATATGTACAAAATTTCATCAAATTATCTTCAAAATTGCGACCTGTACTTTGCGCAAAAGCTTTACATGGACAGCCAGCCAGCCGTCCAGACGGACAGACGGACATCGTTAAATCGACTTAGAAAATGATTCTGAGTCGAACGGTATACTCTAAGGTGGAGGTCCGAAGATTTTTTCTCTGCATTACAACTTCTGCACAAACACATAATACCCCAACCACCTTTGGTGGTGTAGGGTATAACAATAATCTGTACGATTTTCATATAAAATATCGATCTTAAATACGCATTGAAATGGAAAAAGGACAATAATCTGTGATCACTTACATTTTAAATCTAAAATCGATATTTTATATGATACGCATCCTAATGGAAAAAGAACAATAATCTGTGATCACTTACATCTTCCATCAAAAATCGATATTTTATATGAAAATATTAAATCTTCTCTAGTTTCATAAATACGCATCCAAATGGAAAAAGGAAAATAATCTGCGATCACTTATATTTTTCATCAAAAGTCGATATTTTATATGGAAATCTTAAATCTGCTGTAATTTCTTAAATACGTATCCAAATGTAAAATGGACAATAACCTGTGATCTTTTATATTTTCCTACAAAAATCCATATTTTATATGAAATCTTAAATAAAAAAGATTTGTTCTGAAATTATCAAGTTACCATGAAATTTGGCAATTTATTCTAAATGTGTAAGGAACCTCCGGTTATCCGGGTTTGCAGCTGGGGTAAAACTCAGTCGCATCCAAGGTTCTTACATAAATAAAACACTGTTTAAGACTTTATATTTTCACTTGGCTAATTATTTCCTTTTATTTTCTTATATTTCTTTAATCACAACTTGTTTTACTGAGACACTTTTAATTAAAAGCTTCTTTATTGAGAACGGTGCTGTCTCGTGAAGCTTCAGTGTTGCCTTGCCGGTCCTACACCTCCTATTTAATATCTCCTACGATTGTTTTGATCTTGGATGTAATCCTAGATTTTTCTTAGCCCTGTATTTTCTGAGTGAAAACTTCCAAGAAAATATTCTACCACTTGGCCCTGAGCAGTGTGTATCTCCTGTCACTTCAACCCGATTGTAAACCTTGTTGAAGTCTTTAATCTTACTGATTGAAAATCAGTATACCCTACGTTGGATTGATGTAATCAATTCAACCACTTATTATTATTATTATTATTATTTGTCCTAACACTGCTCTGTTAGTCTTTTATTTTTTATTCACCGGCTACTCACCACGTCTGCTTGTTCACTGACCAGCACCCCAAAAGATAAGAGAGCGAGCTTGTAATTTGCTCTGGCTTATATACATTCTTAAAACTAATATTATTGTAGTTTTTCTTGCAGTTGGTTCGAACCGATAGCGGTTGTTGCATCGAACCTTGTTTTCCTGTTGTTTTGATGTTCGCTGCTGTAACAGTTTCGTGATCTGTGTGTGTTACTGTTTATATGGCCTCTTTGCTTTGTCTCCCTCTGTCTTGCTGTGTTTACATTTCTCCTCTGCTTCACTGCTACTCTTACACTCCTGTGTATTTCTCGCTGCTACCTCCGTGATTCGTCAGTTCTGCTACTCGCCTGCTCAGCTGTGACGATGTAGGCATTGACGTCTTCACTTCGGCCTTTCTCCCTGCTGCTCTCTACTGCTACTTCTTCCTGTTGTGTTTTTACTTAAACCCTTAAATGGCTAGCGTGCCATTTAAGATCAAACCCACCACCTGCCCCTGACCTGAATAACTTTTCCTCCTGTGTACCCCATCGACCTCCGGAACACTTTGTTCCATCCTTTACCCCATCGACCTCCGGAACATCTGAAAAGAAAAGAGGTACATAGGCGAATGTAATTCGCCCCCCCAATATAGATGGATGTAATCCATCTCCCTACCAATAAAACGACAATGGATCTTTTATTATCTTATAACAATTACACTAACAATTATTCTTAAATTTATGTGGGCCAAAATTCCAGGAATTTTTGCTCCTCACAAATGACATCTTTCATAGTTTTAGGAACGTTTAATAGTACGGTGGACCAACCTACTATTGTATACACATGTATTACACGACTGACTTTTCTCTGGATAATTACATGGTGTTGTGTGTTACTTCACTTAAACATGGTTTTCATATATTCTACACTTAATTTTATAACTTCCATTTTATTAATTTGTTACTGTCATAGAATTTATTTTCTTGTAATGTTTGTTAACAACTTCCGGTTTCCGTTACAAATTGAAAAGGAAATTTCAATTACAAAATTATACCGTATATAACTAAAGTAACTATTTGTATATAATTGTACATAAAGTCTAAGTATAACTTAAAAGACAACAAAACAGAAAAAATGCAATAAACAATTTCTTTAGAATTTCAATTCATTTTTACTTTTGTTGTTGCTTTTATTTCTTATTTTTTATTCTACTTAGTCCTTGGTAATGAAAGTTTTATTGGTGAGAAAACGATAATAGAATGTTTGAAACACAGGAAAGAAAAATATCAAAAAAATTTTTGTTACGGAAATGCAGTGTTATGCATGACTTTGCAATTTTGAGTTTTTGCATACATTCTACATATGATTTAAAACATGATGAAATTGTTACCAAAAGTAAATGAATAAGTTACCGTTTTGCTAAATCATCGAACAGAAATTTTAGTTAGTATTTTTGTGAAACTGAAAGATATGAGGAAAATGTCTATGTGATTGTCACTATGAGTTGATATTTTGTGATGTATTGATTTTTTAAATTCCAAGATATTTTGGGGGTGTTGCGTAAGACTTTATAAAAAAATATACTTTTGAAAATACCATAGGTCTTAGTTAGAATCGTTACGCACGTGCTCTGCTAGCTAGCTATTTTTCTAAGAAGTGGGCTGGGATCTGGATTCCCTAATTAACTTTACAACACAACTAAAAATATCACGAGAGATTTAATAAAAACAAAATGCCCTGTAAATAGTGAAAACAAATAAACATATACCTTTTTTAACAAACTTATAATTACCTACTTCTAAGAACCCAGTTGTTATCGAAAATTTTTTAATGGCACATCAACGATATTTAGTACCAATATTCCTTGGCTCTAGTGAAACACAAATCTGTTCTCGTGAATTACTTTTACCGAACGGCATCAATTTAATGGCGGTTTATGATAAATTTTTTTTTAAAAAATTGCCAAAATTCTATTTATAGTCCTAAATCAAAAATTATTTCATTTATGTACTCTACAATGGTGTATCTAAAATACAAATTAAAAATATCGCGATAAGTCAAGTATTCGGGAATATATTGGCGATTTAATAATTATTAAACCTTCTTATAAAATTTGCAAAATTTTGTTTTTAGTGATGTAGTCTTGTTTATATTCATCCATTTTTTTAGATATTCAAATTTGTTATAATTTACTTAAAAAAATAATAGTAAAAATCGCTATGGATATTTCTGGAATTTGTTCTTAATTCCACTTTGAAAGTTCAATTTGAAAAGAACGTGGACTCTCGTTATCACAAAATTGTTAACTCGACTTTCTTATGTTAATTTGGATACATATGCAATGTAATAAATACATATGCATTTAAAAGCTTCTTTTCCATTTTCATTCTGTTCTGTAATTATTACTTTCGAGAAAGAGGAGTACGAATATATCTCTTTTTCTCATTCATCATGTATATCACTATACATGATGCATACATGGTGAACCTCACTCAGAAAAAGAACGAATGATAAAAACATGAAAAATATAATTTGACTAACATTTTGGTCTCAGGGTTGTACTAAATGTGATGATGCAAGGAATTTATGAGGGACTTTTTTTTTTTTGTCTAGGGAAATTCAATGAAATCGTATAAGTTGTTAGTAATTTAAATTTTATATGAAATAAAACTATAATAAGTGATAATATTAAAGAATATAAAGGGACATGAATAAAGTTATATACTTAGTGTCATTATTTATTTATTTTTATGCAAATTCTGATGTTACAATTTCTTCCTTTTTTAAGAAATATGTTTCTTTTTAGAAGGTAATCAAGTGAATGTAATACGGTAACATGGTTACAGCATGATCACTGCAACTATTTAATGTTTGTATATATATATTTTTTTTTTCATTGAATTGAATAATACCGTGTGCACGATATCAAAATTTGTTTTCTGTTTTGTAATTTAATAATTACCCACAATGAAAATTTTGATATGGTTGACTGCAATAATAATATGTATATTACAGTGCCTTGATTTGTATGGGAACAAAAAAAGTTGCAAATGTACCCCCCCCCCCCCCCCCCCCCCTAAAATTGAAGTTTGATATATTTTAAGCGAAATCCCAAAATATTTCGGTTCAATTATTTAATTTACGTGAGCTGTACCATTTTTAAAATACCTCCAAAAATATGGTTTCGATCGACAGTATACATAGTTTTTAATTTTTTGTCAAAAAAATTACAACGTATGACAGAAAAACGACGTCTACCATATATTGAACAAGAAATAGTTTAAAATTTGTTTTCATTCTCGCGAAATTAAAACTTTAGTAAAATTTTCAATGATTTTATTTTAAATAGTATTTTATTAAAGTTTGAATAATTTGTAAATTTTTCATCGTAAATTATATTTTAGCACATCACTGGAAAGCTCTCATTAAATACCATGCGTGTATTCATTTAACCCTTTAGTTGCACAAATAATATTTTGGGATTTCCGGTTCATAATTGGTTAAATTTATTTTAAAGACAAATAAGTGATAATTAAGGATATAAAAGTCCCCAAAAATATAACTGATCAAAAAAGCTGTAAATTCGTGTAAAATAGAGGCTTAATTTTAAAAAATCATTATTATTCGATTATTTTCGCGGTTTTAAATGAACTTGTTATGTTTTTCATAAATTTATCAATATTTAAGCGTAATAAGTACTTCCATGCGATTTATTTGTAAAAATTCCAAATTTAACCTTTCAGGAACCAAATGCATAGAATTGACCCTCTAGTTCTTAATGGGTTAATTACGTCTTATCTTGAATATTAACTGGATAGACCATTCCTATAGTACATGAAAACCTAATATATTTCGAAAAATGTTCGAAATATATATAAAATTACAAGTTTGATCGAAGAAAATATTATAAAAAATGCAAGTAAAATCTTAATATTTCGCGACTGAAAAGAGACATATTAATAATTTAAATGAATATTCATGGTCATAGTATGCCTTTTTTATAATTTGAAGTAAATTTTCTTATAACTAAAATTTTGATAATGATATGAAAAAAATATATAATTTTAGAGGTGTTTTGAAAACTGTCCAGCTCACGTAAATTTAAAGATTGAGATGTAGTATTTTGGGAATCCTATAAGAACATAGTAATCTTCATTTCTAGAGGGGTACATTTGCAACTTTTTTTCGTAAGGCACTTTAATGTATATAAATATTTTTATATGAAATCATATTTTATAAGAATAGAAAACTTAGTTAATTTTACAACCATTTAGTTAATTCTAAAACTATTAGTTAATTCTACAAATTGTGTTATTTCTACAACATATGGTGATACAAATGAATGTAAATATGAAAAATTATGTGATAAAATGGGATAATATATAGGATTAAATAGTAGTATAATACGATTACATGGAATCAAAATATAAAATCAAAATATATTATAATGAAATTATAATATGATGTATTTAAATTGAGATAAGATAAAAGCATTATATAACACGGTAAAATTAGTTCATAATAAATTCAAATCATTAAATGATAAAAACATGATAAAATCGGCAATATTATAAAAAAAGTTATTACTATTAATACAGAAAAATTAGTTTCGTAAAAAATTTTAATTAATTTGTTTTTTAGATTTATATTGAACTTTAATTAAATTTCTTATTTCTTTAATAAAATATTTTAAATTTTTTTTAATTTTTTTACAAATATCGATAAATTATTAAAACAAATTCATACGATAAAAATAATAATAATTTATTTTATTTTTTGTAGAAAATTTCAAATAGATTTAAATTTATTTGAACATTAAAAAAAAAAAATTAATTCTGGGAATTTTTTTAGCCTTAGGTAGAGTTTTTAAATTTAGGAATATTTGGTCATTTTAATGTCTTTTAAATAGTGTATCGTTTTGTTGTTTTTGTTTTAGATATCCCTATTTTTTATGGTGGAAGATCACATATGAGGAATTGAATAAGTATCAAAGTTATATCATACGAATAATCTTTTTCAGCAACAAATAAGGCGACTGAAGTATGAGAAAAACTACACAAAATATGAGTTTATGTATAGAACATATTCCAAGTGATGGCTGCAAATCATAAAGTCAAATATCATAATTTCCATGAACGTTGTGACACTTAATGATATTTTATGTTATAAAAAATCATAACATTATGTGATAAAGATACTCGACAAAATCAAACTTCTTTGAAATGAAGATAGCTCTAACTCTCGCCTGGGTAGGATCATGGTATACGTATGTTAAAAAGGTGTAATTGAAGCGGGGTATTTTATGGATTATATGGCACTTTTCTCTTGGATATATAAACAATTTTCAAAGTGTCATATCCATGCGCACTATGTCACGTTAAATATACATTACAAACATTCACATGTTATATAAAAAAAAAAACTTACACCAATATATGTATTATTAAATTTAAAATTTCGCAATAAATAATTTTGCTAACATTTTTGTGTTTTTATTGAAGGGAACATTTTGTGCAATAATACAAATTTAATAACCTTTTGAATCAGACCAATAAGTATTTTAATTGACTGTAAGTAAAAAATCCAATTATAGTTTTTATTGATTTGATTTAAAATATTAATTGGAATTTTACTCAAAAATTAATTATTTTATGTTAATAAATATTATCGATTTAATGATTAGAGCAAAACCAAATACAAAATTAATTAATATAATTAATTTCGTAATTGAAATCCATTGTTTTTTTTTTCAATTATGAACAAATTTTAAATGGAATCACAATAATATTTACGTACAAATATACAAATTTTTAACTGTAATCATATATAACAATCATAGTATATTGCTCTTAGTTTATGGTAAATTTAACGATTTCCTCATTATGCCAAAAAAACTGTTCTTCTAAAATTGTTTCCCACCAGAAAAGCATTTTTGTTAAAACTTAAAAATCTGATGTCATTGTGAAATATTACCATTAACACTACCTGTTGAAATCCCTATCCCCAAGAATTTTTTAAGAATTAGTTTCTTCTCATGCAATCAATAACGAAAAAAAGCGGGTTTTATATGACAGAAATGTGTTTCGGTTACAAATCGTATTGCAAGACACGTAAACATATAGAAATATATTGTATGGAAATAAAACTAATATTATAGACCATTTCAACAATGTAATTTATTACTAAGAATGGTAAATGCAAAATACTAACAAAATGTTTATAATTTAAAGCAAATATAAAAGTTATTTTAGAATACTAAATAATTTCTTTTTATAATTAATCAGGTATGTGATGAAATCCGATCGTTTTCAATTCGAATCAGTTTGAAAAGATGTGATGAATTTCGAACGATTTCAAAAATCATTTTTCAACAATGATCTATTTTTTATTAAGAATATACAGCTCATGTGAAAAAAAAAAAAAACAATTAATTTTAGAGAAATATTAAAAAATTTTAATAAAATCTAATAGAAAGTGATTTAAATATAATTTTTATCAATAAAAAAAACGAAAATATAAGTACATCACACATTTTTTCGATTTAAAATCGATTCGTATTCCATCAAATACCTGAATATGATTTTTTTTAGAATTATTGAAATTTTCTTATGTAATTTAAATTACCCAGCAAAAACTTTGGTTGCCATATAATGAGTTAAGAAGCTAATAAAATTGCTCTTCACTACTTACACATTAGCTGAATAACTCATTATTTAAACACGGTGATGACATTAGAGGAAACTACATACCCTATACATAACTTAGGTGTTATTACAATAACTAATGACTTCTAAGCTGTTCAAACACTCATTGATTCTAAAGCATTACTAAAGTCACAATTAGTAATAACAATAGCAACTAGTTATATTTTAGGTTGTAAATAAGTAATGAAATATCAGGATATAAAATTGTTTTTTTTTTTTATTTTTTTTTTTTTCTGTAAAAAGATTTAAAAATTTTAATTTAAAAAACTTAAGAACAACCAAAAATTTGACTAAAATAAATGTTATAAAAATAAACTATTTCAGATTACAAATTAATCATACGCAAATTTTGCCTTACATTTATATAACCCTTCTAAAAATATATGAAATGGTAACTGCATTATAAAAATCATTAAAAATTAATATTTTCAAAAATATGATCATAAATAATTATTTACACTAGGGTTATAAATAATTGGTTACTAAACAACTTCTATGTAATGCAGACATAATGTTTTTGCCATTACCAAGTGTTTGCTGGGTAAGTCTGTTATTCTCCTTCTTAGGTTTAGCTTATGATAATTTAAATTAGCTCATTAAAATTAAATTCCTTAGGTATATCCCCTCTTAACTTAATTACCCAGCCATAAATTTTTATTTTAGTTTTTTTTTTTATAACCGTTTGTTTCCTTTATATGTATGTCTTTCCTGTTTATGCTGCTAAAATTGTGTTCGACCTTACTTAACCAATTAGACCTTTGGAAAAAAATTATACGGTTTTATACTTAAACCAAATTTTTGAACTATTTTATATTAATATTTCATACACAATTAAAACATACTTAAAGTATTTTGAAAATAACATAAATAAATTTCATATTAAAACCAAATTAAAATACACGAATAGTTATATGTTTAACCCAGAAAAACCACTAAAATACACAATAATATTCATATATATAAATATGTTAACAATATACATATAGCTTAATATAAATAAACATACACATGTATTTATATACATATATATATACTACATATGTACAAACCAATTTGTAGTAATATTGCATATTAACAAGAAATATATACATAGAAAATACACTCGAAATTAAATGTTTAAAATCATAAGATATGTATTTTGCCCATTTGATTGTTAAAGTTGAAATTGGGTCACGAAAAGTATCAAGAAATAAAATCTAAGTAAAAAAAATTAAGAAGGATTTAAGGCCTTAATGTGAGTCGGATTGGTTACCATCGATCTATAACGTGCTTTCTGCAGATGCTATCGTACAGTGTTCCATTTTAAAAATGAAATGGAAATAAATCTGGTGTTTCCGAACGATAGTCCACTCAAATTTCACATAGAGATAGTAGAAATGTAGGCGAGTTTAATTTTTGAGCTTGGGCAATATTGACCTAGCGGGAGGAGGGTCCATATATATGTATATGTTCAATTTATATTTCTGGCGTATGAGTAATATTAATTACTTATACATCCTAATATTCAAAAAGGCAAACATTATATAAATTAGTTTTTAAATCGTTACTAAATAAACTACATTTCCACTGATAATTTATATATGAGAAACTAAACTAAAATGGTATCTACACAAACAAACAGGATTTCTTAAATGTTGTTGTAAACCTTTAATATCGAATTAAAAAAACTCAATAAACAAGCCACAATTACCCAACAAAAGCTGTTAAAATAATACGAGTACACGCAAAGAAAAAATATGGTTCCAGTGACCATAAACTAAGAGCAACATACTATGATTGTAATATATGATTCCAGGTTACAATAAGTATATTTGTAAGTAATCATTACTATGATTCCAATTTATAATTTATTAGTAAGGTTCATAACCTTATTAATAACTTTTAGTAAGTTTTATAACCTTTTCTTAAGTATTGCTTTTAATTTCATCATGTTTTTATCATTTAATAATTCCATGTTATCATGTATATAAAATAATTTCATCATATATATAATTCCATTTTATCATATATATTATTCCATTCTATCATACATATGAACTAATTCCATCATAAGTATAATTCCATTTTATCATATATATAATCCCATGTTATCATATATATGATTCTATTTTATCATATATATGAACTAATTTCATCATATGTTTTCATATTTATATTCATTTGTACCACGATATGTGGTACATTCATCATACTGAATAAAAACAAAACTTGTCAATTTATATTTGTTCATATATAAACTAAATGAGAATTATAACTACTGGACTGATACACAAAAAAGTGTATTCAAAAGTTAATGGCTTAATGGTTGTAGAATTAACCAAATTTGTAAAATGAACTGAATGGTTATATAATTAACTAAGTTGTTGTAGAATTGACTAAATGAGTGGATTCATCATATATATATGATTTCATATAAACATATTTAGTTACATATTATAATTCAGTAAACCATATTAAAATTTTGATTGTGGCTAATCATTAAATGATTAAACAGAATCATAAACGTTACTATCATGAACACAGTATATTTAAATAAATGAAAAACGGCTATATAATCATTGAATAGTTGTGATGATCATGCTGTAACCATGTTTTTTCTCTGCGTGTAGCAACTAGCAAAATACAGTTTAAAATGAATATGAGTAAATGTCTCCAACAAAAACTAACCAATTTAATAATGACAATAAAAGTCCCAAAAGGGAAACGTGTTAAAAACCACATTAATAGTAGTAATAATGAATGGCCACAGCAAAACTATAACTTACACAAATGAAAATACAGACACATACATTTGATAGTATTTTAAATACTTAATAAACTAAAAATACATTATTTGCATAAATACATATATGAACGAGAAAGAATGATATAGTCGGTTAAGACAGACCATATGATACCCTACATCATTATGTATGAGCATAAAAATACGGAAAGGGGTCTTATCAATTCATTTAATGTTTAAAGCAAAAATAAAATAAAATGAAATAAAATATATATTTATACTGAATTAGATTTATGCCCGTTAAAGAAATCTTTAGGAAAAGATGTCATTTGGTATAATAAAGCTATTCATTAGCGTTAAGCCCTTTTCCGGGAGCACATTTATATGGAGGCTAAGTAAAATAGTGCTAAATTTTATCGTTATAACTTCAAAATTGCGACTTGCTCTATGCGCAAAAGGTGAACTTGGACAACCAGGTGGACATCGTTAAATTGACTCGGAAAGTGATTCTGAGCTAATGGGTATAAACTAAGATCGGTCTTATAACAATGTTTTGGGGTGTTGTAATGTAAGTATAATAAAATACTAAAAATAAAATAAACCTTTACATTGTAACAATATAATAATGTATAAGTATGTGTGTATATATATGATATAGAGTATGTAAGTGGAAAGTTTTAAAAACTTGCTACTTCCGTTAAATACCCCCAAACTATACCGTGAGGACTCATAACAACCCAAAAACCATTGTTAGATGAAAACAAGAACAGCATAACAGTACAATGCATTTTGACGGTTTATTTTTACTTTATTTTTTCTATTATAAATTTTATTTGGTAAAAATTCTTCATTTTGCAAAAACAAAATGCAAACATTAAAAAAAAAAAAATACAGCAGACAGAAAAGAGAGAGAAATGAGAATGAAATAAAATGCCACCAATAACAACCACATGTTTTCACACATAAGGTTACCAAAGAATACCAGCAACAGTAGTAGCAGAAATAACAAAACAGCTAACAATAGCAACAAAAATTGGGTTAAACAAATATATCAGAAGTTTACTCTTTGTTCTATCGCACAACTACTTACAACTACAAACATATATATGTGTGTGGGATGGTGTTTACTATTGTTGTCTATGGACAAATAAGTAAAATAAATAAATAAACCGGCAAAATGTTTACAATTACACAGGTCAACACTAAAAAAATATCTGGAATTCATGTTGCAGATATTGTAGGTATAGGCATCCCAATCAAAAGGAACATTTCAGTTTTTCATCACATTTTTAACTCATTGAGAACCAAAGAAAATATGGTTTCATTATGAGTTTATATGTTATAAATTTTTACAAGTAATAGGTAAAGCAGATTAGTTCGTTGTCATGTTTTATAGACAAGACATGGGACTGCAAAAATGTAGTACTATTTAAGTCTCTAACTTGTCACACATTACCCTTAGTCCTTAAAGTTGTAAAAATAATGAAATTATCTATAAACCCTCATAAAACCATTGAAAAATGAGTGGTAGGAAGTGGGTGTAAAGGAAAAAAATTTATTTGGTATAATAAACAAAAGGCCGTAGATCTAAAAAAAAAATATATTGTGAATAACTTGGCCTAATTTTAACGCGTAAGGCTATATATAAGGAGTGAGATCGAAAAATTCTTAACATACATAATATTCAATAACTTGGAAATGGTTGATCTTAAAGTTTTCATTATTTTTTTAATCATTTGATAATTTAGCACAGATCACAGAAATATATAACTTTTATGGTTCTAACTACTAATTATAAATTGTGGACCATTTTTGAAAACCCTTTCTTTGAAGATTTGATAGTTGCTTCAGTCACTTTTTGGATCAGTGTGCACATCTTCTGTTAAAATTTTCGGTATTTTGCGACACCTTTTTTGTGCTCTTGAATTCACTTTTCACAAGAGCTCAATATTTCTCCACTGGTCTAAGCTATGGACAACTTCGAAAACTGACCTCTCTTGGTACTAAAACTATCTTATTGATTTGGTACCACTCCAGAGCTTTCTTACCGTAGTGACATGATACCAAATGGGTCCAAAAATTCTTAAGAAACGAAAAAGTCTTTTTTGCAAATATTCCTTTATGCATATTTTGGTATTTATAGATCCGAATGTATCAAATGACTTTCCTGTTTTGTCGCAACTGCAAAAAGCTTGTCATACCATGAATTTTGTAGGAAATTTTGTAATTAAATATTTTGAAATTATATTCATAATATTTATGAATATAATTTTTTTTAATATTCATAAAAAGTAAAATTTCATCCAAAAATTCGGAAATTATTAATCTAAAGGAGTTATAATTCAAACATTACGAAAAATCCCTTCAAAACATTAGGTTTTTTTTATATGAAATATATCATAACATTTTTATGAGAATTTTGTGGACGATTTTTCATTGGATCAGTTAAAATATTTTTAATTTTATAAAAAGATTTACGTGGACGAACAGGCTGACATCGTTTTATCGACACAGAAGGAGACTCTAATCAGATAGGTATAAAGTAAAAATGGTCTTGGAACAGTATTTTTGGTAGCTACAAATATCAGCATAAACGAATAATACCCCAACCACCTAAGGTGATGTGGGTCCTTGAGTTAGTTACTTTAATAACGACTTAGATATACCGAATAGCTGTACATGTGTAAAATAACAATTTAACTTGTGTTTGTATGGGAGAAATCTTTTAACATTAAACAAATGTTTTTAAAACTTAAATTAGTTTTATTGTAGATTACTTAGGGCCTAAAAAATAGTAAAAAAAAAATGTCCGCATATTAAAAATTAAAAATATATTATAAAAAATTAATAAAAAAAAAACTCAAAAAACAAAAAATTTGATGACATTGCCATCAGCATTTTTATGCAATCATCACCACTATTAGTAAATATGTACGTATGTGTTGCACCCTAAGCGTTGTTGTCGGTAGATTTACAACAGAAACAAAAAGAAAAACTCAAATGAAAACAGTAGCGAATTTAATTATATGACCGTTAGAAAAACTTTGAATTTTTTAGTACGATATTCTCTTTAATTGGTATTTTGATTTATTATTTCAGACATAATTAAAACAGGTATTAGATGGGGACAACAAGAAATTTACTATTTTCTTTCCTACTGGTAGAACATCAATATTTCCGCAGTTCCCAGCCGAATCAGCCACACTGACACATTAAGCTGATGAAATCCTAAATACCAACCACGATGAACTTATAATCCAATAGTTAAACCGAATAATTAGAAGAAATTCTTAAATCATTTGATCAGCTGCAACTTGAGTACATGAGTTGCATAGTCGTGCTCAACAGTTCTCTCTAAGCCGAAAAAAACCAATAACCAATATGATTGATCCTAAGAAAAGCTCGCGTGCGTTTTGCCGATAATTTACTAAGCATCCAGAGAGAAGTTTCCCTTTGCACAGGACAGCATGCAGGTCAATTTCCCTCCTGTCATCTTCCGTGGAAAATTTAAAGCTCGTTCTCTTTAACTACCAGCAGCACGTCAATAGTATAGATGTATAGTAACACTTAGCATGACTTATACTAACAGAGGCCATGTAAATAGGCTGTTTTCGTAGCATATTCCCTATCGAAGTCCTTCGACACTGGCAGTCACGCCAAACTTCCTGAACATTCTGCTGTTTACAATGCCAAACAATGTGAAGAGATGGCCATTAGTCATTTGTAAAGTTTCAAGATAAATACTCAAAAGTTAAATAATGAATACTATAGGGCGGTGCACTGTTTCCACTCTTGTTTATCTTCTTATACTCGAAAATCTCAGCCAATCCAACAGGAGTTGAAAGAATAATTCGTGTGAAACCTTAAATTTGATGTCTTATCGACTCTTGTGATAAAAAACAACATTTAATTTGACACAAAATTCAGGAATGTGTAATAACTTTGCATTTGTTCGAATGTTCGAATCATTTAATTTAATTATTGATTTTTCTAATATATCCAACTTAATGCCAAAAGAGAAAATAAGTTCGTTTTTATATATATATACCGCCGGTGAAGCAAGCAAAATCAAAACTTTTGTAAAATCCATACATTTCATGGGTGGTCTAATATTCTTAATAATACAACATGAAAATAGTCTTTAAATATTCAAACACTGCTTAATTATCCCAACTAAATTTACATAATCAAATAAATAAATTAAAAAAAATAAGATTTTTGTTGAAAACCATTTAATATGATTTATGGTTTAAAATAAAATGTGTTCAATTATAGTTTCATATTTACCTCTACTCATTTTATTTATAACCATTAGTTAGCCTTTTTATTCAAAAATATCCGAATACATTTCGTTTCCATTCAATTAATTTTTTAGCAATAAACAATATAACCGAAATACCTTGAATAATAATTTATTTTTATAACTACGCATTTGTCTAAAATAAAGTGAAAATCTTTTAACCACTAAATTGAAATTCCATTTGGCTTACGGCTTTAATATAAAATCACTAAATTAAACAGGAAATAAGTTTGAAAATTGCCACCGAAGCGTATAAGTGATGATGTTTTAGGTGAAAAATAAATAAATATTCAGTATACGCACTGTGTAACTTATCAGGGAGTTGTTTTCCTTTTTTCGAGGAGATTATAGAAATTGAAATGTTATATTTATTTAAGTAGGTGTTGTTTAATTTATGAAGTGAAATTTATACTATGGCTTCTTTGTTCATCCGTTTGTCATTATTTTGATTTTTTTTTTTTTTTTAATAAAATCTTTAATATTTATTTATATTCATGATTTTAAACAATACTTTAAGCTTTTTCATAATATGTTAATAACATTATACCGTAATGGAATATTTACACATTCAGGCATTTAAAACATCTTAACCTTAGGTATGTTTTGTTATATTTGCCATCAAAGACCTTACGTTAAATATCATGTTTGCAAAACTTGCACTGATTAGAAAAATTGAACTAAAGATGTTTAATATTGAGGCCAAATTTTGTACAGTTTACATTTTCTCGTTGCAGCCAAGAGATAAACAAATGTAGACGCGTTAGGACAACCAAACACAAATGGGCAAAACACAACGAACAAAAATGAAGATCTTTGTACAAAATCTTATCTGCAAGAGAGTGTTTGTGGGCATATGTGTGTTTTAAGATGCTTATATGCTATACATATATACAAACTTGCTCTTAACATTGTGTGTATATATTGTATATATTTAATAGGAATATGACCTTGGTAGTACCAGGACAAAAGTCCTTTAGAACAACAACTAAATATTTTAAATGCATAAAATCATATATATTTTTACCAAACGCATGAAAGTCCAATTTTAAAAGTTAGATTCAAACTTATTTCTTTGTTACGTTACTTGTTGAACTATTTATGAACATACAATCAAAGTTTTTATTTTAAAATAAAATAATACCTCAAATATTTTATTATTTTTTTATGCAAGAATTATATACAATCGCAACATTTTTTTAGTTTATTTTCCCATTATCTATAACTTAAAATATGGAATTTTGAATTTTCTATCTTATACTATGTTCATGTATAAAGGTTTTTGAAAAAAATACTAAATTTTCATACATGGAAGACATTTTTATTATATTTAGTACATAGAAAATTTTTGAAAAAATAATTTGTATAAATTGTCAAACAGTAAGGGTTTGTGTGTGAAATTTTTATTTACGATAAATCAACAATTTGTGAAAACATTTTGGTAAACGAAAAACAGGCCAAAAGGAAAAACACAATAAAATTATATGTGAACAGTGATGCTTAAACTTATTGTGTTTCTTAAAAAACTAATGTGTCTGAACATAAAAGTAGCTTCGCAAAAGTTATATAATTTAATTTATATTGACATTATAGAGCTATTATATTCGTTTCAAAAACATTCTTACAGTTTTGGAAATAAAATTATGTGTCAAATAATATTTACTAAAAGTTTTTTTTTTTTTTCACTAAAAGGCATTATTTTAAATAATCTAAAAGTTTATTTAAATTTAATATAGTACACTTACCTCTTGATTGCATTTGATTATAATTCTTCATACAGAAATTCTCATTTTAAATTTGAAATAAAACTTGATTGTATATTTTCTGTGAACAATTTTATTGTGTTATTATTATTATTTTTATTTTAGATAGTTTCTTTATTTTATTTTATTAATTTCAATAAATAAAATTATTTAATGTAGATATATAATTTGTATATAAAATGTATTTTAAAGCCTGATATTAGATTCTACATTTATACTCTTATGTAAATGTATTTTGCCTCTAAATATAACTAAATTATTCTCCATTTATGATCCCTACCGATGGTGGTGTAGGACATATATTACTAACGTAGATATGAATCTTACAAATTACTCAATTGAAAAAAAATTACTCACAAAGGCACACGTACTACAATTGTTTTTGTTTTCAATGAAATTTTTACTAACACATTCTTAGACTTAGGTTTTTTTGACAACCGACTTAGATTTCTGACAGCGGAACTTCATATCTATGTTATAATCTATGGTGTAGGGTATAAAAATAGAGTATACATTTTTATATAAATTTAAATAAGTAAAGTATAAATTTAATGTTTTTTTTTATTCTTTTTTGCTGTAAATTTAAATATAAGTCTTTCTTTATTATTTGTATTCTTTACTATTTAAAATTTTCTTAAAGAAAAACTACTGAATTTAAAATAAATATTAAAAACAAGCGAGAGAGTTATATACGGCATGGCCGAATCTTTAAACCCACCATAAACTTTTTCAAATTTGTCGTTATATGGGTGGTGGGTGGTAGATGGGGCTGACAACGCCCATTTTTGGTTTCCGAGTTTATATTGACACGAGTACTATCTATAGTACGATATGATGTGAAGTTACTGATATTTTTCAGTTTCTGAACACCCAGTATTTCTAGTAATTAACCCATAACTTTTTTGTTTATTAACCTATTTTGCCCATTTTCAATATCAAATAAACCTTATATAAGATAATTATTTGAGACAAATTTGTTTCCCCTTAGTTGTCCCGTTCGAGACCTATCCTGCTTTCAACAGACAAACAGGTGGACACACATAGCTAGTTCGACTCATAATGATTTCTTAAATCATTTTTTGGGCATATTACACATGGAATAACAAAATCAATATACCTTCCATCTTTTTGATGGTGGGTTTAATAATCACAGACAAAAAGTAGGAAAAGGAAATAGGAATTCAGCAGCTACAGATTGAAATATATCATTGCTAATTTTGATTAGCGCCTTGGGTGTGCCTCGACGATTAATGTTAAACTAAAAACATCGCGTTCTTAGCCCATGAAAACCGTTGATGAATATTTTTAGTGAAATTATATTTTCTGCGTAGATAAAACTTTACACAGGAACTTATTTCAGTTTAAAATTTATTTATAACGCTAAAATCTGCTATAACAAAATATGCGAAATTGCTGAATTCATTAAAATAGCTATACACGTTGAGCAGATTAATATTTTAATAATATCACAATGATTTTGAAATGTCATTTGGAAACCTTCTTTGTTAACGCTATACTCTAGCTTCACTGAAATAACGTTGCGAGTGTGCCTCGCGAAAAAGGCATTCACGTTTTTTCTGTCGAAATTTGGGTACCTGCTGCAGCATTTCTATTGAAGTAACATTAACGAGATATATGTCAAATGATGCATAATTTCAAGAGCTATTAGGCTCTGTTTTGAATTTTGAAATACCCGAAACGGCGTAAAATCTCCAGTGAAAAAGCTGCAAAATTTGCAAAAATTGGTGTATAAACAAAAATGTTATAGACCAAATACTAGAAAAACAGGGTGTCCGTTATATCTCTTAACAAAAGCATGTACGACAACAAATTTTTATACGGATAGTTCGGGGATCGATATAAACTCGGAAACTAAATATGGTCGTGATCCCCCTACTCATATAAGGTGAAATTTTCAAAAACTCAGATTGTGAGTATATAAGTAAATTCGTCTAAGCCAAATATAACATTGTAACTTGTTTTACTCTAGCTTGTTCCAGTCAATAATTCAAATATTTATATTGCAGCCTCTCTCAGTGTTGTAGCTTTTAATAGTGCTAATAATGTCAATGTTGCTGTTGTTGATTTGTTAAATTCCCTGTTACTGATATTTTTCAGTTTCTGATGCTAAGTAAATTCCATAACATTTTTAATAATCTCTTTTTCTCATATTTTATATACTAAATTATTTCAAATATCATGATAATAATGTCAGTTACAGCAATTTAGCAAAATATGAAAAAAAAAAATAAGAAAAATAACAGAAAAAGCGTTGAGAGCTACCTTATTTTTGCATTTAAATATTTAAGATATGTATTCTTGCTATTGTGTATTTTACATAATTTCTTTAAAAATATCTAAAGAATTAGTAATGCACTTGTTAGAACACTTATTCAAAGGGCATTCTTTTGTTAATGTAAAGACAAATTTCAATGTTGCCTCTAACCTCGAGAAACTAACCATCCTCGAGAAATTTTAATGCTCTGCATTGAACAACTGACAGCATGTTTACCATTGCTATTTCTATGGCATTAATAGATATAGAAATAAAATATATAACAGTCTACAAATAATAGCATCACTTGCATAATTCGTTCAGTTAAAGCTACCAACAACAGCAAGAACTTAAATATTAGCCCGTAGACAACAACATAACTTATAATCAACACTTTGCATAAGTTTGGTGTTGTTGTGTATGTGAATTTTTCGAGGTGGCAGATTATTATGTAGTAGAAGGTCGTGTTCTTATTTTCGTTTTCTTTGTTGTTTTAATTCCATTATGTCTTCCAGCATATTATTAGAGATCACATGACAGCGTAGGCAAGTTAAAATAATACAAGATTGTTTTCTTATTACTATTATTGTTTTTACCATGTAGAAATGTTCACAACATCCAGCAGCATCAGCAACAAATTTAATCCTTATCAACTTCTTGTTGAATATATGGTAAAAGCTGTAACTTCGTCCACCACCACACTAACTAACTAAGGGCATCATTGTACTTGCGTGTTATGAAAACTGTTCGCTTCACTCTTTTGCATTACAGCTGAATTTCATCTGTAAAAAAGCATTTAATATAAAAATTAGAAATATTAGAAATTGAGCAATAAAGAAGAAACTGTGCTTTATTTAAATAAAAATGTATTTAATAGTAAAGAAAGAGTTTTCATATCTTTTTTGGAATTATTTTTGAAATAATTTCGGAATTACACAGAAAAAAATATTTCAAATAATTTTTTAATAAAATTATTAATTAACTTTATATTGGAATTTAATTATATGATTTATTAATATAATTAATTTTCTAATTGGTTTACAGTTTTGTTTTTAAAAAATTGACAGCTGTTAATAAAATATAAAGAAAAATTAAATATTTGTCTATAAAAGTACAGAAATAAAATAAATTTATGTAAATTTTCAAAAACTTTCAGCTCATTGCATCTATTTAAGGAAAAGCAGTAATAATAATATCAATTATTCTAGTTATTAATAATATTATTTTGATGATTAAAGCAAAATCAATTAAAAATTAATTAATATTACAAATTTCGTAATTGAAGTCAATTTTTACTTTTTTCTGTGTAATATTAACACAGAAAAAAATATTTCAAATAATTTTTTTAATAAAATTATTAATTAACCTTATATTGGAATTTAATTATATGATTTATTAATATAATTAATTTTCTAGTTGGTTTATAGTTTTGTTTTTTAATAAATTGACAGCTGATGAAATATAAAGAAAAATTAAATATTTGTCTATAAAAGTATATAAATAAAATAAATTTAAGTAAATTTTCAAAAATGTTCAACTAATTACATCTATTTAAGGAAAAGGAGTAATAATAATATCAATTATTCTAGTTATTAATATTATCATTTTGATGATTAGAGCAAAATCAATTAAAAATTAATTAATATTTTAAAATTTTTGATATTTTGGAACACCCTTTTTGTGCTCTTTAATTCTCTTTTCACAAGAGCCCAATATCTCTCCACTGGTCTTAGGTCCGGACAATTTGGGGAATTAACCTCTCCTGGTACAAAAACTATGTTATTGCTTTGGAAACACTCCGACTTTTTGACAGCAGTGACATGATGCCAAATCGGGCAAAAAATATGTGGACACATTTCTTTGATGTATATTTCAGTGTTTATGGATCCACTGTAACAAATGACTTGTTTCTTTTACCGCAACTGCAAAAAGCTTGCAAAACATGGAATATTTTAAGAAATTTTTTTTGATCTCACTCCTTAAGCTTTAAACAGCTACAGATTGGTATACATTTTGGCTGATTATAGTAAGCAACTTGTGTGTACCTCGATGATTTATGTAATATTAACGACATTTCAGGTCATGAATACATGTAATGCAATTTTTTTGATAAAAGCCATTTTTTGCTTAATAAAGCAATATAGATATACTTATTATAAATTTAAACTTACATGGTTGACATATATTACTTTTATACGCACCATTTACTCGAAATTAAAAATATTGCGATAAGAATATTTTTATATATAAACAGTGAGTTAGTACTTTATTTGCAAGTTAATAACTCACGAAAAATAATCGTGCTTAGTGAAGCTAAACGTACATCGTTGCCACTTCCTTTTAGGTTCATAGAATTTTCAATGATAATAGTTTAATTTTTTCCATCTGGCACGACAAATAAGGAAATATATTTCTTTGTGAAATTTGCATATAAACAGTGAATTGTTTATTTGCAAGTAATTTTTATTTGCAATAATCGCGCTTATAAACTTAATAACAATTTATTCAAAAAGCATAGCTATTTCAAAAAAATGTTTATCTATACAAAATCTACATTATACAAAAGTATAATTTTCAAAGAAGTTGCTATGATATAATACATTTAAGTTAATTAATATTAAAGAACTAATACATATATTTAGAATCAATATAGGAAAAAATATTTGTTATAAAATTAAATTTTATATTTTTCCTGTTATACTATGAAATATCTTTTTAAACTTTAATTGCCTCTAAAACTAGTTAAATTCATTTGAATTTAAATTTCATTTATTTAAATTTTTAGTAATATTTTATTCTTGAAAATAATTTAAGAAATTTTTCTTTTTTTCTTTTTTTATTTAAATAAAAAATTTAATTATTTGAAATTTATTATATATTTAACATAATAATTAAAAATTGATATTACAATTATTCTGATCTATGGTCAGAATACTTGTGGTTTTAAATTTAATTCATAGTTTTTTTTTTTTTTCATATTACTTCATAATACATAAAAGTGAGGAAAATTAAGAAAAAAAAAATTAAAGAAATAATATGACTAAAATAGTGAATGAAGAATTTGTTGGATAAATAAGCAACACTACAAAAATGAGTTAACTATTTTGAAGTTTTTCTTAATTTGAACTTAAAATTTTTAAAAACTAAAGTCTTTAAATTATATAAAAACATTTACCTTTTTTTCTTATTTAAAACTACATTTTAAAATTTTATAAATTATATACTTGTTTGCATTTTAAATTAAACGTTTACAATTTTGCCACAAACACATATACCATTTAGTAAAAAATAGTTAGGTTTTAAGAAAAACATTTACATTACTATAAAGTTGTGGTAAATATAAAGTAATGCATTTTTAATAATTTTATTAAAACAACTGACAAATAAAAATTATAAACAAAAATGTTATTACTCGTATTCCTGAAACATTTGCAAGCTAAGAGCAAGTTACTGTCTGCAACTCTGTTTTATTTGTTTGTCTGTTTATTTTGCATACAATTTTTTTATATATAAAATTACTTTTTAACATTTTATGGAAATTTTATCACAATACTCTCACAATATTTTTTCAAAGGACCGACTGACCTGTATAATTCTTTTATTCCGTAGCAATTTGTTGAAAAAAAAAAATATATATATATATATATATATATTATTTTATATATATATATATATATATATATATATATATATATATATATATATATATATATATATATATATATATATATATATATATATATATATATATATATATATATAAATGCAAATCTACTAAAATCCTCACTGTATTTTAAGTATTTGTAACCACTTTATGTTATTTTATTAATTGTTTCGTATGCTGGAAAAATTAAAAATGGAAGATTCTGTGAAACTTACTTGAAGTTGGTGATATTCACCTCTTTCAAGCAGTGTGGAGGAAATGAGTACTAGAGTATTTTTTATTATTTTTTTTTTTTGCAAAAAAATTAAAGTAATAAACCACTTGTGACAGTGGCTATGTGTTTCAAAATGTTAAAATTCTGGTTGGGAATATAATTTTATTTTATGAATTTTATATGTGAATTTAATATTTATACTTACTCAAATGGTATGGGACTCTGTAATGGAAATAAAATATAAAACACGTAATGATTTTTATTCAAAAATTCCGTATGATCTTGTAGCAAAAAAAAATATCGTCGGTGCGTAGCACATTGAGGTAAAAGGGGTCGAAAATGGCGACTAATTCAAAGAAAGGTAATATCAATATTTTAATAATCACCTTTTATTTTTTTATTGATTATTAGTTAAAAAAATTACGTTTTAGAATTTTAGTATTTTTTTTATTTTTTTAGCAAAACGGTAATGTCTGTCCGTCCGTCTATACATTAGAGTTACGCATAATTCAGAAAAGGGTGGTATCAACACTTTAATAATCACGTTTGATTTTCCTATTTATTAATATGTAAAAAAATGCATGGTAATGAATGGTAATGTCCGTCCGTCCATCCATCTATACATTTAGGTTAAATGGGACGAAAATGACGCTTAATTCAGGAAAAGGTGATATCCAAATTTTTATGATCACGTTCTAGATTTTCTACTTATTAATTAGTAAAGAAGTGCACTTTTAGATTTATAAAATATTTTTTGGCAGCATGGCAATGTCCGTCCGTCTATACATTTGGGTTAAATGGGTAGAAAATGCCACTTAATTCAGGGGGAAAGGTGATATCAAAATTCCAGTACTTTCATTTTGTTTTTGTATTAATCGAGAAGTGGAAAAAATAAATTTTTCGAACTTTAAGATTCTTTTGAAAGAATTCTAATGTCCGTCCATCTGTCCGTCTGTTTGTTAATTTTTGCAAACTTTCCAATTCAAAATCGTTTAACTTTTGACTCAATAAAGACAACTACTCAAACTTTCCTTTGTTCGATAGATATTTTTGCTTTTAAAAAAACTACATAAAATATATTAAAATCGGTTGAAAGTATTTGGCTATATATGGAAAAATCTTGACCAAGATCTTGTAGAATGGAGATTTTTGAAATTTCATATGTATATAACTCGAAAAATATATAAGATAAATAGTAAATGCAAGAATGTTTTTTTAAGGATTTATCAGGGAACTTAAGGTGATATAAAAGTCTTGAAAATCGTGTAAGGAACAAAAATACGCTAGTGGTTAAACATTTTCCATGACACTAGTACCCTATTTTGAACCCCCATAGTTCCGCACCTGATGCTTATATTGGATCCTGCTTTTAAACTCAAAATGCAATTCTAACCAGCCGATTAGAAGCTACAGATTTATTTCGATTCTTCCCCACTGTTTAATATTTGATAAAGCAAAGAAAATGTCTGCACTTTAGTTGTTTTTTATATGAAATTTACTGGATTTTTTTTTTAATTATTTTCTCAAATCGGGCTATATATGTGCACGGTTTTTTTTTTTCATAATATTATAGTGGACAATATATACTATTTTTCAGAAAATTTTCAGAACAAACATCCTCGAACATTTTAAGTCACATTCCATGAAAATTTAAAATTAGTGTATTTTAGGACAATTTTCAAAAAAATAACAAAAATATTAGGACAAAATATAATTTACAAATATTTGAAGAAAAATACACTTAAATATCTAAAGTTGATGGTTTCATTTTAAATTTAAGATAAAAACCTTAAAAAACTTTTTATTTAAAATAAATACACTGAAAGCTGATAAAAATTGAATTTTTTACTATCTTTCAAAAATGTAAAAAAAAAATGTTTCTTTGACAGCTCCTTACAAGAAAACAACACAACTAGCTTAAAGATTTTCATTGATATTGATACATAATTTTGTCTATTTTTATTCGGTAGGAGAAGGAAAAAACTCTTTTTTTTTTTTTTTTATTAAAGTCATTTAAAATTATATACGTATATGTAGAAATATTTTTTATAACTTTGGAGCTAATTCAGTTTTTTTGACACTAGATTAAAAATGTTCAACCTTAATTTAAAATTTTATCTTAAATGGCAGGTGGACGGATCATGCCCATTTTTGATTTACAAGTTTACATCAATGTTTTTGTAAGAAAATACTGAAATAGAGTTACAATGAACCCTGTTTATTTGACCCATACATTCGCCCATTTTAAATACCAAGTAATTCCTATATAAAATAAATATTTCAGCAAAATTTCACTGTCCTAAACGGTACACACCGAACCCCATCCTTTATTCAACAGATACACACACAGACGGACATTACTGGGCGATTATTTCGATGTACTACAAACTGACTAATCCAATATACCCCCAGTTTTTGGAATCATTGGTATAACATTGGTTCGATATAAAAACCGAAGTATTCTTGCTTTTTTGATATTAGGAAAGCCATGAAAATTGAAAACATATTGAAAAGAGCTTCAAACACATCTAATAGAAAACTTATTATCAGTTCCCTAACTGCAATTAAAAAGTTCAAAATAAATACACATTTTCTAACGAAAATCCCAAAAATTTTGCAACACACCCACCACTAAGAACAAAAATCATTCAATATGCATGTGTTTAAATACTGGGATGTAAATAAACGTTAGTACTATTTATTGCTAAAAATAATCATTAAATAAATAAAGTTCAATTAAAAAAATGGCTGTATATATGTACACAAAAATATTTTTGTATGTGTATGTTGAAAGGCTGCTATCTCGTATTTCAGTCTCTCTGTCTGCTGTGTAGCATATGCGTAATAAAACACATACAATTGCAATTATGTTTAACCACTTAAGTCATCTCATTTTAAGCAATTTGCAAAAATTTCATGAAAACACTTATGTTCGCTACTGCGTACATAATTTATCTGTGTGAGTTTGTATGTTTTCACGTTCACATGATATGAGGCATATTTAACCCATTGTTGTGCTTTCAATTGTTGACCTGCTGAGAACAATATTCACTGAAAATTAAATTTATTATAAATTAACAAATTGTCTGTAGTATGCTTAAAATATTTAACCCTTATGTTGACAACCGCATAATCGGGTATGTTTTTCATTCTTAAATTAGCGTATTTGGAGTTTTAGTTGTCATATTAAATTGAAAATTTAAATGTTTGTCAATAATATTGTTAGCTATGATATCCTGAAGAAAAAGGCTAAAAAAAGTTCCAAAGTTATTTCCAAAGTTATAAGTGTTTTTGTATCGTCACAACTTACGTTTACAACCAGCATAGCCGGGTATGTATAGAGCAATTTATGTAAATATTTTATCAAATGCAAGTCAAATATTTGTTATGTTTCATTTTTATAAATAATAGATACATTAGCTTATAATAAATTAAATTAAAAAAAAAAAAAAATAAAAAAAAATTTAGGCTGCGCAGTCCTTATATTCCGTAATAACTTCTGAATATTCAGCACATACTGGTTTATGGTATTTCCTACATGCCTTTCTCGTTGGTGTTCTTCTAGAATACATAAAACAATTTACTTTATTCTACATTCTACCAGTAATGTCTCGAACTTCATGGCTTTGGATAACAAAATATTCATATCTTAATCTTATTGGGCCTTCCAACATGCTTTCGATTCCACTTCTAGAGCAAAAATGTAGCATAATTTGTGCATTTTTTTAATTTTTTTATCTTTTAAGATTTGTTGAAGTTTTTAATTGTGGATTGTTTTCCATATATGTATATAATATTTGTAGCAAAAGTAGCCACAACCAAATTTTCTCCTTTTGTTGACGGTTCCCAAAATTGACAAATTATAGTCCAGCATCAAATTAGCCGCCAAATTATATCTTGTGAAGAAATTATCACATACAACGTAAACAAATTTTTGGCTGATGGTCAGAAGTTTGTTGGTTTTGTTTTCGTTCAACGGGGATTGAAAGATAGAAACCAAAATTATCAAGAGAATAATTTTGGAATATAAAGTTGAATAAACACTTACTTGTATGTTTGACCGGAATGAGCAAATAAAAGGGTATTTCACAAACGTTATAATTTTTTTTTTTCGTTCTCTAGAAAATGCCGTTTCTTCCAATATACACTGACTCAAACAATTGCCCGTACACTAGCCATTAAAAAAGTTATTGTGTAATATTTCCTACAATATTTGCCAGATTAAACTAAATTTATTTTTTCTAATAGATGATATTGAGCTAATAAATTTCCCAGTTTCAAATACTTTAAATAATAATGTCAGTTGTTGTAAACAATTATCTAAATGCAATAGCGCTAAAATCAAACTAAAAAAATTGTCCGTACAAAAGTAAAATAGTAAAAAATACAGCTCTAAAATGTAACGGTACATTAAAAAAATGTGTTTTCTTATTGGTGATGTTGTCAGCACTGATTTCAAATCTTATTGCTTAATTTTTAATCTTTATCATTTAAAATGAGCGCAAATAATAAAAGCGGTATCAAAATTCCATTAGAAATCAAAGAACTGATAGTTAAAATGCATAATGAAGGCAAAAGTTTCGGCCAAATTTCTGAAATAGTATCCAGGTCAAGGTCTTCTGTTCAATATGTTATATCAAAACCAATATAAGGCATGTGTTCCACGTAAGAAACCGTTTATTTCCAAGAAAAATGTAAAACTACGCCTGGAGTATGCCAAAAACTTTGTAAACATGGCGGAAGACTTCTGGAAAACGGTAATTTTTACAGATGAGAGCAAGTTTAACATCTTTGGATCAGATGGTCGGAGATTTTTGTGGCGTAGAGAAAATACAGCACTCGATCTCAAAAATCTGAAAGCAACAGTGAAACACGGTGGTGGTAGTGTGATGGTATGGTGTGCAATGTCCGCTGCAGGTGTCGGAAATATCATATTTATTGAAACGACAATGGACAAATATCATTATTTAAATATTTTAGAAGAAAATGTAAAGGCCAGTACAGTGAAATTAGGCATAAAAGACAATTTTCGATTCGTTCACGATAACGACCCAAAATACAAATCGAAAATAGTAACTGAATGGTTACATGAAAATGTAAAAGAAGTGCTTCCCCACCCTCCACAGAGTCCCGATCTTAATCCAATAGAGCACTTATGGGGAATTTTGGAGAAAAAAATTCGACAACATCCAATTACCAGCAAACAAATGCTAAAATATATAATTCTTGAAGAATGGCGGAATATTGACAACGAAACTACAAGTAAATTAGTGTTATCAATGAAAAATCGTTTGACAGATGTCATTAAAGCCAAAGGATACCATACACGTTATTAATATTGCATTTACTTAATTTAAGCTACATTTAAGTTTGAGTCGTTATGTTGTACGGATAATTTTTTGAGTTTATTTTCTGGAGTATTTTTTATTTTTTTATTTTTTAATAAAATTTATTCTTTTTTCAACTCTATTGTGTTTTTGTTTACATTATATACCAATTGAAGTTTTAAAAAATAATAAACTTTTTAGTGTATGATACATATTTTTGAAACTAAAGTAAATAATATTGGCAACTTTATACTCATATTCGGAATCATCTACATTTCTCGCGCAATCTTCAGCATCTTCATCTATTGTTAATTCGACTTCATCTATTGAGCATTCGACTTAGGTACTCTTATTTGTTTTCAACATTTCATTTTAATTGGAAAAACTTAAAATTAGTTTACAAAAACCCTTTCTAGTCTTGTGCTTGCATTTTATTATCATTTATTCAAGATTAGGTGAAAACAGTTATATAATAATTAGTAAATTATCATAAAAATGTAAAAACCTCAAAATTTTTCATAAAAAAAAATAATTTGAATGAGTGAAATTTGCAGATACTTAGCGAAGATCAATAAATGAATTGCAGAGGTATTTAAATGCACATGGAACAAATGAAACCATTATGCATTCGAATGAAGGGATAACCCGATTATACTTGAATGGGAAAAAACTCAAGGGTACTAAAAACCTTTTAGATCCTTCTTTTTGTATGTTTAGTAAAAATCAGTCAAAATTAGGTAAAAACGATTGTATAATAATAAGCAAATAATTATAAAAATTTAACAACATCAAAATTCTGCCATAAAAAAACACTTTAAAAAGAGTAAACAAATCATATAGGAATAATTTCCATGAGTAAAATTTATAGGTAATTTTCAAAGATCATTAAATGAATGGGAAACGCAATTTGAAATTTGAATGCACGTGGAACAAATAAAACCGTTATGTCTTCGAAGGATAGGAAAGCCTAATTTTATTTAAATGGGAAAAATTCAAGGGTTCTTAAAAAGCCCTTATATTTTTAGGTAAAAACGGTTATATTTTTAGTAAATGATAATAAAAATTTTAAATTATGTAATATCTTACAAGAAAATATTATCGAATACCACGTGTTTTTCTTTCTATCGTAAAATCACTTGAAAACATTAAAATATGAAATATTGCATACAAAATGTATGACATAACCAGGTATGTTGGTTGTAAGGATACTTATAAATTTTTTGTTGTAAACATAAAGGTTAACACTTCGTCATACAGATGCTTCAATTGTCACATTCGTAACAAATATGGCCTGGCCAGACCAGCTCTGTAATTCTATATATTTTAATGGAAATTTTGGTGATTTTTTTCATACACTACTACATAGTTTTGCAAAATATTACATTTTCCCATCGATAAACATCACGTTCTTCTCCTTGTTTTGAGTCTGCAAAGGCATACAATTTTTCTTTTCAAACATTTGAGGTTTTATCGGTAATCCTCTCATAATACAAAATATGAACGAATAGGTGGAAATCATAAAATAAAATGTGTAAACTGTTAAGACCTCAGTTTAAAAGTTTTTAATAATAAAAAAATACAATAAAAAAACGAATAACGTCGTCAAACAACATAATTTTCCACATAAAATATAACTTATCCAGCCAGACCATATTTGGTACGAATGTGACATGTACACTAATTTATCCTCATAACTATCCTTGTGTTAGATTTATCGACCTAGTTTTTTCACAAATCGTTAGAAAACAAAATTGTAGGAGGGTATCTGAAATTTCAAGTTTCTAGCTTAAATATATGAAAACAACATTTAAATCTGCAATTATTCTGGCCAGACCAGTTTGTAAGACGAAGGGTTAAAGGATTCAATAAAAACGCATATATGAATAAAGGAATTGCATGCCATTTTTTTAAAAGGTGACTAAAAAAAGAAGCTAGTCGATGACGCTAATTAAATTGTGAAAATAAGCAGAAGTGTATAAAAAATAATATTTAACACAGAAAAATAAATTTTGGTTGACTGATATGTCAACTCAAGCAATCTCCTACAGAAAATTTATCTTTAACACAGTTTATTTTTAGATAGAAAATTTGTCTTTATCGCAGTCCACCTTTCTGTAGGAAACTTATCTGTAACAAAGTTAATTTTTTTTTTTTTTAAGAAAATTTTTGTACAGTTGTACAGACAATTCTTCTATAGAAAATTAGTTTATTGGACAACCAATTTTAACTAATAAGTGTCGGTTGCTTTGTAGATATCCGTGATACCTTTTTTTAATATTCACTCACTGATATCAAATCACATTGATTCTTTGAGATGCAGCACAGTGGTGCATGAGGTAATTCTAAAAAATCTGATATTATATAGCTTGATTGACTGATGTTAGTATTGTTTTAAATGAACTTTTATTAAAAATTCCAAATGATTTATTCGTTTATTTATCTACTTTTAAGTGATATTCATTAAGGGTTATAAAATACCACCGTTCAAGATATATACAAATCTAAATGTAAATATATTTTCTTTCTTGTATATACTGAGTAGATGGGACAATAGACAATTATTTTTTTGTCTTCACATTTTCACCTTAGACTTGACAATATTTTGTCAATTTATTCTACAACTTGTGAAAAAGTGGAAATTAACTTCATCTTTTAATAAATGTATACATAGCAACGTATTTCCATCGAACTTCAACTGTGGCAACCATGTGTGTTACATGTGCTCCATTTAAATGTACGATTTGTGCACAAAACCAGAGACTATATGGAAGTATACTAACTCAATATATATGTATATCTATTCATGTATTAGTAGTTTGGAATGTGAGCGATTTTGTTTTCCAAAGAAATCAAGTTTTTAATTAAAGTTTATATGTAAGAAAAAACAGAAAACAACAAACAATATTTTTTCATAGAACCGGAGTAGATGTTTTGCTTTACATACTCGCATATAAAACACTTTACAAATGTATTCAAATTCTATTTGACTTATATTCTATCCCAATAAACATCGATTTAAACCTTATAAATTTGTTGGAAAATTTCCTTTAATAAATAGCATAATTATCAAATTAAATTCGAATTTTAAAAATATGGGTTATGAAATAACCCATATTTTTTTTTATATTTATTTATTTTTTTTTATATTTTATTTATTTTGCATTTTTTCTATTGTTTCCCAGCAAAAACTTTTTGGTTTTCGATAATGATGACTACTTATTAAAGTACTTTCCTGGAAAGTAGGTGTCATTATTATTTGCCTTCTCTACATTACATAAATAAGTACTCAATAGTATAATTGCATAGTAAGTTACAATTACATGGATCAGTTGTCTAGAGGGCAGGATTAGCAATCAGAAGGTTGCCGGTTCAACCCCATTCTGATGCTAATCGTTTTTTTAAGAAAATGTTTTAAAAATATATTTTATGCTAAAGCAAGTTTTTTAGCTTAAAATATTAAGTGCGAGATGGTGTACTGAGTAAGACGTTAGTCATTAAAAATGACTGGTTGATAGGGTCCCAAGTTCAAAACTCACTGACGGCAAATTTTTTCGTTTTTTGTTTTTATTTTTATTTTTGTTTAGGTACATATTTTTTAGTATCACAAAAGTCTAAAAATAACTACTAGAATTCATGGACAACTCGAACAAAAATAACTAGTTATTGAGACAAAAAATAAGTAGTTTATTTTTATTTCCAATTATACCTGCTAGCTTACCAGGAAAGCAAAGTTTTTGCTGGGTTATAACAAAATGTTTTTCATATTTAAAAAAGCTTTCAGTTTTTTTTTTTTTTTTTTTTTTTTTATAACAAAGTTTAAAACTTAGACATGTTTGTTCAAAAAATAAAATATTATATATACATTATAGAAAGAAAATATTTGTACGTAAGTGTGCCGCAATAAAATGGACAAAATTAGCTACTATGGTCCATGAAATATGATGAACGATATGTTTAAAATGATGAATGCAAAATTTCCTTTTCAGCTAATATAAAAAAATATATCAATGATTTATTCATGCAAAATTTCAGTTTTAAAAATAGTTTAGAAAAAAATTTATTTCATGTTTAACTCAAGTGTATTTTAAAATTTGTAAAAAAAGTTTTAAAAATATTTGAGAAACATTTGTTTGTTAAAAAAACCTCCAGCATAGTTTCAAATTATGAAAGCATTTGACAAATACAATTGTTATATTAGAACCCTTTTGCTGGAGAAAGGCATAGTTTTGCATTTGAATTAATATGATATTAAAGCCTTTTCTCATAGCTAATGTTTGAAATTTAAACTTGCTTTCAAATGAATAAATATGAAATTTCAAAGTTTTTTGCTTATTGGGATAAAACGTTTTACAGAAAAACACACAAGCACAACATTATGAATTCATGTTTAAATGTAAAATACGCAGTCGGTTTATTAACATGTAAGTAATTTTAGTAATTTATTTTATTAAATTTGGGGAAGTCGTATGAGGAACTTTTAATCGCCATTTAAAATTTATATATCACTCATACGTCGGAGTGAACTGCTATATAGAAACGAACGTACAAGAAACATACAGTGCATTTCAACTGAATAGGTTCAAGATTTTTGTTACATTAAAACTCGTATTGTTTTTGATATAATAAAGATCCATTTTTTATCTTGATTTCTAAAGTCTTGAGTTCTAAGATGTTTAATAGCAAAAAATAATTAATAACGAACTTAGTACGATTTTTAACGGATTTTCTTCCAACAAATATATTTATTAAGGCAATTTTTTTGTTTAATTTGAATATGTTCATTAAGAATAAAATCAATTTGCGTCAAGTATTTGTTGAATTCGACCATAATTGTGTGTTTTCTTTACATTTTCAACTGTTTTCTATAAGAATCTTTAAAAACTGGTTGCGTAAAAAAATTTCCTATAAAGAAAAGAGCAAAGTTATAGCATATGGACAGTTCAGAATTACCCCCTGTTTTTATAAAACGAACGAAAAATTTGTTTCGTCAAAATGTATGGAAATTTTGAAACGAATTTTTCGTTCGTTTTATAAAAACATGGGGTTAATCTATGAAATATAGCAAAAAAAAAATTGGCCGAAGTTTAAATATTGTCAACAAATTTTTAGGAAATCACTCCCGCTATGAAAAAAATATAAAAAGAGGTACTTATAAAGCAACAACGAACGTTGACAGAAGATTCACCATTCGAGATGCCTCTAATTCTACTGATTCTGCGTCCAAAATTAAAAAAAAATCAGGTATTTAAGCAAGTGTTTTACCGTAAAACGTATTATTCGAAATCCAGTGCACCTAAGAAGACTAAAAATTATAAAGAACCTTTAATAATAATCTCTAAACACCTTTCGTGAAGTAAAACTACCCCCGTTTACCTGTGAACGCATGTTCTAAAAAAGGAATAAAAAATATCCAGTTCGACAATGCCCCTATTCACACCACAGGAGCGTAAAAACAAAGAATTCCAAAGCAAAATTTTACCACTTAGCAGTGGTTATCATACTCTCTCAACCGTAATATAAAAGAAAATTTAGAGTCGAACAGATAACACGAGCACAAAAATTCATTATCTGAAGAGATTAAAAAAACTTGGAGCAAACATTATTTGTTACAAGTTGAACATCTTTATAAGTCCCTTCCAAAAATAATTTTTTTGATTAAATTAAATATTAAAGGCTATTCTTATTATTAATAATTTCCGAATAATATAACAAAACAAAAAACCATATTAATCGATACATCTTGTTGTTTTATTGAATAAATAATGTTGAACCTATTCAGATAAAACAAAAAAATTACCAAAAAAAAAATCATCTTGTTGGAAAAAAATCATTAAAAATCGTAATTAGTTATTACTTACATTTTTTTTTTTTTTTACAGATAGATATTTTTTTTTTTTTTTTTTTGCTTGTAGATATCTTAGAAATGAGGACTTTAAAATTTATTATGAAAAAAATATTAATTTTCATTATTATCTTAAAAATAACAAGAGGTTTAATATAACGAAAATATTGAACCTATTCAGTTGCACTGTAGCTGAATCATTAAAACCATAAGGCAAAAAAGGCAGCTTAAATAAAATTGCAACATATTTTGCATTTAAATTGTTTGATCACGTAATTATCAATACAAAAATATTATATTTTCATTAATTTAAAAAAAATAAAATTGTAATACAGATGACTAAGAAAATTTTTATCAAAATGATTTAATAAAAAAATGAAATTGAAAAAAGATTCGGCTGTGCCGAATCTTTGATACCCTTCACCATATTACCATCTTACCATCTTATCGACATCATATTACCATATTACCGACAATTAATAAAATTTTCGCCTTAACGTATGCTTGCATATTTTCTAAATCTAAATTTTTTTCAAACTACGAAAATTTGAATATGAAAAAAAAAAAACAATCATAACAGGCTTTGCTTTTAAAAAAGAAACAACAACAATTCCATATATATTTATTTTTGTATGTACAAACTGACTGAATACACAAAGAACAACAACAACACTGTTATTCATTATATTACTGCTGTTGCTAACTAAACTACTTGTCTATACAAAAAACAAAAAACGTCACTAATAGTCATTACAATGCTTAATATACATGTTTGTGTATGTATTTATGTATATTCTTAACAGATATGTTTTAGTTTTTAAAAATAAACAACTACAATTCCATATCTATTTATTTTTGTACAGACTGCTTATACAAAGAACAACAACAACAACACTGTTATTCATCATATTACTGCTGTTGATAACTAAACTACTTGTCTATACAAAAAAAACAAAAAACGTCACTAATAGTCATTACAATGCTTAATATACATGTTTGTTGGTGTATTTATATTCTTAACAGATTTGTTTTTGGGCCATAACTCTGTTGATTATGAACGAATTTGGTTTATTAAAAAAACCGAAATTTTATAAAAATATTTATGACTGATCTATATAAAAATAAAAATCTATAGCTTGAACAAGGGCTTCAAAAATAAAAAATTCGTTTTCCCCGATATCTCAGTTATTACTGAACCGATTTATTTAATTTTTTCAGAACAAAAATTCAGAAAATAATTTTCGAGCCCCCTTTAAAAATTCGAAGTCCCTGGTATATGCAGAGGCTTCAGAAACTAAAAAACCGGTTCTAAAAACCGGTTTTTAAAGCATATCTCCACCATTTATGAACCGATCTTCCTGATTCAAAAAACTGAAATTTTATAAAAATATTTGTGACCGATCTGTATAAAAATAAAAATCTATAGCTTAAACCAAGGCTTCAAAAAATAAAAAATGCGTTTTGTCCGATATCTCAGTTATTACTGAACCGATTTATTTCATTTTTTCAGAACAAAAATTCAGAAAAAAATGTCCGAGAATACTTTGTAAAAACGAAGTCCGTAGTGTATACAGAGGCTTCAGAAACTGGAAAACCGGTTCAAAAAACCGGTTTTTTGAACATATCTCCGCATTGTATGAACCTATCTTGCTGAATTCCAATAGCAAAATTCTCGAAAGCATTTCCGATCGTTTGACATACATATTATATATGTCAGTTATCGGTGGGCTTCATAAACGCCATTTCAACCGACACACGGACGGACGGACGGACGGACGGACGGACATGGTCCAATCGTCTTCGCTTCTTACAAGGATTCCGAAAATATAAACTTTTTTGCTCTCCGACGAAAATTGTGGAAATTACAAACGGAATGACAAACTTATATATACCCTTTACACCTGTGGTGAAGGGTATAATAATTACTAATCATAATAGACTTTGAAATTTAATGAAATAATATGATAAATCTAAATTCTAGTATGATCAAGTTGAAAACTAAGATCACAATATAAAATGTTTTTTAATAAGTATTATGATTAAAATTTTCATTACGATCATACAACCATATAATCCAATTATAATATGTAGCTTTTCGATTATGCTTACCACAAACAAATGTTTTTCTTTGCATGTAGATAACCTTTTCATAGGAAAAAAAGCTGTTAAAGACAACTTTTCTGTAAAAAAATTGTCGCTGCTACAGATAATTTTTCTATAGAAAAATCGTCTTTTCTGTAGAAAAATTGTCGCTGTTCCAAGATAAGTTTTTTTATAGAAAATTTGTCGCTGTTACGGACAACTTTTCTAAAAAAAACATTTGTCGCTGTTACAGACAACATTTCTATAGAAAAATTGTCGCTGTTACAGACAGTTTTTCTATAAAAAATTTTCGCTGTTATAGAAAACTTTTATATAGAAAAATATTCTTTATTACACACAACTTTTCTATAGAAAATTTGTCTCTATTACAGACATTTTTTCTATAGAAAAATTGTCTCTATTACAGACAACTTTTCTATAGAAAAATTGTCTCTATTACAGACAACTTTTCTATAGAAAAATTGTCTCTATTACAGACAACTTTTCTATAGAAAAATTGTCTCTATTACAGACAACTTTTCTATAGAAAAATTGTCTCTATTACAGACAACTTTTCTATAGAAAAATTGTCTCTATTACAGACAACTTTTCTATAGAAAAATTGTCTCTATTACAGACAACTTTTCTATAGAAAAATTGTCTCTATTACAGACAACTTTTCTATAGAAAAATTGTCTCTATTACAGACAACTTTTCTATAGAAAAATTGTTGCTGTTACAGACAACTTTTCTATAGAAAAATTGTCGCTGTTACAGACAACTTTTCTATAGAAAAATTGTCGCTGTTACAGACAACTATTCTATAGAAAAATTGTCGCTGTTCCAAGACAAATTTTTTATAAAAAAATTGTAGCTGTTACAGACAACTTTGCTATATAAAAATTGTCGCTGTTGCAGATAGTTTTCTTATAAAAAATTTGTCGCTGTTACAGAGAACTTTTCTATAGAAAAATCGCTGTTGCAGATAACTTTTCTAATAATTTTTTGTTATATTTATTTTTTTTTTCTCACCCAAGAGTTTTAGTACGATAAAATGTACATCCACCGAAAATTTTGTCAAGATATCTTTAATAACAAAAATTTTATTACAGATAAAATATTTATAGTTTCTCAAAAAAACAGTTTTTTACCAAAATTTAATTTTAATTTCAAAAATCAGAAAAAGCATAAACTTGATTTTCTTCATCTAAATTACATTGCTTAGGTGACATAATTCTTCGTTATACATAAGAAGATTGAAATCAATATCTTTTACAGGACCGAAACTATGCCACTTTAAAATTTATTAAGTCATGCAAAATAAAATTTTTATGGCTTTTTCACATCCACAATAGTACAATATTTTTGGAATTTTCTGTGACTTAATAAACTTTAAATTGGCATAGTTTCGGTTCTGTGAAAGATATTGATTTGACGAAGAATTATGTCAGCTAAGCAGTGTAATTTAGGTGAAAAAATTGAGTTTATACTTTTTCTGATTTTTGAAATTAAAGTTTAATTTTTGTAAGAAACTGGTTTTTTGAGAAACTAAAGATATTTTATCTGGAATAAAATCGTTGTTATTAAAGATATCTTATCTGGAATAAAATCTTTATTATTAAAGATATCTTAACGAAATTTTCGGTGATTTAAGATTTTCATAAAAGGAATCCTACAAGTCCCAAAAAAACGCCGAAAATCCTAAAAATGGATTTTTTCACATTTTAAGCTATAATATCCACATTTTTCCCGTAGATTTTGACTGAAAACTTTTAACAACTTATTACAGATTCTCAAACTTCATTCCGTTTGTCGATTCGTGCTTTGGGATTTGAGAAAACATGGACTAAAATAAAAACTTTCATATAAAATGGGTCGAATTCGGGAGGGTGTGTAGCTTGACAATTTGAGTTATTGGGCTTGTTTTTTATTTAAGAGTCTTCTCTGTGAAAAAGCCTTTCAGAAAAGTACAAAGTTATTATATGTTATTAAACAAAATTTTATTTTAGAGAAAAAATAGTGTAGATAATTTTTCGGCCAAAAAAACACAAAAAGTCGTAATTTTTGCAATTTTCAAATTCAAAATCCTTTATTTTTGGACTCGGTAAAGACATCGACTTCAAATTTTTTTAATCAATAGATAATTTTGTTCTTTAATTAGTTAAAGAAAAAACAAATGAAACACTAGGATATATATGTGGGATTGGAGCCTAGTCGCGTCACCAGATCTAGCAGACGTTGGTAACGAAGGGGTTAATATTACTAACGGATAGAATATTCTAGAATAAGATAGTAACTAGTCACGTAGGCTACAGACAAGATATGGACGAGACATCTTATAACGAAAGACGAACATTCTGGATGGGGACTTGCATTTTGATAAACGGACTTTTAATGGACGAGACAAGGATAGTTATAGGGTTAACTCGCTGGGAACTTTCTGCTACTTTGAAATGTAGCGAGTAGTGTAGAAGAATAATATAAAAGGTAGTGTTGAAAGATTGAGAGTTTAGTGTTTGAGTTAAATTCAAGTTGTGAAAATTGAAAAGTTAAGAAGTTAAAATTATCAGTTGAAAAGTTGTCAAAAACGTTGTGCAAAGAAGTTATGAGTAAATAATTAAAGTTGACCAGCGACATCCACTATATTAAATTGTAAAATAATCTTAAGTTTTTAATTAATAAAATATACACAATTTATTATTAAAAATAATATAATTTGTGTTTAAATTAAAAGCCGTCAAGCTTTAATAATATAAAAATCCAAGAAAAGTTGACCAAGAAAATGAAAAATTGAGGTACTTAAAAATTCAAATGCAAATTCCTCAAAAACTACAAGAGATAAATAGGAGGACTTATCAGTACCTACAATAATGTATACAAATATTTGGAATTGGACGAGAAACAAAAATTTGGCAAGCGATTGAAAAATTTGTATATCAAAGGTAACCAATTTTGAGCCCCCTTAGCTCCGCCCCTAAGGGGTCTGTTCGATCCCTTTTCCAAACTTAATATTGCACACTTCTCTGCTACGCATGCACCAAATTTCTTGCAAATCCAACCACCCGATCAGAAGTAACAGATTTATTTCCAAAAAATTTCGATTCTGCCCCACTGTGTATTGTAAAATTTATGTCAATTGCATTCGGGAAAAGAGTTCAAAATAATATTTTGTTTAAAGCGTTTGTGTAATAATTTTTATTTATTTATTTATTTATTTTTTATTTATTTTTTATTTTTTTTTTATTTATTTTTTTTAATTGGCATCGATAAGAATTAAATCGCTAAAAATTTTTACTTTTATCTTAATAAATAGGTCTAAAGGAAATAAATAGTGAAGCAATTTATATAAATTTAATTTTTTCATTTTGTTTATTTAGTTATAATTAAAATTATAATAAATAAGTAAAAGAGCACCAGCATCCAATGCTTTCGGTTCGATTTTGTTTTTAATAACACTGGTTATCTTAGGTATAAAGCCACATATTTTTTTGTATCCAAGAAAATAAAAATAAAACTTCAATTATCATTTTTGATGTACCTAGGAAAGTATTAACACACATTTCTGTAAAATTTATTTCAGGTCTTAAAACTAAAAATGTATTAACTGTGGCAACTTTTTCTATAGAAAAGTTGATTGCTGAATGTTACTTTGAGTGACGTTAGATTTTCTTTGAGGAGTCATTATTGCTAAATTTTTCTCTTTATTATCCACTAGAATTTACAAAAAAATAAAAAAAATCTTTTGACGGCTGGTATTTTTAATAAACCCCATATTTAATCATGAAATTAAATTTAAGTATCAAGATATTTTCAATAGAATACAATTTCTAGATAAATTTTTAATAAAATGATAAAAACATGTATAGGGGAGACAAGTAAGCATCATGAGCAAACACTTGCAAATGGCAGAAAATATCTTTAGAATTCATAATGATAATTTGTGGGAAATATAAAAAATGTATTTGGGTTTTACTATGGAATTTACTTTTACAGTTTTTATTTCTTAATAAAATTTAAAAATCAAATCCTTTCGTTTTAATAATCAATAAAAAATAAAATCAATAAAAAAAAATACTTTTGTTGTTAGACCTACCTATCCTATCTGTGTTACCATCCACAACATTTAATTACCGCCTCCGTATGACCAGTGTGTGTGGTTGAAAGTATTTGTTGGCATACCAAAGTCAAATATTGGCATTGAATTTGTCATCATATCGTTGCCATAGTCATAAGATCCCTTACCATTATTACTATTGTACAGTGGATTGCCAAGACCGATAGGAGCAATACTGCCTACACCGACCTCACTGCCTGTAAGCATTTCTTCTTCAATGCCCATAAGATTTTGATTAGTATCAACGGTTATTGTTAAGCGGCCATCAATGATTGAAAGACTTTGAAAGCTGTGATTATACGTGATTTAAAGTGCCATACCATTAATAAAGGATACTGCTTGAGTTGATGAGTGATGCTGCTTCTTTTGTTGTTGGTTTACTTCGAGGCAACGATTCTGTATGAATTGGAGGTTGAAAACTGTAATTGCTCTTGTCTTCCTCCATTTCGTTCTCTAGTGGTTGCTGTTGTTTTACTTCTTGGCTTAAATAAAACTGCAGCTGATGATGATTTTCTATTTGTGGTAATTGTTGTTGCTGTAGTTGTTGATGATATTGCTGTGATATTTGTTCTGACGGATGTTATGACTACTTTAACAATATTTGCTTAAGACCTCTTTTTGCTTTTTTAACTGATGCAGCGGAAGTTCCAAGTACTGGCAACAAAAATAATATGAAAAGGAAAAAAATATGGGAAAACGTTAATTTATTGAAGAAAAAACAGAAAATTATACAAAAGAGTATATTGTAAAAAGATGCGAGAAAAAAATGATTTGCTTTTGTGAATATTACGATTCATCGCTGGTAGTGGTTAAAGTAAATTTAATTTATTTAATTACAAGTGTAATTGAAATCGTATTAAAATTTTGGATAACAATAGAAAGTTTTTCGAAAATATATTGAAATAATTTGATATAACTTTTGTAAAGTAAACTTAAGAATCATTGACCAAATTTTGACGAATTTCCTTTAAGAAATTTTGATCAAATTTGGATGAAATTCTTTAGTATATTTTGGTTAAATTTTTTGAATTTTCAATAGGATTTTTTATCCACATTTGAACGAATTTGCCTTAGGAAATTTTGACTAAATTTTTCAGAATATTCTATTAAAAAAATTTCATCGAATTTGAAAATTTTCCTCAGAAAATTTTAAAAATATTTAGTAAAATTCTCCTTAGGAAATTTTAAGTAAATTTAGTAGAATTTTTTATTAGTATTTCTTACAAAATTTGGTTAAATTTTCGACTGGAAATTTCTAAAAATGTTGGTAATTGGTAATTTTAAGAAATTCTTTAAAAATTTGGCAAAATTTTCTGTGGAAAATTTGTACACAATTTAATCGAATTTTTATAAGAAACATTTACCGCATTTGGATAAATTTTCTATAAAAAAATTTTAGTAAAAAATTATGGTGAATTTCCTATAGGAAACTTTCAACAAATTTTAATGAATTTCTTAAAGGAATTTTAAAGTGAATTTCCTAAAGGAAATTTCGATGAATTTTATTCTTAGAATACATTCAGTGTTTACTTTCTAATAAATACTTTGCCTTTTTATTCATAATTATTTTTTGCTTCACTTTTATATTCATTTATTCAATTTAAAAAGAAATACAAAGTGTTAAAATTTCTATAAATACCTGGTTAAAAAAGCACAGAAAGAAAACAATCCAGAATTATAAAAGTAGCTTTTGTTCTTACAGGAAAACTAAATGTTTGAAACGAGGTCGCTTTAAACTCTATTTCCGACTGGGTACTTAAAAAAAAGAAAATTATATTTAGTTTTATGTTCGTATTTATATTTAGAAGAAACATAAAAATATAAAATAATAAGTAGTTTTTAGTATCTGGTTGAAGTAAAAAAATAAAAAATAAATTCAGATAACAATTGTAATTTAAATTACTACATACAAAAGCTCACAGCTTATTTTATGCAGAACATATTTTCATGTTTAATGTTCCATAGTTATGTAGCAGATAGGAACTTTAAAAAAAAAATGGTATCATTTGAAAGAGAAAAACTCTAGTTTTACAAAACTAGTTTATTTAATTCAAAAATTTGCACTTAAATAACCTAAATGTATAAAATAAATATATACTAAATTTTTTTGCTCACAGCTTATTTTATGCAGTCATTTCATGTGAAATTGGTCCACGCACAGTGTTATATAAAGAAGTATTGGTTACAAACCATTTTAAAACGGTCTCGCAGCGAAAAATAACTCAAATGGTTAAAATATATGCTTCTATAGTGCAAAAAATCATTATGAGTTTTTTTCATGAAAATCGACTGGATAATAGAAGGCAATGAAGTACCGAATAAACACTTTTACAATCGTGACTGCGATATATTTTAAGGAAAACAAAGGCCAACCTACGGATCTCAGCACCAAAACCGACATCCGGAGTTCAAGATGACTTGAGAAAATAATGTTTGCCATACATTGCATCAGCACTATTTTGAAGGTCGAGTTTCACGCAAGAAAACTTTTAAATATTTAAACAAAAGAGCTACATATTCAACTTTACCAAGCAATTTGTTTCCAAGGATCCAACATTTTGGAATTAGTTTATTTCTTGTTAATTAGTTATAATTCTATATATTAGGCTTAGATACTATGTCATTTTTTGAGCGAGAACCGAATACCAAGCTGAACCAAGAAAACTTAGAAATAACAGTGAAGCATATTGGTGGCAGTTTTATGGTTTGGGCCTGTATGTCGGTTAATGGTGGTAGAAAGTTGGAACTAATTGAATCAGCAATGGACAGTAGTAGATACCTTTAGATCCTAAAGGATAATTTGTTGCAGAGTGCAGAAAATCAGGGCATATTATAATATTTTTGATATTGCCAACATATCGAACCGAAGAATAAATTTGGTATTGTAAACAATTTGCTAATATATAAAGTCCCAAATTTAACGACTCTCTCTAAACAGTCGCTAAACAGACTTCAATTTTATTGAAAATTTGTGATCCATATTGGAAATTTACATAATAAAATAGGAATTAGGCCCTAAAAATGCAGTTGGAACATATTTCGCCTAATACTACACGAAAAATGGACGCACCGGTAACAAACTGCCTCTAATTTGTTGCATACACTTAAGACTACCATAATAATAATATTTATAATAAATATTGCAATTATCGGTCGTAATTTTTAATTTTTTGATACCATTAGTGGCTGCATAAAATAAGCTGTGAGATAAAAATATTGGATTTTTTTATTTTCATATCTTTAAGTTACTTAAAGGTAAACTTTAACAAAAAATAATGTTAAATGTTCCATGTTAAAATAGAAATATTTCTCTTTCTAACTATACCACATTTTATTTTAAATTCCAGTCTGTTACTTTGCATATGTAGCATATTGGACTCGGTAAAGACATCGACTTCAAATTTTTTTAATCAATAGATAATTTTGTTCTTTAATTAGTTAAAGAAAAAACAAATGAAACACTAGGATATATATGTGGGATTGGAGCCTAGTCGCGTCACCAGATCTAGCAGACGTTGGTAACGAAGGGGTTAATATTACTAACGGATAGAATATTCTAGAATAAGATAGTAACTAGTCACGTAGGCTACAGACAAGATATGGACGAGACATCTTATAACGAAAGACGAACATTCTGGATGGGGACTTGCATTTTGATAAACGGACTTTTAATGGACGAGACAAGGATAGTTATAGGGTTAACTCGCTGGGAACTTTCTGCTACTTTGAAATGTAGCGAGTAGTGTAGAAGAATAATATAAAAGGTAGTGTTGAAAGATTGAGAGTTTAGTGTTTGAGTTAAATTCAAGTTGTGAAAATTGAAAAGTTAAGAAGTTAAAATTATCAGTTGAAAAGTTGTCAAAAACGTTGTGCAAAGAAGTTATGAGTAAATAATTAAAGTTGACCAGCGACATCCACTATATTAAATTGTAAAATAATCTTAAGTTTTTAATTAATAAAATATACACAATTTATTATTAAAAATAATATAATTTGTGTTTAAATTAAAAGCCGTCAAGCTTTAATAATATAAAAATCCAAGAAAAGTTGACCAAGAAAATGAAAAATTGAGGTACTTAAAAATTCAAATGCAAATTCCTCAAAAACTACAAGAGATAAATAGGAGGACTTATCAGTACCTACAATAATGTATACAAATATTTGGAATTGGACGAGAAACAAAAATTTGGCAAGCGATTGAAAAATTTGTATATCAAAGGTAACCAATTTTGAGCCCCCTTAGCTCCGCCCCTAAGGGGTCTGTTCGATCCCTTTTCCAAACTTAATATTGCACACTTCTCTGCTACGCATGCACCAAATTTCTTGCAAATCCAACCACCCGATCAGAAGTAACAGATTTATTTCCAAAAAATTTCGATTCTGCCCCACTGTGTATTGTAAAATTTATGTCAATTGCATTCGGGAAAAGAGTTCAAAATAATATTTTGTTTAAAGCGTTTGTGTAATAATTTTTATTTATTTATTTATTTATTTTTTATTTATTTTTTATTTTTTTTTTATTTATTTTTTTTAATTGGCATCGATAAGAATTAAATCGCTAAAAATTTTTACTTTTATCTTAATAAATAGGTCTAAAGGAAATAAATAGTGAAGCAATTTATATAAATTTAATTTTTTCATTTTGTTTATTTAGTTATAATTAAAATTATAATAAATAAGTAAAAGAGCACCAGCATCCAATGCTTTCGGTTCGATTTTGTTTTTAATAACACTGGTTATCTTAGGTATAAAGCCACATATTTTTTTGTATCCAAGAAAATAAAAATAAAACTTCAATTATCATTTTTGATGTACCTAGGAAAGTATTAACACACATTTCTGTAAAATTTATTTCAGGTCTTAAAACTAAAAATGTATTAACTGTGGCAACTTTTTCTATAGAAAAGTTGATTGCTGAATGTTACTTTGAGTGACGTTAGATTTTCTTTGAGGAGTCATTATTGCTAAATTTTTCTCTTTATTATCCACTAGAATTTACAAAAAAATAAAAAAAATCTTTTGACGGCTGGTATTTTTAATAAACCCCATATTTAATCATGAAATTAAATTTAAGTATCAAGATATTTTCAATAGAATACAATTTCTAGATAAATTTTTAATAAAATGATAAAAACATGTATAGGGGAGACAAGTAAGCATCATGAGCAAACACTTGCAAATGGCAGAAAATATCTTTAGAATTCATAATGATAATTTGTGGGAAATATAAAAAATGTATTTGGGTTTTACTATGGAATTTACTTTTACAGTTTTTATTTCTTAATAAAATTTAAAAATCAAATCCTTTCGTTTTAATAATCAATAAAAAATAAAATCAATAAAAAAAAATACTTTTGTTGTTAGACCTACCTATCCTATCTGTGTTACCATCCACAACATTTAATTACCGCCTCCGTATGACCAGTGTGTGTGGTTGAAAGTATTTGTTGGCATACCAAAGTCAAATATTGGCATTGAATTTGTCATCATATCGTTGCCATAGTCATAAGATCCCTTACCATTATTACTATTGTACAGTGGATTGCCAAGACCGATAGGAGCAATACTGCCTACACCGACCTCACTGCCTGTAAGCATTTCTTCTTCAATGCCCATAAGATTTTGATTAGTATCAACGGTTATTGTTAAGCGGCCATCAATGATTGAAAGACTTTGAAAGCTGTGATTATACGTGATTTAAAGTGCCATACCATTAATAAAGGATACTGCTTGAGTTGATGAGTGATGCTGCTTCTTTTGTTGTTGGTTTACTTCGAGGCAACGATTCTGTATGAATTGGAGGTTGAAAACTGTAATTGCTCTTGTCTTCCTCCATTTCGTTCTCTAGTGGTTGCTGTTGTTTTACTTCTTGGCTTAAATAAAACTGCAGCTGATGATGATTTTCTATTTGTGGTAATTGTTGTTGCTGTAGTTGTTGATGATATTGCTGTGATATTTGTTCTGACGGATGTTATGACTACTTTAACAATATTTGCTTAAGACCTCTTTTTGCTTTTTTAACTGATGCAGCGGAAGTTCCAAGTACTGGCAACAAAAATAATATGAAAAGGAAAAAAATATGGGAAAACGTTAATTTATTGAAGAAAAAACAGAAAATTATACAAAAGAGTATATTGTAAAAAGATGCGAGAAAAAAATGATTTGCTTTTGTGAATATTACGATTCATCGCTGGTAGTGGTTAAAGTAAATTTAATTTATTTAATTACAAGTGTAATTGAAATCGTATTAAAATTTTGGATAACAATAGAAAGTTTTTCGAAAATATATTGAAATAATTTGATATAACTTTTGTAAAGTAAACTTAAGAATCATTGACCAAATTTTGACGAATTTCCTTTAAGAAATTTTGATCAAATTTGGATGAAATTCTTTAGTATATTTTGGTTAAATTTTTTGAATTTTCAATAGGATTTTTTATCCACATTTGAACGAATTTGCCTTAGGAAATTTTGACTAAATTTTTCAGAATATTCTATTAAAAAAATTTCATCGAATTTGAAAATTTTCCTCAGAAAATTTTAAAAATATTTAGTAAAATTCTCCTTAGGAAATTTTAAGTAAATTTAGTAGAATTTTTTATTAGTATTTCTTACAAAATTTGGTTAAATTTTCGACTGGAAATTTCTAAAAATGTTGGTAATTGGTAATTTTAAGAAATTCTTTAAAAATTTGGCAAAATTTTCTGTGGAAAATTTGTACACAATTTAATCGAATTTTTATAAGAAACATTTACCGCATTTGGATAAATTTTCTATAAAAAAATTTTAGTAAAAAATTATGGTGAATTTCCTATAGGAAACTTTCAACAAATTTTAATGAATTTCTTAAAGGAATTTTAAAGTGAATTTCCTAAAGGAAATTTCGATGAATTTTATTCTTAGAATACATTCAGTGTTTACTTTCTAATAAATACTTTGCCTTTTTATTCATAATTATTTTTTGCTTCACTTTTATATTCATTTATTCAATTTAAAAAGAAATACAAAGTGTTAAAATTTCTATAAATACCTGGTTAAAAAAGCACAGAAAGAAAACAATCCAGAATTATAAAAGTAGCTTTTGTTCTTACAGGAAAACTAAATGTTTGAAACGAGGTCGCTTTAAACTCTATTTCCGACTGGGTACTTAAAAAAAAGAAAATTATATTTAGTTTTATGTTCGTATTTATATTTAGAAGAAACATAAAAATATAAAATAATAAGTAGTTTTTAGTATCTGGTTGAAGTAAAAAAATAAAAAATAAATTCAGATAACAATTGTAATTTAAATTACTACATACAAAAGCTCACAGCTTATTTTATGCAGAACATATTTTCATGTTTAATGTTCCATAGTTATGTAGCAGATAGGAACTTTAAAAAAAAAATGGTATCATTTGAAAGAGAAAAACTCTAGTTTTACAAAACTAGTTTATTTAATTCAAAAATTTGCACTTAAATAACCTAAATGTATAAAATAAATATATACTAAATTTTTTTGCTCACAGCTTATTTTATGCAGTCATTTCATGTGAAATTGGTCCACGCACAGTGTTATATAAAGAAGTATTGGTTACAAACCATTTTAAAACGGTCTCGCAGCGAAAAATAACTCAAATGGTTAAAATATATGCTTCTATAGTGCAAAAAATCATTATGAGTTTTTTTCATGAAAATCGACTGGATAATAGAAGGCAATGAAGTACCGAATAAACACTTTTACAATCGTGACTGCGATATATTTTAAGGAAAACAAAGGCCAACCTACGGATCTCAGCACCAAAACCGACATCCGGAGTTCAAGATGACTTGAGAAAATAATGTTTGCCATACATTGCATCAGCACTATTTTGAAGGTCGAGTTTCACGCAAGAAAACTTTTAAATATTTAAACAAAAGAGCTACATATTCAACTTTACCAAGCAATTTGTTTCCAAGGATCCAACATTTTGGAATTAGTTTATTTCTTGTTAATTAGTTATAATTCTATATATTAGGCTTAGATACTATGTCATTTTTTGAGCGAGAACCGAATACCAAGCTGAACCAAGAAAACTTAGAAATAACAGTGAAGCATATTGGTGGCAGTTTTATGGTTTGGGCCTGTATGTCGGTTAATGGTGGTAGAAAGTTGGAACTAATTGAATCAGCAATGGACAGTAGTAGATACCTTTAGATCCTAAAGGATAATTTGTTGCAGAGTGCAGAAAATCAGGGCATATTATAATATTTTTGATATTGCCAACATATCGAACCGAAGAATAAATTTGGTATTGTAAACAATTTGCTAATATATAAAGTCCCAAATTTAACGACTCTCTCTAAACAGTCGCTAAACAGACTTCAATTTTATTGAAAATTTGTGATCCATATTGGAAATTTACATAATAAAATAGGAATTAGGCCCTAAAAATGCAGTTGGAACATATTTCGCCTAATACTACACGAAAAATGGACGCACCGGTAACAAACTGCCTCTAATTTGTTGCATACACTTAAGACTACCATAATAATAATATTTATAATAAATATTGCAATTATCGGTCGTAATTTTTAATTTTTTGATACCATTAGTGGCTGCATAAAATAAGCTGTGAGATAAAAATATTGGATTTTTTTATTTTCATATCTTTAAGTTACTTAAAGGTAAACTTTAACAAAAAATAATGTTAAATGTTCCATGTTAAAATAGAAATATTTCTCTTTCTAACTATACCACATTTTATTTTAAATTCCAGTCTGTTACTTTGTTATGTGGCTTTAAAAATAAAATTGCATAATTTAAGCTGTGAGCCACTGTACTTAAAAAAAACGAGAGAAGAAAATAAAGTCGGTCAAGCCCGACTATATGATACCCTACACCATTTCGATCCACATAATTTTGTTTTTACTTATATATAACTTACTTGTGTTAAATATTAACATAATACTAACATTTGTATGGGACTTATGCACGTTAGTGATTTTCGGGAGAGGAGTTTATATGGGAGCTATGGTCAGTTATAGACCGATCTTCATGAAATTTGGTAGACAGATTTTTGCTGACATAAAACTTATTTGTACTAAATTTAATTAAAATATTCCTATTTTTAAGGCATTTATAAGTGTTAAAACTCTATTCCGGGAGGACATTTGTATGGGGGCTAGGTGAAATAATAAGCCGATCATAACCAAATTCAATAGGCTTCGTCCTTGTGTTGAAAAAGCATATGTACCAAATTTCATCAAATTATCTTCAAAATTGCGACCTGTACTTTGCGCACAAGCTTTACATGGACAGCCAGCCAGCCAGCCGTCCAGCCAGCCGACCAGACGGACGGACGGACATCGTTAAATCGACTCAGAAAGTGATTCTGAGTCGAACGGTATACTTTAAGGTGGGGGTCCGAAGATTTTTTCTCTGCGTTACAACTTCTACACAAACACATAATACCCCAACCACCTTTGGTGGTGTAAGGTATAAAAATTAAAAAATTAAAAAAAATTCCAACTATTTTCAGAAACATTAACACACTGCAAATAAATTCAATTAATTTTTTTTTCTTTCAAAGACAATTAATTTTTCTCTACTTTAATTTCCTCATTTGTCTTGTCTTTTAAGTGACATACTTAATATTAAAAACTAAACAAATAACACATTTTTTTAAACATTTTTTTTATATTCTTTTATTTTCAAAATGCTTGAGTGTGTTATGCTTGCATGTGTTCGAAGTGTGTTCATTCATTGATTTTTTTCACTTAATTCTATAATTTCTCTTTTTTCCTACTCCTCTTAGCTAAATAATGGCTTTGATTATTTCCTATCATCCATATAATTATACGTATAAAGGCTTGTTATTTCTAATATTCTTTTTATTATAGACAATTGAAATACTCACGATAATGACACAACATGTAGCTTTATTTCCTGTTCAAACAAAATTGTAAAAAAAAGTTAAAATAAGCGCGAATTATATTCGGCCCGGACGAATCTATATACCCACCATCAACTTTTTCAAATTTTACGTTATATGGGAGGGGGCGGTAAAGTTGGCAGGAAAGTGGGCGGACCACGCCTATTTTTTGTTTCCGAGTTTTCATTAGTCCTTGAACTATTTGAACACAATTTCGATGATTTTCACCTTATATGGGCGGTAAAGTGGACGGACCACGCCCATTTTTGGTTTCCAGGTTTATATCGATTTCTTTGTCGTACATGCTTTTGTTGAAGAAATATCATCAGAAAAGTATGAAACAGACACCCTGTGTTTCTAGTTTTTAGCCCATAACTTTTTTGTTTATTAACCGATTTTGCCCAATCCCAAACAAACCTTATATAAGACTAATATCTGTGCCAAATTTCGTCCCCCTACGTTGCCGCCTTCGAGCCCTATCTTGCTTTCAACAGACGGACAGACGGACGGACATAGCTAGATCGGCTCAGAATATAACCAGAACCCAGAAAATATATACTTTGTGGGGTCTTAGATGATTCCTTCGACATGTTACACACGGAATGACAAAATCAATATACCCCCCCATCTGTTTGATGGTGGGTATAAAAATAGTAATAAAATTAAACACAATGTAGGTGGTTTAGCAAGTATTATAAAATGAGATATGTCATAGTAGAGATTGAAAGGGAAAGTGTTTGGAAATACATACTAGTAATTTATCGATTTGATATTTAAATACTTGAACTGATATACACAGAAAAAATATTGGTTAAAAAAACATTATTATAATTAAATTTGAGTCACAAAAGATAATATTTTCTTATAATAAACGAAAATGTCTTAATTTAATATATTTTCAATAATTATATAATTTAATAAAATTAAGGCTATTACAAAGTAAATTTAGTGACACAAATCAATTTGAGTTCTTTTTTAATTGATTTAAAGAAATCGAATTAAATTTATTGTGTTCAAAGATTCAATAGTGCTTACAATCAAATCTTTATTTAAAAAATTAGATACGGTATTCACAACTGAAAGCTGATACTTTCTCTCTGACATTTTAAAAATAAATTATCAAAATAAGAACAAAAATAAATGGAAAGCAGAATTGTTACAAATTTATTTTGAAACCGAAAATTAAAAAATTACAAAGAAGTTCTTATTTTTAAATTGTGATTTGGAGATGTTCCCAATTGGTTTATTTTAAAGTGTCTAATTAAATCTGAGTAAAAAAATTAATCGTTTTTATCCCAGTATTTTTGTGTTGTTTCTTGTTCGGATGAAGATATCTTTTGCAGTTTAATTATTAATATGTATGGGCAGATTATTGGTGAGTAACATACCTACGAATATATAAATTACGTGCAGTACAATATTTCGTCTATATATCAGCATTTTTAAACCATTTCCTATTCATATATCTTAGATGATTTTATGCCATCGAAGCCAAGTTCTTAAATTTCCACGTGTCGGCTTTTTTTCTTACATCGAGTTCATGTAGAACTTTGACAACATGAAATGTAGTGAAAACTTATGCACAGAAAAAATTATTACAGTATTTTTTTCAATTAACATAGTTGATTCATTTTGCATCGAAGTTTAATAAATTTATTCAAGCAAAAATGAAATAAAAATAAAATTTAACTATACTTTTATATCTTATATACATTTTTATATCCAATTAACTACTTGATTGATTGATTTAATTAATTTATTAATTAGGAATTTTTTTCTGTTTCGTATTTTTTACAGTTTTTTGTAATTGATATAATCATTTTGGTGAGAGGTGCAAATTTAAACAAGTTTTTAATTGAATGAATTATTTTCTTATATATTTGTTAATTGGTGACTTTTTTCTGTGTGTGCATAGTTGTATAATTGGAAAAGTGAGTATTTTACTCCAAAACGCGTTCCAAGTCGAGCATTTCAAAAATATATTATCTTTATCATGTATGTTATTGTATTAATCTTAACACATCTGCACTTTATGTATTTGTTTAAATATTTATATATTTTTTAATAAAGAGGAAAAAACAAAATATTCTGATATTAATTCACAATAGCGCAACGACATTTTAAAAGAATCTATTTGAAAACGGTTGTAAGTACCATTTATATGCGATAATAGCAACTGATTTGTTAGATAATTCTGGTAACCTACGAAATTCGTTTGGCAATAAATTCGGTTGCCCTGTTTTCTCAAAGAAAATTTATAAAAAATTAGGTCTAAATTGTCTAAAGAAAATTTATCGAAAACATGCACAAAATTTTACCAAAATATGCACAAATTTTTCTTAAGAAAATTTATTCTATTTTTCATTTGACCCACATTTTTCTATAGAAAATTTATTCAAATTTGAATCAATTTTATATAGAACAAAATTTCCTGAAGAAATTTTTTTCAAATTTTAACCTAATTTTTCTAAAGAAAATTTTATTTCAAATTTGTTCTATAATTGAGTTTAGATAATCAGTGACAATTAAATATTTCCGTAATCTCAACTTTCATTAAGTATTTGTATTAAGTATCAATACAAAATCAACAATTTCCAATTAAATGTTCATACATTCATTCGTTTAGATCAGCTTAGCGGTAATATTTTAGTAGAACATCATAATTCTTTAAAATTCTCATTTCATATTCGTTTTTGTTCTATGTCGTCTATCTCATTGTCAGACAAGACAGATTTTTTTTTAATTTTACACAATTTCATTTTCAAAAGCAAATAAAAAAAAAATTGCAAAAAGATTATTTTTATAGTTGTAAAATTGTAGTAGAAAAACGAGAGCAAAAGCTACAGTCGGTCAATCCCGACCATATGATACTCTACACCATTGTGTACATTATAATTCGGGGAGGGGTCTTTTATTAGACTTGGAGTCAAATGTGGACCGATACTCATAAGTGTAAAATAATACATAAGAATACAGAATTTTACGTTGAGGCTGACATTTATATGAATTTATTCACTCTTGGGTGATTCCCGAAAGAGGGCCATATATGGGAGCTATGTTAAATTATGGACCGATCTTTGTAAAATTTGGCACTATCATAAAACTTATTTGTGTCGAATATTAGCTTGATACTTACATTTTAATGGGATTTATGGCCGTTAAAGTGATTTTCGGAAAGGGGTTTATATGGGAGCTATGGTTAATTATGGGCCGATCTTTTTAAAAATCGGCACACTTATTTAGACTTATATGAAACTTATATGTGCCAAATTTCATTAAAATATTGCTATATTTAAGGGATTTATGATCGTTAAAGAGGACATTTGTATGGGGGCTAGGTGAAATAATGGACCGATCATAACCAATTTCAATAGGCTCCGTCCCTGGACTATAAGAAGCCTGTGTATCAAATTTCATTAATTTTGGTTCAAAATTGCGACCTGTAGTTTGATTACAAGGTTTACATGGACGGTCAGACGGACAGACGGACGGACGGACGGACGGACGGACATCGTTAAATCGACTCAGAAAGTGATTCTAATCCGATTGGTATAAATTAAGGTGGGTCTTAGACCAATATTTTTGGGTGTTACAAACATCAGCACAAACGCATAATACCCTCCCCACCTATGGTGGTGTAGGGTATAAACACTCTTCTTATGTAAACTGTTGTTATTATTTTCTGTAAATATCCTTGTTTCTCTACTCCACTGACATAAACATACCATATCGTAAACAGATGCACACTTACTTTTTTTACATAAACCTACAGTATATGCTGGTAATTGCGTACAAGTTTCCTAACCGTCCACATTAGAGTACCATTAGTCACTTTATTAACTGTGTCACTTTAACATGGGTTTGTCCAAGTTGGCCTTTTTTTTACAATTTACACTTTGTATCAACAGATACAAAGTGTAAATTTTGTGCGCACACAACCACTTTACTAGTTATAAAGAGTCAGTTAAACATTTTTTTTTCTTCCTTTCGTCTTCTTACCGCCTACCATAGAGTCAGTAAAGTGGCAATCGCTCATTGGTGACCGATGGAAAGCGGCAATGAATCTTACTGTCTAAAAGCGGGTTAATTGCCAACAAATAAACAGCTGGGGTATTGGAAAATAAACATGTGTTTCCAACTCACTGCCTTAAATGTGACATTCGTATAAAATTATGTGTAAGTGTATGTGTTTGATAGTTTTTGTTTATAATTTATATTTGTAGGTATTTGTGAGTGTGTTGTTTTTGTGCGTGTATGTATAAATGTGTTGTAATCAAGTTATTTACGAAAATTTGTTTTACAATTTTATGTTGCTATTGTCCTTCTCGTCGTTGCTGTTGTTTTTTATATTTTTAAAAAAGTTTTCAGGTTTACTATTACACATTAAATACAAAAGTTGTCTACCGTTGGAGGAAAATATTGTTGTGGACCATCTCAAAAAAACACATCTTACTTAGCACTTCTATATTATCATAGGAAAAAATTTTTAATTAATAAATTTACGATCAGAAGGGTTAGCAAAATTTTTGTATAACAGAAACATTTAGTAGATACAAGCATTTCCATTAAATTATTATTATTTTGTGTTTTTTTTTTTTTTTTTTTTCCTTACAGCTACTATTGATGATGATGACTATTTGTATATTAGGTACATTTTTTATTTTTAAAACATGAACGTGCATACAAACAATTTATAAAATATTCTATAGTATTTTATTGTATTTACATGACTTATCTCACATACACTGAAAAAAAAAACCTATGGCAGACATTAAGATTCTAAATTAATTGAAATTAGTTCCCATAGCATATTTTAAAACCAATAAAATTATAAAAAACAAAATTAAGAAAATTGTAATAAAATATACAAATTTAACCCCGTTTAGCGTACAAAATTTATTTAAGTGTATTTTTTATCTGGCCAACTTTTAACAAATTTAAACTATATTTATTTGAGTATGACGTTGATGATGATTGCAAAAATACAACAACAAGGAAACAAACAATGCAATAAGTTGTAAGGCATTGATTGAATTGAAATTGAAGTGATTGTTGGAAAATGTTTATAAAAATATCGATTGAGACCTAAGGCTTGTAGAGAACAATGTAAATATATTGAAATGTTTATAAAAATATAACTTTATATTATCTTGTAAGCCATGTTAACAAATGTTGAAAATTAGGCCAATGTATATGTTTTACTATTTTTTTTAACTCGTCCTTATGCTGTTCTATGTCTTTTTGAGGGTTGTAAGGTTTAAGATCGAATATTATAGGGTTTTGGGGTATTATGTGCTTGTGCAGAAGTTCTAACGCTGAGAAAAAATCTTCGGAGTATACCGTTCGACTCAGAATCACTTTCTCAGTCGATTTAACGATGTCCGATAGATAATTTGATGAAATTTTGGTATATATGATTTTTTTTGGCACAAGGACGAAGCCTATTGAATTTGGTTATGATCAGCCCATTATTTCACCTAGCCCCATACAAATGTCCTTCCGGAAAAGAGTTTTAACACTTATAAATGCCTTAAAAATAGGAATATTTTAATTAAATTTAGCACAAATAAGTTCTCTATAAGCACAAATTCATTTGCCGCATTTCATGTCGATCGGTCCATAATTGACCATACCTCCCATATAAATCCCTCTTCCGAAAATCACTTTAACGTGTATAAATCCCATACGAATTATAGTATCAAGTTAATATTCAACACAAATAAGTTTTATAAGAGTAGAAGTAACATTGCAAAAATTTATGAGAAGCGATGCATAACCTACCATAGATCCTATATAAACCCACTTCCGGTAATCGCCCTAAAGCGCATAAAATCATACAGATGTTAGTATCAATGAATTTTTCTGTATTTGTACAATTTATTTTACATTTAGCAAAAGTGTTGGTCTACAATTGGCCACAGATCTAATTTTTAGCTCATAAACAATGGTATAGGTTTTCATATGGTCGGTCTTGACCGACTATAGTCCCTCTTGTTATTTATAAAAAAAAGCCAAAGTTAAACATGTGAAAAGCGTTGGATTGAGACCTTATAGTCAAATGTATCTAGAAATAATAGCTGGTTCTATTTTAATTCTCATCTCAGTATACATACAATAAAATATCATTAAAAAAAAAAAATATCATAAATTGTCATGAAAACAATTGAGATTTTAGAACTAAACTAGAACTGAACTAGAACTGAACTAGAACTGAACTAGAACTGAACTAGAACTGAACTAGAACTGAACTAGAACTGAACTAGAACTGAACTAGAACTGAACTAGAACTGAACTAGAACTGAACTAGAACTGAACTAGAACTGAACTAGAACTGAACTAGAACTGAACTAGAACTGAACTAGAACTGAACTAGAACTGAACTAGAACTGAACTAGAACTGAACTAGAACTGAACTAGAACTGAACTAGAACTGAACTAGAACTGAACTAGAACTGAACTAGAACTGAACTACACCATTTCCAGTTGTATTTCAGAAGTTTCTAATTATATTTCAGAGAATTCTATTTATATTTCAGAAAATTCCATTTATATTTTAGAAAATTCCATTTTTATTTTAGAAATTTCCATTTATATTTTCGAAATTTCTAATTATATTTCAGAATATTCTAATTATACTTCAGAAGTTTCTAATTATATTTCAGAAATTTCTATTTGTGTTTCGGAAGTTTCTAATTAGATTTTAGAAATTTCTATTTGTAGTTCAGAATTTTCTATTTGTAGTTCAAAAAATTCTAAATGTAATTAAGAAATTTCCATTTACATTTCAGAATTAAATAAATTCTATTTAAGAAATTTCCATTTGTATTTCAACATTTTCTAAATGTATTTCCGAAATTTCCATTTCTATTTCAGAAATTTCTAATTGTATTTAAGAACTTTTATACAGAAAGTATATGTTTAATTTTCTAAAATACAATTGGAAATTTCGGAAATACATTTAGAAAATGTTGAAATACAAATGGAAATTTCTTAAATAGAATTTGTTTAATTCTGAAATGTAAATAGAAATTTCTTAATTACATTTAGAATTTTCTGAACTACAAATAGAAAATTTCTAAAATACATTTAGAATTTTCTAAACTACAAATAGAAAATTCTGAACTACAAATAGAATTTCTGAAATGTAATTAGAAATTTCGGAAGTATAAATAGAAATTTCTGAAATATAATTAGAAACTTCTGAAGCATAATTAGAAAATTCTGAAATATAATTAGAAATTTCGAAAATATAAATGGAAATTTCTAAAATATAAATGGAATTTTCTGAAATATAAATAGAATTTTCTAAAATATAATTAGAAACTTCTTAAATACAACTGGAAATGGTGTAGAACTGAACTAGAACTGAACTAGAACTGAACTAGAACTGAACTAGAACTGAACTAGAACTGAACTAGAACTGAACTAGAACTGAACTAGAACTGAACTAGAACTGAACTAGAACTGAACTAGAACTGAACTAAAACTGAACTAGAACTGAACTAGAACTGAACTAGAACTGAACTAGAACTGAACTAGAACTGAACTAGAACTGAACTAGAACTGAACTAGAACTGAACTAGAACTGAACTAGAACTGAACTAGAACTGAACTAGAACTGAACTAGAACTGAACTAGAACTGAACTAGAACTGAACTAGAACTGAACTAGAACTGAACTAGAACTGAACTAGAACTGAACTAGAACTGAACTAGAACTGAACTAGAACTGAACTAGAACTGAACTAGAACTGAACTAGAACTGAACTGGAACTGAATTAGGACTAAACTGAACAAGATCGGAACTTGAATTAAAATTGAAATAGAGATGATCCAGATTTGAATTAAAACTAATCTAGTCATTTTAAATTTCAATATTTAATTTGTTTTTAAATGTATGTCTTCATTAGTATGATCTTGAAATTATTTAACCATACGGTACATACCCAAAAAAATTAACGTTAGTTAATACCCTTGCACAATGTCACATTTGGCGTTTTTAGAACGACAAAAAAGCAGTTTTGTAAATATTGGTCTGAAATTGTATATTCTCTTAGTAGATAAGGCCATAAATATACCCACTAAAAATGGGAGGGTAGAATGACTGCCACTCCCATACTGAAAAAAAATTATTTTATTCGTATGAATTTCAGACATATTTTTGTAAATTTTTTTAAAACAAAGGATATTTTAAAAGTAGGCGTGGCAAGATCTAATCACACCAATTTTAGTGTAACATTTGCATAACAAATTTCCAGCCATTACCTTAAAATATTTAAATAGTTCTTAAAAAATTGCTAAAATGAGGTACCGTACATTTTATTCTAATATTTTAAAAGATCGCAAAAAGTCGCGGCCAAAATTCTCAAATATAATTTTATAGATGTTATTTTATATAACAATCGTATTCTTGAATTGGAACTCATTGGAACTTTTTAGTTCCAGTCCATTATAAATATAATTTCCCAAAAAATATATTTTTTAATATTATGATTTCTTTTAAGTAAAAACAATATTTTCCGTACTGACTTTTTAACGTAGCAAATTATAATGGAATAATTTGGATACATCTGTTATTACATACAAAAAAAAATTTATCAATATCTGCCGTATTTGCCGAGATATACGAAGTTAAAGTTAACATACTTCATTACAAAAGTTATATATAAAATTAAAATGTTTTTAAAAGTTGCAACTTTGAAAATCCATAATTCGTGCTCAGCGTTACCGTTGATAATTTTTAAAAAGTGTCCAAAAAAGGGGATTTCAAAATAAAAAGTCGCCAAAAAAGGGTATTTTTTTTAAAAAAGTGGCCAACTACTTTAAAACCTAAAAAAACTCCTTAAAATTTGTTTATTTGATAACAACAAATTATTGTATTTGAAGAAAAACTAAAAAATTCAGTTCTATTAATAACAAAATAATTTATTAACATTTTACAACAATTTTTATTATTGCAAAAATAAAGATTTATTCACAAAAATATTTAGCACACAAACCTCATTTAATTAGTTAAACTCCTGTACTTTTGTAGGAGTTCTTCACTCGTACTCTAGATTTTCAAATTTAGGATAGAACGCATGAATTCACAAGTATTGTCATAAGTCTGTTAGATAAACTATTTCTTGTTTTTGATAATTTAGTAAAAAAACACGTTACCCCAAGGGATTGAAAAAATTTAAATTTGGATATAACTATTCATCGAATACTTATCGAATACTTTTTATTTTTTCAAAAAATTTGGCATATGATGGATAATAAACTTTATTATTATTAATTACTAACAGTTTCAGTTCATTTATAAATACTCCGCGGTTTTTTATATCACTATACTGTAAGACAGTCCCAAAATTATTAATTTATGTGTTGAAATTAATATATAATGGGTCAATATATTTCAAACAACTTAGTTTATCGTAATTTAGCACATAGTCTTAAAAAGTCGCCATTTAGTCGCCATTTAAAAAAGGTGCCAAAAAAGTGGCCAGGTGCTTGAAAAAGGGGCAAATGGCGACTAAAGTCGCCAAACGGTAACGCTGTTCGTGCTATGGGCACTTTCCAATACTTCAAGTATTTTTTCCATAATATATGACATGTTTACTAATAAATGCGAAAAGAATTATTTCAATTAATAGGATTTTATTTTCCTATTTTTGTCGTTCTAATTTGGATAAATGTGACACTGTGCCTTGTTACCCGGGTACCATAGTGTAATTTTTAGTTGATTTTGTTAAAAAATATTATAATTTTATAAACATTTCTTATTACGGCCATTAAGTTGTCTATCGGTCTTAAAGTAAATTGGTAAATTCATGTAGAAGAACATGTTTTAGTATTTAAGCAATGTCCATCCGTCTGTCTGGCAGTCTATATTAAACTTTCAATGAATCTACAAATCGCAGCTTTTGAGATAATTGGATGAATTTTATCAGGTTCGCACCTAAAAAATCCATAGCTCCCATATATGACCCATTTCCGAAAGTCATCATAAAGTGCATAAATTAGTATTGGTAGACATTACGTTTTTTGTATACAAAAGATTGTGAAATGTATAAAATGTAATTTATAACTTTACAACAAAACTTGATCTATAATAAAACAAACGTTGCATATAAACTCCCCGAGAAAATACGTCAAGACAGACTATAACGTTCCAACAGTCCTAAAAAATGTTAGCACTGACTTTATCCACAATTAAGTATAGGATCCATATAATATCCTCACCGAAAATAGGTCACGTCCGCAAATAACTTTTTTTACACTAAGGAATGTTGTCAGTGTTGGCATAGCGTCCTATCAAGTTTGGAGCTACAATATCGAAAGTTTATGTTCCTTAGCACAAATAATATGAACAAATTTCAATATCTTGAGCACTTGTGTGATATTTTTGAGTAGAAGTGGTGGACATTATTACATGATATTCAAAAAATTAAAGGAATTCATAAAAACCAAAGTCAATGTTCTGGAGGATGTAAAAACGGCTAAAAAGTGCGCTATCATTGCCATATTCATAAATGCTGGCTCAAAACCGTGATAATTCGAAAAGCTTTTAACTCGTCACATATTATCTTTTATTACTCTTTCTGAAGTTCTTAAATAAACTAGAAATTTAAAAAAAAAAAAAACTTACATCTGAAGCTAGTTTTCCTTCAAATCCCAACGGAGCCATTTCTTATAATTTGGCCATTTTGACTATCATGGACATGCTTATTCACTAGTTTAAGCAAAAAATTAGTCAAATTTTAACTTTATATGAATCAAAGGACAATAAAAATTAGATTTTCTTGCGTTAGCGTGATATTACACTGCATGTTTGGTCGAAAATATCAATGGCGTCCTTAGATTTTATTATAGAACTCATAAGAAGAAGTCGATCTGTAATCGTTAGTACTTTATAATATGGGTTTATTCAGTCTTCAGCATGCCTTTTCTATTTGATATAGGAAATAGAGCTTCTTCATCATCATTGTGTAATGTGACAAAAAATTATACTTTTAATGTTAAAAATGGTACCCGGGTATGTACCGTAGGGTTAAATACATATAAATATTTTTTTCTGCATATTAGTTTTTGCAAACTTATTGCTTATTTCTCTTAATGCAAACGAAAATGTATTGAAAACAACAAATAATTCTAAAATTTATTTGTTGTTTTCAATACATTTAGCCGAACAAAACTTTCGTTCGCATTTAGAGAAACATGCATTTAATTAATTAAAATAAAAATTTGAAATACCTTTCCATGATGAATATGCAGCACAACCTTTTTATCACACTTCAGTGCTATTTAATTACAAAATAAAAGTTACTTTTAATTATCAAAAGCCTACATAATTGCTACTTAGTTTTTAGAATTCTTATAAATATCATTCAAAGTAATCATTTTAAAATGTTTGTAATGAAAAGAAAACTTTTGAACAAAATTAATTTATTTGAATTTTTTAATGTTTCTTTTTTTACAATGAATATTTATTGTTTTCTTATTTTAAAGCAATATATATATATATATATATATATATATATATATATATATATATATATATATATATATATATATATATATAGATATATAAATATTTTTAATTTGAATTCAGAAACACACAAGCATAAAAATTACACAAATATAGCTGAAAATATTGACAGAGAACGGCAGAATATTTTCCTTTTACGGGACGTATGATGACTGCTAGTAAATAATTACTAAACACTCATACGACTTAAAATTTTATTTCCTAGTTTTTTAATAAAAATGCTAGCTATAAAAACATATAAATAGTATACTTTTAAGTTACACTTGTTTCTCATAGTTTAGTATAGAATGTAGGGGAACTATATACATTCAAAATATAGTTTCAATACAATGAGAGTAATATAACCATAACCACAGTGATATATCGTTTACATAGCATTCTTATTTGTAAAAAAATCAAAACCTAACTAAATAATAGCAAATAAACATTATTTATTCCAATATAAAAATGTTTTTATATGACAGATATACACATATCAAAGTATACATATACTCTCTAAAATAACAAACTAAACACCACAAAAAATAAATAAAATATTTTACAAAATATTTTATGTGTTATTTCTTTTTTATTTTACAATAGAAAAATAAACCATGAAGATATGACTACTATAGGCGACAAAAATGACATAAAAATCATTATTTTTATAATGTAAAATAGCATCAATCTGACAAAACCCAATGTTAATTGAAGAGTAAAAAATAATAATAAATAAAATTTATGTCATAGAAAAAACTTAGTTTAAATATTGAAATACATAGCTACACTTAAACAAATATTGCGAAATATGTACAAGATAAATACACATATCCTTTGCTTACACACACAATCATACAAAATATGTAAATAACTACAAGACAAAATATATATCAATTGTTATTTCACACAAAATTCTAAACGATGATTTCTAATTTGAAATTTTATACACATCATCAGGAGAAAAAAAAAAGAAATGGAGAATATAATGAAACAGTAAAACTACAATAACCATCAACAAGGAAAAAACGATAGAGAAACTATAGTCGGTCGAGACCAACCATATGATACCTAACACCATTGTGTATGAGATAAAAATTAGACCTGTGGTCAATTGTAGACCAATACTTTTACCTAATATAGAATAAAATATACAAATACAAAACAATGCATTGATACTAATATCTATATGATTCCCGGAAGTGGGGTTATATGGGAGCTATAGTAAATTACGAACCAATCTTGATGAAATTTGGCACAAAATTGACACTTATACAGAACTCCTTTGTACCGAGTTTCATTGATAATATTATATTTAAGGCATTTATGATCGTTAAAACCCTTTTCCGGAAGGAGATTTGTATGGGGGATAGGTGAAATAATAGACCGATCATAACCAATTTCAATAGTCTTCCTCCTTGTGTCAAAATAATTATTTGTGCCAAATTTCATCAAGATATATTTAAAATTGCGACCTGTACTTTGTTCACAAAGTTTACATGGACAGACAACCAGACGGACGGACGGACATCGTTAAATCGACTCAGAAAGTCATTCTGAGTCGAACGGTATACGTTAAGGTGGGGGATCGATTATTTTTTCTGTGCGTTACAAACATCAGCACAAACGCTTAATACTTCAACAACCTATGGTGGTGTAGTGTATAATAACAAAACAAAATTTATATTGATGAAGAGGGGGAGAGAGAGAGAGTAGTATATGAATGAATGAATCAGTGTTGCGTTAAGGAATATTTCTCATTTTTAATTTAATTAATTTTTATTTAATTAAAAGTAAGCACTTAAACAATGAATCATATTTACAATTCTTAACATCCCAAAAGATTACTTCGAAACTAAAACCTAATCATGTAGGGTATTACATACATATATATTCGAACAGCCAAACTCGATTACTTTTTTACTTTGTTTCTATTTCTATTAACAACATATAAAAAAATAGCTGATTTTAATTAAAAAACTGCTGGTAAAAATAAAAATACAATTAACGCGAGTTTTTATTAGAAGAATGTTTCTCACAGACATAGACCAAGAATAAATAAATAAAAACCTTTTAAAAACTATTTGACTCATTATAATGGATTTTTTACGATAAGTGAGCACACAAAGTGAGTCTTATACCTTTTTTTGGTATAATACAGCGAAGATTTAATTGGTAATTCTTACCATAATATACAAAATTTCAATTATTAATATATTAATGTTGCTTTGTACATTTAGCTCTCATGAATAATCGAAATAAAAAGCCAGCTCATCGTGATGTCAATCGACTCTACTCTTCCAGCTAAATATGCTAGACCTTTGATGTTAATTCTACTTAAAACTTAATTCAGGCTAGACTAATATGCAAACCAATCAATTTTACCTGAATAGCCAGCCAGACGATCAGTTGTACGAATAATATTAAGTCGATTCTGAAAGTAGTTTTGAGCCGAACGATGTTCTGAAAGCTGTGAATCCTCAGGAACTTTTAACTCTTTAATAACACAAATACAAAATGCTTGCAGGGTATATTGTAATTATATGTATTAATTCCCATAATTTTTTTTTTTTATTTAAATTGTCGTCCATCGGAAACTTTATCTTTTTCCCATCTTTTGGGTAAATTATAGAATCCATTTCAAATTTATTATTTTCCAAATAATATATTTTTTAAAATAGTAATAGTTTCTAAGAGATGGTTTAATATAAGGGCTATTGTCATGATAGAAGATTACGGACTATAAATGTTTGGCCGTATATTCCAACAGTAAATACCAAATACGTCACATTACTTTAGGACCATTTTTGAATATTCGGCTTTGAGTTTTTTTTTCGTTGACATGCATGCTTTCGTTTAAGAGATATAGCAGAAAAGTATCAAATGAAACTACAACGAACACTCTGTTTCTAGTTTTTTACCCATAACTTTTTTGTTTAGTAACCGATTTTTCCCATTTTCAATATCAAATAAACCTTATATAAGAAAAATATTTCATCCAAATTTCGTCCCCCTAGGTGATCCGTCTAGTACGAACAGACGGAAGGACATAGCTAGATCGACTCAAAATCTAACCAGAACCCAGAAAATATATACTTTATGGAATCTTAAATGATTTTTTTGACATGTTACACATGGAATGATCAATATACCCACCATATTTTTGATGATGAGTATAAAAATTATGCTTAATAAGACGTTTTTCTTAACTACAACGTAGAGATAATGTAGTGTCTACATCCTTTCCACAATTATGTAGAAATAATTATCTTCTGAAGTATTATACAAACATTTTTATTGGAATAAAATACAAAAAAATATCTAAAATACAATTTAAAAATATCACGATATGGTCGTGGATATATTAGCGATTTAATAAAAATTTGTAAACTTCAGTTCTTGTCTTGTTCATATTCATCCACTTGTTGCAAAATTCATCTTTTTTTTTAAAGAAGTCATAAGATAATATAATTTATATAAGTTTTTTTTTATTGCATTTAGTAAAGTTGCATTAAATGCAAAATCGTACTTTTTTTCCAACGACATATTGATTTTGATAAAGGGTATTAAAGCAGCTCAATTTCTGTTGAGGGCACATTAACGAGATATATGTCAAATGACGCAAAATTCTAAAGGCTTTTTGGGTCTATTTTGAATTTTGCGATACCCGAAACGAGGTAAAATCCCTAATGAAAAAACTGCAAAATTTTAAATTTTTTTAAAATTTGGTTTCACGACTTTTGCACAACACAATTTGACACTTGGTTAATTGCACGCTAATTAAATCCATGCTTGTTCTTTTCTACAACTGTTTATAGTCTACATTACAAGAATTGAACACTTATGCTAAAATCCGCGAGCACAGCAATTTTAGATTTTTTTACTTTGAGTGCTTGCCGGTACTACATGGAACCGATTCAGGTCTTAAATTTTTGTTTTATTACAGCAACAAGTGTTGTTAACATAATTGCATCAAAAGTTATTTAAAAAGATCAGAAGTTAAAAAAATATTTTAGGCTTAAGGTTAGTTTCGTAAAGGCAAACGTAAAATGAGAATTACCCATATACACTGTATTTGAATTATTATCTTAAGTGGAGATGCTAGATTAATTTCCTCACAATTTATACTTTATATGTATAAAAAAAATGCCATATTGAATAAATAACTGATAAAATTTCCTTTTGTATGTATCACAGTCTATTTTATTTAATTAATTTTTTTTTTTCAGCTACATTACAAACGCTTTTAAATCGATTGTAGGGTCATTGTTAACCAATTTAAGTTTATTTTCAAAATTTATTACTTAACTAGGAGAGTGTATTTGGTTATTTTTATTTTAATTTTTAGATTTCTCATTTACAATACGAGTCTGTCTGTCTGACTCTATGGTTGTCTGGTTATCTATATCTTTTGTTGGTATGTTGTTATTTAGATAGCTGCTCCAGCTTCTGTCATTGCTAGCAACACTGTTGAAATATATGGTATATCTAATTTTATGTAAATTGTTGTCAAATTATGCAAAGTATTTTGAAATAGTTGTTTTCAGCTCTTCATTTTATATCAGTTTGTATTCATAAGCCTATTTTTTTTTTTCTTCATCTGTTTATTTGCTAAAAGTAGGTTCCGTTCCACAAAGATTTTGCGTGACAAAAGAAGAGAAATGAAATAATGTACACAAATTTAAATATACTTTAATTTTGTTAATAAATAGTTCATCCTCCGCTTTTGTTCGCACTATAATTTACATAATTATATTTGTGAAACTCTTCTCATTCCTACGCAAAAGCAGAAATATTATAAAGTGCACTAGGTATTAAATTTTTAAATACAATTTGTTAAACAAAAAGAGAAAATATGCAAATAATAACAAATTTTCTTTTTTCTATAAAATAAAGGAAGGAATTTTAAATATGTATTTGAAAAAGGCTTAAACTAAACCAAGACTATATAAAATCTTTAATAGATCTGTACTAAAAATTAACTAGAATCGAAGCAGAACTTAAATATTAAATAAGAACTGGACAAAAACTAAATTCGAATTAAAAGGCATTTAATTAGAATTAATTTGAAACTTAATAAGTGAACTTATTTTAAAATTTTTTACAATCTATGTGGAATATATATGAAAATAAAATTGCGTGTTCATTGAATTGTTTAATTATTTTTACTACTACTTTATTCTCCAAATTAAATTTCAAATTACATGATAACTTATAAACAATAGTACTTTAATGCTCTCGACCTCGTTTTACTCGAACAATTTATGATAATTAAATTAAATTTGCATTTAGCTCTTTAACAAAAAATAAACAAATTATCAGTACAAGCAACAACAAAATCATCCCCAATAATCCTCAATTCTAACTGTTATAAAAATCATGATGCATGAATTAACTACAGTCAATACAGAAAAAACAACTGCAAACTTAAAAATAAATTATAATAAAACATCATTTGCCACGTCAAAAACTCTAATGTTTACAAAATAGAAAAAGTTAGGGAAAAATACTTTTGTATATTTTACTTGCTAAATTAATATTACAGTAGCTAACTTTAGTTTTATTTTTGGGGAAAAGGTTTCCAGTTTATTAAATGAATTGACTAAATACCACTACATAGAGCACGGGGAGATTTTAGGAAAATTAATTTTATAGTAGTTTAATTTTCAAGACATTTTTGTTTTGTTATACCATAGAACAACATTGGTGGTTGTGGTATTATTTGTTTGTGCTGATGTTTGTAACGTACAGAAAAAATTATCAGACCCCCTCCTTAAAGTATACCGTCCGACTCAGAATCACTTTCTGAGTCGATTTAACAACGTCCGTCCGTCTGGTCGGCTGGCTGGCTGTCTGTTCATGTAAACCTTATGAACAAAGTACACGTCGTCACAATTTTAAAGATATCTTGATGAAATTTGGCACAAATAATTACCTTGACACAAGGACGAAGCCTATTGAAATTGGTTATGATCGGTCCGTTATTTCCCATACAAATGTCCTCCCGGAATAGAAGTTTAACGATCACAAATGCCTTAAATATAGCAATATTTCAAATTCAATATTTGAAATTCGGTATAAAGGATTTTTGCATCAGTATCAATCTTTGTGCCAAATTTTATCAAGATGGTTTTACAATTGACCATAGCTCCCATATAAACTCCCTCTTCCGAAAATCACTTTAACATGCATAAATTCCATACAAATGATAGTATCAAGTTAATATTTGACACAAATAAGTTTTATATAAGTAGAAACAACATTGCCAAATTTTATGAAATCGGTCCATAATTTACCATAGCTCCCATATAAACTCTCCTTCAGAAATCGCCCTAAAGTGCATAAAATCATACAGATGTTAGTACAATGCATTATTCTGTATTTGTATAATTGATATCACATTTACACAGAAAAAATTATCACGGTATTTTTTTCAATTAACATTATTGTTTCATTTTGCATCGAAATTTAATAAATTTATTCAAACAAAAATGAAATAAAAATAAAATTTAACTATACTTTTATATCCTATATACATTTTTAATTCATCCAATCAATTACTTGATTGATTTAATTTATTTATTAATTGGGAATTTTTTTCTGTTTTGTATTTTTTACAGTTTTTAGTAATTGATATAATCATTTTGGTGAAAGGTGCAAATTTAAACAAGTTTATAATTGAATGAATTATTTTCATATAAATTTGTTAATTGGTGACTTTTTTCTGTGTAGTAAAAGTGATGTCTACAGGTCTAATTTTTAGCTCCTACACAATGGCGTAGGGTATCATATGGTCGGTCTTGAGCGACTATAGTTTCTCTCGTTTTTAGTTTTCGTTAGTTTTTTGATTGCATGTATATAATAAATTGTTTAAAGGGTTGAAAGTTTTGTTTCACGAAAATGTTAACATATTTTATAATAAGTAAATAAAAATGTGAAATGCTTTAGTGAACTATACATACATTGAAAAGTCGCGACGAAACTATTAAAAAAATAGAAAAGTTTTTTTTTTTTTTTTTGTTCCTTAATAAGAATATTTTGGGATTTGCCAGATTTAAAAAAAAAAGTTGGAAAAATTAATTAAATTATTTCCAAGCTTGAAGTACAATTTAGAGCTAATCAACTAAATACCATTCAAATAGAACTGAACTAGAACTGAACTTGAACTGAACTAGAACTGAACTAGAACTGAACTAGAACTGAACTAGAACTGAACTAGAACTGAACTAGAACTGAACTAGAACTGAACTAGAACTGAACTAGAACTGAACTAGAACTGAACTAGAACTGAACTAGAACTGAACTAGAACTGAACTAGAACTGAACTAGAACTGAACTAGAACTGAACTAGAACTGAACTAGAACTGAACTAGAACTGAACTAGAACTGAACTAGAACTGAACTAGAACTGAACTAGAACTGAACTAGAACTGAACTAGAACTGAACTAGAACTGAACTAGAACTGAACTAGAACTGAACTAGAACTGAACTAGAACTGAACTAGAACTGAACTAGAACTGAACTAGAACTGAACTAGAACTGAACTAGAACTGAACTAGAACTGAACTAGAACTGAACTAGAACTGAACTAGAACTGAACTAGAACTGAACTAGAACTGAACTAGAACTGAACTAGAACTGAACTAGAACTGAACTAGAACTGAACTAGAACTGAACTAGAACTGAACTAGAACTGAACTAGAACTGAACTAGAACTGAACTAGAACTGAACTAGAACTGAACTAGAACTGAATTAGAACTGAACTAGAACTGAACTAGAACTGAACTAGAACTGAACTAGAACTGAACTAGAACTGAACTAGAACTGAGCAAGAACTGAACTAGAACTGAACTAGAACTAAACTAGAACTGAACTAGAACTGATTGCCAAAAACTAGATAAATGTCATGACTTAATCCAAATCAGTTGTATAATTTTCAGGATTTTTATATTATTTCTTTGTTTTTTATGCTTAATATATACAATAGTTAAGTACTTTTAAACACTTTGTTATAACTATAATAAAGTTCTTAAAAGGTTTATGTAAAAAAATACATATGGGCAATTCTCTTTTTACGTTTGCCTTTATGAAACCGACCTTCAACCTCAAATATTTTTTTAAATTCAGACTTTTTTAAAAAACTTTTGATGCACTTATATTAACAACACTTTTTGCTGTACCAGAAAACAAATTCGAGACCTGTAGTGCGATTCAGTAACTTTTAACGATTCGACAATTGCAAGACTTGTCAATAGCATTTGTTGTTTGTAGTAACGATTGTATGATTCACTAAGTATTCTTAAACGATTTTATATCACTATTGTTGTCATGTGGCATCTCTCTACAAGGAAATACTGAAAAAAAGTAAAGTTCCAAACCAAATAAAAAAGAAAAACAAAAAAATTGGAGACAAATCGAAATTTTTTAACAATTTTAAGACGGCGATTGATTAAATTATGTCTTTGATATTGATTATGTTTCAGTTAATGGTTGTCTTCAAAATGATCACTACTCCCAAAAAACGTATAAGCACTGACTATAACCTTGGAAGCACATATTTCAGCCACAGAAGGGCGAACAAGTCATAGGGTTGACTTCTTGACTACTTTTTGTTTTTAATATAACAACACCAAAATTTTTGTCTTTAAGTTAACCAAAACAAGTATCGTTAAAAATGTTACAGAATAACAAAATCGACAATTTTGTTGTTTACTATTTTTAACGATTCGATTATCGTTAAAACAAGTTACTGAATCGCACTACCGATACGGTTCCATGTGGTGCCGACAAGCACCCAAAGTCAAAAATTCCAAAAAGTGTTTGAAACTAACAATTTTTTTTTTTTTAATTCTTTTTATTGCTATAGTCGCGGATTTAAACATAAGAGTTCAATTCTTCTAATGTAGACTCTAAACATTTGTAGTAAAAGACCAGCATAGCTTTAATTAGCGTGCAATTAACCAGTGTCAAATTGTGTTGTGCAAAATCGTGAAACCAAATTTTAAGAAAATTCAAAATTTTTCAGTTTTTTTCATTGGGGATTTTACGCCGTTTCGGATATTTTAAAATTCAAAAAAGAGCCCAATATCTCTTGAATTTGTGCATCATTTGACATATATCTCGTTAATGTGCCCTCAGCAGAAATGCTGTAGGAGGTACCCAAACTTGGAGAGAAAAAACGTGAATGGCTTCAAGAGGTGCATTTTTCGCGAGGCACACTCGTAACGTTATTTCAGTGAAGCTAGCGTTATCAAAGAGGGTTTCCAAATGACATTTAAAAATCATTGTGGCCTTTTAAAATATTAATTTGCTAAACGTGTATAGCAATTTTGCATATTTTGTTGTAGCGGATTTTAGTGTTATAAATAAATTTTAAACTGAAATAAGTTCCTGTGTAAAGTTTTACTTGTGCAAGAAATATAATTGCACTAAAAATATTCATCAGCAGTTTTCATGGGCTAAGACAGCGATGTTTTTGCGATTTTGCATTTAATGCAACTTTAGAGATTAGAGTAAGTGCAATTAAAAATTTGTATTTTAGATACACCATTGCAGAGTACATAAATACAATAATTTTTTATTTAGGACTTTAAAGATGATAAACTGAAACATTTTTGATGTTTTCATTTATTATGAAAAAAACTGAAAGCAGATTCGTGTTTAGCATATCAAAATACATCAATTAAACTATTCCTCTATGGAGGAGAATTTTTTTGTTGACCAATGTTACTTTTAAACACTTTGCTGTCGTATAACTATAATAAAGTTCTTAAAAGGTTTAGGTAAAAAAATATATATCGTCCATTCCATGAAAGAACGCCCAAAAATATACCAAGTGTCCTCCGATTTTTATAAAATTTTATACGTATAAGGTCTATTGGTGTCTATAAATATTTCCGTTTTCATATTCGCTAAATTCAGAAAATTCGCGATTTTATTTCGCTTTTGAAAAAATCTAAAAAATCTCAAAAGTATACAACTTTAAATACAAATATTTCTGGGAAGGCTTTGCAGAAATTTGTGATTTAAACGGCGTTTGAATTGTAATTATGTTAGCTTAAACATGAATATTTTATAAATAAAAAATATTTTTTAAAAATGCATTTTAATGCAATTGCATTTTTTAAATGCATTTTTCTTAAATTTTTTTTTTAAATTTTTTAACATAAATGAAAAGTTTGGAATATTTACATTAAAATAAAAATCTCAAATTTTTGGGACGGACACATGTACTGTGCATAATTTCCTCTTTTCTTCAACTAGTTTCAATTTTTTCATATAAAAATTATATTTTTCTGGTATTATGAGTATTTTGTTAAAAAAATTTATTGTGTTATTTTTTAAAAAATCTAGAAAAATAGCAAAACTTTATGTATCAAACTATTTATTGTTTTAAGTTATAATAAACAAAGCATTTTTAAATACACTTTTGAAAAATTAAAATTTAATAAATTCGCAACTAACAAAAATGCTTCTAAAAACTGCATTTATATTTTTAAAATATTATGAATCAAAGACGTGGTTTTTGAAATGCTGACTAAATTACACAAAAAATACACAATGGCCTTTTAAATACTTTTTAAATTACAGAAATCCATCAATAACTTCAAGAGATATGAATATTTAAAATTGCATACTTTTTATATTTTGTTAACTTTTATAAAAATTTTAAAGAAAATTTCAAAAACAAGAAAAAATTTTAATTTTATATGAAAAATTGAAACATGTTTTTATAAAAATCGGATTATGCATATAACATTTTCGCGTCCCAAAAATTTCACACTTTTATTTTAATGTAAAGATTCCAAAATTTTCATTTATGTTAAAAAATTAAAAAATTTGAATAGCATATTTAAAGAAAAATGCATTTGAAAAATGCAATTGCATTAAAATGCATTTTTAAAAAATCTTTCTTATTTTTAAAACGCTCGTCGTAAAGCCCTCATATGCGAAATTTTATGGCCGTTTAAATCATTAAAATTCACAAAGTCTTTCCAGAGATATTGCTATTCAAAGTTACATACTTTTGAAATTTTTTTGGTTTTTGAGAAAATTAAAAAGCGGAATTAAATCGCGAATTTTTGCAATTTCACAAAACTGAAAACTGAAATTGATAAAAGGCTTAATGGAGTTTATGTATAAAAATTTTTATCGAAATTGAAAGCCATCAAGTAAAAAAATATACTTTTTCGGGTGTTCTTCCCTGGAATGGTCGATATACATATTTTTGATTGCATCTTTTTAAAATATGCTCCTGTGATTGGCTAAGCATGAGTATTCGTTTTACTTTCTGTTTACTATTTTAGGTTTGAAAATAGAAAAGTATACTAAATAAAGCAAGAATTAAACAGAACCGACTTTATACTTTCAAAATACATCGTTTCATTTTTATTACTATCAGTGTACACACACAATAAATGAAAAGACTTAGAGAATCCTAGAGAAAAGAGACAGTTAATGTACACAAATAGAGAAAACCAAATATGCGTTCATGATGAGCATATTTATTTTATACATTAACAAAATAAAACAACAATTTCTTCTAGGATTCAGTCTCTACTAAAATTCTATATTTACTTGCTATTTTCCTGATATTTTATACATAAATATTTATAATGTATTTCCTTGTTAATATTTTTAGTTTCGCTCATCGATGCTTATATGGCTTACATCGTGACATTTATTGAACTCCATTGCGGCAATAATATAGTGGCAGTATTTGAAAAGAATGTACATAGTTACAGAGGCCAACAACCAACACGGTTTGCAAAAACATTGTAGATGGATTTTAGTAAATATTGTATATTTAACTAGTCGCAATTTTTATTTTATATAGATACCATGGTTTATATTCTTTTTTATTTAATGGCAAATTTTATATGTATTTTTGTTTTTAATGTCAAATATTTCCTTAAGTTTTCATATATTTTTAGTGCATGCTATGAAACATAAGTATTTAATTACTGTTTAAGTTGCAGGGTTGTTTAAGTTTATAGTGTAAACAAATCTCATATTTTAGCATCAGAATTTTTTTATTATTATTAATATTATTATTTTATTTTTTTATTTATTTATTTATTTATTTTTTTTTTTTATGAAAATAATAATTTTTAAAAAACAACTAGTTTCTCTGTTATTTGAACGACATCCAAAAGAAAAAATTCCTGGAAAATTTAATTCTTATTACATTTGTTAAAACTACATTATTGAAAATGAAATTGAAAAAAGATTCGGCTGTGCCGAATCTTTGATACCCTTCACCATATTACCATATTACCATCTTACTATCTTTTCGACATCATATAACCATATTACCGACAAATAATAAAATTTTCGCCTTAACGTATGCTTTCATATTTTCACATATTTAAATCTAAATTTTTTTCAAACTACGAAAATTTGAATAAGAAAAAAAAAAACAATCATAGCAGGCTTTGCTTTTAAAAAATAAACAACAACAACAATTCCATATTTATTTATTTTTTTATGTGTATATATACAAACTGACTGCATATACAAAGAACAACAACAACACTGTTATTCATTATATTACTTCTGTTGCTAACTAAACTACTTGTCTTATAGGCAAAAACGTCACTAATAGTCATTACAATGCTTAATATACATGTTTGTGTGTGTATTTATATTCTTAACAGATTTGTTTTTGGTCCATAACTCTGTTGATTCTGAACGAATTTGGTTTATTAAAAAAAACGAAATTTTATAAAAACATTTATGACTGATCTATATAAAAATAAAAATCTGTAGCTTGAACAAGGGCTTCAAAAATAAAAAAATCGTTTTCCCCGATATCTCAGTTATTACTGATCCCATTTATTTCATTTTTTCAGAACAAAAATTCAGAAAATAATTTCCGAGCCCCCTTTAAAAATTCGAAGTCCCTGGTATATGCAGAGGCTTCAGAAACTGAAAAACCGGTTCCAAAAACCGGTTTTTAAAGCATATCTCCGCCATTTACAAACCGATCCTGCTGATTCAAAAAACAAAATTTTAAAAAAATATTTGTGTCCGATCTGTATAAAAATAAAAACCTATAGCTTAAACCAGGGCTTCAAAAAATAAAAAATGCGTTTTGTCCGATATCTCAGTTATTATTGAACCGATTTATTTCATTTTTTCAGAACAAAAATTCAGAAAAAAATGTCCGAGACTTCTTTGTTAAAACGAAGTCCCTAGTATATACAGAGGCTTCAGAAACTTGAAAACCGGTTCTAAAAACCGGTTTTTTAAACATATCTCCGCATTGTATGAACCGATCTTGCTGAATTCCAATAGCAAAATTCTCGAAAGCATTTCCGATCGTTTGATATATATATTATATATGTCAGTTATCGGTGGGCTTCATAAACGCCATTTCAACCGACACACGGACGGACGGACGGACGGACATGTTCCTATCGTCGTCATTTCTTACAGGGATCCCGAAAATGTAAACTTTTTTGCTCTCCGACGAAAATTGTGGGAATTACAAACGGAATGACAAACTTATATATACCCTTTACACCTTTGGTGAAGGGTATAATAATGCTGGTAAATAGTTCTGCAGAAAAGCATAGAAAATATCTTGTGAGAAATTCAGCTTTATATTTTGTATGAATGCATTGGTAATGATGATTATTTTGATTTACCTGTCCAAAAACATATTTCAAGTAAAAATTTATAGTTATCTATAGATTTTAAGATACTATTTATATACATACATATGTGCATTAAGGAACCCGTAACTAATTAAAGTCCTTTCCTGTGTTACCAAATTTTCACATTGGTAATTTTGCAGAAATAACTATAAAAAGGAAATATGACAAAAGGACAATGACAAGACGATTTATTTTTAATTGTATCTTAAAATTATGTAATTTTTTTTTTTTTTTTTTTTTTGACCCGGAAACATTTATACCTGTATTTCGGGACCACTCTTATATGTAAATGTAATATTAATTTGAAATTATTTTATTCAGTATTAATTTTTTCTCCAGTTTTACTGCCTTAAGTTTTAAATGATTCCTTGTAGCATCCTTTACCACATACAATTCTAAAAAAATTTATGATATCTTTATAACAACTAAACAATAAATAAAACTCTAGTTTTTGTTTAAAACAAATATATATTTTTATATATAGAACTGCATACAAATACCATGGATATGAGAATTATTTCATTAAAATGCTTTATTTACATGTATATACATGCGTTTGTGTGTATTAAGTATTCAAATTACTAACATTGAAATAGTAAATATAAAACATATTTCATACTTTAAGGATTCTGCAGAAAGGAAAGGTTTTAAATATGAAAGTTAAATAAAAACTGAATTTAAAAGTTCTATATGTATGTATATCAAAACTAATAAAGGAAGTAAGCATACGAGGATTACTATTTTAGTTTTCTAGTATTGCACTGTAGGGCAGAAATTGTTTTGAAATAATCTGCGTCTTCTAATCAGCAGGTTAGATTTGCACAAAATTTAATATAGGTTAGGGCTCAAAATAGGGTACCTCTAACACTGAACATTTTTAATCGCTTGCCAAATTTTTTGTTTCCTTTTGAAGAAACTATAAATATTTGATCAGTAATAAAATCCTGGCTTGTAAAGCTATCTTATTGAAAATTACTTTATCATTTAAAATGGTAAAGTGTAGAAAAACTTTAGATTTTTGAAAAAGGAATCCCACAATTCCCAAAAAAACAGACGAAAAACCCAAAAAATAATTTTTTAAATTTGCCATTAAGTCCACATTTATTGCAGGTTGGAAAAAGTCATTGGCAAACTCTTTGGAACCCATTGGAATTTTAAAATTTTAATTTATATTAGACACAATTCGGGATGGTCTGTAAATTGTCTTGTTGGGCGCTTGGGCCTGTTTTTAACTCATAAATCAATTATTTGAAGATAGATTACAGAAAAGTATAAAGTTATTATATTTTCTTAAATAAAATTGTATTTAGAGAAAAAAGAGTGTAGACACTTTATTGGCCAAAAAAATTCATAACTTTTGCAATTTTGTATTTTAAAATTGCTTATTTTAGTATTCAGAAGAGATCTTGACTTCTAGTTTTCTTTCTATTCGATAGATAATTTTGTTCTTTAGACAAGTTTTATCAAATTAGATAAAAATATTGGGAGTTATTTCAAAAAACGGACCAAGATTTGGTACCTTGAAATAACTCCCAAAAGAAATTATAATTATTTCATGTCATTTTACAATCGGAAGTTATTTCAATTCGTTTAAAAATTCTTTCATTTTCATTGAGTTCGGATTTCTTGTTTGTAGGATTTGAGTGCCACGGGCATTGCAAAAGAAAGTATTTCTGCATAGCCGGCCTTCGGTCGAGCTCACCACTTTCTTCTCTGTGGTATTTAAAACACTGGCTTCGCTAAGTGAAGTTTTTCTGCATAGACATATGCAAATGCAAAAAAACTTTACCTAGCGAAGGCGGATTTTTTAAATAGCTCTGAGGACCAAGCCCTGCAGACAAACTTTATTTAGCAAAAGGGCTTTTTTCTCTGTGGTATTTAAAATTGCAGCTTTGCTTTCTGTAACTTCTTGCAACCTCGAAACTACAACTTTACTTATTATTTTGTTTGATAATTTTCAATTGGGAGTTATTTCATTTAGTTTGGTAATTTATTTTTTATTTTGATAAAAAACCCAAATGTTGAACATTATTTCCTTTACCCCTTAATTTTAGTTAGGACTAATTTAATTAGGAATTATTCCATTAGGGGTACCAAAAGATTCGAAAAATTGAGATAGTTAAAATTTCAAATGGAACTTGAAAACTACGAAGATGTAAAAATATTTGAAATCTCATTAGAAGCTATGAAAATTTTTTTCATAGCTTCATATTTTAAGCCCATAAAGGACATGTAAGGCTTTCCCTCCAAATTTAAAATTGTACTCCCCTCTGCTAATCCTGTGTAAAATTTTCAGTAAATCCAACCAACCGAAGCTGCAGATTTTTTTCCAAAAAATTTCGATTTTGCTTCACTGTGGAATGTAGTAAACATAAATAACTTTAAAAATCTTAAATCCTTACAACTTTCATATTTAAACTATAATAAAATTAGCACACAAATACATAACATTTATTGAGAAATGAAAACTTAAGCTGAACAAAATTCGAAGAAAGGAATAAATTTATAAATAAATAAATATAGGGAAAAACAGTCTTATATTCGGCTTAGCAGAATCTATATACCCACCATCAACTTTTCGAATTTTACGCTATATTATTGGTTAAATTGGTCCTTGAATTATTTATACAAAAATTTCGTTGACGTTTCACGTTATATGGAAGTTGAGTTTATATTGACCCTCGAACTATCTACACAAAATCTGTACATGCTTTTGATATGTCAGCAGAAAAGTTGAAATGAAGCTACAATGGACACCCTGTTCATATATATATATATATATATATATATATATATATATATATATATATATATATATATATATATATATAGATATATATCGATTCCACTTTCAATACCAAACAAACCTTAATTTCGTCCATATCCTGCTTTCAACAGATAGATAGACGTACGGACATAGCTAAATCGACTCCAGAAAATATATATTTTATGGGGTCTTAAATGATTTTTTCGACATGTACACTGAATGAGAAAAAAATGTTGAAGTAGTGTATAAATTCTATACAAATACTACCAAGGTAACATCATTCTAAAGAAAAGAAAAAGTCATTTGTATGTATGTACACGCAGATAGAAAACATGGTTACAGCATGATCACCACAACTGCTCAATACTGTGTTCATGATAGCAACGTTTATGATTCTGTTTAATCATTTAATGATTACCCACATTCAAAATTTTAATATGGCTCACTGAATTATAATATATGTTTAAATATGTTTATATAAAATCATATTTATGATAAATCCAATCAGTTAGTCAATTCTACAACTATTTAGTTAATTCTACAACCATTCAGCTATTCTACAAATTTGGTTAATTCTACAACCATTAAGCCATTAACTTTTAATGCCTTTTGAATACACACTTTTGTGTATCAGTCCAGTAGTTTGTTAGTATATTAATTCTCATTAAGTTAATATAAGAACAAATATAAATTGACAAGGTTTGTTTTTATTCAGCATGATGAATGTACCACATATCGTGGTACAAATGAATATAAATATGAAAACATAAGATTATATATATTATGAAATTAGTTCATATATATGATAAAATAGATTTATATATATGATAATATGGGATTATATATATGATAAAATGTTATTATAATTATGAAGGAATTAGTTCATATATATGATATGATATATTAGAATGGAATTATATATATGATAAAATGGAATTATATATATGATGAAATTAGTTTATTATGTGATAACATGGGATTATTAAATGATAAAAACGTGATGAAATTTAAAGCAATACTTATGAAAAGGTTATAAAACTTACTAAAAGTTATTAATAAGGTTATGAACCTCACTAATAAATTATAAATTGGAATCATAGTAATAGGAATGCGTACAAATATACTTATTGTAATCTGGAATCATATATTACAATCATAGTATGTTGCTCTTAGTTTATGGTCACTGGAACCATATTTTTTCTTTGCGTGTAACGATTTTGTGGAATTCTTTCTGTTTGATGCTTTGACTACAAATGCCGACATTTGACTATCTACGTAAGTTTTCTCTTTAATCAGAAGATTAAAAACATCATCAAATGTATAAATGTATTTTATAATATTATCTAACTCTATCTATTATCTAATTAACTAGTTATCTGGGATTTTCTTTCACCTTCAAATGAGTATAATTATTGTTCAACATTAAAATCACTAAGAATAAAAAATTTAACTTATATTTACGCTAAGTATAATACATACATACATAGTTTAAAATAAATGAAAATAAAAGAATTTACTACTAAATGCTATTTAATGTGAGATATAAAACGCGTACAGACTAAAAAAAAAATTATTTCAGTGAAAATAAGCTGCCAAATAATGAAGAAGCAGATAACTAAGATTTTTACTGATCGTTTAGAAAAACAAATTTAAGTAAGACAGAAAATCACTATTGTAAAAACACACACATATATGTATTAACACATTACAAAATAAAGATGGCAAAATATTGAAATTGAGGAGAAAAAACAGGCAGAGAGGGAAACATAAAACGGGAAGCACTATTTTTATAGTCACTTGAACTAAGAAGAACAAGCAACAATTTAAAATTAATATAAAATTTAATAATTTGGAAATGGTTGATTTTAAAGTTTTGATTTTTTTTTTTTTTTTTTTAATTTAATTGATATTATATCACTGATCACAGATTTCAAAATCTTCTATACTTTGGAACCCCCTTTTTTGGTGTTCCAAATACCGATATATAAATCAAGAAGGTATTTATAGAGCTCACTCTAACAAATGGCTTGCTTCCTTTGTCGCAACTGCGTAAAGCTTGTCATACCAGCAATTTTTAAGAATTTTTGTCTGCTTTTGATTCTAAACTTATCTTTAATATTTTCTCTAGCATTAGCGACATAAAAAGTTTTACCCGGAAGCTGCGACAAATCTGCCAGTACACACGTTTCTTTGTCCATTATACAACATTAGTGTTTTTGTCTGAAATTTGATTTTAATTTCCGTGCCCTATTCTTGGCTTCCAAATTTTCTGCAGCATTCCTGTCTGAAACTTTTGGACATTGTATGTTTTCAAGCCTGCATTAAATTTAACTTTTCGCACCAAATAGTCATAACAATGCAATTTTCTGGCCTTTACAATATCATGCTGACTTTTTTTCTATCAATGGTCAAGCACTCCTGATACTATTTAATAATATTGGAGACAGTTTGTCGGACCTTTTTTTAATTTTAAATAATTTTTGCACGTACTTCTTTTTCGTCACTCATTTTTATCAAACTCACAAAAAGTCAACCTAATTGTCATTAAAAATAATAACTGGCATATTTTTCATTGATAACTTAATAAAGAAAAAAAATAATAATTAAATAAAAGTTGCTTCCGAAAAAAGTTAAGAGGCAAAAGGTGTGATAAGATTTTTCCGATCTCACTCTTTACTATTCACTCATTTCTACTTGTGTAACTAGATGCAGTTAGTAATATGCAATGAATATTAGATGTATGATGATGATGAAGACTATGAGTGAACGTGCATGTATCAAATAGTTGTACGAGTATAAATATGTTTAAGTATAGCCAAAGTGGGGTAGAATAAAATCTAAAATTTTATAAAACTGATATTCTCTACTGTTACTTTGCATAAATATGTGAATTGGAATAAATAAGTTACATCATTAAAACTTTTGTATTACTGCTACATCTATGAGTATGCTCTTGGATAAATATGAAGACCAGAGAAATAAAGAAACATCTAATTTTACAGTTCAACCTTCACGTCTTCTCTTACTATAAATATTACTATTTTAGTAAAATAGAAACAGATACTACTCATATACTTATATACAGCTGTGTGCAAAATAATAGTAGCGCCATATGTAGCGTTTTTACATTCAATAAAATGTTTTGTTGATTTCAGGAAATTTTTCTGTTGGATTTTATTATATATATATATATATATATATTTCCCAAATTTTATAAAAAAAAAATAAGTAAATCTTAAAATTAAACATCGTAATTCAGATAAAATACTTAAAGAGATTGAATACACAAGAAATTAGCTGTGCAAAATAATAGTAGCATAGATAAAAAAAAAAAAAAAAAAAAAAAAAAAACTATACAGGCAAAACTACATGATTAAGTTTTTCTTTTTTTTATTTTTGCATATTTTGTTAATACACATTAATATTTTGTGGAATAGCCCTTATTAGCTTTGACAGCGGAGCAGCGGCGGACACTAAGTCCACTAATAACCCCTGGTCCTCTCGATGGGAATATTTTTCTAAGCTGACTGCACTGGCGTCCACAGTTCCTGCAAATTTCCCGGTTTCTTTTTAAAAAGAGCATCTTTGACATCTCCCCAAATATTTTCAATGTAGATCAGATATGGTGAATGAGTCGATCACTCCAAAACATTACTTTTAATTTTCGGAAAACCATTGTTTTCTTAAATTTACTCGTTTCTTGGAAAAATGTTCCTGCTAAAACACCCATTTGAGTGGCATATTCTTCTCTGAATAAGACAACATGACTGTTCTTACTAACTCCACATACATTGGGTCATCCATGTTACCTCTTATCCAAAATATGGACCTTGATATGAAAAACATTCTCAAATGCTGACACTAACAGTTCCAGTGCTTGACGGACTGGAACAAATTTTGGGTCATATTATTGTTTTTTTGGCCACGTCACATATATTTTTGTCCCATGCGACCCATATGCACCAAAAATAACTACTTTGGACGCATTTGTGCAGAGAATGTGCGCCATTTCGTTTGGGGCCGGTCGGAGTAAAGTATCGCGAAATAAGGGCGATTGCGTACCTATCTGTAGTTTAGTAATGGGACTTTCCTTTGGAATTTTGCTTACAGATTTTGTTTCTAGAGATGTTAAAAAATAGTTGACGCATTAACTTTCAGCTCTAAGTCCCCTTTTGCCTTAGCGGACGTCACAAATGTGTTTGGATTAACCATTCGATTTTTAAGCGTAAAGTCACTTAGGAGATTTTTTTTTTTTTTTACATGCGAGTTCGTGTTTATTGGTTTAGATTATATTTTTTGAAATTTTCAATAACTGCGGTACATTCCACAAAATTTTTGGAAAAATTTGTATGTTTTACCTTCAGAAAGTATTTTTACTAATAAGGTACGGATGCTAGGAATATAGTGTTTAGTGCCACCTATTTTAAACATTTTTAAAAGCAAAATTTCATTGTATGTACAGTACACGGCTATATAATTTACTTAAGAACCAAAATAATTCAAAATAATGAAACAATAATACTATTTTCCAATGTTTATTTTGCTACTATTATTTTGCACAGGCAAAAACCAAGCGGCTTAAATAAAATTACGGTAACTACCGAAAATGCGTAAAAAAGGAAAAGAAAAATAATTTCTTATATCATTATTGTACCTGTTTAAGACTATTATATAAACAAATTGTTTTTGAATTCCTTGTCTAGGAATTGAGCAGCAACAAAAACACCAAAGTATGTTTTAGTGCTACTATTTTTTTGCACACAGCTGTACGTTCATATTTATATTCTCTATATATTTTTGAAAAAATAAGATATAGTTATTACCAGTTTCAGTGTTAAATATAATACAATTTGTTATAAAGTGTAAGTAAGGGTGTGTCAATTTGGCAAATTGTAGTATGTTAAACAAATATTTATTCAGTTGCTCATTCATTCTCTTACAAAACCACACGCGGATATACTTATTCAAACACTTACTAATATTTGATGTATAATTATATACATTTATACATATCTTAATATTAAACCTATAATACAACTGATTGAATGACTTGAAATTTCATTCGATAAAATACTACAAATTTCGTATATATTTTTCATACCCTAACATAAGTATACAGAGCAAAGGCAGATTTACGTTTGCGGATATTTTGTATAGTATATTAAATGTGTTAATAAATCTAATTGCAATAAATTTATATCGGTCAAGATCGACTTAATATTTTTATATGTAATTTATAACTTTAGGTCAGCTAAAGTTGACTTGTACTTGAACAGTGGGTTAATTTAACCATTCGTATTATAAACTGGTCTGGCCAGACCAATTGCAGATTTAAATATAAATTTCATATATTTATAATTTAGCTACAAACTTGAAATTTCAGATAACCCCCTACAATTTTGTTTTCTAACGATCTGTGAAAAAACCAGAATGATAAAACTAATACAAGGATATTTATAAGGATAAATTGGAGTACATGTCACATTCGTAACAAATATGGTCTGGCTGGACTAGTTACATTTTGTATCGAAAATTATGTATTTTGATGATATTATCCGTACTTTTTATATTGTATATTTTTTTATTGAAACCTTTTAAACTGAGTTCTCATCGGTTTACACACATTATTTTATAATTTTCCACCATTTCGTTCATATTTTGTCTTATGAGTGTTATACCTATAAAACCTCAAATGTTTGACCCAAAACATGGTTTTTAGACCCAAAACAGGGAGAAAAACATAAGGTGTATCGATGGGAAAAGGTTATATTTTGCAAAATTATGCGGTAGTGATGCTAGAATATAGTTATACAAATATAATAATATAAAAAAAATCTCCAAAATTTACATTGAAATATATAGAATTACAGAGCTGGTCTGGCCAGACCATATTTGTTACGAATGTGACAATTGAAACATCTGTATGACGAAGGGTTAACAAATGTTTAGGAAATCATATATATAACATTTTTCACTTTTGCGGCTACCTTAGCGCTACCAAACGGTGTTAAGAATCATTCCTAGGAAGTTCATATGTCCTAGAAAGTTGTTTATTGAGATCTTAGTACATTTTCATAGTTGATTGTTTCCTTGAATTTCGAACAGTTTGTTACCTAAGAACAGTGTTGCCAGGACCTGAGAAAAAAGAAGCTAAATTAGACTTTAAAAAAAGACAGAAAAGGCTAAATGTCCCAAAAAATAAAGCCAGAAAAAAGCATTTATTTATTTTTTTCTCATTATATTTTCGTATTTCTTAAAGATATTTTAGTGAATTTGTAAATATAACATAAATAGTTTTTATAGGTAACAAAATTTGTTAAAAAATACTTATAATATTTTCGTAGAATGAAGCGCTGCAGGCCAAAATTTTCGATAAATATAAATAATTTCGATTTTTTGTGCGAACTAATAAACAAAAATGCTTAAATTGATGATTCTGTAGAAATAAAATGAGTAAAATTTTACCCTTTTTAAGGCAAGTTTAAAATTAAAAAAAGCTAGAAAAAAGGCTAGAAGCTAAAACGAAAATTTTGAGGCTAAAAGCAAAATAAAAAGGCTAGATTTAACCTTAAAAAGGCTAAACTGGCAACACTGCCTATGAAGTTGAACAGGGAAAAAAGTAAAAAAAAAAAAAAAAAATGAAGATGAAGTTTTTTGTTTTTATATGTTTATAATTTTTGTTCTTTACAATAAGAGCTACAACTTTGCCTCAGAGAGTAAATCAAAATTCCGAACGGTTTGCAAAATCTGAGCCTGAGAAAATTATCACTTTTTTGCAAAAATTACACCGAGGCCCCAAATCTTTTGGGCCCATAAAAAAAGTGCATGACTTTGGGCAAAACTGGGTGTCCGTATATGGTTATATTTCCATGACTTAAAAGAGTGTAACCCAATAAAAATAAGTGAGAATATTATAAATATTTCCACATGGTCGAAAAATAGAAATTTTAAAGCCATTAATATATCTCAATCAATTAATTTTGATTTAAATTTATTGGGATATTCTAATGTATTTAAAATTCATATTTTTATAGAACTTAACTATTTTATCTTCACATATTTTTCTGTTTGCATTTAAGATGTTTCTTTTGCCAGTAGCAATGCGGCTAAACTGATTTCTTATTACTATAATTTAAAAATACACTTTTTTGCAAAAGTTTTGCAAACTTGTTTAGTTACGATTGATTTAACTTACTTCCACTTTGTCTTCTTTACGCACACTTTATTTAGAAAAATTTCCTCTCCCTTTCCTTTTAAAATCTTAAATCAACAAACCTTTTATTCTTTTAATTTCCTCTTTAAATAACCTTTTTGCTTACGTGAAAAAGTAAAGAGTAAATTTTTCATAACATTCATTTATTATTAAAAAGTATAAGTTTATCACATGACTGGCATTAGTATATGTGACACATAACAAATAACACACGAAAAGGAAATAAAAATCTATATCGTCCATTCCATGAAAGATTTATAAAAAATGTCGATTTTTTTACGGAGGGTCATCCAATTTTGTTCATATTTGATACGCATATAATCTATGAAACCATTTAAATTTCTCCATTTTTATTTTTTTGAATTTAAAAAAAAAATCGCGAATTTATTCATGATTTTGATTTTCCGAAAAGTAAAAAAATCGGAAAAGTGTGTAAATTTAAACATCAATAACTCTAAAAGTTGTTAACGGATTTTAATGATTTAAACTGCATGTAGAAGATAAATATGTCCTCTTTTAATAATAATTTAGAAATAATATTGCAATTTAAAAATGCATTCATAATGCAATTTTCGGATGCATTTTTTTTTTTTTTTTTTGCCGATCTTAAGAACCAAAAAATTTTATAGTATTCTATAGTCGGCATGTCATGTTAATTGGGAGATAATAATGTAATTATTACTTCGGACCTAAATGTTTCTTGCAGATACATTTATAAGAAATATTTCATCGGAATTATGTGATAATTTATCTGTTATTATAAGGGGTCATTTCTATAATATTTGTAAAAAATGTGTTAAAAGTCGCTGAAATTAACTTAGGTCGCTGAAATGTAAAATTGTATCTGTTGGACCATTTTTCCAAAAAAAAAGATAAACTATAAAATCTATCAAGTATTTTGTTCAAATTTTATTATTTTTTAAAATTATTTTATTTTTCAGAGCAATTTCATGCCGACTATTGAATCATCACATGCCGAACACTGGAAAAATATGCCGACTATAGATACAAACGATGTTTTTTACAAAATGCAATAAAATGGCCAATTAAACATTTATTTCTTTGCAAAAATCTAACAAAATCTGAAAGAGTACCCTTTAATAAAGTGGTACATTTGCTCGTTATCCAAATATCATGACCACGTTCGGAAATATTAAACTTGAAAGTCAGAAAAAAAGTTAAACTGCCGACCACTTACTACACTTACCCTATTAAAACTTTTTTTTTTTTTTAAATAGTGATCCATTTTGTTCCAGAACAATTTATATTACAATTTTTAGCAAACATAATATCAGAAGAAGAAAAAAATTTAAAGAGAAGAAAAAAATTTAAAGGAAAAATGTTTTCAAAAAGTGCATTTGCATTACGAATGCATTCTTAAATGATAATATTATTTTTGTATATAGTGGACATATTCTTCATATTGGTGTTTAAAGTTAGACATTTTTGCAATTTTTTGACTTTTCGAAAAATCAAAATCGCGAATTAATTCGCGAATTTTTCAAAATTCAAAAAAATAAAAATGGAGATATTTAAATGGCTCAATAGGGTATGCGTATGCCAAATATTATTAAAATTTGAAGACATACAAAATATTCTTGGGCGTTCTTTCGTGGAATGAACGACCCAGCAAAAAACGATGAAGTTCTTCAAAAAACAGAATATTTTCACAACTTCAAAAGTGGAACAAAGTGCATATCTTAAACTTTTTTGGAAGTTCTTAAAAATTAATTCCAAAATAGTGAAAATAAATAGATTTTTAGCGGGAAAAAATTATAATAAAATTATAATAATTATAATAAAAATTCAAATTTTAAAAGTTTTAATACATTTTTATTATTATTTAATAGGGCAAAAACAGAATTTTTATTAAAAAATTGTATAAACATAATTTTAAGAGAAGTGCTTCAAAAGCAGTGAACAGGAAGTATAAAAGAATAGGATCTTACCAATGCCAACCATGGGTTAAGAAAAGAACTTCTGCAGCTCTAAGTACTTCCTTCCAATGACAGCACAATGTTAAAATCATGACTTTTTCAGTTCTTTTTTTGCTGGGGATATATATAACAGCAAGATTGCAGTGCGTATGATTAATTGAAATAGCATGCAAAACACTCATACGCTTAAGTGTTAGTCGAACATATATATACAGGACTGTCACTGAAAACCATTCAAATCGAAAGTAGAATTTATTCCGTACTTTGCTTCTTCAAAAAACATAAAACGAAGAAATTTTTCGGAATGAAACCACTTTAAGTTGGAATCGATTTTCGCTTGTATTTTTTGTATTTTTCAATATTTAAAATCAATTCTTTTTTTTTTTTTTTTTCAAACATTATCTTTGATTTGCACAATATAACAATGCAAATTTAAATTCGAAAATAATAATTTATTAATATATTTTTGAATTAACAGAATTGACCGGAATTTGAAGAAGTAAAAGAAAAATCGATCGAAATTTAAAATACGGAATTAAAATCATTCCGTTTGGAATGTGTGACAGGCCTAATAAAATATAATTTTATTTATTAATTTTTGTTTTATATTTTTTAACACTGTTCTACAATCTATACTTAGTTGGTTACCACTGTCCCTAGAGTAATTTTGTCCAACATTGAGACTTTTAAAAATTATTAAAGTAATTCTATTTTACTCTACAAAAAGTGTAAAAATTATAAATCTTCTAAGCAGCAAACATTTAGAAAACAATAAAAACTTTGTGGGTTGTCCTTGAAATGTTGCATAAAATGCAATATAAATTTGCCATTCCGACGAAGTAAATGTATAAACGAAATTTATAATTTAACAAAATACAAACTGTTAACTCTTCATTTACTACAAGTATTAGACCAAAAGTTAGAATAAAAAAAAATATATATATATTTATGTTGGTTTTGTGTAAATGTCTGCTGGAATTATATATTTCACTTTCTTTTCTCTACTTAAATTCCCTATTGCTTTCGTTTAAATAACACTTTACTAAGAAGTTTAATATCAATGCCATTCTCCGTTTCTGAGACATGTGTCACAGTTAGAATTTTCCTTTATTACAAATATGTATACATTTTCCATTTATAGTAAAAAATATTGGTTTATCTGTGAAACTATTCTAGCCTGTAAGTCTTCTTATGTATTTAAGTGACAAAAAATAATAAAATTACATTTATTCTAGAGTTTATTTCCTAATACTTTAGTATAAAGTACTTCTCTTATAATACTTCGGTATTAAATACTCGTGTAAACATCATTTTAATATTAGAGTATTAAACTCTACTAATACTAGATAAAAATTTAAAAAATTTATCTTTCAAAACATATTTTAACTATAAATGTATTATAGAGAAATTTGCAACTTCCATAGCATTATGTGTTGTAATCTGAAAGCAAGAACGAGATATAGAAGTACATAAATAGTTTTTTATAACCACAATCAAAAAGATGGGGGGGTATATAGATTTTCTCATTCCGTGTGTAACATGTCGAAGGAATCATTTAAGACCCCATAAAGTATATCTTTTCTGGGTCCTTGTTCGATTCTGAGTCAATCAAGCTATGTCCGTCCGTCCGTCTGTCAACGACAACGAAATTTTGTACGGATAGTTCGGGGGTCAATATAAACTTGGAAGCCGAAAATGGGCGTGGTCCGCCCACTTTACCGCCCACCTCCCATGTAAGGTGAAAATCAACGAAATTTTTTTAATGTACGATTTTAATATAGAAATATTTATGTCTTTGAAAACAACTAAATAAAAAGACTGTATAAATACTGATTTCAAATTAATTAATTTTGCTTAGAATCTCATAATGAAAAACTCAGATAATATGAAAAAAGAATAATAATATTGTAAAGGTTTAGTGCTCATAAAAAAATAGTTCTTTTTTTTTCATAATTTTTAATAGCGATACAACTTTTAAATGCTTTCGGTTTAATGCATTATTTAAGTTTATTTTTTTAGTAATTGTAAAAAATTTTTAAACAGCAATAAACACTTAATATTTATAAAATTCAATCAAATATAAAAGTGTTAATTGCTTATTGATAATGTTAACAGCAGTTACTTTTACATTTACAGAGACCTTACATTTCATAAAACATATTCAGAACCGGTAGGAAACTGAAAACTTACAATTTTAGTGAAATCAAGGCTTTCTAAATCGTCAATATAATATAATAAAATCTATAAATTTTATTGTTAAAATGCATGTAATGTTGTCAGCGAAGTCTGCAATAGTTTAAAAGAAATATTCAATTAAAACTGGAAGCATACGTAAACATTCACATTAAATAAAAACTACTAACAAACTATTCTGCAAAAAACACTTATTATTTCATTTACATGAAATTTATTAATTTTTTTCTTTCTTTCTGGAAAACAATTGCCAAAGGCTAGAAAAAAATATACAAACAAACAACATTTTGTTATTAACTTGCTGTAATACGAGTCTATTTACTTACATATACATATAATTATTAGAATGGTATTTATTTTAATATAGATTTTTAAAATTTTTAAATAATGTAAGAAAAAAAGTGCTTGAAAAATAAATATACCCAGAAAAAAAACAATAAAGTTTTTCCGAAAAAACAACATTTTCACAACTTCAAAAGTAGAACAAAGTGAATATTTTAAACTTTTTTGAAAGTTCTTAATAATTACTTCCAAAAAAGTCAAAATAAATCCATTTTTAGAGGGAAAAAATGATAATAATTTCTAACAAAATTTAAATTGTTCAAATTTTAAAGCATTATTATTATTATTTAAAAACAGAATTCTTATTAAAAAATTGTGTAAACATAAATTTAAGAGAAGTGCTTCAAAAGCTAAGAACAAAAAGTATAAAAGAATTACATCTTAACAATGACAACCATGGGTTAAAAAAAGAACTTCTGCAGCTCTTCTTTACCACTAAGTACTTCCTTCCAATGACAACACAATGTTTAAATCATGACATTTTCAGTTCTTTTTTTGCTGGGTACGTACACTATATTACATATATTTTTATACCCACCATCATTCATTTTGTCATTCCGAGTGTAACATGTCGAAGGAATATATATTTTCTGGGTCCTGGTTAGATTCTGAGTTGATCTAGCTATGTCTGTCAGTCTGTCCGCCTGTTGAAAGCAGGATAGGGCTCGAACGGCACAAATGTTTGTCTCATATAAGGTTTGTTTGGTGTTAAAAATGGTCAAAATCGGTTAATAAACAAAAAAGTTATGGGCTAAAAACTAGAAACACAGGGTGTCCGTTTTATAGTTTTCTGCTGATATTTCTTCAACAAAAGCATGTACGACAACGAAATTTTGTACGTATAGTTCGGGGATCGATGTAAACTCGGAAACCAAAAATGGGAGTGGTACGCCTACTTTACCGCCCACCTCATATAAGGTGAGTATCAACGAAATTGTGTTCAAATAGTTCAAGGACCAATGTAAACTCGGAAACAAAAAATGGGCGTGGTCCGCACACTTTACAGCCCATTTTTCCGCCCCCTCCCATGTAACGTAAAATTTGAAAAAGTTGATGGTGGGTATATAGATTCGGTCGGGCCGAATATAACATTCGCGCTTGTTTTATAATAATATTTTATTTAAATAAAAAATATTATAAATATTGAATAAAAATATTTGCTTAATGTCAATCGTATATATACACATGCATGTAAAATGTGTCAATGCATATTTATATATTTTTTAACTATTTTCTCTTTGCAGAAAAAATTCAATAAAAAGAGAAAAATGATTTTGTTCAAATGTCTATTACCATACAGACAATTTGAGCAAATAATGATTGTCATCAATTTTACATCTATTAAATAAACTTTCAGATATATATATTTATAGTTAGTATACATTTTAGTTTTTGCATTTAAAACACTTTAAAATAACCACATACGAGGACAAGAAGAAAGTTTTCGAAAGCCAATAAAGTACTAAAGATTTTCGCATACCAACGAGAAAAAATTACTTTCAATTAGAGTTCAATTCTTACTTATAATCTATTATGTAGTAAATCAGATCTGTTTTAGTTACGTAGCTACTTAGAATTTAGTAGTAGTTCTAGTTAAGTTCAGTTCTAGTTTAGTTCTAGTTCAGTTCTAGTTAAGTTCTAGTTCAGTTCTAGTTCAGTTCTAGTTCAGTTCTAGTTCAGTTCTAGTTCAGTTCTAGTTCAGTTCTAGTTCAGTTCTAGTTCAGTTCTAGTTCAGTTCTAGTTCAGTTCTAGTTCAGTTCTAGTTCAGTTCTAGTTCAGTTCTACTTCAGTTCTAGTTCAGTTCTAGTTCAGTTCTAGTTCAGTTCTAGTTCAGTTCTAGTTCAGTTCTAGTTCAGTTCTAGTTCAGTTCTAGTTCAGTTCTAGTTTAGTTCTAGTTCAGTTCTAGTTCAGTTCTAGTTCAGTTATAGTTCAGTTCTAGTTCAGCTCTAGTTCAGTTCTAGTTCAGTTCTAGTTCAGTTCTAGTTCAGTTCTAGTTCAGTTCTAGTTCAGTTCTAGTTCAGCTGTAGTTCAGTTCTAGTTCAGTTCTAGTTCAGTTCTAGTTCAGTTCTAGTTCAGTTCTAGTTCAGTTCTAGTTCAGTTCTAGTTCAGTTCTAGTTCAGTTCTAGTTCAGTTCTAGTTCAGTTCTAGTTCAGTTCTAGTTCAGTTCTAGTTCAGTTCTAGTTCAGTTCTAGTTCAGTTCTAGTTCAGTTCTAGTTCAGTTCTAGTTCAGTTCTAGTTCAGTTCTAGTTCAGTTCTAGTTCAGTTCTAGTTCAGTTCTAGTTCAGTTCTAGTTCAGTTCTAGTTCAGTTCTAGTTCAGTTTTAGTTCAGTTCTAGTTCAGTTCTAGTTCAGTTCTAGTTCAGTTCTAGTTCAGTTCTAGTTCAGTTCTAGTTCAGTTCTAGTTCAGTTCTAGTTCAGTTCTAGTTCAATTCTAGTTCAGTTCTAGTTCAGTTCTAGTTCAGTTCTAGTTCAGTTCTAGTTCAGTTCTAGTTCAGTTCTAGTTCAGTTCTAGTTCAGTTCTAGTTCAGTTCTAGTTCAGTTCTAGTTCAGTTCTAGTTCAGTTCTAGTTCAGTTCTAGTTCAGTTCTAGTTCAGTTCTAGTTCAGTTCTAGTTCAGTTCTAGTTCAGTTCTAGTTCAGTTCTAGTTCAGTTCTAGTTCAGTTCTAGTTCAGTTCTAGTTCAGTTCTAGTTCAGTTCTAGTTCAGTTCTAGTTCAGTTCTAGTTCAGTTCTAGTTCAGTTCTAGTTCAGTTCTAGTTCAGTTCTAGTTCAGTTCTAGTTCAGTTCTAGTTCAGTTCTAGTTCAGTTCTAGTTCAGTTCTAGTTCAGTTCTAGTTCAGTTCTAGTTCAGTTCTAGTTCAGTTCTAGTTCAGTTCTAGTTCAGTTCTAGTTCAGTTCTAGTTCAGTTCTAGTTCAGTTCTAGTTCAGTTCTAGTTCAGTTCTAGTTTAGTTCTAGTTACACAATAAACATGCCAACAGTTCTAGTTCAGTTCTAGTTCAGTTCTAGTTCAGTTCTAGTTCAGTTCTAGTTCAGTTCTAGTTCAGTTCTAGTTCAGTTCTAGTTCAGTTCTAGTTCAGTTCTAGTTCAGTTCTAGTTCAGTTCTAGTTCAGTTCTAGTTCAGTTCTAGTTCAGTTCTAGTTCAGTTCTAGTTCAGCTGTAGTTCAGTTCTAGTTCAGTTCTAGTTCAGTTCTAGTTTAGTTCTAGTTCAGTTTTAGTTCAGTTCTAGTTCAGTTCTAGTTCAGTTCTAGTTAATTTCTAGTTCAGTTCTGGTTCAGTTCTAGTTCAGTTCTAATTGAGTTCTAGAATTATGGGACACCTTTCTTATATATTATAATAAAAAAGTAGAAAAAAACAACCATAAAACACTTTATTTTAATAACAATACATCAGCATTTAGAATGATTGATTTCATAAAATCATTGCAAAAAAAAAAAATTATTAATAAATAGATAAATATTTATAGAATAAATAAATTAATTGTTAATTAAAATTATTCACACACAATAAACATGCCAACAAAATAATTAAAATATAATGGTATTAATTATAATATAAATGCACAAAAACCGCTATAATTACAAACTAATAATTTGATAATTTATAATTGAATAACCACAAAAATTTATTGAAAAAATAATACAATAATCGAGCTACATTAATGCGCTTAGATTTAACAAAGCGAAATAAAAAGTATGGAAGCATTTATTTAATTAAATAAACTGCTATAAACAGCTTTCGCTTAAAATTAAATAGCCCGATCTTAAATGTATTGCATGCCAGAAAATAAGAAAGAACGCTAATGGAAATAAGTGGGCTTTTAAATATGGGGCTCTTAAAATTTCCAATAATTCTTTTATGACAACATGACAACACTGAATCATAGTATGTTAAAATTGGAACATAATATGATATAATCACATAATTTTTTCAGAACCAGTAATTTTAGCTAACCTGAACCCTCGCAGAAAAATGTCTTCGGTCAATGTAAGACATTAAATTTATTTTTAAATTTACTGACAATTTTAATGTGAAACTAAATGAGGAGAAATTCATTGTAAATAATAAAAATTATAATAAATCAAACTAATATAAACTTGTTACTATTCAAAACATTTAATGCATATTGATTTAATTAAATAGTTCTTTTTGTTTAATTTACGAAAGTTAAAATCAAGACCCTCCTTGTAATGTTAATTTTTAAATTATATTGAAAATAACTATTAGTAAATTGTTAGAATATTCCTTTTACTGCATAAGTTAAACTTCTATGTAGTACGTTTCATTGTTACTCATTTATTCATTTATTCATTCATTAATTTGTTGTCAGTCATGCTTTTTTGCATTTCATTCATTATGGTTGTTCTAATTGCATAGAAGATGACTGCAAGGAAACTATACTAGTGAACAATGTTTACAAGATAACGATTACTTGGGGATTTGTTTAATGTTGTTTTTACTTTTCTGCATACATTAACTTTAAATATTTTCTTTGTCATTCATGTAACTTATGTATATAAATATAGCACTTTTGTTCTGAATCAACAGTGGCAAGAATAACAAATGCAACAGCAAAGTAAAATTTATTCCACTGCATTAGATTTTAAACTAAAGTTTTAGATTAACCGTTTTTCGGTTATATTCATTACATTAATACACTTAGAGAAGAAAAATAGTATTACCAAGAGTACGGAAAATTAAAAAATAATGTCAAAATGTTTAAATTCAATATAGAAGAAGAATTTTGCTTATTTTCAGTTATTATTCCAATGTTTTATTTTATTTCGATTTTTATCAGTGTACCAAAAAAACACTATGCATTTGATTTTATTAAATAAATTTGTTGTATTTTATTTTAGCTAAAACTAAATCACAAGCAGAGCAATAGCAGCCAAAGAGAAAAAAAAACAACAAAAAAACAATGAGTTCTAAGAAAAATAAAAGCAACAAAGCAAGCGACTTGAAGTTTTGTCAACATACAATGCAGTCATGTTTGTACTAGAACGTGTGACATATAAAACGTGCTTGCCTTAAGGATCGGATACACAAAAACTTGTTCAAACTTAAGGCGCATTTCTTATTTCCCCTTCCTTTTCCTTATCATTCCTCTTAACAAATCCCCGCGGTAAAAAGTAGGGGGTAAAGAGCCCTACTAGAAGGCCTTTTTTATGTCCAGAAGACCTTCTCCCTGCATTCCATGTTCATTTCATTTTTACACGCGATGTCATTGGGAGGTAGGCCTTAGACATTCGCGACCTGATACAGCCCTTCTAGAAAACCTTTTTATTGAAAACTGCAAGCAGGCCTTCTGTTGAAGTACTAAAAATAGTTCTTCTACAGAAAGCCTGTAGCCACTATTAATAAAATATTTTTCTATTTATATAAAATATATATTATTTTTATTTTAAATTATTGTAAAATGTTTAAAACTTAATAAAACAAAATTCAATACTAAAAAACATTTCTGTTAACTTTTGACAAAACATCTTATGTCGATATAAGACAAATTATTTGAAAATGACATTTGTATAGAAATTATTGATTTTTTATTTAATATTCCTGAAAAAAACTTAAAATTTTTGTTAAATTATTTCAAAAATATAAAGATATAATATAAACGATTAAGTTTTTAATAAAGAATTGCAGACAACTAAATTATTTATCATTCTTTTTTTGGAATTTCTGCTTTGAATTTTTATATTGTTTTTGTAACGGTTTCTGCATGGTTTTGCTTTTTCAAATACTGTAGTCTTTCTTTCCTTCTAAGAGAAGGGAATTAAAACAATGTACTTTTTATAAATAGATTTGTTGTTTAAAACAAAATATATTTAAAAAAATACAACTTCTTATGGTCCTTACAAGAGAAGCGAAGTCAGAAGGTCTGTCGGATCTTTTAGAAGGCAGTGATGAGGCACTCATGCAGACTAGTGTTTATAAAAAACCGACTTTTCAAAAAACCGGTTTGACGGTTAACCGAAAATTGGGTAAAATTAAAAAACCGGTTTTTCGGTTAACCGTCTACTAAAAAACCGGTTAAACCGGTTAACCGATATTTAAATAATTGCTCTAATTTGAAGCTTAATAAAAATATTTTTGGCTAAAAGAAGTGTTTTTCAACTTATTGGTTTAACCATGCACCAAATAATAAACAGTGCACTGCAGTGTTCTTTATAAATTTCGATTGATTTACATCGAAATTTTATAATCCTTTTTTTAGCCTTTAGGCTAGATTTAATATAATTTATAAAAACAACTTTTATGGCATCTTTTAGCACAGCTTATGAAGCTTAATAATGATCGAAAAAAAAAACTTTATTTTTTCAGTTTTATTTTTAATTTTTCTAGCTGAAAATTAAATTATCGAAATTTTACAAAAAGGAAGCTTTATATTATGATTTATATTCACTTTTTTCACGTTTTTTTTCTCAAGGAAAAGTTTATATAATTTTTATAAAAAAAAATTTAATAAATATATCTGCATAAAATTGGAAAAATAAATAGCACTTTTTTTTGCTAAAGAGAGATTTGTTTTTAATTTTTAGATGATTATTAATCATTTAGAAGATTATTAATCAAGTACATTTTCTGCACTTATTTAGTTCTACTTTTGAAGTCTTTATTCTTGTTATCCTATATAAAATCTTATTTTTATCTTAAGCTATACATTAGTTAATTAAAATTAAATTATCGAAATTTTACAAAAAGGAAGCTTTATATTATGATTTATATTCACTTTTTTCACGTTTTTTTTTTTTCTCAAGGAAAAGTTTATATAATTTTTATAAAAAAAAATTTAATAAATATATCTGCATAAAATTGGAAAAATAAATAGCACTTTTTTTTGCTAAAGAGAGATTTGTTTTTAATTTTTAGATGATTATTAATCATTTAGAAGATTATTATTCAAGTACATTTTCTGCACTTATTTAGTTCTACTTTTGAAGTCTTTATTCTTGTTATCCTATATAAAATCTTATTTTTATCTTAAGCTATACATTAGTAGGTGTAATGTTACATAAGTATTTTCTTCTTTTGGAAAATTTCATTCGCATGAAATTAAAGTTTTTGTAAATGGAATGCTTAATTATCCATCTGAGTTATTTATACATACAGTTTTAAAATATATTTAACTTCAAACAAGTAAATATATATCACCTGGCTACTTGTTCACTCAAACAGCAAACATTTTTAATAGTTTAAACATATTTTCTTATATTTTAAATTGAGAAAAAAACAACTAAAGGACGAAATTTTGTGATATTTTTAGCAAATTTTTGAAACCGGTTAACCGACACAGAAAAACCGGGTAAACCGGTTAACCGAAATTGAATATTTCAAATTAACCGGTTCGCAAATAACCGAAATTTGAAGAAAAACCCGGTTTTTCGGTTAACCGGCTAACCGGTTTATAAACACTAATGCAGACCTTATTAGAGAAGGCGTGTTAGCATGAGCAACTGCATCTGTAAATAGGCCTTCTAGGAGGCCTGCGCGGTAGAGGCCTCGCAAATTTTACCGCTGGGAATACTTAAGTATGCATGTGTAATGTACTCTTTTTATATGTATATGACTGCTTAAAATGTGGTTGCATGAGGGTGTCTATGTATTTGTAAGATTTTAATTAGAATTTAACTAAAAACATTTAAGTGGTTGGTAATGAAAATTAAGTAAATAATTTGAAGTCGTTAGACATGATTAGAAAAAAAAAAGTTGAAATGAAAATGTATATAAATGCTGGTTTTAAAAACAATCTCTTTTGTGTTTAGTAAATGAAATACAAGTAGAAAACTTGATTAATTTACTGTATTATAAATTAATGAAAATAAAGCATTTTGATCATTGAATTCTGTAAGATAAAGTCAGTGATTACATTTCCTTTTGAAATTCACATATTGTGAATTTATATAAAACCTAAATATTTTAAATACCAAAAGATTTATTTTACATTATGAGCTTTAAATTAAATAATAGTATTTAGAAATATTTAATTATAAATAACTATCATAATTGTAAAAAATAAAATTTTTTTCCAGAGAATACTACATTCTGTCGACAGAATCAAATGGAAAAAATAAGTAAATATGTCAAGCCAAACAATATTACACCCTATACAAGTAGGTCTTCTGTTTGTGTTGTTATAAAATTTTTAGTTATATATTGATACATTTTAGAGTGATAATGTTTTTTTGTATAAATCAATTCTAGATGTAGATGTACTACTACTAAATTACACATATTTCGAGAAAGTTGAAAACTAGAAACTAGTCTTCCAGAAAAATTATATTGTAGACATCCTATTGTAATAGGATATGAGGTACAGGCTGTGAAAGTTAACTACCTCGATTATGAAAAAGTTTTAAGAGCATGTAACTTCTAAAAATTAAGGCCGATTTCAAAGCTCTTTAACCTTAAAATATACAGCTATAAAATATAAAAAAAAAAAATACTTTGTAAAAGTTTGTTGGACACTCGGTAGAATATAATGCATTTTCTAGTCAGCTACGACCATCATAAGCACTCTTCTGTGTGCCACTGAATTATTGATTTAAAAAACATTTATGCACTTTAAGTTAATCTTATTAGATTATTAATGCATTTAATGCAATTAGATTAGCTTAAAGTGCATAAATGTTTTTTAAATCAATAATTCATATTCTGCATATTTTGAAATCCATTTTTTTTTTTCTTTTTTTTTAAAGAATTCTTTCGATAAAATTGTTTACTTTTCTATAAAATACGGATCCATTGTTTGCTCTATTTATTACTTATATAAAAATATTAATCTATGTATATAAAAAAGTAACGTCATTGAGTGATTGACTGACTGACTTAATTGGTGATTCATCTTCGCACAGTCCAAACAGTTAAAGCTAGAAAGATTAAATATTAACTGTAGATTTATCTCCTACCGAATAGATCCACTAAAATTTTTGTAAATTCGAATATTTAAGGGGTGAAAAAGGGTAAAAACGGCTAAAATCGCCAACATTATATCTCCTAAACAAAAGTTAAATAGTTATCGTTATTCATTTGAAAAATGTTTGGATATATGTCTGGTACCTTTGTGAAATTCTTTTAGGGAGAAAATGTAATTTGGTACTTTTTTGAAACCCTATCTATCTTTTAATACAATGATCATTGAAATAAAATATGCATCAAGTTAGTATCTTATCAAAAAATGGCGAATAAAAGTTTGGTACTTTTTGTAAATTCGAACGTTGAAGGGGTAAAAATCGTACCTGATTTTGGTACTTTTTTACAAAAAATATTTTTATTTTTACTGAAACATACATATAAATATTTTTACATTAGATCCCAGTATAATTTAGAAAACTACCATCTTTGTTACATTCAGAGGTAATAAAAAGTACCAAAAGTGAATGAAAATCCATAAGAGGGTACACTTTGTGGTACGTTTCGGTATTATAATATTACCCTGAATTTTTTGTAATAATAATTAACTTTCAAACGTAAAATTAAAGATATAATTATGGTTCTCTATTTAGAATCAACAAGCCTTATTAGTCTTATTCTTCTCTACTAAAATATAATATAAATAATTTGTAGTTTTTGAACCTTTGAACGTAAAAAATTTAAGAAACTGGTAACTAAAATATTTAAAAATTTTATTATTTTCAATGTTGACAGAACACCCACGGTAGAAAGGGATCATAGTCGGTTTCTTCAATTTTGTTATTTCATTTTGTTTTTTCGAAATGAAAAAGATACAAGGTTTTTATCTGGTCTATGTAGAGTACTACATCAGGTTAAAGTGAATCTGTGTTTATTAGTCTGTAAATTTTTTTATTTTATTTCAATATAATGGGGTAGCGAAGTGCACTGTGTTTAAGCTTTTAGAAATATTATTCAAAATTTTTTAGTTATAAAATTTTAACTTAATGATGCTTACGCAATTTTTATCTATGCGATTTTAAAAATGGCACCACTTTTTAAATCTGCGGTCTTGTATTAGTTATGCAAATATTTTCCCTCTACACCCACCCCTTGTGCCTCATATTACCATTACAAAACATTAAAGACTTCTATGTTCGACAAGTAACAGACATGACTATAAATAAATTTCAGCTACCTATTGCCTAGAAAATAACCTAAAAAAATACACAGGAAAGGATATTTTCTTTGGACCTCAATGGGTAACAAATGTGAGGTAATGGAAAATTTTTTGTTTCAGTTTCTATCTCGTTTCTATATTTAAATAGGACTGCGCACAGTTATTCCAAAACGTTTTCTGTTACTTGTGGATCATTGGAAATATATTAATAAAATAAATAAAAAAAGGGGGTCAGCAGGGTAGGAGGGAATGTCTCCTAAATTGGTCATCTTGGGTAAGTAATTAAAACTAAATACTAAATACTATACGATCTCTGTCGGGATCATTGTAAGAAAATTTGAAAGACAAAATTTACGTATGGATAGTCTTGAAAAACTCTACAAATATGCTTAACCCTTAATTTTATATTGTCAAAACCTGTTTAGATCATGACCTGAAGAACTTTAAATTAAATTTATAAGTACATTTACTAAAAATAATTTTAATATTTGAACCAAAATAAAACTTTAACGAGTATATAAATTGCAATAAAATTAGACTAGCCGTAAAATAGACTAGCAATATTATTTAGAATTTTTAAGGAATCCATAAATTATTAAGCCCGTAAAAAAAAAACAGGACTAAAATAAGTAAAAAGAAATAGTTTTGAGATTTTTTTATTAATAGTGTACCCTAGATAATCAACTTTGGAGGCCTACCCACACCTATAGTGACTCGCTAGGAATTTGTGGTCTTCTTAATCAACTCGAAAACATCTTGTCTCTAATCAGGTGAAATTTTATTGAGATATTTCCAACGGTTTAAAAGTTACCGTAAAAAAGGTTTTGTAACCACTGTGCTACGTTTCATATATATCTAATGTGTCACAATTAATGAAATGGGACTTCAAAAAATATTTGCAAATTTATGAAGCATTCTGATTTTTCATAGATTTAAAATGATGAATAAAGCCGTAAATGTACACAATTTTCTTTAGTATAATAATTAAAAAAAATCTTTTGTAGCATATGTTATAGGTTTTTTAAAGGTACATTTACATCCAGCGTACTCAGGTAAGCATGTGTGCCATCGACATTTTGTTCAAAGAGTTCTAGGCTAGAAGCAAATTCGGAAACTAAAATTACTTGTTCTACAAAAATTTTGGAAATACTATGGAAAACATTAAATATTATTTTCTCATTATAATGAATCTCTAGAAAGATTTTATTATATTTACTTATATGAAAACACCTAGTACTTATAATGACTTAAATATGTAAGTGAAATAAAATTTTACATCAATGCGTTTCAAATACACAGAACAAACTGTGCAAAAAGGACCCTCCTTATAAATAGTTAATAAATCATTCTCCAATGTAACTATTATTCTGACAAACCTAATGTAGCTCTCAGACGAAAGAAGCTACTACACACTTATATGTAATATTTACTAACTAAAATCGTTTAAAATGTTATTTCTAAACTTTTATTTCTTTTTGTTTCAAACAATAAATTTACCTATCAATCAACTTGAGTCTATAACAAAAACATTTACTTTTATCTTGACACAAAAAAAAATTAATTTTGGCTAGTCATTATTTGAAGTATATTATAAAATATAGAAAAAACAACTACTAGACTTTATAACCTATATTTAAAACATTTTATCTAAATATATTTCCCATACTAACATTCTTTAAATAATAATCATACGTCCAGTGGGCCAATAAAAACATGTGTAAAAAAAGAAAACTCTTGAGTGAAATATGTTTAAAAAGCAATATCATCAAATGGCAAATAGAATAGAGAAAAAACAGGACGGACTAAAACTTCATTTAGATAAATTTAATATAATAAATCACATTATCTATAAAATGATACAAAACAACTTGAAGACATAACGAATCCACAAAAATAAAATGGAAAAACAATTTATAACAATCAAATAAAAAATAAATAAAAACCAAACATTTTGAGAACCACAAAAACGCAACAAAGAATAGAAAAAAATTTAAAGATACAACAGAATAAGAAAAATATAAAAAAAGTAAATAAAATTTAAAGCCAGAAAAAATAATAGCTAAATAAAATGCTGGAATAGTATAATAAAAAAACTGAATGGAATAAACTAAAAACAAATGTGGGAAAAAATATTAAACCAAAGCAAAAATCAAACAAAAAGTGTATGAGGATAACAAATATTTTATGTAAAAAAAAAAAAATAAATCAAGTTAAGAGTATAATATATGCCAACTCTGCAACTCATAGGCAGTGGATAGCAAATGTGTCATAAACTCAACAAATTATAATTAAAAGCATTTTTGACATATTTTAAATAATTCTTCAATATAATTTTACATAATAGTTTACTATAAGATCAAATCTTTATTTTACCTTTATGTTTACAACCAACAATTTATACGTATCCTTACAACCAACATCTTTGCTAAGTACCTGCAGATTTCACTCATTCACATTATTCTTTTATGAAATTTTTTTAGGTTTTTACATTTTTATGATAATTTCTAATTATCATATAACTGTTTTCACCTAATCTTGAATGAATGATAATAAAATGCAAGCACAGACTAAAAAGGGTTTTTGCAAACTAACTTTAAATTATTCAAACGAAATGGTACTTTTGAGATGCACCTGGTGTTGGTTTTCCTATCATTTGAAGCTAAAGCAATGTTGAAGACAAAGAAGAGTACGTAAGTGGAATGATGGAGAAAGTTAGGAATACAGAACGTGAGGATGAGAAGAAACTTTTATCAATGGATGAAGATGCTGAAGATTACGTGAGAAATGTAGATGATTCAAATGCAAAAAGAAATACAGTTACCAGAATGTGATCCTGATACTGATTCGGATGAAGAAATAGATGCAGATGCACTTGAAGCCTCAATGAACACATATATGGGAAGAGATAGCATTTTCTAGAGAACGAAAACGTTGTATGTGATAACTTTTTCACAAGCTACAATTTGGCCTCTAATTTGACTACAATTTGTCAATTTTGGGAACCGTCAACAAAAGGATGCTGTACATACCCTGGTATGCTGGTTGTAAACGTTAGGGGTATCATCACAAAAACGCTTATAACTTTGGCTATAAAAACTTTTTTTAAACTTTTTCTTCAGAATATCATAGCCAACAATATTGCTGACAAACATCTAAATTTTTAATTTAATATGACAACCAAAACTCCAAATATTCTAATTTAAAAATGAAAAATATACCCTGGTATGCGGTTGTCAACATAAGGGTTAAATTATATCGTTTCAGAATTTATCAAAGTAGAGCTTATTATCTAAGACCAATGATCAACGTGCTTTATTGTTCAGTTGTGCATTTAAAATATGTAGAATATTTTTCGTACGATACCTAAAACCAGTAAATTTGTTGTAATTTAATAATAAAGATTATAACAAAATTTAAGTGTTTTTATTCTGTTTTCCACTGTAATTGTTCACAAGTTTATAAAAGATTTAAATAATAAAATATTTAAACAAAGTATCAAAAGAAAAAAAATGTCTCTTTCAAACAGTATACAAAAAGTTATAAATAAAACCACATAAAAACAAAGTTTTAAAAAAATGCAAAAAATTTAAAAACAAAATTACTAAATTAAAAGAATTTATTCTACCAAATAAGTACGTATAAGATCGTATAGGGGCAGTAGTTGCAAAATACTAAACATAAACCTTTTAAAAAATAAAACAGAGATTCGTTTTTATGAAGAACTTGTAGTCTATAGAGTTCTTGATTGTGTCAGAACTAAGGTATATATGAAAAAGACATTGTGGGGGCGTCCAAGTATAGATGCGGTAAGTTCTAACCTAAGACAGGCCACAATGTAATGGATTTAGCATATACATACATCCAATAATATATCAAGAACATCTGCTGAGCTAGAATTCTTATGTTCCTTAACCAAAAGTAACTTCACTCCTCATGTAGAAGGCGAGTTAATTTGTATACAGCGGTCCATAAAGCAAAATGTTGCCAGTTTTGAAAATACTACTTAACTAGGTATTTATATCCTATACCACCATAGATGGTTGTGATATTATGCGTTTGTGCTGATGTTTGTAACGCATAGAAAACGTTATCCAACACTAGCCTCAAAGTATACCAATCGATTCAGAAACACTTTTTAAAACGATCTAACGATGTCCGACCGTCTGGCTGGCTGTCCATATAAACCTTGTGCACAAAGAACAGGTCGAAATTTCGAAGATAATTGAATGAAATTTGGCACGTGGGACTTTTATGATATAGGGACGAAGCTACTGAAATTAGTTGTAATCGATCCACAATTGACCACTGCTCCCATATAAACCCATCTTCCGTAAATCACATGCATAAATCCCATACTAATGTTAGTATCAAGTTAATATTCGACACAAATATGTTTTATATAAGTAAAAACAACATTGTCAAATTTTATTAGAATCGGTCCATAATTTACCATAGTTCCCATATAAAGCTACATCCGAGAATTGCCCTAAAGTGCATTAAATCAAGTAGATGTTAGTATCAACGCATTATTCTGTATTTGTATATTACATTTAGTAAGTGTTGGTTTAATATAAGTCCCCTTCTCGAAATTTTATGGTCATATACAATAGTGTAGGGTATCATATGGTCGTTTTTGACCGGCTATACCTTTTTTCTCGTTTTTATTGCACATACCCCAACTGCTGCCGGATAGTGTTTAAATGACCTTTTTACTTCCTAATTTATGAGTAATTACTGTCGCATGAGAGGAGCAGTTTTTTTTTTTTTTAAATAAGTCTCTCAGATCATTGCGAGGTTTACGATAAGATTTTTAGCCCAACGATGACTACGATAAATAAGTTAATTTCAGCCTTCGCTCAGGTGGTGCAAAGTGCTACTATCAAATTTTTTTAGAATTCTAAAATATGTTTTACCAGAAAGGCAATGTCCGTCCATCCGTGGCACTTAATTCAGGGAATGATATCAATTTTTTAATATTTAGATTTAGTTTTTATATTGGTCAAGAAAAAAAATAATATAACCGTGGAATTTTAAGCCTTTTTTAAAGAATTTTAATGTCTGTCCTTCCGTCCGTCTATTTATTAATTTTTGCAATCTTGCCAATTCAAAATCGTTTATTTTCAAAATGTTACTGTCCTCTGCTATGCCTGAAATTTTATGTAATTCCAATCAGCCGATTAGAAGCTACAGATTCTACCCCACTGCTTAATGTTTGATAAGGCAAAGAAATGTCTGCACTTTTTCGAAAAAAAAATAATAATAATAATAATTTCTTAAATCGAGCTATATATGCGCATGATTTTGTTTTTTTCATTATATAAAAGTGGAAAATATTATTTATTTTTCAGAAATTTTTCAGAACAAACATCCCGTAATATTTTAAGTTTCATTTCATGAAAATTGAAAATTAGTATATTTTATGACAATTTTCAAAAAATAACAAAAATATTAGGACAAAATATAATTTACAAATACTTGAAGAAAAGTAGACTTAAATACCTGAAGTTGAAGGTTCCATTTAAAATTTTTACTTTAAAAGACCCTTTATTTAAAATAAATACACTGAAAATTTACTCTTTTTCTCTTTTTCAAAAATGTAAAAAATTTTTTATCTTTGAGAGCTCCTTATGAGCAAACAACACAACCTAACTTAAAGTTTTTAATTAACGTTGATACATAATTTTGTCTATTTTTATTTGGTACTCAACTCTTTCACAAAAAAGTAGATTTTAAAAATCAATTAATCGCCAGTTTTGACACCTTTTACACTCGGAAAAATTCCTCCTTGATAAATTGCTCATACGTGGTAGATTAACTACTGTCTCTCTACTCTCTTTAACTTTGACTTGCTTTTGTTTTAGTTTCGTGTTAAGTTAGACAGAATACATAAAGTGTACTAGTACCTTGGAGTTTTTTGGGTTCTTTAAACTGGAGAGCGCAAGCTCGAGGTCTTACCTTAAACTAAGAAGTAGGTGCCACGAGAACCAGCAGCCCCAAGAGCCAATAACTCCTCTCCATGGTCATTGGTTCTTGGATGGTTATTAGTGAGGTCCTATTGGGGAGTTATAGTTTCACTGTGTTGTCTGCTGCGCAGTAACACAGTCACGAGTGTGACAGGGGAGGATAGCTCCAACTCCTGAGCAAGGTGAAATGTCTCGAGCAAGAATAGCGAGTTAGGTTGCAACCTGTATGTGTTACAGTATATGAGGGCGTTAGCTCAATATACTCAACCGGTGCTAAGTCCACCGTGGGGTAAAGCCGTCAAGACAGATACCCACGTTAATTTGTAGCACATCCTCCGTAGCGAGTTAGATTGCAACCTGTATGTGTTACAGTATATGAGGGCGTTAGCTCAATATACTCAACCGGTGCTAAGTCCACCGAGGGGTAAAGCCGTCAAGACAGATACCCACGTTAATTTGTAGCACATCCTCCGCATTCCTCCGCATAATATATCATATCAATGCCTTGTGAAAGAGCAAGAAGTCGCACCCTAAATTTATTTTATATGTTGTTGATAAAACTTTAAGGAATATTCAGTGAAAAAATTATAAAAATAAAGTTTATCTTACGAAAGTTAGAAGAAAAAGGGCTTTATCTTGAAATTAGATGGAGAGGAGCAATTTTTTACATAAACATTTAACGTGGTGTCTTAAAATCACCTTTAATCATGCGTATGCTACGCGTGTATATATCATGCTTAACATTTATAGGATATACGATTTTAAACAATTTTGCTGAAGTAGATTTATTTTCAATGTATTGTTTTTAGTATCCGCTATATTACAGGATGATATACTAAAATTGTAGACATAATTACTAGATTACTAGATATTTTATAAAAATATGTACATAGCTTCGAAAATCCAAATTACAGAGAAATATCTTTCTGGTCCATATTTACTTGTCCGCAAGTATACATTTTTCAATAAGGCTACAGGTTAAAGTTACAATCGCAAACTGAAAGTACTTCAGGTATATAAAGGATTTAGTAAGAGAACTGTCTTTATTACATAAAACCAAAAAAAAATTTTTGATGTGTATTCTTTTCATGTGGTATTCTTCCTTTTTTAATTTTTTAAATTAGTTTATTCCTTTTTTTCTACGACTTTCTTTTTGTTGCATGTATTTAGTTTGACTTTTACTACAATCACCCACTTTGTTGCAAGCAAAACAAGATTGATGACATTTTTTATTAATATTTAATATAAACAAGTATAAATATTATATATATCTACGGATATGGATGTAATGTCTTGTGTATATCTATAAATACACATAAATAAAGCTAAAACTTATAGATAGTAGATGAATGAGGAATGTATCGTATAATAAATAAATCGTAAAGACTTTGAAACCATAATAACCATAAGTCTAGCTATGCTACGCTGGAAGTATAGGCATCTGTTATCGTTAAACTAAGTAACTGGATGATTATAAAAAAGGAAAAACTAAAGAGATAAAAAAATAAAAAATAAATAATAATTTCGTTGTTCAACTTTTAGTGCAAAAATATAAAAGAAGTAAAAATATTTGGAAACGTCTATAGTTGAGATCGTAGGTTACTTAACAAACTGTTTAATATGTACCTTATTTATATTGATATTTAAAATGTTGTTAAATCAACTGGACGATTAGGAAATAAACACCATAAATCGAAAATATATTCGTTATTTAATTATTTTTTTTTTAACTTTGAAGTTTAATCCCAGCACTTTTTATTGTTCATTTTTTCCCCGTATTATGAAAGCATTGTTAAACTCAATACACCTCTCCATCTATCCTTTGGTGGCCATCGCGTAAAAATATAAATAACGTTTAAATAAATACACTTAAATTTTGAGTTGTTGCATATTTTAATGTATGTGTATATCTTCTTGCGAATATCCGTATAAATAAAAACTAAACTAACTATATTTTTAGTATAAATCTTTTACTAATCTATTTAAACCATCAGACATTTTTATGGATTTCAGAGCTTGTTGTTATTTTCAGCGAATTTTTTTTTTTTTTTTTTTTTTTAACTTATTTTTATACACAGAAAAAAGTAAAAATGGACTTCAATTACGAAATTTGTAATATTAATTAATTTTTAATTGATTTTGCTCCAATCATCAAAATAACAATATTAATAACTAGAATAATTGATACTTCTTTTCCTTAAATAGATGCAATGAGCTGAAAATTTTTGAGAATTTACTTAAGTAAATTTTCAAAAATTTATTTTATTTTTGTAATTTTGTAGACAAATATTTAATTTTTCTTTATATTTTATTAACAGCTGTCAATTTATTAAAAAACAAAACTGAAAACCAATTAGAAAATTAATTATATTAATAAATCATATAATTAAATTTCAAAATAAAAATAATTAATAATTTTATTAAAAAATTATTTGAAATATTTTTTTCTGTGTACAACTCTTTCGTCTTTAGTTTATATTCCTTTGCTACTGTATAATAAAAGTATGTTGTCATTTTGTGCCGTTGTCATTTTTTTCTTTCCTTTTTAATATTTATAAATTTTTTTTCAGCTGCTGTTTTGTTGCAGCGAGAGTTTTACATTTGTTTTTTAGTGCAACATTTTACTATTAATATTTTTTTAGTTTTTTATGTTTTTCTATTAGAAACTTATTTTTGATTTAGATTTTTCAACTTTGAATAACGTTCTGTATGTGTATTATAATGTTATTCTTTTTTCTTTTGTTTCACTTACTTAAAATACAAGAGTTTTCTGATGAGTCACAACAGCAACAAAAGAATAAATATTTTTTTTTTTTTCTGCTTTAAAAAAAGAAAAAAGTTTTTGTAAAAACCACCAAAATTTCTTTCAACTAAACCTGCTACATTTTATACTAAATCGCTGTTGTACTGAACTAGAACTGAACTAGAACTGAACTATAACTGAACTAGAACTGAACTAGAACTGAACTAGAACTGAACTAGAACTGAACTAGAACTGAACTAGAACTGAACTAGAACTGAACTAGATCTGAACTAGAACTGAACTAGAACTGAACTAGAACTGAACTAGATCTGAACTAGAACTGAACTAGAACTGAACTAGAACTGAACTAGAACTGAACTAGAACTGAACTAGAACTGAACTAGAACTGAACTAGAACTGAACTAGAACTGAACTAGAACTGAACTAGAACTGAACTAGAACTGAACTAGAACTGAACTAGAACTGAACTAGAACTGAACTAGAACTGAACTAGAACTGAACTAGAACTGAACTAGAACTGAACTAGAACTGAACTAGAACTGAACTAGAACTGAACTAGAACTGAACTAGAACTGAACTAGAACTGAACTAGAACTGAACTAGAACTGAACTAGAACTGAACTAGAACTGAACTAGAACTGAACTAGAACTGAACTAGAACTGAACTAGAACTGAACTAGAACTGAACTAGAACTGAACTAGAACTGAACTAGAACTGAACTAGAACTGAACTAGAACTGAACCAGAACTGAACTAGAACTGAACTAGAACTGAACTAGAACTGAATTAGAACTGAACTAGAACTGAACTAGAACTGAACTAGAACTGAACTAGATCTGAACTAGAACTGAACTAGAACTGAACTAGAACTGAACTAGAACTGAACTAGAACTGAACTAGAATTGAACCAGAACTGAACTAGAACTGAAGTACAACTCCAACTGCAATGAACTAAAATAGAACCGATATTTCGACTAAATTTTTAGACATTTCCGTCCCTTCAGCATAAATCAACTTTGATAGTACTATTTATCACACTGTAGCACATAAATTCACACAGGCATATACATATCGCTCATCTGTTGCTACAATGTCATAACTCAAAATACGCAAATTTTGTGTTAACATCACTAATGTAAATGAACTGACAAAGTCTTGTGTAAAAATTTTTTACATTTCTACCAAAATTGCGTTTAACCCATTTCTTACTACTACCCGATCCCGTTAAGATAAATTAATAAAATTTGGTATGGGATCTATTTTAGTAATTGTGATCATAAAATCGAAAGATTTGTGATCCTAGCTATTTTAGTTTCCGAGATATCGGGTGTTGCGATAACGCATCAATGGTCAATTAGGGTATGTTGTTTTGCTCACATAAGAAGTAAACGTTTAAACAAATTGTATGGCAAAATGAGTTTTATTTTCATTTAAATTTTGTTTTGTGATTATTTTACGAATTATATGTTAAATATGTTAAGTATTAACACAAAAATTGAAGGTGGACCATTCCAATTGAAATTTGAGGCAGCTAAATAATGACGTAAAAACGTTAGATAACTACGGTGTAAGACTAAATAATTTCATATAATGTATAAAACAGATTATATATTAAATGAAATATGTTACACGCTAAAGCATTTGGAATGTAATGTACATTGTCTGTGGTGGTCTGGAAAGCATTTTGGTCCTTCATGCAGGCTGCCTAACCACGTTGTGCTTCAAACACAAATTTTACATAAATCAATTCTATTATTCTTGCAGAATATTCCCGAATTTGTAAAATCGTAAATCCTGGTAATGTACCAAATGCAGTGGCTCATAATATGATGCATTCCAGTTGAAACAGGACTGGGGTAATGTACCAATTTTCAAATGACTAAGAAAAAAATTGTTTGCTTTCATTTATCCGTGCACATATATTCACAGATTTTTCTTTTAGATTTTATTTTGTTTATATTTTGATATTCACTTAATAGCATTTAATTGAAAACCCAGAATAAACTATCACTTTGAGTAGAGAGCATAGCTTTTTATAGAAAAAAACTGTTTCGAAAATTATGAAATTTTACCTATTTACATTGGTTTTTACAATTTTTTAATACTTTGAATAAAAAATAATAATGTGTAATCAAAAAATTGCAAATATTATGTTTTAAGCAAATTTTATGACCTTTGAAGAAAATTTGTTATTACTTTTTTAAGACAATTGAAAAAATTTATCAATAAATGACATAATTTTATTGGTTTTATTCAACAGTTTTCGACATTTTTCATGTAACTCCTTGAATTTTTGTGATCATATTCAATATAATAGCATCCTTACAAAATACAATTCATATTCAGGTAGCGTCGATTATTTGGAAATTCGTTTTCTTACATTTGTTCTCAATAATTGTAAAAAATATAACCACTTGTAATTTGCTGAAATAAATAATGTAGAATATAACTTTTATAATGTTATAGTAAAAAAAATCTATTGCACATGAAGACTTAATTCAAAGAATTCTATATATGTTCCTCTATAGTGGTTTTCCTAATTATTTTACATAATTTTAAAATACTATATTACCTTAAAAATTTCCATATTTTCAGTGCACCACCTTGCGTAATGTAGCTAAATCACACTACCCAAATTGACCATTGATGCGTTTTCGCAACACCAATTTTTGGGAGCTTGGTGTTTCTATATCCCTAAATTATTTGTCAACAAGTGAATAGTTTCATATTTTTTGATATCTTGGCTATCGTTTGAAAGGTTATTCAAGATATTTTGTAAAATTTTTCGAATGAACTTTTAAATTTTAAAAAAGGTCTATTTTATAGGCCTTTTTTTGATCCGCTCTACCGGTGGTAAAAATTCGTCGGAATTATTTTTTTCCCCTCAATTTATTTAGTTAATATTCCAAGCTAAATGCACATATTTAAAACATTATCATTAATTTTAAACTAAATTAGTTACGGTATAGGTAAAGTTACTGATGCGAAAACGCAACAGTGCACTATGGTTTCGCCGACCACCTTTCTTGGCCAAAACTAATTTTGGTAACATTTTCTTTTTGTGTTTTAGTAGTTTTATAGCAAACACTTTAAAACGTCAGAAAATCGAGTTTTTTGTTACTTACATTATGGAAAATAGAACTTAGACTTTTTGAATTGAATACGAAATCAGTTAGAACTTGTTGTCATCTTAGAAAAATACAGTTTGTCTTACAAAACCCAAAATGAAATTGGATTCGTAAAAAGATTTATATTTGGTAAAGAAAAACTCAACGGAAATAAATAAACATATGTCTGGGCTATATTATCCATATTGTCTCGTTTTGCGATTTTCGAGAAAATCCATTTTTTCCTTATAAGTTAGTATTGGAAATTCTTATCATTTACAATGATCTAACTAATGAATAAAAATGCCAAGATAAAAAATAAAATAGAAGATATTGCTAAAATATAGTTGTGTATCAAAGATAATGCTGCTAATTTAAAATGCTCGCCTTTAGGTTGAGTTATAAGTGAAATATGTTAAAACTTCTGTTGTAATGAATTTACTTCTGACACATAAAAAATGCAAAAATTAATTAAATTTTTGAAATACAAAATAAATACATTAAATTGCTCTGATTTTCATCCAAATCATATTTCAAACAATACAATCAGTTTTTTTTTTTTTTTTTTTTTCATTTTGATAATTTTGGCCAAGAAAAGTGGTCAGCGAAACCATAGTGCAGTGGTTGGAAATATGTTAAAGCTTTAATTTAAAATTCAATAATCTCCTGTTTATTTTTTGTACCAGAGTATTATTTTTTTGTGCCTGGGCTATTGTGTAGTCAACATCCTAAAGTTATCTAGAAAAGCTATTAAATTTGACCAAAATACAATTTTTATTCAAAATTTTTTTAAAATATAAGGACTGCGCACAAATAAATCCGTGCATAAAAATCTGCTTATAGAAGCTAAACCAATGGGCGATTTGTTTATGTTATATTTATATTAATGACTGTTATGTCCAAGTTCTAAACATAAAAGAATATGTGATATTTTCCAGAATTCCTCCAATTAAAGATTTAATTGTGTTTTGGTCTCTTTTTTGCTCGAGTAAGTCCACTTGTTTTTAAACTCCGTTTCATTTTATGCTGACCTTTTAATGTCCTTTAAATAATGCCTCTTTTGGCATAAACACTAACAATTTCTTTGCTATCACTCAATTGCTTTGTTGCTGTAATGATAAAAAGCGAGAAAAGGTCAAAAAACAGAGAAGACACTATATTTTCTTAGCAAAGGTAGAACTTTTTTCAAAGTTAATAGAACCGTTTTTTATGAATGAAGTGCATCTTTGCAGCATATGCATATGACTTTCTTGGGAATTTTGGTTTCTTTGATACACGATATTTTTCTGCAACATTCCCTCTAGCATCTGCAACATAGAATTCCTGGCCAGAAAATTTAATAAAGTCAGCCTGTACGAACGTTTTAAAGTCTGATACACTAATCATAATTATGAAAAATATTCGTCTGAAGTAATTTCACGTAATTGTTTGGCCTCAAAATTCTTGCTTGTGTTTCTATTAGGATTTTTTACTTTATACGTCTTCAGACTAGATTTCCCTTTCGACTTTTCTGATAAAGATTGAATGCAGTTAATTTTTTGTAACTCCTTTCTTCTGGAGATGAGGGCATTTTTTTTTTTTTTTCAAAATCCTTTCTATTTTGCCTGAAGGTACTATTTTTTTTCCAGTGACCATGACTTCTTTGTAAAATATTATAAGTCAAGAAACTATATTTTGTGACACAACTGCATTCTTAGCCATTGTTTTATATGACCGATGTAAGATTTCATGAAAAATTTAAATTACGTGTTTATTTCTATTTAATTTCCATTTTAGGAAAAAGTAGTTTTGTTATTACAATGAAACATAGCACATGACTAGTAAGCATACTGACAAATGTAGACCATTTAAAATGATTTATTTTCCACAACTTCAAAACTATATTTTGTTAAAAGCCCAGAAGCATGCACGGATTTTTTCGTGCGCAGTCCTTATATGAACTTAAAAACCAAAAATGGGTCTCCTGAAAAAACGGATTTTTTTAGTTATGACGTTGTTTCTGTAACCAAACATAAATACATATATTTAGAAATGTCAAATGATATTGTACAACTAGTAGTACAGTTGTAACAATTCATTCATAGTCATGGTGGCATGAATATATGGTGGTATGAATAAATAAAATGAAATAAAATTTAATTCTTTAAATTCAGTATTTTTTTTTTTTTTTTTTCGATGTTCTTCATTCATTGTATAAAGAAAAATATGCACATAAATTAAGTCGAAGTGAAAACAAATGTAAAACAATATGAAACAATTTCAATATAAAGGCTGTTAAGCTAAATTCAAAATTATCAAATACGGAAAGTTGCTCAACGACCACTTACAATATAAGGAGTGAGATCGAAAAATTCTTAACATACATAATATTCAATAACTTGGAAACGGTTGATCTTAGAGTTTTCATTATTTTTTTAATCATTTGATAATTTAGCACAGATCACAGAAATTTATAATTTTTATGGTTCTAACCACTAATTATTAAATTGTGAACCATTTTTGAAAACCATTTCTTTGGAGATTTGATAGTTGCTTCAGTCAATTTTTTGGAACAGTGTGCACATCTTCTGTTAAAATCTTCGGTATTTTGGGACACCTTTTTTGTGCTCTTGAATTCACTTTTCACAAGAGCTCAACATCTCTCCACTGGTCTAAGCTATGGACAATTTTGAAAATTGACCTCTCTTGGTACTAAAACTATGTTATTGATTTGGTACCACTCCAGGGCTTTCTTACCATAGTGACATGATACCAAATGGGTCCAAAAATATGTGGACACGTTGTGCTTTCTTAGGAAAAGAAGATATCTTTTTTGCAAATATTCCTTTATGCATATTTTGGTATTTATAGATCCGAATGTATCAAATGACTTTCCTGTTTTGCCGCAACTGCAAAAAGCTTGTCATACCATGAATTTTGTAAGAAATTTTTGCTGCTTTTCGGTCTTAAACTTATCTCCAATATTGCTTCGAGCATTAGCAATAAAATTTTTTGAGACACAAGCTGCGAAGATTCTGCCAGCACCTACGTTTCTTCCTCAATTATACAGCTTGAGTATTTTTGTATGAAATTTGGTTTTAAATTCCGAGTCCTATTTTTGGCTTGTAATTTTTTTTTTTTTTGCAGAATTCCAGTTTGAAATTTTTTGAAGTTTATATGTTATCAACTTTCATATTAGCTTTAAATTTTTGCACCAAATAGTGGAAGCACTGAGAAAACTGAGCTGTTTTTCTACCAGATGTGTTTGGAGTTCCTTTCAATATGCCTTCAATTTTCTGGCCTTCCCAATATCATTTGGTCCTTTTTTCTTATCGAACTAGGTTTCACATCAATAGTCAAATTCTCCTGATACTGTTTAATAACATTAGAAACGGTTTTACGGACGACATTTAATTCTGTGGCCAATTATTTGTAAGACCTATTTGGATATTTTGAAATTTTTTAATAACTTGTAGGACGTAAATCTTTTTCGTCACTTATTTTGATAAAAATAAGGACAAATTAACATGGTTGTTATTAAAAATAATAACTGAAGTATTTTTCCATGATAACTAGATCAAAAAAAAATTTTGAATATTGATTCCGAAAAAAGTTATGAGGCAAAATGTGTGTTAAGAATTTTTCGATCTCACTCCTTATTGACGTTTTCACATTTTATTTACTTTACATTGAAGGGTGACATACAGTTTTGATTTTCTTTTGAAAAAATTTAGTTCTGCAAGGAAAATTTGTTGTGCAGGTCTTTTTTTTTATTGTCGGGAAGAAACAAAGTTTTTGTTATACTTATTGCAGAAGCAAATGAAAATACTATTGGTGGAGAAGAAATTCTTTTTTTTTTTTAAGCAAATAATTCTTTTTAAAGGAGAAATAAAGTCATACATCAAAAAATTTCATTATTTGTTACTTAAAAGAATATTACTAGAACCTAATTTGGTAATAAGCAATAAACATTATTAAAAACCACCGAACCACCTGAAAAAAATGTAAATTAATTTTTAATTTAAAAACCAAAATAGATAAAATCTAGTTTTTGGTCATTAAGTAATGAACTACATAAATTGTGGTATTTGATAATAAATGAAATTTTAATTAATGTTTATTTTATAATTGTTTGCTGTATAAAAAGAAAAAAATATAAATTTATGTAGAGAGATAGAATAAACAATTTAAAAAAAAAATTATTACCAATAATATAAATTTATTAAATACATAAATTTAATTACCAGTTACTCAAAACCACAATAACCAGAAAAATAATATTACTAAAGCTGCAGTAATAAAGGAGCAAAAATAAGGACATAAAATAATACTAAAGACGAAAGGATACGAAAAACTAAATTGACAAAAGAATTGAAAACACATAACAAAGAAATTTATTATTTTTTGTATGCTAGATATTACAAAAACATTCGAAACAAAGAAATCAGATACAGTTACAAATTAAAATTTTTATTTCCTCTGTTTATGCATATCACTGATGTAAATCTATATTTTACTAATATAAAATATATCATATGGTGCAACACCTTCATAATTAATTTGTCATCAATTTCCTTTTGAATTATCAACTACCAAGTTTTGGTTGAATGAATTAAGCGAACAAAATTAATTAATTTTAATTTAGTGACAAATAAGCAATTTAAAAATGTACGCACATTATTAAGAAAAAATAATAAATTGTTAACAAATGGAAATTTATTTGTTTTTTACCTTGGTTGAGCTAAAAAAAAATATATTTTGTAAAGAAAAAAAAATTTATATATGTATGTAACTTTTTATTACACTATGCAACAAATTGATGATCATTGCGTGGAGGCGGAATCATTCCGATTGCAATTGATAGCTCTTGATATGTGTAATAAACCTTCCAAAGGATTTTTCTCTGGTAGGCAAAATTTCAGTTTTATGACCACTTAAACTTTTTTATTTTTGCACCAAAGTAGTTTCGGATAAATAGACAAAAATAATATAAATAAAGTTTGAAGCTCAAATATTTTAACATAAATTTTCAGAGCATTTAAATGACGATAAATCATTAGAACTTTATATTCATTTATCTCTAATAATTAGGGGTCATTTCTAGTCCGTTAAAACAAAATTAAACAAAAGTCCATTAAAACTTGAGTTTAATGGGTTAAAATATTCTACAAAAATTTTCTACGTCGAATTTGACTAGGGGTCACCGAAGGTCCAAAGTTCATACGGTGAAGCGTTTATCCAAAGAAATGAAATTGATGAAATTATTTTTAATATTGTTTACGATTTGTACAAAACTTTTAATTTTATGTTATATTTCATTGCCTAGTATAAGGAGTTTATATAAGAATTGTAGGAAAATTTCATAATTTTCTTTTTTAACAATATATGATAAGTCGGATGATTTTTTTCATCTTTGGAGATCCCTAGTAAAATTAGAAGCAGAAAATGTCTGTAGAACATATTAACCCATTAAATTCAGTTTTAAATCGACTTTCTTGTCATTTCCTTAAAACCCCTTATAAGGTAAGATAAATGAATTTAAAGTTCTAATTAAATATTCCCCGTTAAATGCTCCAAACATTTATGGAAAATTATTTTAGCTTCGAACTAAGTATATTGATATTATTTTTTTTTTTTTTTTTCGATTTATCTGTAACTTCCTTGGTGCAAAAATAGAAAAGTTCAAGTTGTCATAAAACAAAAATTTTGCCTACCAGCGAAAAATCCTTTGGAGGGTTTATTACACATATGAAGACCTGTCAATTGCGATTGGAATGATTCCGCCCCCAAAATACTGTTGCATAGTGTTATTGAATAAAAATATTTAAAATAAATGTTATAATTTGCGTATGATTGATTTTAATTAAATAAAATGTAAATTTAACTACAAACAAGTTAAAAAATTAATTAAAAAAAAAAAAAAATACAATAAATTTAATAATTTTAAAACAAAAACATGCATCAGAAGCAGAATTCGTAAAATATAATAAAATGATAATATTTTTTATGGTTAATTAATGGCTTAAATGATGTATCCAAATTAAATCAAATGAAAAAGAAATTAAATTTACATTTAACGGTATTTCCCATTAAAAAATGTAGATGAAGCAAAATTTATTATAATAAATGAATAGTGTTTATAATTAAGAGGACGAAATTAAGTTTTAAGGATGAGAAGAGGTTTTGTAAACACTTCAGTGAAATTAAGCATTAAAAAATGCGAACTAAATTATATAAAATTAAATCAAAATTAATAATAAACAGCATACAATTTTTTCTTGCAACATGCAAATTTTCAATAATATATATAGAAAACAAGACATAAATATAAAATTTTATTCCAAAACCACACACAGAAAAAGAATTGTTTGGAAAACTGTTGTAATAATGAAATAATTGTAAATGTGATAAATATTTTATTATAAATATTAATTATTTATTAATACAAACGATTTCTTATACTGATAATATTTTAAGCATACATATATTTGAATAATGATTTTTGAGGATGTAAATTTGGTTCATTAAGATATCTTTAAAATTGCGACCTGTACTTTGTTCACTAGGTTAACATGAACAGAAAGCCAGCCAGACGGACGGACGGATATCGTTAAATCAAGGATGATTCTGAGTCGAACGGTATACTTTCAGTTGAGGGTCCCATAATTTTTTCTGTGCATTACAAACATTAGCACAAACGCATAATACCCCAACCACCTATGGTGGTGTAGGTTATAATTATGCTTGAACCTTATTAATTGACATTAATTTTCATGATAACTTTTACATTGAATGGACTTAGAATCTTAAATTAAACACTCACTAACATATGTACATATATGTAGGTATGTAAATAAAATTCTTTAATTCCTTAATGCACAGTACGTTACACATAGGGTTTGGGGTCCAAGAATTTCCGGGCGGGAAATTTAATATTCATGTAGTTTTATAGTCTTATAGGAAAAAATGTTACTGTTTGTATCGCCTAAGTGAAAATTTTACATTAACTAAAGGTATTTTTAGATGCTAATACGAAATATAAATAAAATTAGATACAAGTGATATTTAAGATTATTGAAAAACATTTCATCGGTGCGCTGATGAAAAGTCCTATTTGACTACTTTTCACTAGGAAAAAAGTTTTATTTTGTCCATTCACATTCCGAATACAAGAGTTTTTAACTTTATATTTCTATAATCTTTTAAACATTTAATGATGATGTACCATTTTAAAATTTCATTTAAATACTCATTTTTCATTCCATAACACCATTCACAAAAGTATACTTCTACTGAATAAATTTATAAAGAAATTATTGAATTTTTGTTAATTCAAATCTTCTGCAAGTTTAATGGAAATATTTATATTTTTTAAATATTTTATATATATATTTTTTTTTTTTTTTTTGGTTTTCAATATTTCTCTCAAAAATGTACAAAAATACGGGAACACAAAAAGCAATTTTTTAGAAAGTAAACATCAAACTATTTGGAAATTCATGTGTAAATGTTATTTTATTTTTTATCATATATCAACGTTCTTAATTTTTATACCCCAGACCACCATAGGTGGTTGGGGTATTATGTGTTTGTGCAGAAATTGTAAGGCAGAGAAAAAATGTTTGTTATATATCTTAAATATACCGTTCAACTCAGAATCACTTTCTGAGTCGATTTAACGATGTCCGTCCGTCTGGCTGGCTGTCCATGTAAAGCATGTGCGCAAAGTAAAGGGCGCAATTTTGAAGATAATTTTATGAAATTTGGTACATACGATTTTTTTGGCACAAGAACGAAGCCTATTGAATTTGGTTATGATCGGTCCATTATTTCACCTAGCTCCCATACAAATGTCCCCCCGGAATAGAGTTTTAACACTAATATGTGCCTTAAAAATAGGAATATTTTAATGAAATTTAGCACAAATAAGTTTTATATAAGCACAAATCCGTTTCATGAAGATCGGTCTATAACTGACCATAGCTCCCATATAAACCCCTCTCCCGAAAATCACTTTAACATGCATAAATCCCATACAAATGTTACTATTATGTTAATATTTAACACAAATAAATTGTATAAAAGTAAAAACTAAATTATGTGGATCGAAATGGTATAGGGTATTATATGGTCGGACTTGACCGACTATATCTTCTTCTCTCGTTTTAATTGAAACTTTCTTCTTAATACCAAAAACTAAATATTTATTATTTATATTCATTCAAAGTTTTTATTTGTATTTCAAAGAAATTTCAAAGAATTTAAGAATATGAATTAAATTGTTATGAAAGCTTTAAAGAAATGACTGAAGCACTTCTTTTTTTTTTTTTTCTTGTATGAAATGTTTAAGAATGTTTAAATTTTTAATTGGTTTTACACTATAATACTTTGTATTAATACCAAAAATATTTTCAAAAGTATTATGCTGTAAATACATTCAATACTTTGTACGTTGAAGTCTTTATATTTTTGAAATGAATTGCATCTCTTAAAGCAAATTTCGGCACATTTTTTTATTTGTAGTCAATTCTGTTCAATTTTTCGTTTTTAATTTTTTAAAAAATATTTTAATAAAGAAAATTAAAAATATGACATTTAATAATACTCTTCTCAATACATTTTTTGATATGTATTATAGAAAATGAAAATCTGGTATTTATACAAAGTATTATAATGCAAAACCACCTTAACTAATCATAAATTTGATTTATAATGTTGTTTTATAGTTTTGAATAGAAAAAATTGCATTCTTTATAAAAAATCATTGATTTTTTTCTTAAAATTTAAATTTCCCGGGATTCCCGGGAATTCCCGGGAAATCGAATTTTTGATTCCCGGGAAACTAAATATCACTGGAAACCCCAAACCCTAGTTACACAAGAAAAGAAACCACAAAGTTATAGAGAAGAAAATCTAGAAAAAAAAATAATTCTATTTGGAAAATTTTTAATATGATTTATAAATCTTAATCTGTTTAACTTCAAAAATATAGGTTCCTTTGGTCAATCTTACCCAATCATGAAGATCGGCTCATAATTTATAAATGCTCCCATATAAACCCTACTCCGAAAATCACTTTATAGTGCGTAATTCCTATAATACATAGAAAAAGTATAGTAAATTAAACGTTTTGATAGAAACTTTATTTGTTTCAATAGCTTTTTTAATTATATCAATTACTCGAGTGATCAAAATTTAAAGTTTCTTGCAATGGTCTAGGTTATTGTGATATTTTTCACATGTTCTTTTTTTTTATATGTATAATAAACATAAATATTCATTTTTGTACTATAAATATTATTTAATTCCTTAAATTGCAAAAATTTATAGCATTGAATTATTTAATTTTAATATATGCATATCTCATGCTTTAAAAATATATAGGAAGTAACTGTAATATCTGCATATTTTAACATATTTAAAAATGCAAACAAAAATCGATAATTATTTAATTTGCAAACAAAAAATTTGTTTACTACGCATTATCTTCATCTCTTCAATAATTAATATACATGTATTTAAAAAAACACTACTCAGATCAATTGTCAATCGTTCAACATTCATTTCATTTGAGTGTCACAGTGTCATTAATTAAATAAATCCCCCCTTTTTCATTAATTTACTCACACCCATTCATTATTTCATTGTCATTTATTTTACCCTCTTGATTATCAAAATTAATTACAAATTACTGTTGTCATTACTATTATTATTTTTATTATTATAACGAACTGTTTGTTGTTGTTACTGCTACTGTGGGAAGCACCACTAAAAATTAGTAATTGTGGTGACTGTAAGTATAGTAAGTAAATTGTAGTAGCTGGGTAATTGTAAGTATTTATGTAACTTTGGTAGTTATTAAGTCTCATTGTTAAAATACGTTAAATTGACATTGTAGTTATGTGCAAAATGTTAAGATGACCTCGAACGAAAATCTGATTATGCCAGAGAGAAAAAAAATATAAAATTTAAATTTTCCTTGACTAAAAGAAGAGTAGTAATTGTGATAGTTTGTATGTAGTTTGGCTGTCTAAAGTAGTCAGTGGTCTGTTATTGGGGTATAGTAACTAAATATCACAATGGTACAGCAATGACTCATTTGCTATTAGCATTTGTAATTAGTTTCATTGTATTATTACGTCTAGACAAAAATTTCTATATTAACCTAAAAATTTAAACTAAATACTAAACATTTTCATATGTATTAAGGGGTTTTATACTATATTTTATATTAATACCAGAGTTTCATTTTCTATAATACATATCAAAATTTGTATTAAGGAAAGTATTATTAAATCTCATATTTGTTATACCCACCATCCTAGAGCTATTTTAGAGTCCCATGTCTTGAATGTGGTTTCAAGTCTGGGTACTTTTCTTATTACACAATATGACAAGAATATTTTTAACTTGAATATGTTGAATATGAACTATATAACAAGTAAAAGGATTTTCTATTATCATTCTATTCTTAATAGTGTACAATAAAATTGTTTTCCCTTATCAGCACTCTTGTTACTGTCCTCATTTCCAAAATTTTTTCTTATCAATCATCTTTCATTTGTGTACAAATTTGTCACAAAATATGTAATTATCAAGGTTTTATTGGTTACTGTTATAGACAAAATCAAAGACGCTACCATCAGACCAGCCAACACTTTGATTTTAGTCTATTTTCTATTTACATTTTCATTAAAATTATCCTTGAGTTGGTTACTAGCTTTTTTTCTGTTAACTCTTCAATTGCTGATATTTCTGAAGGTTTTTCTAATTATTGCCCATTAGAAATTTTGCTTTTAATGCTGTTGATGTTGCAGTTATTTTTGTTATTGTATGTAAGTGTAAGAATTTTCATTTAACTTAATTGCTATTTTTACTTTTGTTATGAGTGTTATACTTGTTTCCTTTTAAAAATCACAATGATATAAAAGACCATAATAAAGACTTCATATAGAGAGATGATAATCATGATGAAGAATTGAGGTTGTTTTATTACAAATAATAAACCATAGATGAAATAAGAGATGAATTTCTATGTCATTGGAATTTAGCCAAATGATAATTGATGTCTTCGTGGGTTTAGATTTTATTATTATTACTATTGTAGACTAAAGATATTGATGGCATTTTAAACGACATCAATTTTAATTTGCAAAAAGTCTAAGAAAGAAATAATAATAAATGAAAGAGTAAACATTTATGAGCTTTACAAATAAGTTCTGAATATCTGTGTAAAATTTAATCGTTTGTTTGACATAAAAGATTTTAATATCATTAAAGCATGAGGTGGGTTAAACACAACTAAATAACACCTGGTCATTATAAAACAAGTAATTATATCCAAAAAATGTTTGGTGATATTATTACTTACTTCTTAGAACATTTCATCATTCTTAGTACTATCTTCTTTGCGAAACTCCTTTCCTTTGCTTCATTATTGCAGTTGGAAGTCTCTTTAAAGTTCCCTATCTGTAGATGGAGATGTTTTAGTTAACTTTATCATTGGATTCGTAATCTGTTGTTTTTTCCGATATCTAGAATCACATTTTGCTCTCTATCTGCCACAAGGAGTTGTGTTCACCGGAAGTAAAATTGAGCCAAATATTCCATACGGAGATGTCAGTTCTATTTCTATCAGTTGAGAATTTTTTATGTAATTCAAAAGATATTGTAATATTATCAGAAAATATAATACACAAAATGGTTTACTGTCATTTTCAGCATTGTTCTTTTACATGTCTGAATATTTCTATAAGCTCTTAAGATTTTTTTTGAAACCATCAATATTCTACACAAAATTGTATTACTAAAAGATTCGATCAAATATCACCAATATAAAATGTCCAATGTATTCTTACCAACTGTTTTTTTATAATCATTTGTAGTATTAACATTTAGCATAAAAACTATATCGTCACATATTGCTGACCTAAACTAATTAAACTTTGTTAGAATTAATTGAAAATTTCGAACCTTAATAGAAGCAACAAGCAAATACAACATATTCACAGCAGGATGTATTCTGCATCTTTAAATAAAATTCACTTAATTACCACCATTTCCTATCATTAAATCTTTTATTACAAAGTAATTAACTTCGATCACGTGCCACAAAATACCATCAGTGTTTACTAAGAAAGTGTCTCATACATAATGAAAGAAACTTTATGTTTTATCTTACTCTTAGCATTTTAATAATGAAATGACTTTTGATAAATAATTTGAGAATCATTCACTATGTCCATATAATTAAAATGATTAATGAATTGTCTATATAAATTAATAAAAAATAAAATAAAATGGAAATATTTGTCTTAATGTGTCAATTAAGATGTAGTGTTAATATAAGAAAAGAGACACTTGTATTACAAAGTATAGTCTTTCTAATCACTAGGAAAATTTCGGTTTTTTTTATTACAACAAATTTTTAACCAATTGACCAAAGTGAGACAAAACTTTAACGTAAAAGAAAAGTTTCATTTACAGTACATTAAGGCAAATGAATAAAAATGTTGCGGAATTATTCGTGATATAAATATTTTTTTAGATTTTATTGACCTTAAAGGTTAATATGTATTTAAGATTGCAACAGTAAAAAATTAATATAGATATATTAAGTTAATAACTTTTCATTATACAAATGATTATAGTTATGTGCTCTTTTCAATCTATTTATTTTCTTTAAAGAAAAATATCTTTTAAAAGCTTGCAACATTTCAAAGTCTTATTAAAAATTTATCCAAAAGATCGGCCTACAATTGGCCTTAGCTCCCATATAAAAATCTTTAAATAGTTTTAAAACGGGACCCCCTGCTCAAACGAAAAAAGCAAATCTAAGTGGTATTTTATTTATATAAGTAAAAAAATTCTTCCTAAAGAAGAAGAGCCTCCTAACACTTCATAGAACAGTTTTATAACTCTGTGAATCTAGTTTCCTAAGCTGGAACAAATTTAATTTGTCAGACCTGTAATCTAAATCAGCCCTCAAATATAGCGAAAGTCTAATGGTCTGGGACATGGCATAAAGCCAGAACTAGTTTGGTCAGCAAAGGTCTTTTCATCCTTAAACAAATTGTCATTTAATAAAGATTCTTTCGAAAAGTAACTCAAGTGAAAGCTGAACCTTTACCCCAATATGACGAAGTCAACTTGAATTTAGGGCACGTAAAATTGGATAATTGTTAAAGGAAACGATCTATGCTATTTTTAAATCAGATGATCGCCCATTTATATGGTAGCGAAGACGTCAAAAATCGTTTGATTCTAAAACTAATTGAGGTTAGGCTCACAAAATGTTAAGGGTAATCTTTTGAGAAACCATTAAAGAGGACCCAGGGACTTAATCTCAATGCGATAATGTTAGCTGGTATCAGTGTTGCCAAAACTTTGAGGCCATGTCCCACCAGATTTTAATTTGAAAAACCGCTAAAAACCACCTACACTTAAAATAAAATCGGCGATTTTTACCACTAAAATATTTCATCTCTTTAAACGTGTTTACAATTGATAGCTAATCCTTCAAAAACTTAATTTTGTTTACTTAAATGCATTACAGAGTCATCAAATCAAATTTAAAAACTTATAATATAATTGTTGCTTATATTTTACTATATTCATCTGACTTTGATATTAAGAGCATTTGCAGGCAAAATCAACTTGTAATTCTTTAAAAAATCAGTTTCAGTTGCATCTTCATACTGCAAAACATCAGACCGAGGGGCTTGTTGTATATTTCGATTCTATTTTAAATACATTTTTGAAAACCTTGTCTTTAATTAATTTCAATATCTTTTTTATAGAAAAACAGTTGATTTTATGTACAATTTCCGAGTTTCTGGTAACTTCATATTTTAGATAAATTAGAAGTAAAAGTAGAAGTATAATAATAAATTATTTTTTCTTACTTTTGCTTTAAAACATGTTTTTATAATAAAGAAAAGTCGCTAGAAACCGCCAGCTAGAAAAATGTTGCAACCAGAAAATCCACTTAGCGGTTTTTTACGAAAGTACCCGCTATGCACAACAACTCCAGATCTAGCGGGAAAATCGCCGTTTTGGCAGCACTGGCTGGTATTGGGGTCACTTTAATACGTGAAAAATTATGTACACTAATCTTAAATAAGACTACCGGTCTTTTAGAAGAGGTTCATATCATAAATACAGCGTGAGACGTTTAAACTGAAGTAGAATGATTTAGAAACCGATTTCGCAAATATTAAAAAAAAAAGAACATGTTTAGTCATTCCGAACAAAAAGTGATTTTGATTCTTCGTAAGAAATGTGCAATTTTCTTAATCAGTTTGCAGTTGACATTGCTACATGTACTTTAAACTTAGAAAATAATATCTATAACAATTTCTGTCTTTGTTTTAATACTTAATCTCAATTTTAAATCAAATGGGATTTTATTTTTAAAACGTCATATAATTGCTTTAGTTTTCATTCAATCAATTGTGGTTACTTTAATGCTCCTATATTACATCTTTTGCCTAGCACTCCTTATATTTTTATTATGAAAAGAGTTTATTTGTTTGCAAATTTTTACTCATTTTGCAAATTTTTGTCCGAAAAAACATCTCCACCACAATAAAACTTGAAAAAGAAAATAATTTTTAATAATATATCATGAAATTTAATCCTCTTACAAACCAAACTCAAGAAAAAGATACTTTTTTGATACTTCCACTTTCAAGTTTAAAAGTATTTTTAAAACATTTATTTCTTGCTACTTACTTTAAATGTCAAGGATAATTAAAATTTGTATATAGTTTTCTTAATAGTCTGACATTAAAAGCTAATTTTGTAAAAGAAATTTAGTTCAACAAATTAGAATTAATAATGGTTATTAAAAATTATTCCTTGAGAAACTATGCAGTCATCAACCATATAATAATCATAAGGAAAAATTAATTAGAAAGAATCAAAATTGTGTTGATGATAATAAATTTAACTTTTTGTTCAATTTGAAATAATTCAAACAAAAAAGCAAACATCATGGTTATAATTATTATCCAGCATTGAGAGCAGCAACAGTAATAATACTTTTCATTATGTTGATGTGTTGAAGTTGTTAGTAGCCAACCAGCATACCAGCCACCTTTTTATGGTTTTATTTCAACTACCAGACAATTTTCATATAAACCATTATTTATCTTTTTACATCCATCAGACATATATTTTCATTCGTACGTTTGGGGAATCTTTGCATAATTTAGTTGTTAAAGTTTTTTTGTTTTTTTCAAGTTGTTGAGTGTTTTTTAAAATGTAAAGAAATCAAACAAATGTTGTTACAGAATTATTATTTTTTTATGGAATTTTTACTGCTATTTCAAGTATCTATGTAGTCAACACCCACCATGAATATTGTGGAATTTTTACCTTATTATTAGATCATGTAGCCTTGCTCATTCAAACGAAAACTATAGAACATCATTAATTATAAAAGTGTAAAGACTAAAATATATTTTTTTCAGGCAGTAATTGGCATTAATAAAGAGATGCTTCATTTGAAGTCTTAAGTGTGCAAATACATAGCAATAAAATTATGGTGTTATTTTGTGTTTCACACAAAATGGTTAGAGATGAATTAGATTTGTGAATGACTTTAACGATATTGCAAAACAAGAGGAATTTTTATTTAAAAAAATGTCAAAGGAAAGTTTTTAAAGAATATATATAAAAATATATTTGTTATTATCCACCATTATTATATACATAGTAGATATCTAGTTTATAACAAATTTAATAATTTAAGTACAAATAACTATTAAGCTAACTATTTATAATATTAAAATGCATTGTACAAATTAATGACAATGAAGACTTTAAGCAAATGACTTTATCTCTGTTACTATACACTTAAATTTAAAGTGTATTTTGGCTCAAGTGGTAATGTTGTTTTGTTTGCCACTGAAATATGGCAATATAAAAGAAACAGGAACTGGGATGAGAAAAACGAAAATGATGATGAATTTTTAAAAATTTTGCCAACAAATTAACAAGAATAGCAGCATATAGCTGATAATACTTTATAACAGGAGTTAAGTGTAAACAGCAGCAGCAACAGCGCTGCAACAATGGTAATCTCAAAAGACTAAACTTACAAAATAAAAGTATCAGGCTACTTTTCCTGCTGTAAACAGTTTTTTTGTTTTTTTTTTTTTTTTTTTTTTTTGTTTACCAAAAGGCCAAAAAGAACCAAATAAATAAATCACAAACACAATAAGAATAATAAATAGTTACCAACTAAATAAGAAAAGACAAGCACACTTAAATGAATGGACAGGCTGGCAGAGGCCAGGCAATTGTCCTGCCAGCAAACGACTAAGGTAATAAACACTATAAGACAACAAACCTCCAGCCAGCCAGACAAATAAACTTAAGTCTCAGATAGAAGTACACGTTCAAAGATAAACCAAACAAAAACAACAAAAACAAAAAAGGATATTAAATTTTTTTCCTTGACGACACGATAGCCAAAGTTGGCAGTTTGTTTGCTGCATTAAGAAAGTTTACAGTTTCCTTTTACTTTTCTGTTTTAGTTTATCTGTTATAGTGATAGGCAACTATATACAGGTAACAGAGGTTTTGAAAATGTTAAATATTAAAAATTTTCATTTGTTATGTTTTTTTAACGAAGACCTCTTATTGCATAAGTCTATAGTAAACCAAATACTTATGCATATATTACTTTAAACTTTGCCAAATCTTTTGAATTAAAAGCTGCAGGATAAAACTGAACAAAAATTAAAAAATAAACCAACAATAAATAAATTCCCCAACAACAAATTATCTCTACTTTGTCTTTGCTATTAAATAAATTAATTAGTGGTTAGAACCATAAAAATTATATATTTCTGTGATCTGTGCTAAATTATCAAATGATTAAAAAAATAATGAAAACTCTAAGATTAACCGTTTCCAAGTTATTGAATATTATGTATGTTAAGAATTTTTCGATCTCACTCTTTCGATCTCTCAAATACACAAGCACGAATAAGGATACTTAATTAAATAAAAATTTGTAACAGGGCCAAGAATTACTTTCCTTTTTAATAAATACTTTATTTCAAGGAAACTAAAAAAGCGTACATTACTTTTCTTTTCTTTGTTTTAATTTCAAACCCACTTTAGGTATGTAGCAAAAAAATAAGCTCTCAAAAAGGGTAAAAAAACCAAACAAGCATTTTGCAATTTATGCATTTTATACAGATTTATTAAGTTTTTTTTTCTGATGAATTTTTTTTTGCTCATTTATACTGTAACATTTCTTTATAAATTCCAACATTCAAGGCACAAGGAAATATACTTTTGCTCACATACATAATCATTGTAAGTGTGTGTACATTATACACATGTATGTACATTGTACATATTTATTATATTTTAACTTAATTCGTATAAGAAACAGACAGTTTTTGTCAGTTATGGCACATTGAATGCGAAGAAAAAAAGAAAAGACTGTTATGTACTAAGCGCACTGGGACAGTCAAGAAGAATTGATGAACCCATTAAAATACCAAAGTAAACTTAACCCTGCAATACTAATGTACGTACATTTTACGTATACATTTTTTTCAAATCCTTATTACTCTCGTGAATGGAAACCTAAGTGTATGAAATTCCTCAAGTTCTTTCTTTAAGCGTTTTTAAATACATTTTAAAAAGAAAATAATAAATTTTTAGATGTCTACATGTTCTAAATGCAAATGCAAAAAAAGTTACTACGTAAAATTTACGTATCGTTAGTATTATAACAGTATAAAATTCAATATAAAAATGAAAATATGATTTGAAAAGGAAGGGTAAATGTTGAAATATTCACCGAAAGATATGATCGATGAAGAAGTTAATTCTAGGTTTTCAATGCAATTAATGTCATAATCGAAAAAAATGTATGAGCTAGCGAGATTACCGTTTTACTAAGAACTGTCAAGAAAAGGGAGGGAAAATCTGTTAAAAATTTATTCCATATGCAAAAAACGGAGGAATAGAACATAAGGAGTGAGATCGAAAAAATCTTAACACACATTTTGCCTAATAACTTTTTTCGGAATCAATATTCAAAATTTTTTTTGATCTAGTTATCATGGAAAAATACTTCAGTTATTATTTTTAATAACAATCATGTTAATTTGTCCTTATTTTCATCAAAATAAGTGACGAAAATGATTTACGTCCTACAAGTTATTAAAAAATTTCAAAAAATCCAAATAGATCTTACAAATAATTGGCCATAGAATTAAATGTCGTCCGTAAAACCGTTTCTAATGTTATTAAACAGTATAAGGAGAATTTGACTATTGATGTGAAATCTAGTTCTATAAGAAAAAAGGACCACATGATATTGGGAAGGCCAAAAAATTGAAGGCATATTGAAAGGAACTCCAAACACATCTGGTAGAAAATCAGCTCAGTTTTCTCGGTGCTTCGACTATTTGGTGCGAAAATTTAAAGCTAATGGGAAAGTTGATAACATATAAAGTTCGAAAAATTTCAAACTGAAATTCTGCAAAAAAAAAAAAATAAAAAATTACAAGCCAAAAATAGGACTCAGAATTTAAAACCAAATAACATACAAAAATACTCAAGCTGTATAATTAACGAATAAACGTAGGTGCTGGCAGAATCTTCGCAGCTTATGTCTCAAAAATTTTTATTGCTAATGCTCGAAGCAATATTGGAGATAAGTTTAAGACCCAAAAGCAGCAAAAATTTCTTACAAAATTCATGGTATGACAAGCTTTTTGTAGTTGCGGCCAAACAGGTAAGTCATTTAATACATTCGAATCTATAAATACCAAAATAGGCATAAAGGAATATTTGCAAAAAAAACTTCTTCTTTTCCTAAGAAAGCACAACGTGTCCACATATTTTTGGGCCGATTTGGTATCATGTCACTACGGTAAAAAAGCTCTGGAGTGGTACCAAATCAATAACATAGTTTTAGTACCGAGAGAGGTCAATTTTCAAAATTGTCCATAGCTTAGATCAGTGGAGAGATATTGAGCTCTTGTGAAAAGTGAATTCAAGAACACAAAAAAGGTGTCCCAAAATACTGAAGATTTTAACAGAAGATGTGCACACTGTTCCAAAAAAGTGACTGAAGCAACTATCAAATCTCCAAAGAAAGGGTTTTCAAAAATGGTCCACAATTATATATTTAGTGGTTAGAACCATAAAAATAATATATTTCTGTGATCTGTGCTAAATTATCAAATGACTAAAAAAGTAATGAAAACTATAAGATCAACCGTTTCCAAGTTATTGAATATTATATATCTTAAGAATTTTTCGATCTCACTTTTTATTATCATATTTAGAAAAATATCTCAAATCGCTGCTGTGCACCCGATCATAATTTATCATGACTTTTCATAAATAAAATTTTTATGAAATTTGGAGAGTTTTTAAATTTTTCGTTCCTATTTATTAAATGTATTTTTTAGTTTTAAGCCTTTTTATAGGCAAATAAATAGTAAAAATGCACGTAGCCGATGTAACAACAACAAATAAAATGTTTTAGAGGATTATCCATGTGTACGTAAAATTTACGTATCGTTAGTATTACAGTATAAAAAAATATTGTTAGTATTCTAGGGTTAAAAAAAAAAAAAAAAAAAAACATACAAAAAAATTTTGTACCAGCTCCAAATCATAAAGAGTCTTACACAACCAGAAATGTCAGTCCTACAGTTGAATTATGTATATGAAATGTCAAAGTTCAAGTGAATGTAACAACAAAACATGGACAGAAAAAAGATATAAAAATATAAAATTTTTATATATTTTTATTTTTTTTATAATAAATAATAAAGCATATTTTTTTGCGCTTAAATATAAAAGAATCAATGGTTCAAATAAGACTGAAAATATTTATAAAAATTATATGACAATATTGATATGAAATAAAAGATAGAAATTTTTGCAATAAAACAAAATGTTTTATTATTTATTGCAAAACAAAAATTTAAGAAAATTTATAGTTTTAATCTTTGATTATTCTTGTTAAAGTGAATAGATTTTTATATAATTAACGAGAGTATAAGCCTGCCTTTGCCAGGAAATATATTATTATAGTAACAAAAATATGCACAAATAAATCCGAAGATCCTGAAAAAATATATGAACAACATTTTGATGCTTTTCTTATCCCTAACCGAAGATTTGCAGCTCTTAGAATGTGATGGAATAATAGTGACTAAAATATTAAATTAGTAAACTTAAAAAAAAAAAAAATTGTTTTCTGGTTTCGATATGATTTGGAGAGCAGACAATGAGTATAGGAAATCAAAATTTCTTAAAACCGCTACTTGATAGAAAAATTTGGCTCCGTTAGGATTTGTAGGATGAACATATTTAGAAGTAAGCCTATTTGTAGTTTTTTTACAACGTGTGGGTGCTTCAGAAAAGTAAGGAAAGAGAAAAAATGCTTAGAAAAAGATACATCAATATGATCATCTCCACTCCCTAATAAAAATTTCATAATCTGACTGCATTAGGATTTGTAGAACAAAAGGTTTTTAAGTGACCAAATTTTTATCTTCTATGTCGTCTGGGAGCTTCAAAAAGCACTGGAAAGGAAAAAATGTTTAGTAAATTATATATATGGATGATTGTAGTATTTAAATTAAAATTAAAATCTCAAACCTAAATTGACCTTAATTTTTTGCTCCTTTACTTCTGCCATTTTTATAACTTATATTTCGTTTCATATACAAAATTAATCTAGTTATGAGATTATTAAAACAAGAAGAATAAAAAACTGTAACCGTTGTTATAAAAATAAGTAAAACAAAATTGTGTAAACATTTATTATTCAAATTCCACTATTTAATGGAATGAAATGTGAAAGAGAACTAAAAAACGTGGAAATATTACACAATCAGTTTTGTTAAAAAAAAAAGCTCAACTGAAAAATAATAGCCGCACTTTAACTATTCAAAATCTAGGCAGAAAAACTTTACTGATTTATTTCAACAATAAAAATTGGAAAAGAAAAACGTTTAAATAGAAAAAAACGAAAAACGGACAATTCTTTACATTCTGCTATTTGTTTTTTTCTTTTCTTTGTAGCACACAGAATATAAGGGAAATGATTGGAACTGGCGACTAAAACCATTATGACGATTATTAAAGTTCTCTTGAGTTGCAATAACATCGTGTGGATGTGTGGCTGGTTGTTGGCTAACGGCAAATATTAAAATGTATCACGCTGAAGGTAATTTCTCTTTGTATTTTCGAGTTATTATAGTTTATTGTTTTTGTTGTTATTATCTTTTAAATAAGATTTTTTCGTGTGCCAGAATAATGTCATTGAAAAAAAAAAATAATTTCCTTTTGAAATTTCCGCGGAACATTTAGTAAGAAAATAGTGTGTTAGAAAGGAAAAAATAAAATTTTAATTTGAACATTTTGAAAAAGGAACTGCATTAAACGTTACGTGAAAGTAGCAAACTAAATGTCCAAGAGTCATGAAGCAATGCAAACTAATACAATGTTTTATTTTAATTTTTTTTCTTTTTTTATAATTTCTTTTACACGATGACATTTCGCATTTTGCTTCCAGCTCAAGTAAAATAGCAACGACATTAGTGCCTTTAAACTTTAGAAAATAAAGAAGGAACTAAATATTAAAGTTAAAACGATTATTGTTTTAATATGAAATACTACGTTGCATGAAGATTATATGGTCAATTAAGTTTTAAGAAATTCTCAATTGAGTTAACTCAGATTTTTCGTAAACAAACTTGAATAAAAAGAATAGAATAGAAATTATTAATTTCATTTAATCACTGCGCATTTTTTAAATTATATTTTTATTAATGACTGTTCTAAGGAGTGAGATCGAAAAATTCTTAACATACATAATATTCAATAACATGGAAATGGTTGATCTTAGAGTTTTCATTATTTTTTTAATCATTTGATAATTTAGCACAGATCACAGAAATATATAATTTTTATGGTTCTAACCACTAATTATAAAATTGTGGATCATTTTTGAAAACCCTTTCTTTGGAGATTTGATAGTTGCTTCAGTCACTTTTTTGGAACAGTGTGCACATCTTCTGTTAAAATCTTCGGTATTTTGGGACACCTTTTTTGTGCTCTGGAATTCTCTTTTCACAAGAGCTCAATATCGCTCCACTGATCTAAGCTATGGACAATTTTGAAAATTGACCTCTCTTGGTACAAAAACTATGTTATTGTTTTGGTACCACTCCAGAGCTTTCTTACAGTAGTGACATGATACCAAATCGGGCCAAAGATATGTGGACATATTGTGCTCTCTTATGAAAAGAAGAAGTCTTTTTTGCAAATATTCCTATTTATAGATCCGAATGTATCAAATGACTTTCCTGTTTTGCCGCAACTGCAAAAAGCTTGTCATACCATGAATTTTGTAAACAAATTTTGCTGCTTTTGGGACTTAAACTTATTTCCAACATTGCTGCGAGCATTAGCAACAAAAATTTTTGAGACGCAAGCTGCGAAGATTCTGCCGTTTCTTCGTCAATTATACAGCTTGAGTATTTTTGTATGAAATTTGGTTTTAAATTCCGAGTCCTATTTTTGGCTTGTAATTTTTTTTGTAGAATTCCAGTTTGGTATTTTTTGAAGTTTATATGTTATCAACTTTCCCATTAGCTTTAAATTTTCGCACCAAATAGTCGAAGCACTGAGAAAACTGAGCTGATTTTCTACCTGATGTGTTTGGAGTTCCTTTCAATATGCCTTCAATTTTCTGGCCTTCCCAATATCATGTCTTCCTTTTTTCTTACTGAACTAGATTTCACATCAATAGTCAAATTCTCCTGATACTGTTTAATAACATTAGAAACGGTTTTACGGACGACATTTAATTCTGTGGCGAATTATTTGTAAGACCTATTTGGATTTTTTGAAATTTTTTAATAACTTGTAGGACGTTAATCTTTTTCGTAACTTATTTTGATGAAAATAAGGACAAATTAACATGGTTGTTATTAAAAATAACAACTGAAGTATTTTTCCATGATAACTGGATCAAAAAAAATTTTTGAATATTGATTCCGAAAAAAGTTTTGTGTGTTAAGATTTTTTCGATCTCACTTCTTAAACATAAAATAATAAATTATTTCCTATTGGTGTTTAATGAAATGTCTTTTTCAGACTTCTTCTCATTAAGGCTTTTATTATTTTCGGACACTGTTTTGCTCGAATTAGTCCACTTATTTTTAAACTCCGTTTAATTATTTGTTGAACTTTTAGTGTTCTTTAAATTATTTTTTACTAGGGGCCAACATCTTTCAATTCCACGGAGTTCAAGACAATTTGATGGATTAACTTCAATTTACAATTTCTTTGATACCATTCCATTGCTTTGTTGCTGTAATGAGAAGTAGCGAGATCTGGCTAGAAAAAGCTGATACACTGTATTCTCTTAAGAAAAGAAGAAGTATTTTCCAAAGGTACTTGTTTGTTATGATAATTTGTTATGTTTGAACTGATTCTTTCCCGCTCATGCAAATGTTTTGCCAAACCAAAAACTTTCTTGGGAATTTTGATTTCCTCGATAGAACCATATTTTTTCTTTGTGTGTAGAAGGAATATGGCAGAAAAATATCCCTCTACACACAAAGAAAAAATATGGTCCTAGTGACCATAAACCTACTATGATTGTAATATATGATTACAGTTAAAAATAAGTATATTTGTATATAATTTCATTTATATATATATGATCATATAATCAAAATTTTTCATAAATATATTCACTTGTACCACGATATTTGCTACATTCGTCATACTGAATATAAACAAATCTTGTCAATTTATATTTGTTCATATCTAAACTAAATGATTATTGTACTAACAAACCACTGGACTGATACACAAAAATGTGTATTCAATAGTAAATAAAAATACATATTAGCTTAATGGTTGTAGAATTAACCAAATTTGTAAAATTAACTGAATGGTTGTAGAATTAACTAAATAGTTGTACAATTGACTAAATGTTTGGATTTTTCATAAATATAGTTTCATATAAAAACATTTAAATACATATTATAATTGCAGTCAACCAAGCAATAATTTTACGAAAATATCTTTTTTTAAATGTTAAGACATTTTATACAAATGTTAATTATCTTTTCGTTTGACATTTACTTTGTATTTGATCGTTTGTTTTGCATTAAAAAAGCAAAAAAATTGTCATGTTATTATAAAAAGGACTACAGCGTCAGCATAAAGTTTCTTGAACTAACATAGTTTTACAAGTTTAATAAATTTTTGATGAGCTAGCTACCCATGATGCAAGCAGACGACAGATGGTAATTAATAGATCAAAATAAATTAAAAAAATCAGACAGACAGTTTTTAAACAAACGAAATTGTTTTCAAGGGAGACAAAATGCTGGGTGCATTAAAATGCATTTTTATTTCATTTCCGACAACAATAACAAAATACTGCAGTTATTTTTTGTATTGTTCTTGCTCTAGTTTTATTTTTTCAATTAAATCTAACAATAGGAGTATTGTTAAGGGAGATACACTGACAGAGTTTAAAAAAATAGTTTCATCGTTTGTTTCTGTTTCCTTCAAAGCAAATAAAAATAATTTTATTATGTTTATACAGTTTATCAAGAGAAAAAACTTAAAAAAAAAAAATAATATAATATTATGTTGTATATACTCGTACAAACTCATCTCATTAAGCCAATTTTATTAATTGAACAAATGAGACATAACAAAATTCAAAAAAGAAATACAAGAAAATAATGAACCAATTGTTATAAAAAACAAGTAAGAATTTTATATTTCGCTTGGACGAATCTATTATATCTACTAACCGGAATTTTTTTACAGCTCTAATTAAAAAAATCACCTTATGTGAGCCATCTTAGGTGATCCTTCGAGCCATTTCCTGCTTCCAACAGATAGACAAACGCATGGACATGACAAACTTAATATACCTCTCATCTTTTTGTATGGTGGGTATACAAATTGCAGGAGGAAAATGTAACGAAATGACATAAAGTGTAAAAATAAATTAATATAAAAAATAAATAATAATACAAAAATGTACGAGTATAAATTAAGCAAAAATAAATCCAGAAAAAAAGCTAATCCCAGCTAAAAATATTATGTATGGATCATATATAATGCATATATGTAGTTCCATATCTGTTGGGATCCGAAAATTGAGGGTATATGGAGATATATGACTATACATATCCATATATTTGTTGATATATATCAGCTATTCTATTGTGAATTATAATTAAAATGAGTAATTTAATTTTTTTATCATTATTTTTGTTTAATTTTATTTAAAGTATAAAAAATATTTATATGAAGTGCAATTTAAATATCTGCTTACATTTATGAGAAATATTCAGATCGACTTTCGAATGCCACATCTCCCCACTGCAATAAACACAATATCAATATTTAAAATATGTATCTGCAGCAGCAACTCCAAGAACACCTTGATGATTGTGAAGAAGTGGGGTGATGCAGGAATATTATTTTAGGGTTTCACTCATTGCATAGTACATATGTTTATGTAGCACAATATCTTGTACAACCTCTATGCCAAGGCTCCAGACTGAAAACTAGGATTTTAATCCGATTAAAATATTATCTTATTATGACAAATGCATTTTTCTTAGCTCTTTGATTTGTGTTATTTATTTGTATTTCCTACTAAACTGCTATCCTTACTAAAATTTCCTCATCTATATTTAATAATATAAAAGAACATTAAAAATTAGTAAACATTTTGCAATAATATTAAGACGCTTGCCTTCTTTTAACAGTTGATTTGATTTTGATAAAAAATGTTAAAAACTTTCACATTTTACTTTATTTTTTTATGTCAACAAATTTTTATTTTTATTATGTTGACAAATATTTTATCAAGGACAAAAACTTATTTAGTGTTCAAACCTATTTTACGAAATATAGTAAAAACAGGCAAAGTTAAAGATATTTATATAAAATAATAAAAATGAAATTTTATACCATTTTATAAGTCAATATCTGAAACTCGTTGCAACTCATTTTTATATGCCTTCATTGGTTTAAGATTTATATTGCATTTTATGTTTGATTTAATATTTCATATATGATTTCGTATATGAAAATTTATTTCATATATGACAAAAGAGTTCATATATTTTACCATAAATCTGTTCATATATTGAAAAATATTCCATGTGTGAGTCCATACATTTTTATATATAAACTCATATATAACAATATATTGTCATACATAGGCCATATATAAAAATATATGAACATTTTCAGCTGGGATATTTTATATTTTTATTTGAAAACTTTCATTTCAGAATTTTTTGATGAATTTACCTTTTATATGAATTTTTGAATAATTATATTCATAAATAGTTTTTATGGTTAATGAAGCTTATTAAAAAATTATAATTGATTAAGTCCATTAAATGATTTGTTATACAGTATAACCTAGAAGATACGGATTATTCGATAATCCGGACAGCATATCCCATTCATTACATACTCTATAATACGGATTGATTGCAACTCTGAAATCTGGATTGAGTATAAAAAGTACATTTATTGTTTAAATTTTAGTAAAGCTTAGAAAATACTTTAATTGCAATTAAATAATTATGTATTAGTAAAATTGAGTTAGCTTTTGAATGTGTCATTACATCGACAACGAAATATGAAAAATCAAAATCGTTTTAATATCAAAATTACCTCATACTGCAAACCGATATTTTAAATAATTTTTTGAAGTTTTCTTTTTTGAAAATTTCAGTTTGACTTTTTAAACTGCAAACATTTCTGTTAAATACAAATAATATCATTTTTTGTGTGAATTAATACACAAAAATTCTTAAATTCATTCTGTAAAAAGTATAAGCATATATGCCTTTTTTATGCAGTTGTAAAAATCAAGAAAGGCTATAAGCTAAAATGCAAATTTTGTGGCTAAAGGCAAAGTAAAAGAGCTAGATTTAGCCTTAAAAAGTATAAACTGGCAACACTGCTCATAAACAATACGGCAAACATAATAAATAAATTTTTTCTATTTATTTTTGCTTTAATTAAATTAAAAATTGTAAAAACGATGTACCAAAAATCAAAGTTAAATATTTTGGTTTTTTGTGTTTTAGAAACTTTTCCCTCTATTGGTTTTTCTCATTTCTTTTGAATGTACAATTTATTAAACTAAAAACAAGCACTGAAATACCATTAGATATAGGGATTGTGAGAAAGTTAACTTTAAAACCAAATAAATATTATAACGTGAAATCATAACTGTTCATTGTGAATATTTTCATTCAAAATATTTGTTAAAAATAAATTATTTTAACATTTTATTTATTTTTTTCAAATCATTTTAAACTCTTTGTTATATGATTTTTAGTTACTTGAAATTAATTTGAATTAAAATTATTTAAATATTATTCCATTTATTAACAAGACAGATAAAACAAAATTTCCACAAAAGTATTCGAATATGAATTTATAAAATTAAAATTAAGTTCCAAAGTCTTCAACTAATTTGAAAAAATATTTTATTTTTTTAACTTGAATACAACTGATCTTTATTTTATTTTTTTATTTTAAAAATAAAATAAAATATGTTTCAAAATATTCAATTTTTTTTTTTTTTTTTATTCATAGAAAATTTTTGAATATTTTTATTCAACATGAATTTGTTTGAATACCCAGCTAAAAAAATATGTATGAATCATATATGTTTACATATATCCTGTTCCATATATGTTTGGATCCGAAAATTGAGGGTATATGGAAATATATGACCATGTATATGCATCCATATATTTTATGATATATATTAAAAGGCCCTATTGTGAATGATTATTATTATTATTTTTTTTTTAATATTTTATTAAAAAATTATAAGAACATACATGCAATACATATATATTTTACATTCATACAAAAAGTAGTAAGTATATAAACACCTGGATAAACCTTTGTATATTTCATGATCGCTGAGGAGCCGAATAAGTAAAATCATGAGAGATCTGCAAAAAGTTTTTATTCGAATAATAATTTTGCCTTTATTAAAATAAATCTGTCATATACTCGTAATATTTATAGATTTTAATAAGAAATTGCAGAAAAGTGTTCCCGTATAAAAAATTTTTTTATATTTTATTGATTTCCTGACAACTTCAGACTAAATCTTCAAATATGACTAGTATTTGAACATAACAAACGTTTTTAAAAGTTATAATTAGTTACCTTATGTAAATCAAGATTTAAAACCATTATTACAAGGAAGAACAGTTTTTGACAAATAATTAAACCTCCTGAAAATCTTCATGAAAATGTAAAGTAGTTTATTTCTTGTTATTTTTTTCTTAAATGTTTTTCCTACATATTGCTCTTCGTGACTTGATTTATCAAACCTACATCCAGTATAGAAAAATACAAAAATTAGACAATATTCATTAAAATAAGTATTATACATACTTGCCTTTAACAAACCGCCTTAAAAGTTTGTGGTTGTTGCTAACTATGGAGACTAGCTTTCATTTTGAGACTCTGCTCAATCCCATTTTTAACATCCTTATCAAATACAAAAATATCAAACATCAGAAGTTATTGATTAAATATGTATATTTCCATACGTACCTATTTTTGAATATAGGTATTGTCCGAGGGACTTCCTTATGAAAGCGAAACAATTTAATTCAATTTAGATTTTTCGTTTGATGTTTTGTATTTTTTAATGTTAAGAAAATTATATTTTTTTATTTTAATTTTTTAATGTCAATTTCTTATTTATATTAAATTCACAAACACTCTTTTATCGGAGGCACCAACCTTTTTATTGTGTGAGTTATTTCTGAACTAAGTATTCAAATTAGTTAACGATTTATAATTATACCGAATAACTTAGAACATCTATTACCGTTTTAAAGGTTAAATAAACATGTTAGATAAAAAAATGAATGATATTTCCTTTATTAGCCTTTAGTCATACATATGAATACATACATATAAGTGTATGTATTCATATATGGAAAATTAATTCATATGTGGCACCATATACCAATAGAAATTCTCATATATAGTTCCGTATATGGTTATTATTTTCATATAAGATTTTATATATGAATCCATATATTGCAAATACTAACATATATTATTAAATACTTTTTCATACATGGAACCATATACATCCATATATTTTGATACATGGGCCATATATAAAAAAATATGATCGTTTTTACCTGGGTAGTTTCAAAATTTTCTTGGAAAAAGAAAAATAAGTATTTATAATATTTTTTTTATACTTGAATATTTGAAAAAATTTTATATATTTTTTTATTCACCTTTTGAGGCTGAATATTTTTATTTCTTTGGAGTTTTTGTTGAATAAAATTATCAAAATATTTATTTAAAGTTTTTCTATTTGAATATATACAGCCGTATGCAAAAAATATTATTAACTTTGCTTTCAAGTACACTTTTGTTACCCAATACTTAAAGGCTAACAAACCTTTGTTAAAAAAACGTATGCAAAAACATTGTTTTAAAACACAAAGTTGTTTTAACTTGATAACGGCAACACCTGTATTATTTCCCCTCTTTATAATAAAAGTTGTACACTACCGAATATTAATACATTCGGTTATTCAAATTTTTAAAAAAGCTTTTTATTGTTTAAACATTAAATTAATTATTTTTCAAATATTGTTTCTATTTTTATTATAACTTAGTAGCAGTGTTGCCAGTTTAGCCTTTTTAAGGCTAAATCTAGCCTTTTTATTTTGCTTTTAGCCTCAAGATTTTCGTTTTAGCTTCTAGCTTTTTTTCTAGCCTTTTTTGATTTTTAATATAGCCTTAAAAAGGCTAAAAATTTATTAATTTCATTTTTACAGAATCATCAATTTAAGCATTTTTGTATATTAAATCGCACAAAAAATCGAAATTATTTATATTTAACGAAAATTTTTTCCTGCGGCGCTTCGTTCTACAAGAATATTATGATTATTTTTAAATATACTTTATTACCCATAGATACTTTTTATGTTATATTTATAAATTCACTAAAATATCTTTAAGAAATATCAAAAACTAATAAGAACAAAAAAAATAAATGCGTTTTTTAATAAAAAAATATATTAGCTTCTTTCTGGCTTTATTTTTTGGGATATTTAGCCTTTTCTGACCTTTTTTAAAGTCTAATTTAGCTTCTTTTTTTTTCTCAAGTCCTGGCAACACTGCTTAGTAGAAATAAAAAAATAAAAGAAATTATTGAAGTTAAAAAGCAAAAATGTGACAAATTTTATAGAACGGATAAAATAAGTATTCGAACAACGAGTTTATTTTATTTGTTTCGATTGAACGTACATCCCTAAAATATTTTTTACATTTATATTATGATTTTTTTATGTGATGTTATGTGAATTTTTTAGATTTTTTCTTTAAATATTTGTCTGGGATAGAAAAATCGGTCCTATAATGAATAAATATAACGGTCTTAAGAAGAAGGAAGATATAGACGACTAGAACAGGGGGGAGTATTTTTTGCAAAACACCAAGTAAAAAAGGAATTCAATCATAATGCCCCTGGTGGTAAGTTTAATATAAGTTCATACTTACTTTAAAATATTTATATTACATTTGTTATATTTTAGTTAATAAAATGTTTGTGTATAGTTTTAATGAATTAAGCTTAACAATGCTTTGTAAAGCTGTTTCAAGTTTTTTTGCATACGACCGATAGTATTTAAATAAAAATCAGAAAAATTTGTTGAACTTTTTTTATTTAAATAAAATACATATGAATATTATTCAAGGTTAGAATAATCAAATAAAAAACTTTTGAATATCTTCGTATAAAAAAATACTTGTTTTACATTTGATTCAAAAAAATATTTTAATATTTAATTTATTTTGTTCAATCAGATACAAAATTATAATAAATTCAATTGTTTTAGTATAATTATATGAATAAAATTATTTACTATTTGCTATCATTTATTTTCCGATTGACTCCACTATACATTGCGATTCATTTTATTGCTTTTTGTAATACAAAATAATTTTAAAATTAAATCTTAAAAATTTAATTCTTTTGTAGTTTTTCTTGTGCGGTAAACATTTAGAAAACCCCAAAGTAAATTTTATGTATAATCTACATAAACTAAAAATAAATTAGTTTTAATTTCGAAACTTAACAGGAATTTAAATTAAAAAAAAAAAAAAAGAAAGAAAGAAATATTAAATTGATTCTAGACGAAATATTTCTAATATTTCATTTCAACCAAAAATATATTATTATCCAATTATGCAATTACTTTAATTCACTCTTTCCAATAAAAAGAAATGAAAGACCAAAAAAGTAGTAAATTGTATTATTTCCTTAACTGTGGAAATTTAAGCACTTCAGTCAGCATTTTTATTATTTTATTTCACTTCCTTTCTTTTATATTTCATGTCAAATTCCTGTCTGAAACATTAATTGAAATCGTGTTTGCCATTGTCCCTAACGTGCTTTGTAGGTGAAAGTCAAATACTTAATAAAGAAACATATAAAGAGTTTATAAAGAAATCTAAAGCATAAAGATTTCTAATTTTATTTATTTATATAAAACTACGTTAAAATCTTAATGAAATACATTTGTAGTTTACCCTAATTTAACACCTTTGGATGGTTAAAACAAAAATAATACTTCGAAATTTTTGCCTTCTTAATTTTGATATGAAAAAGTACAATAGGTAATTTTTATTAAAGGACACTTGAGATGTTGTTTGAAAAAAGTTTTTTAATTCATTGAGTAAATTTTTGTATGAAAATATGTAATGGCTGAATGCAAGTATTACACAGTTGATCGAAACTCGACAAATAATTTATGTAATATATTTTGAAATTTGTATCTTTGTAGCAATTTGATGTATTTGGTGATAACGTTAAAATAAACAGCAAGTAAGGGTACCGCATTTGACTGATCCTAATCATATCTGTGTCGAGATGTAGGCTATATAAGCAAAAAAAATTTAAAAAATTTTTAATGGCACATATTTTTCAATGATCTAAAGTAATGTATTACACTGAAAAAATTTGGTACAAAATTTTTAAATTTGGTGAAAATTTTGGAATTTAAAAATAAAAATTATTATAAAATTATTAAAAATTGTGAAGATGTTATACCATGTATGGTTTCCTGATATCTTGTCTTACGTTTAATTAATGGTTTAAATCAAAAAATTGCAAAAAGTCAGCGCAAAACTAAAATGAATCCAAATATCCTCGAAATTTTCAACTCAGTTTTTTTTTTTTTGAATTTTTTGTTTTAAATGCCTGTATTTTAGTAAGATTTTACGCGAATGATTTAAAATTTAGGATTTTTTAGTTATTTTGTAAGATCCACAAAAAGCCATCTAAACTTTTCCTAATTTTAATATAAACTTTGGCAATAGAAGACAATAGAAGTAGGTTCCAAACAATTTCGAAATTTTTGGATTTTCCTCATAGCATTTATAAAAGTCTCAAAATTTTTAAAATTTCAATATAACAAGTACGATATTTGTTACACTTAGAACCGATTTTAATTTTTAATTCAATAGCAACATTTTCGTAAGCATTATATTTCGATTATTTATGATATTTGATATATGTATATCCCCTACCCGAAAGCACCAAGAGGGATAGAATAAAAGTACGATAAGAGCATCAAAAAAATATTGGATTTTGATCTTAAGTCAAAGAATTTATCTCAACGAATTACGTTTATTTGTTATACAATGTCCAGTAAATGTCACCTAAATTGTTATTGTAGTCCAATAACTTTTAATGTTTTCCACTGAGAGCTAAGGATTTACTTACGTTTTAACTAAATAATTATATTTGTTGGCTGTGGTAGTCGATTTACTAATACGTTAAATATGGAGAAACTGTTTTAAGCTCAGTAGGTTGTTATTTTGAAAATATTTGCATTAAAAATGAACTAAAATAAAATCAAAGCATTTGAAAATGAAAAATGATTTAAGTAAATAATTTTGCCATGTTTAGTAAAAAAAAATTATTATAATATATATTGCTTCCATAAACTTCTTTCTTTAATCAAAGTTAATTAAATAGTTTATCACTGAGTTTATATAGTATCAGTGTACTTCAATATCAATATTAATACAAACGACAAAATACACACACACTTAAACATCTTGCAACAGCAGTAAATGTAAAATAAATGTGACATTTACAACGAAAAATAACTGAAAATTAACTAAAGTGAGCTAAGATAAGAAAGAAGGAGAATAAGAAGACAAAGAAAAAGGAATAAAAAACTATAGTCGGTCAAGACCGACCATATGATACCCTACACCATTGTGTATGTGACAAATTGTAGACCAACACTTTTACTAAATGTAAAATAAGTAAATTATACAAATACAGAACAATGCATTGATACTAAAATCTATATGATTTTATGCCCTTTAATGGGTTTATATGGGAGCTATGGTAAATTATGGACCAATTGTCATAAATTTTAGCAATGTTGTTTCTACTTGTATAAAACTTATTTGCGTTGAATATTAACTTGATACTATCATTCGTATGGGATTTATGCACGTTAAAGTGATTTTGAGAAGAGAGGATTATATGGGAGCTATGGTCAATTGTGGACCGATCTTGATGAAATTTGACACAAAGATTGACACTTACACAAAACTCCTTATACCGAGTTTCATTGAAAAATTGCTATATTTATGATCGTTAAACCCTTATTAGGGGGGGACATTTGTATGGGGGCTAGGTGAAATAATGGACCGATCATAACTAATTTCAATAAGCTTCTTCCTTGTGTCAAAATAATTATTTGTGCCAAATTTCATCAAGATATCTTTAAAATTGCGACCTGTACTTTGTTCATAAGATTTACATGGACAGACAGCCAGCCAGACGGACGAACGGATAACGTTAAATCGACTGTATACTTTAAGGTGGGGTCTGATATCTTTTCTGTGCGCTACAAACATCAGCACAAACCCATAATACCCGAACCACCTATGCACAGAGGGCAAGAGAGATAGATTTTTGGACATAAGTCGTTTTTAAGAATTTGAAAATAATGAATATGGCAAACTATTAGGAAAATTTAAAAACATGTTTTCCGATTTTTTTTTTTTTTTTTTTTTTTTTTTTGTTATTCATCTACACCATTTCCTTCTGTATCGATCCAAAGTTAAAAAAGTTGTTAGAAATTAATTTTATTGAAGGTAAATTTTTTTGGATTTCGCTACGTATTTTTATGACAAAAGCTAAAATTTTGTTTCGCATCAATTAACATCTAAATCGGAAAATTTCAACAAAAATAACCCGAATTTAAATTATTTACGTATAATATATATATTTTTTAATTTTAATCAAATAAGTTAAAATTTTTTTGATATTAACCTTCTTCCAAAGAAATCCACACAAATCCTCAGTCCGATAAAAACAATTTTTTTCTATTTTTATATTTAATAGAATGGTAGTTTTTGAAAAAAGTTGCTCAAACTTGCTCCAAATGATAAATGACCATATCGCACCAATTTATAATAGTGTTCCTAGTTATCAAAATAATATAAATTTTAAGAAAACATTTAGATATTTTTTCAAATAAATAATTATCCAGTGTATTTATACAAAAATGAATACTTTCGATATAATTATAGATGCAGTTCATTTTCTATCTCTATTTAAAAGAAGAAAAATAGTATGGAAATTGGTCGTGATTCGTCAATTATTTCAACTCGCTCCCATACAAATACCCCACGAAAAGGGTTTTAACACTTAGAAATTCCTTATCTATATCACTATTTCAATAAAATTCAGTACAAATAAGTTTAACACATTATTAAATAAGAGTACAAAATATCAAGAAGTTAGGTCCACAATTAGGCATAGCTCCCATATAAAGCCCACTTTCGAAAATAACTTTAGCTGCCAAAATCGAACATAAATTACAGTGTAATGGCAATATTTGACACAATTAACTTTAAAATCAGTAAAAATCATATAAACTAATTTCATATTAGGTCCAATTTCGAAAATTTCGGAAATCATTTTAATGTACAAACGCAATGGTGTAGGGTGTTATATTGTGAGAATCGTGTAAGAAATAACTTTCTTACATGATTCTTTAATTTTTGTTCTCGAATTCAGTAAGATCAAAAACAAACAGAAAACTTAATTTTAGAAAGATACAGCAACAACAAATTTTGTACGCCATATTGTTTCCGCCATTTTGTATTCTTTTTGTTTTAATATTTTCGATAATTTTAGAGAATACAGATTTCAAAGTTTTCTTGTATTTGGTTTTGACACATTTATTGATTATAAAAAAAATATATTCTTGAAGAAATTAACATAATTTAAAGAAACATGTTGAGTCCGCCATTTTATTTTTTTTTTTTCAAATTCTGATTTCAATTTCAAATTAAGTAACTCTAAAACTACCTATACACAAAATTTTAGCTGGATCAGAATATTTCTTTAACATTTTGGCAGCCATTTTGGTTCCGCCACTTTGAATTTTTTATTTTTTACTTAATTTTTGGAATCAGCAAGTGCAATAACCTTGAAATATGATTTTTTTTTTTTTTTTTGCCATATCCGACAATGATAAAGGGTTTTGGCCAAAAATCGATCTCCCTGGCCCTCTGTGCTATGGTGGTGTAGGGTATAAAATATAAAAATAGAAAAATAACTTTTATATTTATATATTTAAAGAACATACACAGAAAAACACATTTAATTTACACTACAACTCATACATTCACATAAACTAAAACTAATTTATATAAATGAAATCTAATTTGATAAATGTATTTTTCTTTTTTCTTTATTGATCATTTTTATATATTTACATGCAACAATAAACACCAAGTTTTATGGATACAAAAATTCGTATGTATTTTTATGCATATTCTGTTATATACAAATGTATTGCATGTATATATAAATGTACATATATATATATATATATATATATATATATATATATATATATATATATTTAATGCTAATGTTATTTTCATGTTTATATATTAAAGGATATTTCGTTAAAGCAACTTTAGGATTTAATATGCTATACAAATTTCTCCGTTTATTTAAGAGTTCAAGGGGTATTTAATGGTACTGATAGCAAAATACTCATTACTGAAAGGTATTATTTATTTGACATTTGATCTTTTTATAGACAAAAACGCTGAAAATGTGAACTTTCGAAATGAGTCAGAATTATAAGGTCAGCTCATTTTCTTTTCACTAAAATCATATGATATTCCTTGACCACTTTTATTTATTAATTTATATCGTAGAAGTAATTAGGAAGTAAATAATTTTAATTCCTGATGTGTTCCTAGGAAAATTTTATATTTTATCTATCCCTATGAATTCTACAATCCTGTTTTGAGGACTCTAGAGTGTCTATTATACAGTAACCTGAACATTTTCCATATTTATTTTATTTCGATCCGTTTATGATTAATTCGGAGAGATAGGTAAAAGAAAAGTTACCCTATAATTTTTCCGCGTACCTTATACTTTTCTATAGAATTTTGTTATGACATAATGTAGTTTACTTACAGACAGAGGAGACAATATAACGTCATCCATCCGTCTGTCTATTAAACCGATGTCAAAGAACTAGAATTTTACAGAACGTTCATAATTCATTGATATTATATGAGGCTCTCAGATTACAATTCATAAATTTAGAATAAAGCCTGTTAAAACCACTATAAGAAATTTAGTAAATTTAAATATACCTTATCTCTAACTTTTTTTATATTGATACTAATATATCCGATTCGTCATCTTTACTTTAATCTTCAAACAAAAAAGCTTATACATACTCTTTTCATACACCATAAGTACATATTTATTGTTTTACAAATATCCTTAAGTCAATCTCAACACTACAACAACAGTTTGTTTATTTTATTGTTATAGATTTTCTTTAGAACAAAGAAATAAAAAATATTTGTAAAATACAAAATAAATAAAACGAAAAAGAGCAATACAAAGGGAAAGAAATAGAGAAAAAATATTGAATATAAATTCAAAAAAGTAGAGATTTTTTTATACTTAGATTTGTAGAATATGTTTTTTTTTTATTATTTTTTTTATTATTTTAGTATTTTCCTTTTTTTTACTTCCTTACAGTTGAAGGAAGTTCATTTCGTTATTTGTTTTGTTCGTTGATCTTGGCCTAAAGGCCTTGATTTAGGCTTAAAAAGGAAAAAGGATTTTGATACTATTGACTTTTTCTCTACAGGTTGTCACAAGTGAACTATTGTATAGAAAAAAGGCTAGGAGGAAACATATTATTTGTTCTTTTACAGTTTTAAAGTCTAGCAAAGTGTCACATATACAATAAAAAATATTCATTATCTTTATAATTTTATCCTTAAGTGAGGCTCTCCATAGTAAAGGAAATATTAACAAAAAGCTTTCTTATTTTTTTCTCAACAGTTGATCTCCCATTGTATGATATTATTGCTGACTATCTCTTTTTTAATTCACTTAACCCAGCTCATACCACTACCCGATCCCATTAAGATAAATTAATAAAATTTGGTATGGGGTCTATTTTAGTAATTGTGATCATAAAATCGAAAGATTTGTGATCTTAGCTATTTTAGTTTCCGAGATCTCGGGTGTTGTTCATTTCCTTACATTTGTTCTCAATGATTCTAAAAAAAAAAAAAATATATAACCACTTGTAATTTGCTGAAAATTGATTATATTTTACTACATAAATCATAAATAATGTAGAATACAACTTTTATAAGGCTAGAGTAAAAAATTCAAATGCACATGAAGTCTTAATTCAAAAAATTGTTTATTTGTTCATCTATAATGGTTTTCTTAATTATTTTGCATAATTTTAACATACTATATTATTTTAAAAAATTTCCATATTTTCAGTGCGCCACCTTGCGTAATGTAGCTAAATCACACTACCCCTAATTGACCATTGATGCATTTTCGCAACACCAATTTTTGGGAGCTTGGTGTTTCTATCTCCCTAAATTATTTGTCATCAAGTGAATAGTTTCATATTTTTTGATATCTATCGTTTGAAAAATTATTCAAGATATTTTGTAAAATTTTTCGAATGAATTTTTAAATTTTAAAAAAGGTCTATTTTATAGACCTTTTTTTTGATCCGCTCTACCAGGGGTAAAAAGTCGTCGGAATAATTTTTTTCCCTCAATTTATTTAGTTAAATTATCACTAATTTTAAACTAAATTAGTTACGGTATAGGTAAAGTTACTGATGCGAAAACGCAACAGTGGTTCGTTAACAATATGGAAATACAAGCATAAATAATTGTCATTGCATAGAACGCAAAATCTAAGAGGTTTTAAAGCAGGGTACCTTTGACAAATACAATTTATGAACTCTTGCCAGATTTTTGTTTCTGGTCCTCAATTTTGTAAGCTCATGGTCCAGATTTTTCATACATATCTTAGTATTTCCGACCGATTTTATTAGCTTTTTCTTTAACTTATTAAAGAGTAAAATGATAAAGCATGAAAATATGATAATTGAAAAGTAGGAGGGATGTATCCGAGATACCAGAAGTAACATCTGAATTTAATGTCAGATTCAAAAATCGCCAAAAAGGAATTTGAAGCAGTTGTTAAACCATTAACAATGATATTTTACATTCTGCAATCGGACTTAAAATGGCGACGATATACACAAAAAACGAAAAGGGCGGTATTTTAAGGCGTGGCAAAAAAATAATTTTTGCAATTTTGGAAACCTCATTAACTATCCTTTCATTCTAGGGGGTGACTGGCACAACTTATTTTTTTTTTTTGTATGGAGACCGACCTGCTCTAGTATACATCCTATGTAATAAATAATACTAAATTATAATTTCTAATCAATATGAATAATATAAGCCTATATAAAGAAATAATCCTTAAAAACATATAATAAATTTATTTTACCTACCACTGCTACACTTACTGTGTTGTACATGAGTTATTAGACAATTTACCACCTCTAATAAATCATCAGTATCAATGAGAAAGATATATTAATATTGATTTTTATGACTTAATATTTTATATATGTTGAAGGAAATAAAAATTCACATAAGAAAAAACACATGTTAAAACTGATAGAATACATCATAATTGTGATTATCATAAAAAAGCCATAATAGTTTTTAACACACTTTTTCGCTTAACAAAAGAATCACGACAGTAGCAACAGGAGCAATAATTTGTTAATGTTTTTGCGTTTTCTTATTTTTTATGACAACACACAATTGTTATTATTTTTATGATCGCAAAATTTGTTTGTGTGTGTGTGGTTATTAAATATTTTAACATTTAATTAATGAAATGAAATTATTAATTTTTTTTAATTTTTATTGATATATTTATGACCTAAAATATACTAAATATTTACATTCCCTTTACCTCTCTCGCCTAAGAAGTCAGAACTGCGGAAAGCAAAATTGCTGTGTGTGAACTAGAGTAATCATTTTACTCGACTTTTTCATTGTTCGAATAATCAAATAACTCGAAAATGCAGTTTTTAAGTTACTCGAACAATCGAGTAAAACTTTTAAGTTACTCGAGTTATTCGAATAAATTATACCTTAAAATTTTACTCGTTTTTTTCAATGATTATTAAAAAATAAAACAAAAATATAGCTTAAAACAAGAAATAGTCTTTCGAAAATAATATACATATAATTAAAATTTGCGTAAATATTTATGAATATTTGTCTTTTTTGATTATTATTCATTGATAATAAAATAACTAGGTCTAACCATTTTGGTGTATTAATTCGAACAAAATTTTATATTAAATTGTGGTTCGAAGGGCTTTTTATCATTTTTGAAATGCTATAAAATTACTATTTTTTACACTAATACCCAATTAAAGGTGATTATCTACACACAGAAAAGGGATTGTTAAGAAAATGGTTACAATTAAAAAAAATTAGGATAATTAAACAATATTCAATGTCAGGTATTGAAAATTTATAAATTTAGTAGATTTTCTGCGTTTATCACAATTTTAATATTACCCCAATGGTATATTTGTTCCCATACAAAACAATATATTCCGATTAACCAATTAATTAATAATTTACAATATCGTTTGAGGTAAGCGAATTAAATTCTTTTAAATTTACTTAAATACAAAATATTTTGGTATTTCAATCAAAATTCGTTTACACAATACATTTTCAGGTTCAGTCTCTAATATTTGGTTCTAACAATTAGAAAATTCGATTACCACAGACAAAAGAATTCTATTCCTCTAAACGAATTCATATTTGTATAATTTTGTTTTGACGTTTTATAAAAAGAAAAACTAAAAAAGAAAAATATTATAAAATATACATAAAAACTGCGAAGAAAAACAATTGCATTCAAATAAGAACATGAAACTCATATAAGATGCAGCTAATGATGATTCAGTGTAAACCAATTGCGAAAGTTATGCGAGTAAGTTAAATATTATTATAATTCTTAAAGAGATACATTTTCCTTCTTTACAAAATATTTTTTTATTTCATGAATATATTTGTACGTTGAATGGCTGGATCTTATTGGAGTCAAGAACTAATTTCTACAAGGTAAACATAGTATTATAAATAGTATGCAACTTAATTTGCACAACCACTAATGATGAATTTCTTTCAGGGATATTCCTTGGTAGCACATTTGATACGCGTTAAAAAAGCTTCATATTACATCATGTTCGGTAGTTCCAAATGTTTGAATAAAAGGAAGTCCATCAGTATCTTCTTCTCATTAAAAATTCATTATGTACATTAACTTTTAATTGTATTAATGCATTAATGTTTATTGTTGTATAAATAAAATATAAAAATATAATTTACGTTTTTGACATTTTGTTTTTTATTTAAAAATTCTTTTTTAGGAACCGAATTTTTGGGTATTGTTTCAGTTGTATCGACCATTAATTTGAGGCATTCTAACTGAAAAAGCATTAAAAACTACCAATTATTTGATACACATAAATGAAATATTCAGTCACCGCAAGCGTTTTTTGTGATAGTACTTGTAACCGAACGAATTCGATTGGCTAAAAATTCGGTTACAATAACGAAACTGTATTGTCTGTGTATACTTTGGATAACAATTTAATGTTGAGTTTTTAACCACTTTGAAATAATTAGCGATTTTGTCTCACTTTTCAATTTGGACACATAATAATCTATGTGCTACACAGAGGCTTTCAGTTATATTCAAAATATTTGTACAATATTTGGGACGTTTTACCCATATACTACGATGACTAATCGCCACATAGACAAATAAATTAAGTATTAGACAGTCATTTAATAATATACAAATGTATATAGTTTTTAAGATAATTTACTCTTACTTATATTATAGTGATCTCATGATTATGTTTTAGTACTATTTTGTGCAAAAATGTTTCGCAACTCTTAATTTTCTAATAATACCGGTGTAAAAGTATAAAAAATTCTTTATAAATTCTATAAACTTGTATAGTAAATTAGTCATATATACAGTAAGTTAGAACTAATAACTTTTCTCCATTTAATAGACAAATTTATTGTAAATTTAAAATATATAATTCTTTCTCCCAAATATACGCGTAAGAATTATAATTGGCTCTATTTTGAAATTAACCATAATTTTTACCCAAAATGCTCAATATTTTATTTCTTTCTTCCTATTTTTGATTCCATCCAAGCCATCACCATCATATCCTCCACATCAGGCTGAGAATTTATTGATATGTTTTTGTAAATCAAGTTTAAAATCCTCTAATTTATTTCTTATAAAACATTTAATATAAAAAGGAGAATCCATTTTCTTTAGCCTTCTCAAATTATTAAAATTATAAAAAATTATTTGAATTTTACATTACAATTGTTTAAAGGGACGTTTGTTTAGGCATATGTTCGGTTCTTTTTACTAAATATAATTTTTTTAATAAACTTCCCATTTGTGGTGCCACTTTTAAATTCTAAACATCTAATAAAAATTTGGAACATTGTTTTCAAGCTAAATTTTTTTTAAAAACCAAAATTAAAACATCCTAAAAAATAGTTAAGAAATGAAATTTTTAAAATATTTTTCTACTCGAATTATTCGATTAATCGACATAATTTGCTCGAATAAATTTTTACTCGAAATTCTTGATTTTAATTTAATCGAACCAATATTTGATTTTTATTTTTCGATTAATCGAGCAAACAATATTCGAGTGAGTACCCTAGTGTGAACATCGACAATGCTATTATTACATTGACACATTTTCGAGTTAATGAAAAGTAAATGGCCAGTGAAATAAAAACGAACAACAATAACAACAACTGACAGAAACTGGCAGTAAAATTGTAGTTTATTTATGTAGCTATAAATAAATATTACAAATATGTTGAAACATAACATACAGAGACAAATAAAGGAATACAGAGCCTTACGCACAGAAATAAAAAGAGGCATGAAAAGGATAGTGTAACTTCGGGTAATATGGTATACCTATTTTTATTTTCGCTGTAAAACTGAGAAACTTTAATCGATTACAATATAATTTATTCTGTATCTTACACATGTTAGACTTATATAAAGCAAAATTCGAAAGGGATTTAAAGCATAAATTCAGAAATATTTAAGAAAAAAAAAAAAAAAACCACAAATAACCCTTTTAAAAAAATGGCGGGTAATATGGTACACCGTAGTCTACAAATATGGTATACACACGTGTAGTATTTTTTAATAAAGAGAAAACAAAAAAACAAAATTCATATGAAAAAAAGAAAAATCACTTTAATAAAGTATGTTAGACTTTTTTTTGCAAGAATCACAAAGAAAAATAGCGCTACGTATACGAGTACATACATTTTTCATAAGCCCAAAATGTGCATTGCAAATTGGAGACACATATCATTACAACTGAAACAACCCTATACGAATTATTACAGTATTTACAAGGCGTTACCTTAATGAGTAGATCTAACATATCCTCGTCGTCTGGTTTCTGAAAATTTTAACCTATACCATAAGGAGTGAGATCGAAAAAATCCTGACACACATTTTGCCTCATAACTTTTTTCGGAATCAATATTCAAAATTTTCTTTTATCTAGTTATCATTGAAAAATACTTCAGTTATTATTTTTAATAACAACCATGTTAATTTGTCATCAAATTTCATCAAAATAAGTGACGAAAAAGATTTACGTCCTACAAGTTATTAAAAAATTTAAAAAAGTCCAAATAGGTCTTACAAATAATTCGCCACAGAATTAAATGTCGTCCGTAAAACCGTTTCTAATGTTATTAAACAGTATCAGGAGAATTTGACTATTGATGTGAAACCTAGTTCGGTAAGAAAAAAGGACCACATGATATTGGGAAGGCCAGAAAATTGAAGGCATATTGAAAGGAACTCGAAACACATCTGGTAGAAAATCAGCTCAGTTTTGGGAAAGTTGATAACATATAAAGTTCAAAAAATTCCAAACTGGAATTCTGCAAAAAAAAATTACAATCCAAAAATAGGACTCGGAATTTAAAACCAAATTTCATACAAAAATACTCAAGCTGCATAATTGACGAAGAAACGTAGGTGCTGGCAGAATCTTCGCAGCTTGTGTCTCAAAAATTTTTATTGCTAATGCTCGAAGCAATTTTGGAGATAAGTTTAAGACCCAAGAGCAGAAAAAATTTGCTAAAAAATTCTAGCTATAGCAAGCTTTTTGCAGTTGCGGCAAAACAGGAAAGTAATTTGATACATTCGGATCTATAAATACCAAAATATGCATAAAGGAATATTTGCAAAAAGGACTTCTTCTTTTCTTAAGAAAACACAACGTGTCCACATATTTTGTTTTAAATTGTCCATAGCTTAGACAAGTGGAGAGATATTGAGCTCTTATGAAAAGTGAATTCAAGAGCACAAAAAAGGTGTCCCAAAATACCGAAGATTTTAACAGAAGATGTGCACACTGTTCCAAAAAAGTGACTGAAGCAACTGTCAAATCTCCAAAGAAATGGTTTTCAAAAATGGTCCACAATTTTATAATTAATGGTTAGAAACATAAAAATTATATATTTCTGTGATCTGTGCTAAATTATCAAATGATTAAAAAAATAATGAAAACTCTAAGATCAACCGTTTCCAAGTTATTGAATATTATGTATGTTAAGAATTTTTCGATCTCACTCCTTATTAGCCGACACGTGTTTAATGAAAATAAAAAATATGCGCTAAATATACAATATCGTTGTATATTTTATTCTCTAAACTAAATACTCACCACTAACATTACATTTAGTTTACTGTAGTTTAAAAAATTAAATTTTTATCTGATTAGAAAAAAAATCGGTCACACAACCACGTGGTTTTTTGATAACTATCTCATTGCATAACCAAATAGTCTTTTGCTTTCTTAATTATCTGAAAATACCAACCAATTTAGCTTGGTACTGCTATTCCTATATTTATACTTTTCGAAAAAATCAAATGTACCATATTATGCGCCTATACCATATTACCCGTACACACTCTAAAGCGCATGAATAGCTGTAGCAAGAAGAATTTGTCCATATTTTAAGAAAACACATAATAAAAAGCAAAAGTCATTATAAATTTTATTTGCTATTATATGGAAGAAAGTACGATGTTTTCTATATAAGGAGCGGGAAAAAGGATATTCTTTAACAGGTTAACGCATATTTAAAACTCAAATTTTGGTGACTTTAAAGAAGAAAATTCTTAGTGGTATTACCTCAAAAAAGTATGAGGACTAGATGGAAATTAATCTTTTAAGCACGAATCTGCTTTCAGTTTTTTTTTTTTTTTTTTTCAAATCGTAATTTTTTTATGGGCTTGTCAAATATCTCAATGGAGTTTTTTTATATTTTACAAAAACTTCAGAATAGGTTGTCCGATTAGACAAATGAAACACCAAAAAATATCCCAAATTATCTTTAAGTCACCTTAACATTATTTTTTAACTACCCATAAGTTTTGAAAACCAGTAAAAACTGAATTTTGGTACTTTTTTGGCATACACCACATTCTTAAGTTTGGTACTTCTAGATAATTCGAATGTTTAAGGGGTACCAAATGTAAGTATTTTTGGTACTTTTGTGCAAAATATGTATCGTCCATTCTATGAAAGTTTTATAAAAAAAAAAATGCCAATTTTTGTACGTAGGGTCATTCAATTTTGTTCATAATTGATACGCATATAATCTATGAAGCCATTTAAATAATTCCATTTTTATTTTTTTGAATTTTAAAAAATTCGCGAATTTATTCACGATTTTGATTTTCCGAAAAGTCAAAAAAATCGGAAAAGTAAATTTAAACATTAATAACTCTAAAAGTTGTTAACGGATTTTAATGATTTAAACTGCATGTAGAAGATGAATATGTCCTCTTTTAATATAGTAATTTAGAAATAATATTACAATTTAAAAATGCATTCATAATGCAAATGCAATTTTAGGATGCATTTTTGAAAAATTTCTAGCCTTTCGATTTTAATATGTTAAAAAGCAAAATCTTTGCTATAAAATGCAAAAATAACTGTTCTGGGGCAACAACATCTACTATTTTTAATATTCTTTTAAAAAAATGTTCATTAATTTTTTCATACAAAAATTTACATTTTTTATAAATTTTCGATTTTTAGTTTTTTTTGGTCATACTCTTTTAGTAATATGTAGATTTAAATGTTTATAACTCCTTAAGTATACGTCGGATTTTATTGATTTAAAAACGAATATAAAGTTTACGATAATTATCGTAAATTATATTGTATGAATCAAAAATATTTTTTTGCTAATGATGCACTCACGATAAGAATGCAGTTTTCGGATGCATTTTCAAGAAATTTCTATCCTTTTGATTGTAAATATTATTGCTTAATATTGAAGACAAATATGTTTATTATATAAAACATTAGCATTTAATCTGGAATAAATAGATTTTCTACCGCAAATAACAAATTATGAAATATTATGATTAAAATTAATTTTAAAATAAGCTCTCAAAAAATAAAAAATAAAAAAATTTTGTATGAAAAAATTTTAAGAAATATTTAAAATTTTTTTTTTAATAGTGAACTATTTTGTCCCAAAACAATTTATATTGAAATTTTTAGCAAATATAATAATGTTTTTTATATCAGAAGAAGAATAAGATTTAAAGGGTAGACATTTTTCAAAAATGCATACTAAAATTGCATTTGCATTATGAATGCATTTTTAAATGATGATATTATTTTTAAATTAATACATTTATAGTGAACATATTCTTCATAAATATGCAATTTAAATCATTAAAATCCGTTAACAACTTTTACAGATATTGGTGTTTAAAGTTAGACACTTTTGCGATTTTTTTTACTTTTCGAAAAATTAAAATTCAAAATTCAATAAAATAAAAATGGAGATATTTAAACTGCTCCATAGGGTACGCGTATGCCAAATATTATTAAAATCGGAAGACATAAAAAATATGTTTGCGCGTTCTTTCATGGAATGGACGATATATATATTTTTTATTTTTTTTAAGTTCTTGACATATTAATATGAATATTTTATTATGAGGTTCCACAATAATTCCAAAATTCATTGAAATGCAATTTTAGCTACACCCATGGGAAAAACTACCAAAAAACAAAAAATTTAATTTTATTAACATTCCAAGCTAAATGTATATTATCACTAATTTTAAACTATATTAGCTACGGTATAGGTAAAGTTATTGATGCGAAAACACAACAGTGGTACGAAATGGGTTAAAATTCATTAAGCCAATTTTAGACAATTTTCTTGGATTGGATCATTAAACAAAATAATTGAATGAGACGTTATTGGAAACTCGGTTATCAAGACATCCATAAGACTAAATTCGAGCAAATAGTTTGGTACTTTTTTAAAACATGTTTTTATACCCACCATCAAAAAGATGGGGGGTATATTGATTTTGTCATTCCGTGTGTAACATGTTGAAGGAATCATCTAAGACCCCACAAAGTATATATATTCTGGGTTCTGGTTAGATCCTGAGTCGATCCGTCTGTCCGTCTGTCCGTCTGTTGAAAGCAGTATAGCGCTCGAACGGAGCAACGTAAGGAGACCTTATATGTCTTATATAAGGTTTGTTTGGGATTGAAAATGGGCAAAATCGGTTCACAAACAAAAAAGTTATGGGCTAAAGACTAGAAACACAGGGTGTCCGTTTTATACTTTTCTGCTGATATTTCTGCAACAAAAGCATGTACGATTGCGAAATTTTGTACATATAGTTTGGGGATCGATATCAACTCGCAAGCCAAAAATGGGCGTGGTCCGCCCACTTTACCGCCCACCTCCCATATAAGGTGAAAATCAATGAAATTGTGTTCGAATAGTTCAAGGACTAATGCAAACTCGGAAACAAAAAATGGGCGTGGCCCGCCCACTTTGCTGCCCACTTTACCTCCTAAAAACTCGAAACACAGGGTGTCCGTTTTATACTTTTCTGCTGATATTTCTGCAACAAAAGCATGTACGATTTCGAAATTTTGTACATATAGTTTGGGGATCGATATCAGCTCGGAAGGCAAAAATGGGCGTGGTCCGTCCACTTTACCGCCCACCTCCCATATAAGGTGAAAATCAATGAAATTGTGTTCGAATAGTTCAAGGACTAATGCAAACTCGGAAACAAAAAATGGGCGTGGCCTGCCCACTTTACTGCCCACTTTACCGCCTACTTTACCTCCTAAAAACTAGAAACACAGGGTGTCCGTTTTATACTTTTCTGCTGACATTTCTGCAACAAAAGCATGTACGATTGCGAAATGTCTTTTTTATTTTGAGTACTCTTTGTAACTTTGATTTAGTCGTAATAAATTCTTTAACTCTAGGATGACTGGTAACTTTATGAGCGCTAAGTTATCCTCTTGGTCTGACCAGACCACAGAAAGGTTATAGGTAAAATTTTGGCTCTAGGAACATTTTATAGTGGCACTTTTGTCTTGATTTTGTGAATAGTAGCTAATATAAGTTATATATGTTAATATAAAGTGGAAATGATTCGCTAGACTTATAATAACAACTATTGCGATACCTCCTTCTCTCATATAACTTAAAATGTGAAAAAGTTGATGGTGGGTATATAGATTCGGCCGGGCCGAATATTTGCGCTTGTTTCTTAAGTAATTGAAAGCAGATATTTAAATTTTGAGTCATATCTGCCTCATGAAAATTTAATTACTTTTATAGGATTAGTTTTGAAACTGAAAATTAAACTTAGTATTTTTTATTTTTTTTTTTTTTTTTCCTTGTAATAGTACTTTTCTAATTTATTGCAATCATTAAATTAAACCTTAAACGTCAATGTTGCTTATAGGCAACTTCGACTTTAACACCGTTTTATTTAAAACTAACGAAACTAATTCATATAGAAACACATCGAATTAGTTGAGTACTAATTCAGTACCGGTTGAGTACTAACTGACACCTCACTCATCACCAAAGTTCCAGTTGAGAACCAGTTTACATCACCGAACTTACTAAATATCAGTTGAGAGGCAATTTCTAACAGAGATGCTAAGTGCGCAAATAGCAACTCGTGCGAAATAACAATCTGTGGCTGAGTGGTTAGCGCTGAAGACTATAAAACGTAAGATACGTCAGAAGAACGTGGGTTCAATTCGGGGTGCCGTCATTGACATTTACGAAAATTTATAAAATAAAAATAAATACAATTTAATAATAAAATAATAATAATATTAATCGACTCTGAACATGTCCTTTTGGACCAGTCCTGTGAGCTATCCCAAGGGGCTAAATAGCCACCTCCAATGATAACCCCATGTAAAAGTGACAGGTTTCTACCATATAAAGTTCTCTTTCCTCTAGGGACATTAAACATAAACATTAAATTTAAGATATATGGTCTTATGTCCTTAAGAATTTATAAGGTCTTTATGATATTTTTTCTTCTAATGGATTTTTTTTTTTATTTTCTATAATTGTAATTGTAGAAGTTTGAAATTAAACATAAATGGTCGTAAGTAAATAACATCCTATATTTAGGGATTTGTTGATTTTTCTGAATTTTCTACTCGTATTATAATGAACATAGAAAGGTGAAAAAAATAAATGGTTCTAAGTGAATAGTTCTTATAAAAGTACTATACTAACTTTTTGTTTTAATTATTATATTAAAGATGTATGGTCTTATATCGGTAAGAGTTTACAAGGGGGTCTTTATGGTTTTAATGAACCCAAAAACCGAGGAATAAAAAATATATGGTAAATGAGTAAAAGTCTATAAGATTGGACCTTTTGGTACACTTTGGATATTTTGTTCAATATTTGTATTTAATTTAAATATTTAACATTAGTCCGTATATAAATACTTACTTATACGATGTTCGTGTAATATTTAATAACATACATGCACAAACAGGTACAAAATAAGTAAATAAACACTTTAAAAGGTTTTAAAATATAATTTGAGTATTTTCTAAATAATACTTATATGTAACATTAATGTGTAGCATTGATTACTAAAAAGGTCCATAATTCTATCTCAGCAGGGATCAATAGATTCTAAGTAGTGTTTTTCCACACAGAGGTAATATGAGGATACACATAAAACACATACATATGCTACAAATTATCATCACATAATACTACAATCATTTAGGGTAATATTTTTTCCTTAACTTAAGAAAAAATAAAGTTATTACCAAAATTATTTATTTCTTCTTATTAATTGTTTGTTCATATTACAGAAATTCCATTTATGTAAATCGATTTTTTTCTTCTATTTCTTCAATTTTTATATCTATTTAACATTTATTATCATTTGCATCTCGTTATTCTATTTTCCTCTCTATTATTTCTTATTATTGAAGTTTATTGTGAAGTTTTTTCTCAATTGCTTTCTATTCTATTTCATTTTTATAAATTTTCTCTCATTATAACGCTTTTTTTCTCATCAATAACTTTACATTTTCTTTTTCTCTTTGCTTAATTTATTTACTTTACGTTTTTTTTTCCATTCCTTTAATACTGTAAATTTTTTGTCCGTTTCTTGGGTTAATTTTTTCTTTCATATAAGAAATTTATGTAAAATTCAATTTATTTGTATTATTTTTATGAAGGCAATCAAACATAAAAAAAAGAGCATTTAAAATAAGAACATTTTAACTTAAATATACACTGTCGGACAAAATAAAGTGCGGTTTCTTACTACTGCTATTAAGTTCATAATTGTTGTCTTCTAGGTGCATAATTGGCAACTTTTTTGGTGTCCACGTATTTGTCGTATTATATTCGTTAAATTAATATACAAAAAAAGTTTTTGAAATATGTGTATTTCGAGTTTGGGGCAAAAGTGTTGTGTTGTGCGACAAAATAAAGTGACACTTTACCTAATTTCTTTAATTTGGCTTCCAATTTTTAAATTTTTGGATACAAAACGGAAGGCATATGCTTAAAATGTGCTAAATTTTAATATTATATTAATTAAATTAATTATAAAATTTAGAAAATAAGGATGAATACGGTCATATTATCGCAATGTCTTCGAACACAATCCAGGAGGATTTCTTGACTCCAGAAGAGGAAAATAAATAAATAAATAAATAAATAAATAAATACAACATTTTGGAATCTGAGACTAAAATATTCATTTCGTTATACAAAATTACAATTCAAAACGAAATTTAGAAGAAATTGATAGGGCAGAAACCCTAAGACTGCGAAGTAAAATCGTAACGATATCAATATTCTCGCCAAAAGAGAATGAGTTTCATCATCTAAACTTATAAAGAAAGAAGTAATTATAAATATATTAGCTTTTACAACCAGGAAAAAGATCAAATATACGACTTTTAGATGTACCTATTCTCAGCAAAAGTCACATAATTGTTGTGCTAATATAATAAAGCGACCCGTAATAAAAAAATAATCGTTAAATTTCCAGAACCATTCTAAAACACAGTTATTTGGATGAATAAACAAAATTCTTATTAAAACTTTTAAAAATCTGAGAAAATTTTGCAAACTGCCATGGAAAAGTGTGAAGTTTTAAATTTTTGTAAAAGGAGCTCGTATAAAAAATGTTTTCTTAACTTTGGCACATATGAAACCAATTTGTTTGTACCTTGTCGGGACAGTTAGGCTAGTAGTTATTAAAATTACTTCCTCCTTTATATCTCCGCTTAGAAAAATGAGATTCTTTTTGGCGAGAATTGCGATATAGCTCGATTTTACTTCCTAGTATTAGGCTTTCTGACCCCCGATTTCTTCTAATTTTCATTTTAAATTGTAATTTTGTATAATAGAATGGTTCTTTTGGCCTCAGATTTAAAAAAATGCTCTTTAAAGACAATTACATTAATCTTACTTAATTTTATCTATCTGGAATCAAGAAATTTAACTGGATTGTGCTCGAAGACTTTCTAATAATATGGCCGGATCTATTCTTATTTTTTCAAAAGTAAGAATAATTAGAATAGAATTTAGTGGATAGAATATTAAAATTTAGCCATTTTTAAGCATATGTCTTCCATTTTGTGTCAAAAAATTTCAAAATTGAAAGCCAAATTAGAGAAATTAAGTAAAGTGTCACTTTATTTTGTCGCACAAATTTCATGACCAACACAACACTTTTACTCCAAACTCGAAATTAATGTATTTTAAAAACTTCTTTTGTTTATTAAATTAAAGAATACAAAACGACAAATACGTGGACACCAAAAATGTAGACCATTATTAACCTAGAAGGCAATTATTATGAAATAAATAATAGTAGTAAAAAACCACACTTTATTTTGTCCGACAGTGTATGTACATAGATTTGTATATTATATATATATATATATATATATATATATATATATATATATATATATATATATATATATATATATATATATATATATATATATATATATATATATATATATATATATATATATATATACATATATTTTTTTTTTATTTTTTTTACCCCAAACATTTTAAATACCTTAGTTTATAAATTGTAAAACAGTTTGTTTTCAAGGGGTTTTTGTTAATAATTTCAAGTAAATATTGTTCACTGAATCTCATTGAAATTGAATTCCAATGCACTACAGGAAAATTCTGCCAAAAATTTTTAGAGAAAATTTGTAAACTTTTGATAACTAAAGTTTTTAGGAAATTTTGAAAAATATATTATTATTAAAACTTACAAATATTATTTTTAAAAAATCTCTAGCTTAACATTCCTGTAAAGAAATAAAAAAGATAAATAAATGATTAAATAACAAATTACAGTTTTTTGTTTAATTTTAAATATTTTATTTTTAATTTACGAAAAATTACAATTTTTGACTTTACCTCTCCGAATTTAATGACATTTGATACAGACGTTATTCTTGTCAAAACTAGGACTAATTTAAAATTTCAGATAATTTCATCAAGTGCTTCGCGAAACACCGAGAGTTAAAATTTCTCGCGATATTTACAAATATCTTGCGAAGTATTTATTTTATAAGATATATGGAGATGTCATATTAAAGGTATCAAAATTGCCATTAGTACGACGTATAACATGATTTTTTTTCTTAACATCAAAATGGTCCATATCTCACGATTTTTCTTTCGCGGGTAAATATCTCTAAAAATGGTCTTTTCAAAAATTAAAAAAAAAAAAAATACATGTTAATGATGAAAATGTTTCCTATAACCGTGGAAAGTGGCATTCTGGGCGTTATAACAACAAATGTCATAATAAATACGAAATATTTATTGCAATTTGAATTGTTTTGTTTGTAATAAAATAGAAAAATCTCCCAATTTCTTCCAAAAATCATCCAAATGTAATAAAATTCGTCAATATTAATATTGACGCTGGTAACGCAAATGCCGAGTTTAAGTTTGATTACCGCTATATTTCGCGATTTATAATATGAGAAAAATTGAGAAAAATTGTCTTTTTAAAAATACGAATATCTTCCAAAATATTTACGTTACAACATTCATTAAGACGAATATTTAAAAGTAATGAATAGTTTAATTTTTTTATGAATAAAAAACCTTCATCTCATTGTGCTCCACTTGCAAAACTCTTGTTTTAAAAAAAAATGCCAAAAATGTTTAACTATAATTTCATTCATTCATCTCCATTATTCATTTTTATATTTTCACTTGTCTTTATAAATTATTTATAGGTATAACTAAAGCAACAAAAACAAATGAGTGTAAAAAAGAAAAAAATATTGCACCAAAGAAATTCATTTAAAAGTTTATACAAATATATATTTCGATGTTATAGTATTTAAAAACAGAAAAAGAACAACACAATTTTAACACAGACGAGTGTTTATAAAATGGATTATATATAAAATAACTTCTTCGGCATAATTGTCTGCTGTTTGAAGTGCAAACAAATTCTTTGCATATTTAAAGGCTCAATAAACAACATTATAACACAAATAGAAAAACAAAAAGTAATAGACAAAATTTATTATATGTACCAAGAAAAATTTAATAAAACAAAGAACTAAATAAAACTGTTTAAATTTAGTTATTATAACTTGTCATTGAAAGCCATAAAATATAAGAGGAAAATAGCAGATTTAGTAAACAAAAATAAGAAAACAAGAAAGGGATGTAATAATACAAAAAGCAAATAAAATATAAATTTTTCTAGCCATTAACCTTGAGACAAATAAATACGAATATAGACAACATTTTATTTTGTGTCTCGTTATGTTTCATATTGTATAATTTAAGCATTGAAAAAAATACAAAATGCAAAATACAGCAGAAAATTTTATATGCAAATATATAAATATTATTAAATTATAAATTCTTTGAATATATGAATAGATTTTGAGCAATAATTTTCGAAGATTTCTACAAACAGCAGCCAGACATGTTGATGAACTGTCGGTTATTATTATCAACTTTTCTTAGATAAATTAAATTAAAATTTTAAAATATTAAATAAAAGGAAATTATTTATAAATTTAAGTTTAAAACTAAAAAAAATAACATTAACAAAATTTCAATCTATTGAAATATTTAAAAGTAGACATATGAGTAATATTAATTATATGTTTGTAATTATTTATTACTCATACGCAACATGGTGTTATCCTGTAAATTTCACATAAAATTACTTTCGTTTTATATAATGCCATATTTGAACATAATTATTGTTATTAATAGAATCTGCTAAAAAATATAGCAGTATATCTCTTGAAATATCTTCGAATACAATAAATATACATAAAGTACGATAAAAGGAAAACTCAATAATCCTTTGACTTTTCGATTAGCACAATTTTTTTTTTTTTTTTTTTTTTTTTTGCAAAAATATAAATTGTTTTCAACACAACCTCCATTTAAGATAACAGATTCTGTTATTTCACTTACTTTTTATTTATTATTATTATTTTTTTTAATTTTTTTCCAATATACACCCATGCAGGTAATTCATAGCCAAATGTGTACTTTTTTAAAATCGATTAATCGGTTTTATATGTTGGTATTAATGCTCCCTAATTCTGAAATTCTTTACTAATTTTTTACTTCATATTAAGCTTAAGTTTCATACATGAACTAGTTAAAGAAGTATTCAACAACATTAATTTATTAAAAAGACGTTGGGTCTAATAAAATCTAATGCACAGTAGAGTGTCCCTAGGAAAGCCTTTTTCGAGATTTCGATGAAGGAAGACAGCGTAATTACGTAAAAATTTGCTTAATACGAAAAAAAAATGACTTAAAAATTAAAAAAAAAAAATTTTAAATTGGTTCCCTACCAGCAATTGAAAAATCATGGGTCCCATACATTTTGGTAAAAAAAGTTTGAATTTTTTAATGAGTATCAAAAAATTTTTTAATTTTATGTTGGTTTTGGAAAAAATATTTTAAAAATTTGTCCAATGGGATTTTGTTTCTCTAGAAGACTTTTTAAGACATTTTGATGAACAATTTTATGGGCAAATTTGGAAAATTATATATTACCAACAGTACGTACAACAATGCAAATCTTTAATATTTTAGCCTTAAGGAGAACAAAATTATAAAATTCTTATCAATTTTTTAAGAAAAATATCGAATTTTTTTTTTTTTTTTTTTTTTTTGCATGATGTACCAAAATTTTTAAAAATATATATTTTTTTTTTATAATTGGCTAAAAATTACGTATTGTTTGATACCCATTTCAAGACAAAACTCAATACAATTTCTTGGACGAAATGTTCTACACCCGCGACTTTCAATCGCTTGTAGGTAACTGAAAATAAATTTTAAGTTTTTTTATTATTTTTCTCATATTAAGCTAAATTTTACGCATCATTTGAGGGGTCTTCCTACAAAATTTTTGTCTACGGGACACTCTAATGCACAGTGGTTCCAAAACATTTTTTTTTTTGTTTTTTTTTTTTTACTAAAAATTTGTAACTTTTGAACCCTTGAAGATATCTCAACGGTCTTTATATCCTACACCACCATTGATGATTGGGATATTATTCTTTTGTGTTGATGTCTGTAACGCATAGACAAATTTATCCAACACCCATTTTAAAGTATACCAATCGACTAAGAATAACCTTTTAAATCGATCTAACGATGTCCGTCCGTAAGTCTGGCTGGCTGTCCATGTAAACCTTGTGCGCAAAGTACAGGTCGCAATTCAATGAAATTTCGCACATGAAACTGTTATGATACAAAAACGAAGCCTACTGAAGTTGGTTGTGATCGCTATATTATTTCCCCTAGTTCCCATACAAATGTTCCCTCGAAATAAAGTTTCAACAAAAATGCCTTAAAAATAAGAATATTTTAATGAAATTTGGTCCAAAGAAGTTCTTTATAAGTATAAATCTTTATAAAAATCGGTTTACAATTGACTATAGCTCCCATATAAACCCCCTCTAATGACAATCACTTAAACGTGCATAAATCCCATACAAATGTTAGTATCAAGTTCATATTCGACAAGGTGTTGGTCTACAATTTGCCTCAGGTCTAATATAAGGAGTGCGTTCAAAAAAATCTTAACATATATAATATTCAATAACTTGGAAACGGTTGATCTTAGAGTTTTTATTGTTTTTTTATTTAATTGATAATTTATTACAGATCAGAGAAAAATATAACTTTTATAGTTCTAACCACTACTTATGAACTTGTGGACCATTTGTGGTAACCCTTTCGTTAAAGATTTCATAGTTGCTTCAAAATCTTTTTGGAACAGTGTGCACATCTTAAATTAAAATTTTCGGTTTTTGGGACACCTTTTTTGTGCTCTTCAATTCACTCAATATTTTTATTTTTTTCTTTGTTCTAGCCTTTATAAGTTTTTTAATGTTTTGGAGCAAAATTCTATCCAAATTCTTGTCTGTGACCGACACCGAATTTTTTTTAAAACTCTTACAAACTTTAGCAGCAAAATTGATTTTAATTTTTTTCGCTTAATTTTTTCAATATTTGTATTATTGTAAATTTTTCTCAATTTCAATCCTCATATAATTCCCGTATGAAATAACATCAAAATTCAACTGAATTTGCCTAATCACCGAGTCCTTATTTTGATTATTTTAATTTATTTTAAACATTATTCAACTAACTAAGATTTCCAAATTAATTTCACTTAATTACCATTAATTCCTTTCTTTCACTCCCTATGGCTCCTTTTAAGCCACAAGAATTATCAAATATAAATCAAACCAACAAAAAACGAAAGAACAAAGAAAAACAAAATCAACGATAAAATTAACAAAAAACGCTGAAACCAAATATTTGTTTTCGAATATTTATTAAGTAAAAACATGCTTTTACTAAGAACTTCATAATTTTTTTACACTCTCTCCATTTTTTGGTTGTTTTATTCTTAAGAACATTAAGTACCAGCTTAAGAAAACAACTAACAGCCAGCAAAAATTTTTAGCTTTTTTTATGCTGCTTAAAAAAAATTTTCTATTTCCTTTGGCAACAATGCTTAAATAAATTAATTTACATTTTTTCTTATAAATATAACTTTAAAAGAGCAAAAAATTTGAAAGAACGAAGAAAAACATATAACCTTAATGCATTTGCATGTTTGAAGCAAATTTTATAAGGATGCAGATGTAGCTGCAAATTGTTAGCTAAAAGCTGGAATTTTATTTTCGACTTCTGATGTGTTTGTTCAAAGTAAATATTAAACAAGTAATTTAACGTGAAGGGGTAAAAGGGATGTTTTAGTTTTCTTTTATTTTATTATTCAGAATGTTTTTTTTTTTTTTAAGTTGTCATAAAAGTTTTTCATTGTATTTTTTTTTTTTTTTTGATAACGTTAATTTTTTCATTAGTTTCTTAACATTTCCGCTTTTTATTTAAGTTATTTTTGCTTCTAATTGTAGGATTTACTAAAACAAAGTTACTTTGAATAGGTATGTGAGAGGATAAATATGCGTTACAAAACGAAGGCCAATTTCACCGACTTTCACAAAGCAAGTAAGTGGTATGTGCTAGGGATGACAATCCCGAAATCTCGATCCCGAAAATTGCGGAATTTTTCTGGATTACTAAATCCCGAATCCCGCAAGACAGAACATTAAAATATTTACAGAAAATTTTCAAAAATAGATTACGTAGATAAGAACATTATAGGTCTGTATGCTCTTCTACTAGTTTTACTATTTTTGCAAGTATTTTACTCAAAAAAGTTTCTCTGCACATAAAAATAGTAAAAGTAGTAAACATTTCAAGAGAAATTGAATGTTTTATTTTTAACAAAGTCATGCAAATTTTGAATTTATGATTTACTTTTATAAATCTTACGTATACATAAATGTGTAATACTAATTTTGCACCTTTATGATCTTTGGAAAGGGCCTGTTTATGGGAGCTTTAGTCAATTATCGACTGATCATTTAAAAAATTGGTACATTGATTTGTGCTAATTCGTCTACACAATTATATTTTTGCCTGATTAACGCTCGTTTAAGTAAATTAGGAGAGATCCATGTATGTGGCTTACGGTTAATTATAGTCCAATGTTAAAAAATTGTATTTGGTGGTTTAACCCATTTCTTACCACTACCCGATCCCATTAAAATAAATTAATAAAATTTGGTATGGAGTGTATTTTGGTGATTGTGATCATAAAATCGAAAGATTTGTGATCCTAGCTATTTTAGTTTCCGAGATATTGCGTGTTGCGAAAACGCTTCAATGGTCAATTAGGGGTATGTTGTTTCGCTCATATAAGAAGTAGACGTTTAAACAAATTGTATGGCAAAATGAGTTTTAATCGTCATTTAAATTTAGTTTTGTAATTATTTTACAAATTGTTATGTTAAATATGTTAAATGTGAACAAAAAAATTTAAGTTGGACCATTCCAATTGAAATTTAAGGCAACTAAATAATGACGTAAAAACGTTAAATAACTTACGGTGTAAGACTAAATAATATCATATAATGTATAAAATAGATTATATATTAAATAAAATAAGTTACATGTTAAATCATCTCGATTAGGATTTCAATACGATGGTCAGGAAAGCATTTTGGTCCTTCGTACAGGCTGGCTAACCACGTTGTGCTTCAAACACAAATGTTACGTAAATCGATTCTGTTATTCTTGCAGAATATTCCCGAATTTGTAAAATCGTAAATACTGGTAATGTACCAAATGCACTGGCTCATAATACGATGAATTCCAATTGAAACAGGATTTGAAAATTGAGGTAATGTACCAATTTTCAAATGACTAAGAAAAAAATTAGTTTGCTTTCATTTATCCGTGCACATATGTTCACAGATTTTTCCTTTAGTATACCTTGAATATCATTGGAGATTTTATTTTGTTTATATTTTGATATCCACTTAATCTCATTTAATTAGAAACCCAAAATGAACTATCACTTTGAGGAGAGAGCATAGCCTTTTATAAAAAAAGGCTGTTTCGGAAATTATAAAGTTTTACCTATTCACATTGGTTTTTAAAATGTTTTAATACTTTGAATAAAAGATAATAATGTGCAATCAAATATTATGTTTTTCTTCAGCAAATTTTATGACCTTTAAAGAAAATTTATTATCTCTTTTTAAGACAATTGAAAAAATTTTGAATTTTTGTGATCATATTCAATATAATAGCATCCTTTACAAAATACACTTCATATTCAGGTAACGTCGATCATTTGGAAATTCTTTTTCTTACATTTGTTCTCAATAATTGCAAAAAATATAACCACTGGTAATTTGCTGACAATTACTAATTTTTTTACTTCATAAGTCATAAATAATGTGGAATACAACTTTTATAAGGCTAGAGTAAAAAATTCTATTGCAAATTAAGTCTTAATTCCAAAAATTCTATATTCGTTCATCAATAATTGTTTTCTTAATTATTTTGTATAATTTTAATATACTTACAGGAATCCATTTAATATAAGTAAAAAAATTAAATAAACATTTTATTTTTTATTGACACTAAAATTTATTTCACTATTTTCTTACTATTTCAAGTAAGAGCTTGTTTCTTAATTTTTTAAATTTTTCTTTTTTACTAGTTTTACTAGAATTTCAAACGAACAAATCTTATGTTTTGTTTATAAAAATAGTAATGAATTTCTTTAATTGAAATGTGTATAACAAATTTATTTTTTCCTTATATTTAAAATGTGTTTTCATGAGAAATATCAATCCCGAATCCCAAAAAATCCCGGGATCCCGAAAAATCTTGGAATCCCGTGATTTGAAATTACAAAGTCCTAAATCCCGGGATTTGCAAAATCCAGTCCCGTTTGGCATCCCTAGTATGTGCATTGTTAAGTGTTTTTTTTTATACGAGGATCGATTTTGTGAGAAAATTTTTAACTTTTTTTTCAATTTGAAATCTAATCATTTTTTTTAACATTAATATTTAAGTTGGAAAGAATGGATTAATTATTATGAAAAAATAAGTTTAATTTTTTTAATTTATTCCCATTTTATTTCTTAAATGTGAAAATATATATTTTAAATGACGTAAATTAATTGAGTAGATTATTTTGACATTTCAGAATTTTCAATACACTAACAAAATTTAAAGTTATCAACAAAAAATGTTGGATTTGAAAATTATATTAATTATCAAAAGATAATACTTAATAATAATCATAAAAAGAAATATAAAAGAAGACATCTTTTTAATGATTTAAATTACCCAAAGTGGCAGAACATTCGAAATTAAAAATAATAATAACAACAAAAAATAATTGTATATTTTTATTATTATTTTGAGATCTAGCAGCAAGAAATTTGAGTTTTGTTATTATACAAATAATTTTCAAATTAGTAACAATTTAAAAGTAAGCAAATAAATATTTCAATTTTGGGAACTAAAGGAGTGTTTGAGAAATATGAAAAATATTTTCCTTAATGAGAATATTTTCAACATGCTATTTTTTTGAAAATAAAGTAGGAGGAAATTGTTGTAAAACTTATGTCTATATAAAAGCAATCAAACAAAACTGCATGCTCAGCATAATAAGATGCACAGTGGGTTAAAACAGAAATTTTAAAAGTACGTTCTAGTTGTCAAAAGGGGATGAGAGTTTGAAAAAAAAAAATACATATTAAGGGCTTATATTCAAAACAAGTCATATGCAGATTTAAAAAAAAATCTTGCGTCAGATTCTTTAGTTTTCTGTTTTTTATAAATGGTATTTATTTTGAAGTCAAAAGGTAATTCTAACACTATCTTTTTCACTTTTTGTTGTTGGGGCTATCTACAAACAATATATATTTTTTTTTTAAGGAAAAAGGGGCTATCTGTATGTTTTTGTTTGATTTTCAAAGTAGTGTAAAAATAAAAATTGATAAATAATGAGAAGTTTCTTTGCGATTTGAACTTTTTTTAAATATTTTGAATTAGAATCTTAATATATCTCATAAAAAGTATGTTATTTCAATGCAATCTGAAGTAAAAAGTCATTAAAGTTATATTTCTGACCTTTTTTTGTAAGTTTATAGACCATACGCTGCTACACCCATCAACATTTTATGAGTCTAAGTGGAAGCATTAAACCTTGGATTTAAAGATGGAAATAAAAAAATAGAAATAAAATTCGTGATTATAAGCAAAAGGCACTGCGAACTATGGCCCTAGAAAATTTGGCCCCAAAATACTAAACGAAAAATAGTCCCAATTATGGGGCAATTTTTCATAATGAATCATTTCCCCAAAGTTGTTGGTAATATAACCCCAACAAATGTACAATATTACCCCAAACTTGAAATAAAAAAGTGGCCCAATTATTGGGACAAATTTCCATAGCGAAAAGTTATCCCAAACAAAAATGAAATATTACCCTAAGCTGAAACTAGAAATGATGCAAATATTGGGGCATTTTTCATAACGAAAAAAAATAACCAAATCAAAAATATGCTTCCCAAAAGTCACTGAATTTGTTTATGTATTTTAAATAATTCTGATAATAATTAATTGTGGTATAAAAATTGTTGCCCCTCACTTCTTAGTTAACGATTTATAGACCTTTAAATTTTCTTTATTATTACACGTCCGATATAAATTGGAAGAAATTATAATTTTTTATCAAAAATGTGGAACTTTAAACATATTTTTGTATTCGAAAAAAGACTACTTAGCGAAGCCATTTTTGAAGGTTCTAATCATATTTGAGTTGTTGATATGCAATTTTTGCAATATTTTCCGCATGCATTTTTTTCAAAATTTTATTTATAATTTTAATTTGAACACATTTCCGTTTTTTTTTTTAGTAAACACATCTGTTATTTGACAGTTCCAACGTTTAAAGATGGTCCTGCAAACCACAAAATTTCGCTTTTTTATCTCCTGATTAGTATCATAAATTTAACATAAATTAACATATTTTACGGCTATATGAACATTTTTTAACACATATTAAACAAATAAAGACAAAACGGGCTATCTACCATAACTTCGCGAATAATGGAGTTAAAAGATTTACTTTTCAGTGTGAGGTTTAGTAGACACAATATTAATAACTCGTAGAAGACCGGATTGCAAAATGTTGCAAATTGAGTGAAATAAACAGTTTTTATGTTCTTCTGAGCAATTGAGTTTTTGCATATGACCCGTTTTGAATATAAGCCCTCGATATACAGAAAAAATTAATTTTGCTTGCCTAAACTGAAAAAAAAATAATATTTTCTTTAAAAATATTCTATTTAACATCTTTCTTTTTCTCTCTTATTTCATTTGACAAACTTAATTACATTTTTACCTAACATAGTAAGTAATAAAATTATTTACATCTTAATAAATTTATGGCTCATAGTGCATTAGTAGGCAGACTGTAGTAGTACAGTAGTAGTAGTTCTTGTAATATGACAACAAATACTCAAAATAAAATACAGTCGAACACGTTTATAACGAACCATGTCAACAGCGAACAGTTATCTTCGGTCCCATTGATTTTACACAAAATTTTCCATACAAATAAATACGTTTATAACCAACACGGTTATAGCGAACTTTTTTATAACTAACACATTTTTATGGTCCCAAGAAAAATATCTCATACAAAAAACTATATTTATAATGAACTCCCACAAATATAAATTTTAGATTAATAAAATTGCACATTTCAAAATGTAAAAACTAACTTTTATTTATTTCAATTTAAATCATTCGACAAATAGAAATAATTTTCGTTAATTTCAATTTAAAGGAAATTTATTTTTATAGTTGTTTAACATAACGCATACATATTAACGAAAATAGTAAACGTAAAACTGAACTTGTAAGAGGATTACAAATTAAAATATTTGAAAATCGTTATTCCTAAAAGAGTAAAGATCTCAAAACATGGCAAAGTCAAAACCTCGGTAATAAAAGAAAACGTTGAATGAGTATAAATAAATATAAACTCAGTTTCCTATTGGACAATGACTGATGAATGCAAACGAATATTTTTTCGGATATGTATATTAAAATCATTGATATTTAAAACAAATACAGCCCATTTTAAAAGGAAAGAAATGTGCTTTTATTACAAATATAAGTATCGTAATCGTATACGTACCTATATTTTTTTAATAAATATTTTTTATGGAATTTTACGGATATAACGAAATACGTTTATAACGAACTTAATTTATTTGGTCCTTTCGAGTTCGTTATAACCGTGTTCGACTGTATTATTATTTTTTCTCTCATACAACTCAGCCAGATCAGGACATAAACATATATGTCTTGTATACATACATAACACATACACATACATGTTCTTTTCTACACACAGTCACAAATCTGTTTTCATGAAAAAGTTAAAATAAAAAAATCATCATGAAATATAAATCATTATAGAGAGACTAAAGAATGAGAAAAAAAAACAAAATAAATAAACTTAAGCACACTTTTAAGACTACACAACAAAACAAGAAAATGTAGCATACTTCAAGGCTTCTTGTAGTTATTTTCTTTACTTAAAAAAAAAAAAAGTTCAAACAACAAATCATCATAGTCATACAAATAATGACTTAATTTTTTGTCACATTTTCTGATGCTGTTTCTCTAGAGAAACACTAAAAGGTTTAAAATTTTTGTTTTTCCTTTTAAGATTTTTTATTTTGTTTTACAAATCTTTCTCTTAGTCTTGCAATTTTTTTTTATAATTTTTAAAGTTAATTTAGAGAGGTATCTAAAATATTATAAAATTATTATTTTTTTTTAATCTTTGTTGTAACCAAGAAATAAGTTTTTAATAAAATTCAAGAATTTTTTAGCAAAAACAAATGTTTTTCATAATAGTTAACTGCACTAAATATTAGAAAGTAATAGTTCGTCCATAATGCCTATAATAACTTATTAGTTAAAAGCTTAATGTAACTTTATCGCTATTCGTTATTGTTCCTCATTCCTTGCTTTTTCTTTAATACATATAAGGACTGCGCACGAAAAAATCTGAACATACAAATCTGCTTATAGAAACTAAATAAGTGGGTGAATTTTTTTAAAGTGATATTTTTATTAATGACTGTTATGTTCAAGTTCTAAACATAAAGGAATAAATTAGTTCCTGTTGGTTTTTAAGCAAATATCTGATATTTTCCGGAATTATACTAATTAAAGATTTTATTGTGTTTCGGTCACTTTTTTGCTCGAATAAGCCCACTTATTTTAAACTCAGTTTAATTTTATGCTGAGCTTTTAATATCCTTTAAATTGTTTTTTACTAGAGTCCAATATCTTTCAATTGCACGGAGTTTCGGACAAATTGATGGATTAGCCTTTTTCGGTACAAACTCTTACAATTTCTTTGATACAACTCCATTGTTTTTTTGTTGTAATGAGAAGAAGCGGAAACAGGCCAGAAAACAGCGGATACACCGAATTTTATTAGTAAAGGGAGAAGTTTTTTCCAAAGGCACTCATTCACGTATATTTCTGTGTTAATGCAACCATTTTTTACGAATGAAGATCTTTATTCCTGTATATGCATATGACTTACCAAATCAAAAACTTTCTTGGTAATTTTGATTTCTTTTTTCATGTTATTTTTACCTCCAAATTCTTGCTTGCGTTTCTATTAGGATTTTTTTCTTACTTTAAAAGTCTTCAGGCTGGACTTCCTTTCAAATTTTCTGGTAAATATTCAAAGGAGAAAATTTACAATCAAAGAGCTAACATGTGAATTACTTAGCTGAAAGAACAAATTTAAATCACTTTTATTTTACGTTTCAGAGGCTCTAAAAAGCACACTTCAGTAAACTAAAATTTATAAATTTTTTTTCAAACTACTAATAATAAAAATATAAAAAAATAACTTAGCACTAGCAAAATTACTTCAAATAAAACTATAAAGTCAAAAGACTACAATTAAAAAAAGTGTTAGACAAGTTAGAAAAACTAAAACAAATTTGCTATTCAGTATAAAACAAAATGATATGTAACTTCTTATTTCAATTTATTTAGCAACATGTCTAAATTAAATACAAGGGTGTTGTAAACATCAGCACAAACTCATAATACTCTTCTAATTTTAGCAATATTCGAGACGAAACCGAACAGGAACGGAATAAAAACTGAACTGAAACCGAACTGAATTAGAACTGAACTAGAACTGAACTAGAACTGAACTAGAACTGAACTAGAACTGAACTAGAACTGAACTAGAACTGAACTAGAACTGAACTAGAACTGAACTAGAACTGAACTAGAACTGAACTAGAACTGAACTAGAACTGAACTAGAACTGAACTAGAACTGAACTAGAACTGAACTAGAACTGAACTAGAACTGAACTGAACTAGAACTGAACTAGAACTGAACTGAACTAAAACTGAACTAGAACTGAACTAGAACTGAACTAGAACTGAACTAGAACTGAACTAGAACTGAACTAGAACTGAACTAGAACTGAACTAGAACTGAACTAGAACTGAACTAGAACTGAACTAGAACTGAACTAGAACTGAACTAGAACTGAACTAGAACTGAACTAGAACTGAACTAGAACTGAACTAGAACTGAACTAGAACTGAACTAGAACTGAACTAGAACTGAACTAGAAATGAACTAAAACTGAACTAGAACTGAACTAGAACTGAACTAGAACTGAACTAGAACTGAACTAGAACTGAACTAGAACTGAACTAGAACTGAACTAGAACTGAACTAGAACTGAACTAGAACTGAACTAGAACTGAACTAGAACTGAACTAGAACTGAACTAGAACTGAACAAGAACTGAACTAGAACTAAACTAGAACTAAACTAAAATTGAGTCTTCATTGAGACGGAAGTGCAAGAGAATAACGTCAATAGTTTTTTAGGTTCACAAAGCTAACTATGGCCTCTTCCTTACTTAAACCAGCATTAGCATTATACTTTTCTATAAATTGTTTTTATTTCATTTTCCATCTCAAACTTCTAAATTACAAAAATTTTATTTACGATTTTATTTTTTTCTTAACAGCTGCAACAATATTCTTAATATTTAACAAAATAAGAAAAGGAAGTTTATAACTTTAATATTTAAAAAAATTTTCTTTAAAATTTGCAAAGTAAGCATTAAAAGCCATACTGTTCACATTAAGCGGTTACTAACAATTAAGTATAGCAAAAGAAAACATTTACTAATTGAAAAGCTACATTTACAGTAGACAGATCTTATTGCAAAAATACTATTTTTTATTTATTTATTTTTTTTTTTATTATTTTTTTTTAAAGTTTTCAATAAAAGGTTTGAAACAAGAACCTTATGCACACACTAACAGTGTATAAATTAACATTATTAAATAAACATATACATACGAAAAAAGGTTACATTTATTCATCAACACTAACAAAGTAGAGTCGAAGTCAGAGATAAATTAGCAATTTCGGTAAAAGAATTGCAGTATTATTCTGATTATTTGCTTTTTGTTTTTCTTGCTACCTAAACAAACAAAAAATAACAACGCACATTAACAGTTTAAGAAATTTCCATTTTTACAAAAAATTTTGCATATATGCGTAGTACGTTTGAGTAAGGTTTTTTATATATGCCCTTTACAGTTTTCGCTTAACGATCCTGCAGCAGAGAAATAAACCCAACCCATCAACTATTTCACGCCACCAGCTGTGAATCTGGTCTTTTGTGTGTTAATGTATGCTAAAGCTTATGTGTAAGTTTGCATCGGTGCATAATGACGTATATAAAAAGGCATTATTTTTAATGGAGGAATGTTGAATTTCTTTATGTTTTTTTCCATTGTCGTTGTGTAAATATTAGTGCACATTATGCATGTTGTTCTCAGGGGGAAATCATTCAAGTGACGCTTGCGGTTTTGTGTTTTTAAAGTATGTTTTTATTATTTTTAGCAATTTACTTACATTTTCATTTATTTTTCAGTAGTTTTTTCTCTGCAAAATATAAAGTGATGAAGAAAATTTGGCGAATTTTTATTGCAAGACTTGAAGTTTTTCATGGCAACTCGCAGGAATTAACTAAAGGAAATAGTTCAGTTCTAGTTTAGTTCCAGTTCAGTTCTAGTTCAGTTCCAGTTCAGTTCTAGTTCAGTTCTAGTTCAGTTCTAGTTCAGTTCTAGTTCAGTTCTAGTTCAGTTCTAGTTCAGTTCTAGTTCAGTTCTAGTTCAGTTCTAGTTCAGTTCTAGTTCAGTTCTAGTTCAGTTCTAGTTCAGTTCTAGTTCAGTTCTAGTTCAGTTCTAGTTCAGTTCTAGTTCAGTTCTAGTTCAGTTCTAGTTCAGTTCTAGTTCAGTTCTAGTTCAGTTCTAATTCAGTTCTAATTCAGTTCTAGTTCAGTTCTAGTTCAGTTCTAGTTCAGTTCTAGTTCAGTTCTAGTTCAGTTCTAGTTCAGTTCTAGTTCAGTTCTAGTTCAGTTCTAGTTCAGTTCTAGTTCAGTTCTAGTTCAGTTCTAGTTCAGTTCTAGTTCAGTTCTAGTTCAGTTCTAGTTCAGTTCTAGTTCAGTTCTAGTTCAGTTCTAGTTCAGTTCTAGTTCAGTTCTAGTTCAGTTCTAGTTCAGTTCTAGTTCAGTTCTAGTTCAGTTCTAGTTCAGTTCTAGTTCAGTTCTAGTTCAGTTCTAGTTCAGTTCTAGTTCAGTTCTAGTTCAGTTCTAGTTCAGTTCTAGTTCAGTTCTAGTTCAGTTCTAGTTCAGTTCTAGTTCAGTTCTAGTTCAGTTCTAGTTCAGTTCTAGTTCAGTTCTAGTTCAGTTCTAGTTCAGTTCTAGTTCAGTTCTAGTTCAGTTCTAGTTCAGTTCTAGTTCAGTTCTAGTTCAGTTCTAGTTCAGTTCTAGTTCAGTTCTAGTTCAGTTCTAGTTCAGTTCTAGTTCAGTTCTAGTTCAGTTCTAGTTCAGTTCTAGTTCAGTTCTAGTTCAGTTCTAGTTCAGTTCTAGTTCAGTTCTAGTTCAGTTCTAGTTCAGTTCTAGTTCAGTTCTAGTTCAGTTCTAGTTCAGTTCTAGTTCAGTTCTAGTTCAGTTCTAGTTCAGTTCTAGTTCAGTTCTAGTTCAGTTCTAGTTCAGTTCTAGTTCAGTTCTAGTTCAGTTCTAGTTCAGTTCTAGTTCAGTTCTAGTTCAGTTCTAGTTCAGTTCTAGTTCAGTTCTAGTTCAGTTCTAGTTCAGTTCTAGTTCAGTTCTAGTTCAGTTCTAGTTCAAAATTCGCTATAACTTAGTGCAATATACTTTTTTTTTTTTTTCAAATTAAAATTTAAATTTAAATAAATTTAAAATAAAAATGCTATACTTGTAAAAATTAAAATAAAATATAAGCACAGTTTGCAATTCAATGTGTTTTGTGCGCTCCAGCATGAAATGCCACCATATTTATTTTGTGGTAAAAAGTTTTTTCATATGCTGCATCTGCAACATAAAAGAGGCATGAACGCACCCACATACTAATATTTGTTTATTTTTTTTTTATTTATTTTGAGGGTATGAGAAAGGTTTTTATTTCGCTTTCGGTTTTTTATTTTTATTTCAAATTTATTTTTAATCATATTGTTGTTTTTGTTACTACTCTATAAGGGTTCTTTTTTAATTTTAAAAAGTATGAAAATTGATACTAGCCTGCAAAAGTAAAGTTTGAGGCTATGTCTACACAATAGCTCACAACAAACATTAAAAAACACACATGCTTAGCAGTTCTCAAAAGTTGTATTTTTTTCTTGAATTTACTAGCTGTGAAAACATGAGAGTGTTTGAACAAAAAATTATCTTTTGTACGCCTAGAGGTTAGCAGATTAAAAAAAAAACATATATGTTAGTAATGCTGACGGAGATGATGATGTTGTACTTTTTGTTGTCGCTGTTATTTCTAGAGACACTAAAAATTGTTTTAATTTTTTTTATTAATTTTTGATGCATGCGTTATTACTGCTGGAATTCTTACTGTGCACAATATGCACAGCACATATACATACATGTATACCACAAAAGCATTCACACAGTAACTCTTGAAATTAACCCAAAAATTGTTTTAAGCCTCTTACGTTGTCATGCCATTTTTTTTTTTTTTTTTTTTTTTTTTGATAATAATCTTTTATCTTTAGGTCCTTTTTAAATATTATTATTATTTTTTATATCTTTTTAATTATTATTCTTTTTTTTTCATTTTATTGACATGATTAAATTATGAACTAAAAATTGAACTGGAACGGAACTAAATCTTAAGTAGAACTGAACTAAATCTAAATGAGAACTCAACTAACAACTTTCCAAAAGTTTTGTTATAATTTATTGTAGTTAATTTTTTCATCGAAACTGTAAAAAATAGATATAAGTTTCTCTTGCTGTTCATAATAATTTATAACACAACGACAAAAAAAAATAATAATAATAACTATTTTAAGAAGAAAACCTCTAAAAGTTCTTTGAACCCATCATTCCGTTGGCTTGTTTAATATATAAAAAAATATTAATTTTTATATTTTCTAACCATAGCCTGACATGTGTGTTTTAATAATCTAATATTTCCCTGTTATTTAGTTGTTTAGTTTTATGAAGCTAGATATGTTATAGTCTACTGATAAAATATGCAGTTTTTTTATTTTTAAGTGCAGGACTATTTTTGATTATGATTTATATGTTTTCTAGTCATTTTTAAACAAGCTTTTAGTTTTTATTAATACGATTTCATGAGGTTTATACGCTTTTTGAACTTTTGAATAATTTTCGTAATTAGCGTTAGTTTGTTTAGCAATGTTTTTTTTTTTTTTTTTAATTGACTTGTAGGGTGCAAGTGCTTTTGTATATTTTTTTATAAAGTCAACATTCTATAAATTTATATAGAGATGAAAATTTAAATGAATAGGAGTTGAGGTTAACAACCAGCTAATTTTTAATAGTTTGCTTCTAAAATTTTTTAATGGTTATCACTACCCTGCAGACAACAACACATATTTATATGATACTTTTTGAATATATGGCAGATGTTTCCACAAGATATAGTGAAAAAAAACTGATTATTTCCAAAAATTTTGTGAAAAATATTTGATCTTATTTTTTATTCAGTTCTTTAACAAAAATCAAATTGTAAAAAAAATAATGCCTTTTTGTGCATTTTATTCCATATAAGTTAAGGCAGCATAACATGTTATAAATTTGCAACTAATCCATAAAAAAACAAAACTCAACAGACCGTCATATATCTTATTTTAGTATAATAATATATGGACATTTTTGCCTATTGCTGTCGAATTTTAAATGGGTATACAAACAGTTTTGACTGCACGGAGATTAGAAAAAATAAACAGTCGTCAGCATAAAAATAAATACATGTATTTAGATAAACCAAAGAAAAAATTAAGCACAATAATAAGACTACTTCTTTTTGTAGTTTACTAAGTGCAAAAATAAAAAATTTCTCTACGAAAAAAATAAATACTGTATTTAAGGTCATAATCCGATTTGCTCAATTGAAAGACAGCGACAATTCCCCAACATTTTACACTACAAAAATCCCTAAAATTCCAGGGAGTTTAAGCTTTTGGTGAATTTTTTTTTTTTTTTTTTTTGCGACATAAAAAGGTTTATTAAATAAACCAATAAACTTTTTTAGTTATTTCGTATAAGCTTAAACATTATTTATTAAGTCATCATATAAATACTGCCGACTATAGAATAGACTGGCAACAAATCCCATATACTGACAACAGTAAAAACGACAATATATTGCAGAAAATTCTGTCCTGTTATTCGTTTGCTGCTTGTTTTCACTTACCAATAATAATTTGTAAATTCCGGACTATTGATAAATAATCTCTTATATTTACAGTATATATATATATATATATTTTTTTTTTTTCGATATTCTTATGTAAATACTCTCAGTTGTATTGTACATAAAGTTATTTTCACTTCTATAAAAATCTTGAATAATCAAGAAAAATGAATTCCTAAATGAAAACTAAATGTAAGTAAAACAAAAAATACTGAATGAAATTAACAAAAGCAACAAAATATTACTTTGCATATTTTTTTTTTTTATAATATTAAGGATAATAAATAAACAAAAAAATACGCCACCAAAGGGATGTTTAGTAGTACTAGCATAAGTAACAATTTTTCTTTTTTTTTTTTTTTTTTAAATATAATTCTCAACAAAAATTAATTTTACCAAATAAATCCATAAATAAATAAAAAAGTACTTTATTAAACATATATGGGTATCATAGTACTAAACTATGGTATTATTTTCCAAAGCATTCCATTATAATTAAAATAAAACTTAACAGGAACTAAAATAAATTAAACTGCAAATGAATTAGAAATAAAAAATTAAACTTAAGCTACACTAGAACTGTATAGATTTAATAAACTAGAGTCTAGTAAAACTAAAGTCAGACAAAACTCTATGCTCAACTATACATCGGACTATTGTTTATATTTTAATCTGGACTTTATTGCTAACTATAGAGTCAAACCGAACTAAAACTTAACTAGAATTGAACTAAAATTAAACAGGAACTGAACTGGAACTGAACTAGAACTGAACTAGAACTGAACTAGAACTGAACTAGAACTGAACTAGAACTGAACTAGAACTGAACTAGAACTGAACTAGAACTGAACTAGAACTGAACTAGAACTGAACTAGAACTGAACTAGAACTGAACTAGAACTGAACTAGAACTGAACTAGAACTGAACTAGAACTGAACTAGAACTGAACTAGAACTGAACTAGAACTGAACTAGAACTGAACTAGAACTGAACTAGAACTGAAATAGAACTGAACTAGAACTGAACTAGAACTGAACTAGAACTGAACTAGAACTGAACTAGAACTGAACTAGAACTGAACTGGAACTGAACTAGAACTGAACTAGAACTGAACTAGAACTGAACTAGAACTGAACTAGAACTGAACTAGAACTGAACTAGAACTAAACTAGACCTGAACTTGAACTGAACTAGAACTGAACTAGAACTGAACTAGAACTGAACTAGAACTGAACTAGAACTGAACTAGAACTGAACTAGAACTGAACTAGAACTGAACTAGAACTAAACTAGACCTGAACTTGAACTGAACTAGAACTGTGCTAGAAGTGAGCAAGAAGTGAACTAATAAGTTGAACTGGAACTAAATTTAAATAAACTGAACTAGAACTGAACTAGAACTGAACTAGAACTGAACTAGAACTGAACTAGAACTGAACTAGAACTGAACTAGAACTGAACTAGAACTGAACTAGAACTGAACTAGAACTGAACTAGAACTGAACTAGAACTGAACTGGAACTGAACTAGAACTGAACTAGAACTAAACTAGACCTGAACTTGAACTGAACTAGAACTGTGCTAGAAGTGAGCAAGAAGTGAACTAATAAGTTGAACTGGAACTAAATTTAAACTAAACTGAATAACTTTTTAAACGCAGTACTTTTATACCATTGTTATAAAACTTTTACACCATTTCTGGCTAAAAAATCAAAAATAAAATAACAAGCATACAGAAATAAACCCTTTTTATAGCTTCTGTACATTGTGACTCTAAAGAATATTTCTTTGTGATTTAATATGCTCTATATGGATTTTTGTATTTAAATAAAGCAAATAAAAGTACTTCCACTGTATGAACTGGAATGGAAAAAAGCCATACAGCAGCAGCTAAAGGAGAAAAAAATATGAAACGCCAAGGAGGGCGGACAACGTGTTGGTTTTATAAATATTTTATGAGTATTTAAAACTGAGTGTTGAATATCAGTTTTTTGCTTGCGTTTGCATGTCTGTATAAGCATGTGTTTATATTTTTGTATAAGAGCAAAAATTCTATTTCTTTTTTTTAATATATTTGAACTCTTTATATGTTTGCGTTCTTTTTTTTTTTTTTTTTTTTTTTTGTCATCATTTATTTTTTCTATTGTATTTTTATTTTTTTATTTATTTTTATTGATTCTTAAATCATCAGGTTTCATAAGTGTCAAAGGGATTTCTGAAGAAAGTAAATCACAATGAAACTCATGTCCTTATAATGGATACATAGACACAAATGTCTTTGTGTTTTTTAGTATTTTGATTGCTATGAAACTAAATACGAAACTTTTGAGTTAAGTTAGATTTTTGTGGTCTGCTCTGTCGTTTATTTACTTGTTTATGGTTCATTTCATTGATAAATTATTTATTAATCTTGTTACATTATTTTTATTTATTCTTTTAGTTTTGTTACACTTATTTGTGCTATTTCGTTGATTTGTTTATTTTTATTTTTTTGTATTTTCCATACATACATTTGGGTTTCGTGTTTGCATAACTTTCATTTATTTGCTTTATTTCTCTTTGGTATTTATAGTATAGTTTCCTTTTTCTCAAATTTAGCAAAATAATCTTTACTATGTATGTCTAACATGTATTGTTTAACTTTATATGGTTTCTGCAACAGGAAAAAATAGATAGTATAAGCGAAATTTAAAAATGCAGCACAAAAGTTTTCTACTGTGTTTTCTTGTCTTGCTACCTTCTGCTTGTTTAATTTTTGTAAACAATTTTATTTTTTCCAATTTGCATTACAGAAGACATGGATATTAAATTTATTCTCAAAAATATATTATTTTTATCATATTCCCATATTTTAGTAGTTGTAAACTTTTGACTTCTAGCTGAATTCCTATAAGAAGCCATTTGAACCAGCTGACAAATTTCAAATGAAGTTTATTTTCAAAATAAATTTATTTATAAAAATACAATTTACTTTAAATTAAAATAAACTAAAATTTGATTTTACAGGTAGTTTTAAAGAGAATTATGACTTTTTCTACTGTTGCCGCTTGTTCTGCAGCCAGCTGCTGTTTCAGTTGAGTAACTTAGCCACATTTATTTTTTCATTGCTGACTGCTTCTTGATTTAAAGTTACTAAATTTTCGTTTATTTTTTGTTGCTTTTTAAACTCTATGTTTTATTTTATTTTTATTTTTATTTCCCAATTTAATTTTTTATTTCATATTACAAAGTTTGTGAAATACTTAGAAATATTTGATGGAGGGTGAACAGTAGAAAGAAATATTCTATCTAGTGTGTCAGGAAAAAAGGAAATGAAAATAGTTTAAAACATTTTTAGAATAAATTTGGCAAATGCGAACTGCTTGCTAAAATAAAACATCTCTTTGGAAATATGGGACTAAAAAAGTTAAAACAAATTAAATCAAGTGTACTTCAATTCCTGCTGAATTCTAGTTCAGTTATAGTTCAAGTTCAGTCCCAGTTCAGTTCTAGTGCAGTTCTAGTTTAGTTAAAGTTCAGTTCTAGTTCATAGTTCATTAATCAAAATTTAGTCTCTAAATGATGATGGCGGTTCAGTTCTAGATAACTAAGGTTGAAGAGTATTCTATAGTGAAGATTATGGTCTAATGTATAGTCAGGACTATACATTAGACTATAATAAATTCTTAGTCAAACTATAATCTATTTGATTATCATGGATTTAGCCATGATTTTAAAGCTAAACGAAAGCAGATAGAGCCAAAAGAGTGAAAGTCTGTGATCACTCAAATTTCTGACAAAAATCGATTTTTATTTGAAAAACATAAAAATCGATTTTAAGGCTAAACAAAAGCAAGATCTGTGATCACTCATATTTCCTATTAAAAACAGATTTTTGTATGAAAAACATAAAAATCGATTTTAAGGCTATAGTGTGTAGTAAATATAATAGTCTTCTCTATAGTAAATACCATAGTCTATTCTATAGTCAACTATATCTCAAACTGTAATATATGTACTAGTCAAAACAGTGGCTAAATCTATAGTCAAATCTATAGCCAATTATATAATCCAGAATATAATGTATTCCACTATAATCTATTTTTTAGTCAAGGCTCTAGTCTATGCTATAGACAAGACTCTAGTCAATACTTTTTTCTATTCTATACTTAAGTCTATTGTATAGTCAAGACTGTGGCTTTTTGTATAGTTAACAAATGTATTCTAATTTCGACTAGTATATGTTTTAATCAAGACTATAGTATAATTTATTCACGGCCAATCTATTCTATCGTCAAGACTATAGCATTTGGTCATGACTATAATCTATTCTATTGTCAAGCAAAAATCCCTGTTATAGTCAAGACTGTAATCTATCTATAATCAAGACTATATTTATACTATGGTTTATTCTATAGTCAAAACCAAAGTTTACTCTACAGTCAAAACTCTACTTAACTTCACAGGTAATTCAATTTTAATGCAGTTCAAGTCATACATTTCTTACTGTAGGGTGCTTGCAACTTATTTAGTGGCATTTAAAAGCAATCACTTAAATATAGCATTTTTTTAGAAAAACTGAAAAAGATAAAAAACTAGAATAATTTTGCCGTAGAATAATATGTTTTGCTTGTGATGTTCTTGTTCGAAATGTTTTTTAGTCGTTTCTACAATGACATCGTAGGCACATTTACAATACACATATATTTCATAACTAACTGTTATTGCTAAAGAGCCTTGTTTAAGTTCTTTTTACAATATTGAGAGTATATTTGTATGCATGTTTGTGGCAGCCATTGAGTGCTGGTTATAGTTTTAAACAGCACAAGACTAAAACAATAACTGAAGAAAAGTTATAAAATTGGTAGCAACAAGCAAAGTGCAGAAGACATAAAGTGAAAAAGATGGTGAGAATGCAAGAAGAAAACTTTATTGAAGAGTATTTCTATAAACAAATCAAATTTGTAAGTTTTTCCTTTTTGCCATTATATAAATAAATGAGTTTTATGAACTTAAGTTTTTTCTATGGTTTTTTTTTTCTCTAAGCATTGTCGTGCTATTATTTTCCTTTTCGGAAAAAAGTGTTGCTTACAAATGGCTGAAACAAGAAGGGAAGAAAAAAAGAAAAGAAGAAGAGCAAGTTATTGTCTTAATTGCATTTTTTTCTTTCTAGCAGTTATTCATTCAAAGGGGCAATATATACACAGAGAAAACAGATTGATTGTGGCAACCAAATTTTTAGCCAACCGAATTTAGTCGGTTACATGTACTATCTTGAAATTCGGTTGGAATTGCCGAATTTTATAATTACCCCAATTATGTAATAAAAATATATTCGGTTGTAGTAATAGTAATATATTTGCGGTTTCTATATATTAAAATTAGGGGTGCCCAATAAAAAAGAAACATATTTTTATCGTTTTTAATACATTTTATTGTAAAAATTTTAAATTTTTAACGCTAAAATTTAAAGAATATTAGAAATTTGTGGATAATAATCTTACAAAAAAAAAAAAAACTTACAAATAAATTAATTTGATGTATGTCTTCTATACAGGGACCGTTGCACAGTGGGGTCAAACGCAAATTTTGTGGTAATAAATCTGTATCTCCTAAACTACTGCTCGGATTAAATGTATGGAAGAGTTGCAGAGGAGGACCTAAGCTTTCAGAAAAATCATCTTGCGGTCACCCTGTGATAACACAAGAAAATCTACAGGGTGTCAAAATTGACTACCTCGAGTATGTAAAAGTTTAAAAAAATCGTAACTTATACAAATGAAGTCCGATTTTAAAGATTTTTCCATCTCTGTAAAGTGCTTGACAAGCTAAAGAAAAAATGGGCTTACTTATCTAAGTTATCTCTTACAGTTAAAAATATATTTACACTTGAATTTTGATTTTTTGATTTTATGGCTCGACTTTCTTTTGTTTTTCGAGAATAAGTCCTGAGGTATATGAGATAAAAATTTTTTAAAAATATCTGATAATTTGCTATATATTTCAAAATAACGTACTGAAAGAATTTTTGCATTATCTCAATACGTCTAGACGTGAAAAATATTCAAATTCAGCACTCTGAAATTGGTATGAAAAATGGCTATTTTTGGCAAAAATTTAGTACAATTCTTTCACTTTTTTCTCAAAGTTTCGTTAAAGAAAAAACTTCTTTCTTTATATATTTAAAAAAACAAGACTTCACAAATGGCTAATACAGACATTTGGAACTGATTTAGGCCTGCACCCTACATCAGGCATTGGTCTAAAATGCCGAATTTTGGAAAAATTTAAATTTTTATCAATTAATAAAAAAAAATGTCACGCAAGCTTTTTTAAATTTATTGACGATATATTATCGACAAATAGATTGAGAACAATTTGACACTAAACTGCTTCCCGCCCGGCCAAAAACGAATGCAGGACTGCAGATTTCATGAAAAAGTAAATTGTTTAAACAACTTTTTTTAACTGCATAAAAAAAGCATATTAGCATAATACTTTCGCAATTATTTCTAATGTAGTGTATACAATTCATATCGATTTTTCTTTCCTGAAAATATCATTAAAAAAGCTTTACAAATAAATTTTTGGCAATTTTTCAAATTTAAAAAATATAAAAAAGATATAAAAACTAAAAAAATTATGTTTTGTAAAGCAAAACTCCGCGTATTTTCCAAAAACTAATAAAATATTACAATAATATGAAAATAGACATATTTACCAATTCATTGATGTATAATATGTATATACAGATTGTTTTAAAAGCATTATACTATGGTCTCAAAACCGACAACTTAGGTCAACTCTCACCAAATTCACTGTTTTACAATATTTCCATACGTGCGTATACGTAATACAAAATTGTATTGGCACGTTTTGGTTGTTGAAGGAGATAATATTCGTAAGAATCTCTTATATTTATTAAACATTTTTTATTTTTGAAAAATTGCCAAAAATCGGGTCTTAAAGATATTTTAATGATTTTTGCAGTAATGATAGATCGATATATAATTTATACAAAACATTAGAAATAATGGCGAAAATATTATGCTAATATGCTTTTTTATGCAATTAAAAAAAGTCGTTTAAAATATTGACTTTTTTCATGAAATCTGCTCTCCTGCATTCGTTTTTGGTCGGGCGAGAAGCAATTTAGTGTCAAATCGTTCTTAATTTATTTTTTGATGAAAAATCGTCAAAAAATTTAAAAAAGCTCGCTTGACATTTTTTTTATTAATCGATAAAAATTTTACCTTTTTCCAAAATTGACCATTTTCGACCAATGCCTGTTGTAGGGTGCAAACATAAATTAATTCAAAATTTCGTTATTAAAGATTTTTGAAGCTTTGTCTTTTGAAATATATAAAAAAAAAGAATTTTTTCGTTAACGGAACTTTGAGAAAAAAGTGAAAGAATTGTACTATATTTTTGTAAAAAATAGCAGTTTTTCATACTAATTTCAGAGTGCTGACTTTGAATATTTTTCACGTCTAGACGAATCGAGATAATCCAAAAATTCTTTCAGCATATTATTTGGATATATATAGCAAATTACAAAATATTTTTAAGAAAATGTTTCCTCATATATCTCCGGATTTATTCCTGAAAAACGAAAGAAAGTCGAGGCAAAAAATCAAAAATTAAATATCTTTTTAACTGTTAGAGATAGCTTTGCTAAGCTTATTTTTTCTTTAGCTTACCAAGCACTTTACAAAAATATAAAAATCTTTAAAATCGGACTTCATTTGAAGAAGTTACGATTTTTTTAAACTTTTACATACTCGAGGTAGTCAGTTTTGACACCCTGTAGCTTATCTTGTGTTATCACAGGGTGACCACAAGATGATTTTTCTGAAAGCTTAGGTCCTCCTCTGCAACTCTTCCATACATTTCCATTTAATCCGAGCAGTAGTTTTGGATATACAGATTTATTACCAAAAAATTTGCGTTTGACCTCACTGTGCGTTGCAATGAAAGAGCTTTTCAGTGGTAAAGTCGTTAAATCTGCATGAGAATTCAGTTTGATAATAGCACTGATGATAATCTATAAATGAATTTAGTTGTAAATAAGTAATTAAGTTACATTAAACGAAAGTAATACAATACTTGCCTTTATTTTGTACTCCCATGCGCTATATTTATATATAGTTCATAGGCTGCAACTTATCTTACGAAGATAAGTTGCCTCTTGCTAGATAAGTAAAAAAAACTATCCAAATATTTCTGGGGTGAACACAAATCTGCACTTTTTTAAGAACGTTTATTCGAAAAAAAAAACACTTACTACCGGGCACAACCGTTGTAATTATTTAAATTCGATTTTCTTTTTAAACATATATTTTTAGTTTATTTCAATGTAAAATTATTTTTGTTTAAAATATTATTTTTGAAAATGTCAAACAATTTTTTTATAAACATTCGTTTGCTAGTGCAGAAAGTTCAATCATTAACGTTTTCAGTAAAAGATAAGTTGGTTACTGTAACTGAAAATATAGTTAAAGGTTAAATTATTTTCATGCAAACGAGTTTTCGATTGTAAACACTAATATACTGTTTCAGATAAGAATATATAACGGTATAGCCTACCGATTTCAGTAGAATTATATTAATCGAACCCAATTCGATTAAGTTAACTGATTTTATAGTCGTATGTACTTCGGTTTCATTATAATGATATCTTTTCCGTTTTTAGGACAAAAACTCTTTTAAATTTGTTGATTTTCTATAATAACATTTAAATTTTGGTTGATATATCAATATTTTAATGATTGTAGCCGTTTTCCAACTAATTTATTTTCTGTGTGTACAAAAGTTATCCACTGGAGAAAATTGTTTTTTAAAGTTTTCTTTTTATACAATTTTCTTTTATGTTTTGTTTTTTACTTTGCAGATATATTATCTTAAAAAGCCGCAGGGTGCTGGATATTTGGTAGTAACCTTGTATTTTTTTTTTGTTTTTTTTTTTTTTTGTTAGCTGAGTTGGGAAATAAATATTTTTAAGGAAAAAAAAATAGACAAAATTTGTTTTTAGTATTTAAGGAGTTTTTTTTTTTAATATATTTTGTTAATACTTTGAGTTATGCTGTTTTTATAAAACACACAAATACATTAACGTTCGCTTAAGTTCTACTCATCAATTTGACAGAAAAGTTAAAATAAAATATTTTATCACTGCTCATAGTTTACTTTATTGACACCATTCTTTCGTCATATCTAAACAAAAAGTTAAACAACAATTTTGTAAAGTCAGATACAAAAACTAATACTATCTGACTCCATTAGAAGTTTATAGTATGAACAGAATTATAAGTTAGCCGATATTTATTTTTTTGTCGCTTCTGGAAGCTTTAGAAGGCTCTGAAAAGAGAAAAATTGCTTAAAAGAAGACACATCAATTCGATTATCTTCGCTCCCTCATAAAAATTTCAAAATCTGGCATCGTTAGGATTTATAGAGCAAACAGTTTTATAAGTGAGCCAATTTTCTTCGTTGTCTAGAAGCCTAAAAAATATAAAAAGTTTAAGGAAATTACATATATACAAATCCATGAATCTCCGCTCCCTGATAAAATTTCAAAATCTCGCTCCGTTAGGATTTGTAGGACGAAATGTTCCAGATCGTCTGGGGCTTCAAAAAGCGTTGGAAAGAGAAAAAATTCTTAGCAAATTATTAATATATATAGAAGATGAAATTTTAGCTTTCTTTCCATTGTAAATTAATTTCATCTTAGATATTCGATCAGGAACTTTGTGAGCATTCTGTGAACAGTTTTAAAGTGCTAATTTTAACATTTTTAAAAAAGTTGAAGATTTATAAAAATTCTTTTTTCAAGAAAAAATTTAAAAATAATATTTTTGTATTAGGACTTATTGACGTTTTCCTTAAAGAGAAACTTATGGATATTTTTTTAAAAGAGAAAATTTATAGACATTTTATTTACAGAGAAAATTTATTGAAATTTTCCTTAAAGAGATGGTTTAAAAAAATTCTTTAAAGAAAAGATTTTACTAAATTAGCATTAAAGAAAACAATTCTTAAACTTCTATTAAAAGAAAAAATTATAATTATAAATAAATTTTTTTATAGAGAACATTAACAGAAATCCTTTTTTATTTTTCAGTATTTTTTATAAAACAAACGAAAAATTGGTCTCGTCAAAATGTATGTAAAACAACAAATAAATTTAAAATTTATTTGTTGTTTTCAATACATTTTGACGAGACTTTAAAGATAAAAATAATGGAAAATAGCAGATTTTTTTAATGCGGAAAATTTTCAAATTTGTCTTTACAGCGAAAATTTACCAGCATTTTTTGAAGAATGTGAAAATTTATCGAAAGATAAAAATTATTGAATTTCTATTCAAAGATAAAATTAATCGAAATTCTCTTTAAAGGGGAAATTAACCAGTATTTTATTTAAATTTTAGATAGAGAAAAATTTTCTTTATAGAGAATTTTTTTCTAACCCAGCAAAAACTTTAGTTGCCAAGTAAAGATCTAAGAATCTAATATAATAGCTTTACACTATTTAAACATTATTTTAAAACGCTGACAACATTAGAGGCAACTATGTGCCTCATTGATTATAAAGTATTACTGAAGCCATTATAAGTTAAAATAAGTGCAACTAGCTAAAGTTATGAAGATGAAATTTTAGGATATAGAAAAAGAAAACTGTTATTTTTTTTTTCTTCAATTTTAAACGTGGAAAGATTTTATAAATTTTAATTTTTAAAACTATATAATAAGGAAATATTTTATATTTTAAAAACTATTTCAGATTAAAAATTAAATCATAACATAATATTGTATCGTCATATACATATTTATTCCTTCTTTAAATATATTAATTGGAAAACTGAATAAAAAATTAATAAAAAGTAGCTTTTCAAAAACTTTGATCATAAATAAGCGATTACTTGCCAGGTTTAAATAAGTAGCCACTAAACTACTTCTATGTAATGTAGACGGTGTGTAATTGTCATTTAAAAATAACTACATTAGTAACCAAATGCCATTACCAAATTTTTGCTGGGAATTTCTCAAATTTTTGATTTAGATAACATTTAATTAAAGTTTTCTGTAAATAAATTTATTATTATTTTTTAATAGAAAATTTAGGGAAAAAAATTTTTACGAAGTTTTCTTTAAAGATAAAACATTAAAAAAAAAAAATATCGAAACTAGAATTGCAGTTATATTTTTTCGAAAAAAAGAACAAGAAATTGACTTAGGTCAAGCTTGGAATAAAATAATAAGGCACCAGAAGAAGGGAATAATTAAAAACTCTTCTCTGCTAATATTGAAATTTTTTACTATAATTCTATGTTCTAAATATAATAACAAAAGTAGTATCATTTTCCTTAAGTTAGTTTATGAAAGTAATGTTGACCCCAAAAAGAAAATTTTTTTCTTTTGGAAGATATTTATGGGAATTCCATATTGAAGTAAACCGCTTAAAGGTATTAAAACCTTCACTTCTTTATGTTTGCTTGTACGTTAAATTATATTTATTAATATAAAAAATAATACAGAAACTTTAATACCTTCTAATATTTAAAAATCAAATAATTTCACGCCATATCAACATAACAATGACATATTTAACTTCTTTTTTTTTAATACTTTTTTTTTCATTTTTGAATCAAATAAGCTTATATGAAATTTTTGTTTGACATTCTACATAAAAAAAAATGTTTATATCCGCAGTGACAAAATTTAATTTGCAAGAAAGCTTCACGAAAAATTTTTTTTTTTTTTTTTTTTTTCTAAAACAAAAAAATATTTATCAAACAACAGCCACAGTAAACAGAAATATATATATATATATAAATAAAAAAAGTCAAAAAACTTTTTACTCATAAATAATCCTTCGTTAAGTACAACCCACTTGCCCTTTCATTTTCACCCATAAACAATACAATTAAATACATACATACATTTTGTAACTGAACTCATATTTTGGTGCATGTGTTGTTGCTAAAATTGATATAGTATATTATTCAAAGTATACTGAATATTTTAATACATTTTTATAAACTACACCCACAGTATATAAAATATAGAATTTCCATACAAAAATAATAATTTACGGGATGGAATGTACACAAAAAAAGTGTTAAAATTTATATACACATAATATTTTTGTTAAAAAGGTAACAATTTTTAAAAACAAAATCACCCAAAATGTGTGTTAATACAAAGAAATATAGTACTAACAGCTGAGAACAGCAGCAGTTTCTAAACAACCAACAAAAAAAGGATTTAATATACAAAATTTATTTTATAGAGTATAAAATTTCAATTTTTGTTTTCTTTTTGTAATATAAAACACAAACAAATGGGGGAGAAAAATTGTTAAGCAATAATAAATAAATTTTATATTAAAATAAAACTAAATACTTATAAACCATAACACATTTTTATCAATATCTTATAATTTGGTTTTCTGAATTATATTTAGGGTGAAAATATTTGCCTTTACCTTAGCGTTTTGCTACCCCAATTGAAGCGATAAGTAATATTTACCTTATACAGGAGCTACTATTCCCCCTGGTCTATCCACCCCATTCGAACTCTTATATGAAAATTAACCCTATAATTTTTTAAGACTCACTTAGATATGCGATATTCAGACAAAGTTTGAGGGCTTTCACTCTAACAGCTCCTTAGATGTATCATAATGAACATACAACTAAACTAGATCAGCTCTAGTTCAGTTCTAGTTCAGTTCTAGTTCAGTTCTAGTTCAGTTCTAGTTCAGTTCTAGTTCAGTTCTAGTTCAGTTCTAGTTCAGTTCTAGTTCAGTTCTAGTTCAGTTCTAGTTCAGTTCTAGTTCAGTTCTAGTTCAGTTCTAGTTCAGTTCTAGTTCAGTTCTAGTTCAGTTCTAGTTCAGTTCTAGTTCAGTTCTAGTTCAGTTCTAGTTCAGTTCTAGTTCAGTTCTAGTTCAGTTCTAGTTCAGTTCTAGTTCAGTTCTAGTTCAGTTCTAGTTCAGCTCTAGTTCAGTTCTAGTTCAGTTCTAGTTCAGTTCTAGTTCAATTCTAGTTCAATTCTAGTTCAGTTCTAGTTCAGTTCTAGTTCAGTTCTAGTTCAGTTCTGGTTCAGTTCTAGTTCAGTTCTAGTTCAGTTCTAGTTCAGTTCTAGTTCAGTTCTAGTTCAGTTCTAGTTCCGTTCTAGTTCAGTTCTAGTTCAGTTCTAGTTCAGTTCTAGTTCAGTTCTAGTTCAGTTCTAGTTCAGTTCTAGTTCAGTTCTAGTTCAGTTCTAGTTCAGTTCTAGTTCAGTTCTAGTTCAGTTCTAGTTCAGTTCTAGTTCAGTTCTAGTTCAGTTCTAGTTCAGTTCTAGTTCAGTTCTAGTTCAGTTCTAGTTCAGTTCTAGTTCAGTTCTAGTTCAGTTCTAGTTCAGTTCTAGTTCAGTTCTAGTTCAGTTCTAGTTCAGTTCTAGTTCAGTTCTAGTTCAGTTCTAGTTCAGTTCTAGTTCAGTTCTAGTTCAGTTCTAGTTCAGTTCTAGTTCAGTTCTAGTTCAGTTCTAGTTCAGTTCTAGTTCAGTTCTAGTTCAGTTCTAGTTCAGTTCTAGTTCAGTTCTAGTTCAGTTCTAGTTCAGTTCTAGTTCAGTTCTAGTTCAGTTCTAGTTCAGTTCTAGTTCAGTTCTAGTTCAGTTCTAGTTCAGTTCTAGTTCAGTTCTAGTTCAGTTCTAGTTCAGTTCTAGTTCAGTTCTAGTTCAGTTCTAGTTCAGTTCTAGTTCAGTTCTAGTTCAGTTCTAGTTCAGTTCTAGTTCAGTTCTAGTTCAGTTCTAGTTCAGTTCTAGTTCAGTTCTAGTTCAGTTCTAGTTCAGTTCTAGTTCAGTTCTAGTTCAGTTCTAGTTCAGTTCTAGTTCAGTTCTAGTTCAGTTCTAGTTCAGTTCTAGTTCAGTTCTAGTTCAGTTCTAGTTCAGTTCTAGTTCAGTTCTAGTTCAGTTCTAGTTCAGTTCTAGTTCAGTTCTAGTTCAGTTCTAGTTCAGTTCTAGTTCAGTTCTAGTTCAGTTCTAGTTCAGTTCTAGTTCAGTTCTAGTTCAGTTCTAGTTCAGTTCAGTTCTAGTTCAGTTCAGTTCTAGTTAAGTTCTATTTCAGTTCTAGTTCAGTTCTAGTTCAATTGTGTGATTTTTTGTTACACTTATATGATCATAAATAATTGTTAAAAATAAAATTGTGTTGTTTTATTTTAAAGTAGATTTTATGTTAGAAAATTTTAATATAAGTGCGAAGATTCCTGGATTAAGAAAGCGAAAAAAGAACAGCATTTTGGATTTTCCATATTAATGTAACATTTTGTAAAATAAACCACAAAGGGTCATTATATATACCTTTTACACACGGAATTAAAAACCCAATATACCTCTCATAATTTTTTATAAAAAAATGAAAAAATTCAAAACATAAGGTCTCCTCAATAACTTGTTTTTCATAGCGGTTTTTTTTAGAAGCCGGTTGGTAATGTTTGATTGTTCTGTGATTCGCCACAAAATGTTTTTGATTAAAAAGTTTTTTTTTTCTAACATGTATTTTTTTTTTTTTTTTTCTATTTGTTGAAGAATTTTAGTTTTCTTTTTTTATACCCACCATCATAAAGATGGGGGGTATATTAATTTTGTCATTCCGTGTGTAGCATGTCGTAGGAATCATCTAAGACCCCACAAAGTATATATTTTCTGGGTCCTGGTTAGATTCTGAGTCGATCTAGCTATGTCCGTCCGTCTGTCCGTCTGCTGAAAGCAGGATAGGGCTCGAACGGAGCAACAATGGGCAAAATCGGTTAATAAACAAAAAAGTTATGGACTAAAAACTAGAAACACAGGGTGTCCGTTTCATACTTTTTTTGTTGATATTTCTTCAATAAAAGCATGTACGGCAGCGAAATTTTGTATGTATAGTTCGGGAGTCGATATAAACTCGGAAACCAAAAATGGGCGTGGTCCGCCTACTTTACCGCCCACCTCCCATATAAGGTGAAAATCAACGAAAATGTGTTAAAATAGTTCAAGGACCAATGTAAACTCGGAAACGAAAAATGGGCGTGGTCCGCCCACTTTACTGCCCTCTTTACCACTCCCTCCCATATAACGTAAAATTAGAAAAAGTTGATGGTGGGTATATAGATTCGGCCGGGCCGAATATAATTGGCGCTTGTTTTTTTTTCTCTCTCTCTCTTTTCATTTTTTCTGTTTTGACAGAAATAGACGGAAAAAAGCTCACTCTAAAAAATAAAAAACTTGAATACGCATAGAAATTAATTGTAGGTAGGAAGAAAAAAATCAACAAACAGCAGTTAAAAACGAAAATTGATAAGGACTCTAATTGGTGAGGAATTAAAAACACACTTTACTTTAGTTGAATTAGTTACTTGTACTTTTTAATTGAGAATATTATCAATTTATAATTGATAATAAAAAACCAACCAATTTGTATAGGTCTCTTTTTCTGTAAGTTTGTGGTACTTTTTGAAATTAGTTCTTCCTTCGGATATTAGTAGGATAGAAGAGGTATCATTTGCAATATCTATTAAATAACTCTATAAATCTTCTCATTAAATGTAAGCTTATCAAAATAAACACCTGTTTTGAGCTTAAAGCTTTGATTTTCTGGTTACATAATTCCCATTATTCCCCTTGCGACTTTTACCTAAAACTTTACTTTTATATTTCATGTAAACTGTGCAAAAAGTTCAATTACTTCGTCCTGATACCATAAACAAATCCTTTATATTTGATTTCATAAATATTTACAATTATATTCATAATTTAGTTTTTGTTGCTAGCAGCCAAAAGGTCAACAAGTGACAGGTTAATTTAGTTTTTATAGCTTTTGATTTACTTAGCCTTCACCTGTTTTCGATTTTTCAATAAATTTTTTTTATTAATTCTTCAAATCATGTTCCAACCATAAATAAAATATTAAACAAACTATATACTGCCTTAAACTAAATTTATTTATTTTTCTATATCTATTAAAAATATATGTAGGAAAAAGACATACAATTTCTTTATAATAAACTTAATTTTTTCATTTCCACCTGCCACTAGAAAAACAACAAATTACAAAACTCAAACAAAAATCCTAGTAAAACCAATAAAACAGAAAAAAAAGGAACCAGTAGATATAAAAGAATAAAAGATAAAGGACAAACTAAAATTATCCTTTTGTAACAGTTGATTTGTAAATAAGTGCAAGCAACATTTCCTTTGTGCCTTAAAATAAGGAGTAAAATATAAAATAAAATCGGATTTCCAAAAATTTTCTTTTGCCACCAACTTTTGAAAAAGACAATAACCAGCAGAAGGAAAGCAAGTACATAATTTTATTACTGGTCTTTGTATTTGGAATATAAATCAAATTGCGAACTGCTTTTCTAAATTGTATGTTTCAATGGTAGGTATAGAAGCGGGCGTTAAGAGTTATATAGAAATAGTAATGAGAAAAAGTATCACAGAACATGTGATTTATTACCATAACAAACAGATAACTAAAGTCAAATAAATTTTATTCACTGTACAATGAGGTCAAAATATATTTCCTAAAAAGAAATTTAATATTATTATCTTTATGTCAAAATTTGTGTCAAAAAATTCTTGTTGTAATGATATGCTTAAGATTAAAAACAAAATTCAATATTATCATTATTTCCAGGTGTTCCCAATGAGAAGACAAAACGTATTTATAATTTATACTATACATTATATAAGGATACGAAAGTTTAACCATGAACGTAAAATAATTAATTATTCAAAATTCTATTATTTACGGGATAAAGTTTTTTCCTTTAATATTCAAAGAGAAAATTAAATTATTGACAAACACAATAGAAACAAGTGCGGATGTTATATTCGGCTCGGCCGAATCTATATACCCACCATGAACTTTTTCACATTTTACGTTATATGGGAGGTGGGCGGCAAAGTGGGCGATAAAGTGGACGGAATGCGCCCATTTTTTGTTTCCGAGTTTACATTGGTCCTTGAACTATTTGTACACAATTTCACCTTATATGGGAGGTGGGCGGTAAAGTGGGTTTGTTAGGGTACGTTGTCCCGTTCGAGCCCTATCCTGCTTTCAACAGTCGGACAGACAGACGGACATAGCTAGATCGACTCAGAATCTAATCAGGACCCAGAAAATATATACTTTGTGGGGTCTTAGATGACTCCTTCTACATGTTACACACGGAATGACAAAATCAATATACCCCCATCTTTTTGATGCTGGGTATAATAAAATAAAAAATCACAGAGAAAAGAAACAGAAAACAGCTCACATCACACCAAAAAAATAACATCACACTTTAAATTCGTTAGAAAGATAAAAATAATTGACAAAAATTTAAAAATATTAAATACATATTTCTTTCGGGATAGCATTTAAGATATTAGATACTAAATAAAGAGTTGATAAAAAAAAATGTCCGAAAAAAATTCATCACATATAAAGTTGCTTGAATAAATAGATTTAATTCACTACAGGTAAAATTGTGTTGCAATATCAAGAACGACTTTCATTATATTGACAATTTGACATCGTACATTTAGAAATTTTAAAACTGAAGTGGTAGAAGATAACAACAATTTAGAATTAATTGGTCGTCATTGCTTTTATAACGCAATATACACGAATGTCTTTTATATTTCTCAGAATGTATAAATAGTTTTATGAACAATTTTAAAAATACTTTATAAACTAGTAAAAATTAATAATTACACTGGTCGAAAAAAAATACAACACCATATACAAATAGTTGGACTTGATGTGCTAAACACGAATCTGCTTTCAGTTTTTTTCCATCAGGTCTGGATTTTTTTTTTTATGTCTAGTACTTCGGCCATAGTAAGGCCATTACTCTAGTATATTTCCTTATAACTTAAGAACGGCTTGTACGTTTCACATAAGTGATACACCAAAAGATGCGTACTAAAAATCTCTTCAAATCACCCAAACTTCATTCTTTTTATGTGCTCAATAGATTTGAAGTTATTTTGAAATAAGTGTCAAAAAAAAAAAAACTTTTCATGCAAAATTTAAAATTTTTTTGTTACTAAAATTTTTTTTAATAAATGAAAGCATAAATAATGTTTTAGTTAATCATCTTTATCTTAAAGCTGGTAATGCTGCGAATCAAATAAGACATGTATCTTTAAAATTGATCTTGATTTTATTCACAGTTAAGTAAAAATACCCTGTTACATACAATTGTATAGAAATACAGTTGTGGGCAAAAAAATTATTCCTTTTATTTTTACTTGAAACAAAAATAAGTGAACTAGATGGATTTTGACGAGTTAAACAAGGATCTGCATTCACTTTTTTTCTATCACGTACTGATTTATTTTATGAGCATGACTAATATCATCACATTATTCAGCGAGAATGGTTTTTCAAATATAGGCTATAACTCAAGAACTGTTTATACGATTTTGATTAATGATACATCAAAAGATGAATATGAAAATTGTATTCAAGTTATGTCAACAATATTTTTTATTCGCTCAAGAATTTCAGAGTTATGGATCAAAATTTTGACCATTTTTCAAATTAATTTTTTTTAAATTTTTTTGCTACTGATTACCAAATAACTACGGAAATATTAACTGAACAAAAAATTATGTAAATTCGCTATATATTGGAGTTTAATATATCGTAATAAAACAAACCGTTCTCGAGTTATAAAAGTGTGACTGCCTAAAGTCGAGGTCATAGTAGTCATGCACATAAAAAAAAAATCGATACGTGATAGAGAAAAAGTAAAAGCTGATTCTTATTTAGCACGTTAAATTCCATTTAATCCTTTTATTTTTATACCCTACACCACCGTAGGTGGTTGGGGTATAATGCGTTTGTGCTGATGTTTGTAACACACAGAAATAATTATCGGACCACCACCTTAAAGTATACCATTCGACTCATCACTTTCTAATCACTTTCTGAGTCGATTTAACGATGTCCGTCCGTCCGTCTGGCAGGCTGTCTGTCCATGTAAACCTTGTGAACAAAGTACAGGTCGCAATTTTAAAGATATATTGATGAAATTTGGCACAGATAATTATTTTGGTACAAGGACGGAGCCTATTGAAATTGATTATGATCGGTCCATTATTTCACCTGGCCCCCATACAAATGTCCTCTCGGAATAGGGATTTAGTGATCATAAATGCCGTAAATGTAGCAATATTTCAATGAAATTCGATACAATGGAGTATTATATAAGTGTCAATCTTTGTGCCAAATTTCATCAGGATCGGTTCATAATTGACCATAGCTTCCATATAAACCCCATTTCTGAAAATCACTTAAACGTGCATAAATCCCACACGAATGATAGTATCAAGTTAACATTCAACACAAATAAGCTTTATGTAAGTAGAAACAACATTGCCAAAATTTATGAGAATCGGTACATAATATACCTTAGCTCCCATATAAACCCACTTCCGGGAATCACCCTAAAGGGCATAAAATTATATAGATGTTAGTATAAATGCATTGTTCTGTATTTGTATAATTTTTTTACATTTAGTAAAAATGTTGGTATGTCGTATGTAGGATATCATACGGTCTGTCTTGACCGACTATAGTCTCTCTTTCGTTTTTTTTTTTTTTTTTGCCCACTAGTGTATTTCCACTTAATTGTAGGTATGCATGGGAATCAATTTTGATGATACGGAGATTTATTTACTCGTAGTTTTGCCAGCATTGAGATTAAGGTGATAAACTGAAACATTTTTGATGTTTTCACTTTTTAAAAGAAGTTTTAGTAAAAAAAAGAAATCTTGAATTTAACATGAACAAATTTTTTTCGGACACTTATTTCGAAATATCTCCAAAACTATTGAGCAGATACAAATTTGTTAGTAGAACAACTTAAAGCCAGTTCTATTCCACATATTTTTGTGTATTATTTATATAAATCGTGCATACCGTTCTCGAGTTATAGTGAAATATATTCGAATAATCGGCTTATTTAGGGCGCAATATTAGACACGCCCATAGAAAAAAAAATCTCTATCTGATGGGAGAAAACTGAAAGCAGATTCGAGTTTAGCATGCGGAAGTCTATCTAGTCCACATATAATTATTATTATTTTTAATTTTTTTTTTTTTTTTTTTTTTTCGAAGGAGCACGAGAAAACATTTTTTTTTGTCGACCAGTGTTATTATAGGAAAAGTACACAGAGTTTCAAATACATGACCAGTTTTTGGCCATTTAATAAGAATGGGAAACGACCAATTTCTTTGTGGGCTGTCAGAAGGGTGACCCAAAGCAAAATCGTCTGAAGCAAATTGGAAAAATTGCCCAAAATATGCCCTACAAATTAAAGTACATATTTTCACGATTTTCATAATTTTTAAAACCTATTACATATTTAATAAAAATTAATATTGTTCAACTTTAAACCTTTTTTAAATTGATCTGGTGACGGTACAATTTTTATTTCACTTATGTCAAATGTCTTAGATATTGTTTCTATAGTTTAATTGCTGTTGGCAGGCAATCGTGGGATTTAAGGTTCGTAGAATAAAGTCGAGATTTTATTTGTTTTAAATAGCTATTGATTTTAAGTACAGTGCTTTCCCGTAAAATCGAAAAATTCTTTAAATCACGAATATATTTTACTAACAAATTATACTTTAAAATACTTATTTTAAAGTCTTTTTTACTTTTTAACGTTAAAACACAATTTAGTTATTTTATAACAACAAAAGTGAAAAACAAAAAATAAATAAGCAAAATTAAAATTCTTAAAACAAAATTCGAATAACAGTTTCTTTGACAAATTACACAGAATTTACTATGGTTGTCAAATTCTAGAGAGTAGGTCTATGATTTCAACTGTTATAAACTGTTTGTAATGTTAAATCGGCTTAATAATTCTCAATTGAATAGACACTTTAAGCGGATTTTTCAGCATAAACGCGTCACATACATGATAAAATGACATTGCACAAAATACAGACGAAAGCATATTTAAAAAGTAAAGAAATAACAGCTTTGTAACGTATTTTTACATTGTTTTTTTACTGTTTTTTACTTAAAAATTGTTTTGAAATGAAAAAATATTGTCCAAACGAAAATCTTTAATTCTCTTCCTTTTGCATAAAATTGGAGAGCAGTACTCTTTCAATAAGATGAAAAATGTGTTTTATTTACTTTCTCTTTTTTTATAAATTTCAAATCAAATTTTTTGGAAAAATTCGTTATATTGAGTACGAAAATATATAGATTGTTCGTAATATAAGGTAATCAATGTTAAACATTTGGACGTAGGGTAGACTGGGAAGCATTCGTCACTTTTTTGTTTAAAATGCTATATTTTAAATAAACTTTCTTTAGTATTAAAAACCTTGATATGTTGGCTTATATTTAAACCATTTTAATCCTGACTATCTTCATGTTAATTTAATTTTTATTGAAAATTTGTGAAGTAACCAAAAACGTCGAAACTACCCCATCCCATGGGGTAGATTCGCCAAGTCATAGGGGCAGAATAGTTTTCCTATATATGATGGTTTTTTACTTTATTTTAATACAGCATTTGAACAAAAAAACAAAAATTAATATTCTTAATTGAATTTTGTATAAAATTAATAAAAATTAAATTAACAATGGTGACCAAAAATCTATGCATAAGAAAATCACTTAATGATTTTTGTTTGAATTCAATTAACACTAGATATGTACATTGAAAGATCTAGAAATAAAAAAAGCTTCGTATCTGATTATAACGTTCCTGTAGGATAAGCTAAATCGGCCTTCCAGCAGTTTGCCGAATGTACCCCAGGAGGAGTATTGCACACAAGTGATAATTTTTTTTCACACTTTAAAGGAGTTTATTAAAACATATAACCTGCTAAGGTACACATTTGGTTGGCTCCACATTTGTTCGGTGGCAGAGAAATATAAAACCAAATTTCAGCATTAATTGAAAAATGATAGACAATAACACGCTGCTACAAAATGGCATTTTTTATTTTCCCTCCGAAAATATCACTATCCTTCTTGAGAAAATCACAAAAAAAAAATAAAATATTTCGAAGCACCTCTTTAATTTCGAGATATTGCGAAAAAATTATATAGATCTCGAGGCTTCATTTATTTTAAGTCAACTTAAGATTTTTAAACTTATTTAGAAAGCAAGCGAACATACCTTCTAAATATATAACAATTTTTTATTCTTAGTTCTAACCACTACCTACTTTTTTGCCCTTCAATTCACTTTTCACAAGAGTCCAATATCTTTCCACTGGTCTTAGCCCCGGACGATTTGGAGGATTGACCTCTCTTGATACAAAAACTATGTTATTGTTTTGGTATCAATCCAGAGCTTTCTTAACGTAGTGAAATGATGTCTAATCGGGCAAAAAATATGTAAACACATTGTGCTCTCTTATGAAAGAAATAAACCTTTTTTTCACAGATTCTTTGATGCGTATTTCGGCTAGGATTTTTAAAAAGTGTCCAAAAAAGGGGATTTCAAAATAAAAAATCGCCAAAAAAGGGATTTTTAAAGAAAGGGGCTAAATGCTTTAAAACCTAAAAAAAAAAATTATTTATTTAATTACAACAAAAACAACAAATTTTGCAAAATTTGGTTTTATTAATGACAAATTAATTTATAATTATTTTACAACAATTTTTATTATTACAAAAATAAAGATTTGTTCAGAAAAATAATTAACATAAAATCCTCTTTTAATTAATTAAACTTCCATACTTTTGTTCGAGATTTTCACTCGTACTCCAGTCTTTCAAATCCCCGTCGAACAAATTCAGGACGGAACGCAAACTTTTTTTATTATTGATAATTTATTAAAAAAAAAAAAAACAGGTTCCCCCGACAAACTACTGGACTGATACACAAAAATGTGTATACAAAAGGCATTAAAAGTTAATGGCTTAATGGTTGTAGAATTAACCAAATTTTTGAAATGGACTAAATGGTTGTAGAATTAACTAAATAGTTGTAGAATTGACTAAATGCATTTATTCATAAATATGATTTCATATAAACATATTTAAATTCATATTATAATTCAGTGAACCATATTAAAGTTTTGATTGTGGGTAATCATTAAATGATTAAACAGAATCATAAACGTTGCTATCATGAACACAGTATATTTAAATCAATGAAAAACGGCTATATAATCATTGAATAGTTGTGGTAATCATGCTGTAACCATGTTTTTTCTCTGCGTGCACGCAAAGAAAAAATATGGTTCCTGTGACCATAAACTAACAGCAACATACTACGATTGTAATATATGATTCCAGTTTACAATAAGTATATTTGTACGTAATCATTATTGATGATTCCAATTTATAATTTATTAGTAAGGTTCATAACCTTATTAATAACTTTTAGTAAGTTTTATAACCTTTTCTTAAGTATTGCTTTCAATTTCATCATGTTTTTATCATTTAATAATTCCATGTTATTATATATATAAACTAATTTCATCCTATACATAATTCCATTTTATCATATATATAATTCCATTTCATCATATATATTATTCCATTCTATCATATATATGAACTAATTACATCATAAGTATTATTCCATTTTATCATATATATAATCCCATGTTATCATATATATAATTCCATTTTATCATATTTATGAAGTAATTTCATCATATATATAATCCCACTTAATCATATATATGATCCCATATTTTCATATTTATATTAATTTGTACCACGATATGTGGTACAATCATCATACTGAATAGAAACAAAACTTGTCAATTTATATTTGTTCATATATAAACAAAATGAAAATTATAACTACTGGACTGATACACAAAAGGCATTAAAAGTTAATGGCTTAATGGTTGTGGAATTAACCAAATTTGTAAAATGAAATGAATGGTTATGTAAATAACTAAATTGTTGTAGAATTGACTAAATGATTGAATTTATTCATAAATATGATTTCATATAAACATATTTAAATACATATTATAATTCAGTGAACCATATTAAAATTTTGATTGTGGGTAATAATTAAATGATTAAACAGAATCATAAACGTTGCTATCATGAACACAGCATATTTAAATCATTGAATAGTTCTGGTGATCATTCTGTAACCATGTTTTTTCTCTGCGTGTAATTATAAAATCTATTATTATAATAATTGTCATTATTTTATCAGATGATTTATCAAGAAAGAACAAACATACATATATGTATGTATGTAATATACAATTTCTTTCATTTGTCGTTAATTTTTATTGACAATTATTAACAAACTTTTCGTGTTTCTTTTATTATTGTTGAAGAAAAAGGAAGCAAAAGGAAAAATCAATCAAAAGATGATAAAGTGAAACAGCATTTTCCTTAAGCCAGTACAAGTACAAGAGAAAGTGAAAATATCTTTAAAAAAAGAGGACGAAAACTGAAAATAAAAGAAATAAAAGGTTTATGTGGATAAAATTATTAAGGATGTTTTGGGTTTCTCCGTACTGACGGGATATTCAGGATATTTTGATGATTGTTTATACTTTTGGTGACCAACAGTATAGACGAAAGGAAAACCAGGAAAAACGTTTTCTTGAGCTTATCACGTTCGCATGATAATAATAAAAATCGAACATTTTTCACAAACTAAATGAAAAATAAATAAAAAAAAAAAAAAAAAAAAACAAATAACATGTAAGCATTGAATGTAACACCATGATGAAGATGACAAGGAGAAGGAGGAAAGGAATGACAAATATGAGTATGATGAACAGATGATGTAGAAAAATATGAAATAAGTAAGAAAATGTTACACCAAGAAGATAAAAATGGGCTAAAAATTCATTCATGCATTTAAACGAGACTATAAAATCTTGTTTTTTTTTTCAGGCAACAAACTGATTTAAGTTTTTGTTTTCTTGTTTTACTTTTATTTTCACATATTCTATTTTTTCATAAAAAAAATTAATAGGATTTTCAGTTCTTTTAAAAATCTTAAAGTAGGTAAAGTGCTGTCTAAATACCACAAAAAATGTTCTTATCTTTACATTTCAAAATCATGACAAAAAATGGGGTAAATTTTATTTGACAAACAAATTTTATTCCTTATATCCTTACAAATTGTGCAGAAGATCTTATAATCTTATAAAGAGGTAAAATGGTTGGTAATAGCATTTAAACATTCGCAAAAATAGTAGTAGCAGAATATTATAATGGGTAACAAGATTAAAAAGCACAAGTAGTTTGAGTGTAAAGTTCTCGTTTTAATTTTTTTAATTTATGAAAGGAAGAAAAGCTTAATTTAAAGCTTTTCTTTATATTTAAATATTTAGTTTAAGGATTCTTTATAACTGATACTAAGTAGTCAGGAAAAAAAGGATTATCATGAGGTTTAGGTTTATCGTTTAGCTAAAGGAAAATGGACATTTCACACTACAAAGATGTAGCTACAGAAAAAGGTTAGGTTAATATTTTGTATATAATAGTATTAATTGTAATCTAATATAGTTGAAACAACAAATACTGGGAGAGTATCATGTTTAAATATATATATATATATATATATATATATATATATATATATATATATATATATATATATATATATATATATATATATATATATATATATATATATATATATATATATATATATATATATATATATATATATATATATATATATATATATATATATATATATATATATATATATATTTTCCTTATACAGTGATTTAAGCTTTTTCTATGTAATAAGCTTATTAATATCCTCTAATGTCTAAACATTTAAAATCAAAAAAACTTTCGAGACTGTCTTCCAAAAAATCCAATTATTACGAGAAAAATAAAAATTTAAAAACTCTTACAAATATTCAACAAAATGTATATATAGAATTACATAATTTTTAAAAAGAAAACATCTTGAAATTACTTTAAAATAAAAATTCAATGAAATTATTACAAAGAAACAATTGTACTGCAAAATTTCCTTTAAAACCAAAATAATATACCTCCAGAGAATTAAGAAATCAACTAGCAAATTCTACGCAAATACTCTAAAAACAAACTTAAAATTAAGTGATTTATGACAAATTATCAAGAAAAATAAAATATATTTTAATGAACATTAATTGAAGAGGAAAAAACTAAAACTTCTTAAAGTAATTTTTAAGTTCATTAAAATAATAAGATGAAGTTTAAAGTTAATTTATTTGTGAAAAAAAACACTTGTTTTAAAAGTAAAGACAATTTCCGGAAAAATCTACAAAGCTACACACAAGGAAAGGGAAAATATGGTTCAGGTGACCATAAACTAAGAGCAACATACTATGATTGTAATATATAATTCCAGGTTACAATAAGTAGATTTGTACGTAATCATTATTCTGATTCCATTTAATCATTTTCTCATCGTTTGAATGATTCGGTTTAATCATATCTATAACCTTTTTTTTAAATATTTCTTCCAATTTCACAATGTTTTTATCATTTAATAATCCCATTTTATCGGATATATAAACTAATTTTATCATTTAATAATCCCATTTTATCATATATATAAACCAATTTTATCATTTAATATTCCCATTTTACCATATATATAAACGAATTAATTCATTTAATAATCCCATTTTGTCATGTATATAAACCAATTTTATCATATATATAATCCCCTTTTATCATATATATTATCCCATTTTACCATATATATAATCCCCGAGTTTGCAATACTGAATATATTTAAAATACAGCACATCTGAAATTTTTTTTACATCAGTTATTTATTGAGAATATTGCAAAAAAAATTTTTCAAGCATAAAAATTTATTAATATATTAATTATTAAATTATTAGTTATTAATAATAATTAATGCATACAAATACAATTATAGAAGCCGCAGAACATAACGATTTTTTTTTTTTTTTTTTTTTTTTTTGGTAATCAAATATGTGAAGTCTACCAGAAAAAAATTGTTAATTATAATTTTAATAAAAATTTTTTTCTGACAAAAATTTGCATTTTTCAGAACAAAACATATTTTTTTCATTTATTTGTTTTTTATTTTGTGGTTTTGTTTCACAATTTTTAGCATTTATTAAAAATGTTAGCCTTAAAACACAAAGAAATTTAACACTTTTCCAAAAACACACAGCTATACCGTTTGCCTACTAACAAACTACTGAACTTATACACAAAAATGTGCATACAATAGTTATGCAGAAAATAAATATGATTAACGATAAAAATACAATAGTTGTGTGAAATAAAATTATAGTCCAAAACAAATATTTTATATTTGAGGAAAACATAAACATTTTCAAATACAAACATTCAACAGTTGTGCAAAACAAAATATGACTTAAAATCAAATAAAAATATTGGCTAAATGGTTGTAGAATTAACTAAATTTGTAAAATTAACTTAATGGCTGTAGAATTAACTTTTTAGTTGTAGAATTGACTAAATGATTGGATTATTCATATATATGATTTCATATAAACATATTTAAATACATATTATAATTCAGTGAACCATATTAAAATTTTGATTGTGGGTAATCATCAAATGATTAAACAGAATCATAAACGTTACTATCATGAACACAGTATATTTAAATCAACGAAAAACGGCTGTATAATCATTGAATAGTTGTGGTCATCATGCTGTAACCATGTTTTTTCTCTGCGTGTAAGTAAACGTATTTTTGTAAATATACTAAATACACTGGTCAACAAAAAAAATTCAAACCCAAAGACTAATAGTGGGACTTCATGGATTTTAATGTGCTAAACACAAATCTGCTTTGAGTTTTTTTTTTTTTTTTTTTTTTTTTTTCATCAGGTCTGGATTTTTTATTTTTCTTTAATAAGGCCCTTACTCTAATTTATTTCATTATAACTCCAGAACGGTGTGTACGATTGGCATAAATGATAGAACAAAAGATGTGGACTAAAAATATTTTGAAGCCACTCTAACTTTTTTATGTGCTCAATATTTTCAAAGTTATTTCAAAATGAGTGTCCAAACATTATTTTTTTAATTTTTTTCATGGAAAATTTACGATTTTTTTTTTTTTAATTTTTTATTTTGATAAATTAAAACATCCAAAATGATTCAATCTATTAACTTTATCTCAAAGTTGGTAGTGCTGGAAATAAAATAAGGCACGTATCATTAAAACTGATGCACAAATCTTTTATTCACAATTAAGTGAAAATACCCATGCACAGTGGTTCCAAAACCCTTTTTTTTTTTTTTTTTTTTTTTTTGAAATAATTCATTAACTAAAGAACCGTTAGAAGTATCTTAATAAAATTTCACATGGTCAGAGATGAGGTATTTTCGAGTAGATTTGGAGGAGTACAGGCTCCTATTTTCGAGTAGATTTGGAGAAGTACAGGCTCCTATAGGTTCAGAGAGGAAGTGTGTGGCCCTCCAAAGTTACCCATTTCGGTTATGTAATTATTTTGAAAAATCGCCAAAAATTCATTTATGATATGACAGAAAAAAATTTTATAGATGGTCCTTGTAAATTTCTATAAAAAATACGCTAACATGTGTAGGTTATCTCTTTCAGTTTAAAAGATATTCGGGTCGAAATAAATTTTCACCTCATTTTTAGCCAAGAGAAAGTTTATACATACTATACTGAAATTTTAATAAAATTTAACAAAAAAAGAAAAAATTTTCCAAAATTGGCAAAATTTGTATAGGGCTTGTGGGAAGACCTTTGCCCCAAACTCCTACGGATTTACTTTACACTCATTTATATTAAGATTTCTTTTGAAAACATTAAAAAAATTATAAAGCCCAGAACAAATTTTATAAGTGAATAAATATTGCTACCTTTTTGGAAAGAAAAAACCAAAAAATGTTAAACCATAGATTATAACATAGATATGAAGCTTAAAAAAAACTCAATTGAAAAAATTACTCAAAAAGGCACACGTACTACAATTGTTTTTGTTTTCAATGAAAAATTTTACTAACACATTCTTAGACTTAGGTTTTTTTGACAACCGATTTAGGTTTTTGAAAACGGAACTTCATATCTATGTAATAATCTATGGTTCCAACTTTAGATTAATATAACTTTTTAACGGATTAATATATTTATATGGTTTTTGCCGCAAGTGTGTGCCAAACGGTAGCAAAGTATGTAGAAAAGTAAAATTTTGAAGTATATGAGGTGAATAAAATTTCACTAGCTCATAGGGGTACATAAATTTTTGACAATAGAATAGAAAAATGTTAAAGTCGTAAAATAAATAATAAATTAAAATAAATTTAAATTGTTTCAGATTTTTAATGTTTATTTTATAAAATTGTAATGTTTCTCTTTAAAATAAATAACACGCTCTTTGTAAGGAATCTGGCAGTTAAAAAAAAACTAAAAAAAAATAAGCAAAATTTATTTCGACCCGAATATCTCTTAAACTAAAAGAGATAACCTACACATGTAAGCGTATTTTTTAAGATTTACAAGGACTATGTATGTATAAAATTTCTTTTCTGTCATATCATAAATGAAGTTTTGGCGATTTTTTCAAAAAAAAAATTACATACCCGACCATGTGAAATTTTATTGAGAAACCTCGAACTGTTCTTTAGTTACTGAATTATTTCTAAAAAAGCGTTTTGGAATCATTGTGCCTTGTATACCTAAGAATAATTAAGTAGAAATACAGTGGTGGGCAAAAAAATAAATTTTTAATAAAAATTTTATTATATATTTAATTGATTAATTTCGCAAACTAAATTACAGTTTTATTTTCTTATTACAATTGATGTATGTATTTAATGAATTGTTTAAATTTTATATACTCATTTAGATTTTGGCTATAAAAATGTGATGATATTTTGTATAACATAGTTAAAGGCGTTCATTCTATTGATTTAAATACCAAGTGTATTATCCGATTGTAAATACATAATCACAACAATATCATTTCAAATAATTACAAATAGATTACAGCGATTATTATTTATTTTATTTAATTATTATTTATTAAGTGTTATTTAATAAATTATAAATATGAATAGTTTTAAAATTAAACTCTTAATCAATACTTAAATCAAAAGAAAACTATGTAAATTTAAAAATATATAATTTCAGAGAAGCATATATGAACAAAGTCATTTGCCATCATGTCGACAATATCGACTCGATATATCATAGGAATTCAGTTTCTTTTATTTTTATCTGCTTCTTCTACTTTATGTTTTCCGACAATTAAAGTTAATGTTACTATTGCTTACTTAATATTTGTTGTTATAATTAATAATTATTAATTTTTAAATGAAATCGTAAATAATTTAAAAAATATTAAAATCAATTAATTTTAATTAGTTTAATAAAATTAAAAACATAAAATAATATAAGAACAATAATTTATAAAAGCTATATCTTTTTGAACTATTTTGAAAAATATCATTTCATATAACAACAATTTAGTTTATTTATTATAACAAATAAAATAAAAGTTAACATTTATTATATAGCTCACATATGTTATATTAATATACGATGCATTTTTAGTGCCTTCTTTTATGCTCATAATATATATCTCATATTAACAAAAAATATATCATTGTGAAAGTTCATAGATGGTTATAAAATGGATAGTATATGAGCCACATCATAGTGAGGCCCAACGCAAAATTTTTGGTAATATCGAATTGAAATGTATGGAAAAGTTTTAGAGGAGGACCTAATATTTTAAATAATTATTTTTGTAGTCACCCCGTGATAACACGAAATAAACTACAGGGTGCCAAAATTGGCGATTTCGAGTATTGAAAAGTTTCAAAAACTCCTTTTTTCGTATTTTAGCGTATTTTAACATATTTTCAAATATGGGCAACAGTAACACATTTTTGATTTAGTTATGGCTTTGTCACATACACAATAGTTTAATGTTTTTGAAATTTTGCGCGACTTATTAAACTTTAAAGTCACGTAGCTTTATAAAAAGTAGGTTCTATAAAAAATATTGATTTCGATATTTTTCTATATATTAAAGAATCATATTAGCTGGGAAATAAAATTCAGCTAAAAAATTTACTTTATTCTTTTTCTGATTTATGCAGTTGAAATATATGTATATATCGTCCATTCCATGAAAGATCGGCCAAGAATATTTTTTATGTCTTCCGATTTTAATAATATCTGGCATACGCATACTCTATAGAGAAATTTAAATATTTCCATTTTTATTTTTGTGAATTTTGAAAAATTCGCAAATTTATTCGCGATTTTCATTTTTCGAAAAGTCAGAAAAATCGCAAAAGTTAAAAATCAAAATTTTTTGAAAAATTTAAATTTTTGTATGAAAAAATTGATAAAAATTTTTCTTAAAATATATTAAAAATAGTAGATTTCATTGTCAAAGAACAGTTATTTTTGCATTTTATAGTAAAGATATTGTTTTTTAAAATATTCAAAAAAAAAAAAAAAATATATAATCAAAAGGGTAGAAATTTTTCAAAAATGCAAACTAAAATTGCATTTGCATTATGAATGCATTTTTAAATTGCAATATTATTTCTAAATTATTATTAAAAGAGGACATATTTATCTTCTACATGCAGTTTAAATCGTTAAAATCCGTTAACAACTTTTAGAGTTATTGATGTTTAAATTTACACACTTTTCCGATTTTTTTGACTTTTCAGAAAATCAAAATTGTGAATAAATTCGCGAATTTTATAAAATTCAAAAAAATAAAAATGGAAATATTTAACTGGCTCCATAGATTATATGTGTATCAAATATGAACCAAATCGGATGACCCTCCGTAAAAAAATTTGCATTTTTTATAAATCTCGCATGGAATGGACGATATATATATATATATATATATATATATATATATATTTTTTTTTTTTTTTTTTTTTGAGAAACTATAAATATTTTATCTGGAATATTCGTATATAATTCGTATGGAATAAGAAAGTGTAAACAACTTTAGGATTTTTGTAAAAGGAATCCCATAATTCCGAAAATAAAAACCCAAAAATGTTTTATTTTTTTTAGAACTCTTAAAAACACGTTATAGATACCTAAATTGCATTTTGTATGAAGATTCATGCTTTGAGGTTTTAGAAAATATAGACTAAATTTAAAATTTTCATATAAAATGGGTTAAATTCGGGAATGTGTGTACCTAGAACGCTTGAGTTACTGGGCTTGTTTTCTATTTTCAAAATAATCCTTGTGAAGATGCCTTTCAGAAAATTATAAAATTGTTATATGTTGTTGAAGAAACATACTTTACAAAAACAAAAAAAAAAAAACAACGAAAATTTGGAAATTTTTAAATCCAAAATTGTTTATTTTTCGTCTCGATAAAAATATCGACTTCAAATTTATTTTATTCAGTATATAATTTTGTTCTTTAATTAGCTAAAGAAAAAACAAAAAAAAATCAGTCAGAAATACTGCGATTTATATGAAAAAAACTGAAAGAGAACTTGAAAAATTTAGGTAGTTAAAATTTTAAAAGCAAATAACTAAAAAAAAAAAAACCCTAGGAGATGAATAGCACAAGTAAACATATTTTTATAGTCCCTATCGATTGCTTTAAAATCGGATAAAAACAAAAAGTTGGCCATCGTTTACAAATTGTTTATTTCAGAGGTACTCTACTTTGAGCCCCATAGCTCCGATCCTGAGAGGTATGTGGGGATCCACTTCCAAACTTAGAATTGCCCTCTAAATACAACCAGTCGATTAGAAGATTTATTGCCAAAAAGATTTGATTCTGCCTCACTGTGCACTGTTTACAAATTAAATTAATAAAATTATGTTTTAACATATTTTTTTACAAATGTTATAGGAAGGTGAGAGCAAACTCATATCCACATGCAAGAAAACATTAAATAAAATACAAAGGATTTAATTAAAAAAATATATAAATTTCACTTCATCATTTTAACCATGTTTTAAAACCATTTCAAATTTATGTTTTTTCTGAATATGAAAGTGCGTATAACTATCTATGTTTGTAGCATAAACCAACACAACTCATTATTTATTTAACCAGTAGAAAAACAAAAAGAGAAAAAACATAGATAACACACATACTGTACTTCATCTCAAGAACCCACCTTCCCCCCATACTTTACACATAAGTACATCATGTACACCATTATATTCGTTCATATAAAGTTATCGCCATAAAAAGTACAACTGTAAAATGTATTTAAAATTAATAAAAGCTACAAAAAACAGGTACAAATAAGTACTAGTAATACAATAAACAGCATATCTTTAGTTGGTAGCAACAGCAGCACCATCGCTACTTATATTACAATATTCATTCATTCTTTCATTCGACCAACGAACCAAACAACCAACCATTCATCTATTCATCCCTTTATATACTTTAAACGAATGAATTGAAATGCTTGTTTATTACATGACTGGCTTTAAAAGTGTGAACACATAATTAAAAGTAGGAATAGAAAAGAAATAAAAAAATAACTGTAACAGCAATAGCACGACTTAAACACAATACTCACATCTTGAATATTCTACACTGCATCGTATACAATATTCAACAAGTTTGTCCATGAAGCCTTATAAAAGTACCAAAATAGAAGCTGTATAATACTTTTTTATATAGTTACACAGATATATAATGATTCTGTGACACGGAAAATCTCAGTCATTTTGTATAAATGTTGTTATGAAGTACTATTACAAAACGCTATATGTAAAATTAACCATGTTGCACCATATATTGAAGCATATCTCGAAAACTACTTGTCTGACCGCAATAATTCCCAATTATTTTATTATATTTACTGCCGAAATTATTGCCATTATTTAAAGCAAAGCAAATTCTCATTCAGGAAAATAACAAACCCATATTCATCTTTCAATATTTTTTTTTTTTTTTTTTTTCATCAGGTCTGGATTGCGGCTATAATAAAGCCATTACTCTAGTACGATTAACACAAATGATACCAAAAGGTGCGGATTGAAAATATCTTCAAGCCACCCTAACTTTTTCTATGCTCAATAGTAGTTATTTTGTAATTACTGTCCGAAAAAAATTATTTTCATGAAAAATTTAAGATTTTTTGTTACAAAAATTTATTTTGATAAATGAAAACAGCGTCACCGTTGAGAATTTTTAAAAAGTGTCCAAAAAAGGGGATTTCAAATTAAAAAAAACCCAAAAAAAACCCCTTAAAATTTGTTTATTTGATAACAACAAAAACAAAAACCTTTGTATTTTAAGAAAAACTAAAAAATTAAGTTTTATTAATAACAAAATATAAGATTTATTCTCAAAAATAGTTGACATAAAATCCTCTTTTAATTAATTAAACTTCTGTACTTTTGTACGAGTTCTTCATTCGTATTCCAATCTTTCAAATCCACAAATTTAGTACGGAACGCATGGATCCATAAGTGTTGACTTAAGTCTGTTAGATAAACTATTTTTTATTATTGATAATTTAGTAAAAACATGTTCCCTAATCCAGTCTAAAAATTATAAATAGCTGTTCATAAATCTTTTTATTATTTTTAGTAACTAAAAGTTTCAGTTCATTTATAAATACTCCGCAGTCCTTTATATCACTATACTGTGAAACAATCTCAAAATAATTAATTTATTTATTGAAGTAAATATATTATTGGTCGATATAATTCAAACAACTTAGTTTCTCGTCACTTAGCACATAGTCTTAAAAAGTCGCCATTTAGTCGCCATTTAAAAAAGAGGCCTAAAGTCGCCAAACGGTAACACTGAATGAAAACATCAAAAATGTTTCAGTTTATTATCTTTATTTTAAAGCTGGTAATGCTGCGAATAAAATTATTAAATTTATTATTAAATTGATGCACAAAATGCATACCTACAATTAAGAAGATTTTGTATATTTCTTCCTTAAACAAATATAAGTGATCTAGATAAAATTTGAAGAGCTAAACAAGAATCCATTTTCTATCATATACAGCATATTTGGATGTATCACATATGTATATACATCGTGCATACCGTTCGCGAGTTATAGCGAAATTACACTCGAGGGCGCAATATTAGACACGTCCATAAAAAATATCGACCTGGTGGGAAAAAACTGAAAGCAGATACCTGTTAAGCATTTCGAATTCCATTTTTTTTTTTTAAGAAGGACGTAAGAAATTTGTTTGTCGATCAGTGCAATCAATTTCCTCAAGGAAATCAACAATACAACTTATTTAATATTAAAATTATTTAAAATTATTTTGTAATGCCTAAAATAATTGAAAAAGTACTTTTTTCAACAAATGAAAACAACTAAAACACAAATAAATACTTCATCTTTATCTCTCACTGTCTGAGAAAAGCAAATACTATAAATTATATAGGGAAACATAAATCCTGCGGCACGTGATTTCTCAGTCAACTCCTATATATGGTATTAATAAGTACTAAGCAGTGTTGCCAGGACTTGAGAAAAAAAGAAGCTAAATTAGACTTTAAAAAAGGTCAGAAAAGGCTAAATGTCCCAAAAGACAAAGCCAAAAAAAAGCTAATATATTGTTTTATTTAAAAACGCATTTATTTTTTGTTCTCATTGGGTTTTGATATTTGTTAAAGGTAGTTTAATGAATTTGTAAATATAACTTAAATAGTTTCTATTGGCAACAAAATTTGTTAAAAAGTATTTATAATATTTTTGTGGAATGATGCGCCGCAGGCGAAAATTTTCGCTAAATATAAATAATTTAAATTTTTTTTTCTGCGAATTAATACACACAAATGCTTAATTTGATGACTCTGTAAAATAAAATGAGTAACTTTTAAAAATTTAAAAAGCTAGAAAAAGGCTAGAGGCTAAAGCAAAATAAAAAAACTAGATTTAGCCTTAAAAAGGCTAAACTGGCAACATTGGTATTAAGCCTCGAATTCACTTTTTTAATTGACTCGCGATAAATCGCGATTTATAAAATTAAGGAGGTTGCACCATATATTGAAGGATATCTCTAAAACGACATGTCAAATTTTGTTTAAAAAAATATCAAAAAATTGTAATTAAAATTCTCTTCAAGTCGTTTTTATATTACTTTTTAATACGTTCAACAATTATGGAGATATCAAGCCCATTTTCTAAAAAAAAAAAATATTTTTATAAAAAATTTCAGAAATTTTTTTACATTAATTTTTTACCGTGTATTAACCGAATTAACTGAGAAAACCCTTGCCGCAAATTTTGTTTCTCATTTTGTAACTCTGTTTTTTATAACAGAATGGGATAGGTTTTTCTTGGTTTCACTTAATGAATGTTTGTGTGTAAACTAAGTGTGCATTTGTTTTAATATTTTTCGTATGAGATAATCCTTACATTTAGGCGCTTAGTTTAACCATAAAAAAGGTATGGTTAAACAACAACAACAATATAATAACAAAATGCTCATGATTATAACAAAAAAAAATATATAAAATGTGTGAATGAATTATTATAAAAGAATTCATTAATGTGTATATGTATTAGGAAAAAATATAACCCAGCGGTAAAAAGAAGGGCTAAAAAGTCTTTCCAGAAGGCCTTTTTTAGAACCGGGAGGCCTTCTTCAAATATTCAACTTGCATTGCGTATTCTTGTATTTTTTTACACGTGATGTCATTGCAATCAAGGCCTTACACATTCGCGACCCAATGCATTCCTTCTAAAAGGCCAAATAAAGCATTTAACAGAACAAAATGATTTTTTTTTTGGAATTTGATCTTGTTTTTTAACGGTTTTGAAAAGTTTTGTTGTTGCTTAAATAAAAAAATTATATTCCTGCTCCCCTTCTAAGAGAAGCAAAGTAGGGCGATGTATTTTTCCGCAATGTTTTGTTGTTGCTTAAAACAAAATATATTTAAATCAAATTGAAAAAAGATTCGGCTGTGCCGAATCTTTGATACCCTTCATAATATTACCATCTTACTATCTTATCGACATCATATTACCATGTTACCGACAAATAATAAAATTTTCGCCTTAACGTATGCTTTCATATTTTCACTTATATAAATCTAAATTTTTTTCAAATTACGAAAATTTGAATATGAAAAAAAAACAATCATAGCAGGCTTTGCTTTTAAAAAATAAACAACAACAATTCCATATTTATTTATTTTTTTATGTGTGTATATACAAACTGGCTGCATATACAAAGAACAACAACAACACTGTTATTCATTATATTACTTCTGTTGCTAACTAAACTACTTGTCTTATAGGCAAAAACGTCACTAATAGTCATTACAATGCTTAATATACATGTTTGTGTATGTATTTATGTATATTCTTAACAGATATGTTTTAGTTTTTAAAAATAAACAACAACAATTCCATATCTATTTATTTTTGTACAGACTGCATATACAAAGAACAACAACAACACTGTTATTCATTATATTACTGCTGTTTCTAACTAAACTACTTGTCTATACAAAAAACAAAAAAACGTCACTAATAGTCATTACAATGCTTAATATACATGTTTGTGTGTGTATTTATATTCTTAACAGATTTGTTTTTTGGCCATAACTCTGTCGATTATGAACGAATTTGGTGAACAAGGGATTCAAAAATAAAAAATTCATTTTCCCCGATTACTGAACCGATTTATTTCATTTTTTCAGAACAAAAATTCAGAAAATAATTTCCGAGCCCCCTTTAAAAATTCGAAGTACCTGGTATATATAGAGGCTTCAGAAACTGAAAAACCGGGTCCAAAAATCGGTTTTTAAAGCATATCTCCGCCATTTATAAACCGATCCTGCTGATTCAAAAAACCGAAATTTTATAAAAATATTTGTGACCGATCTATATAAAAATAAAAATCTATAGCTTAAACCAGGGCTTCAAAAAATAAAAAATGCGTTTTGTCCGATATCTCAGTTATTATTGAACCGATTTATTTCATTTTTTCAGAACAAAAATTCAGAAAAAAATGTCCGAGACTTCTTTGTAAAAACGAAGTCTCTAGTATATACAGAGGCTTCAGAAACTGGAAAACCGGTTCTAAAAAACGGTTTTGTGAACATATCTCCGCATTGTATGAACCGATCTTGCTGAATTCCAATAGCAAAATTCTCGAAAGCATTTCCGATCGTTTGACATGGTCCTATCGTTATCATTTCTTACAAGGATCCCAAAAATGTAAACTTTTTTGCTTTCCGACGAAAATTGTGGGAATTACAAACGGAATGACAAACTTATATATACCCTTTACACCTGTGGTGAAGAGTATAAAAATGCTGCTTCTATCACGCCTTTTAAGAGAAGCGAAGTCGGAAGTTCTTTTGGATATTTTGGAAGGCAAGAATGAGACATTCTTGTAGACCTTACTATAGAAGGTATGTTAGCATGAGCAATTCCATCTTAAAGAAGGTGTAAATAGACCTTCTAGAAGGTCTGAACGATGGAGGCCTTACAAATTTTACCGCTGGGAATGAAATAGTACATGATTTTTATTTGTATGCATACACTCGTGAGTGTGTTGGCTTATTAAGATGAATATACATAAAAATGTAAGGCCACTAAAAGGTCAATGATAGAATTACTCACGCACACATTTACACAAAGTATGATAAAGATTTAGATATTAAAATTAACAAAAACCGAACATAGTGGTAACACGGAAATATTAAATACAAAATAAGAGTGAAAAACAAAACAATAGCAATAACATTAATGCAAAAAATTAAATCCTCATGTTTAAAGTGGTAATTAAATAATTAAACCTGATAACTGAATCTTCACAATTGCCATATTAGCAATACACATACTTACATAAGTGTTTGCGTTTTTGGATTTTAAAATAGATGTACAATACATATATGATGAGGATAATTATGAAAATGATTTTGTATTGTTGATATCTAATGGTTGAGGTTCTAAATTTATACACCATAGAATTAATCGTAATAAAACACATTTGGCAAAAATAAACACACATCTATAAACACATGCATATATAGAAACATATATTTCTACATTAACGCGTATTCAACATCAATATGAATTATAAAAACACATTATTATAGTGGAGTTTTTGAGGCATATAATTTGCACAGTGTTGCGAGAAAAATTTTAAGTTTTCCTACAAATTATTAATATTTTACTTAACTATTTACATACTAATTTTAAAGTGTTATAAAGTTACTTCTGCTTTTAATTTGTTTGATTTTTAATTTATTTCTAAAAAAACTACTATGTACTACTTTTCCATCCCACTTAGACATCTGTGTTTTCTTTATTTTTTACACTGTTTTGTGTTACAGCATCATGCTTCAAACTTCACATCACAAATCCCTCTCCTACACCTTGATTTGAGTTTTTTTTTTTTTTTTTTTTCTACTCTGAGTTAAATGTCAATATCTATACATGAGGAACTCATTTAACTATATAAACATGCCAGCTTCATCTGATTTTGACAGCCTATAAGTATATGAGTATATGTTGAACATAATATTATGCGAGAAAAAAAGTTGTGCACATACATATTATCTCGATACATAAAAAATACAAAAATTTAAATAATGTTTGTTTAGATACATACATTAAATATACAACATAAACACATTCAATTCGTCACCACAATAGAAGAGAATATAAAGTTAGCAGCTTATGTCAATAATAATTAAATTTGAATAGACTTTCCCCACATCTTAGTCTACAATGCAGTATTATAAAACTTGAGTTTTGTAGAATGTTTATTCCACTTATCTTCCTTCAATCCTGTGGAAATGACTGCTACATAATTTTTAATTGCAGCATTATCTTTCTGCGCTTTTCTTCAAATCTAAGCTTATTTCTTTAGTTATGCTTTCCAATTTGTATTCTTTTTAGTTAGCACATCTAATGTTTTCAGATTTAAGAATCTGCCTTGTCCTCGTCACTTAAGAGAGAAACTATATGTATAGACAAATAGATATGTTCTCAGAATTTGGATTAGGAATGTCCTGTAGAAGGTGCTAATATATACGTTGGGATAAAATGTGTCAAAAGTGGCCATTAATTGAATTTTTAAATTTAAATTTTTATAATTAAGTTGGGTACCGAATAAAAATAGACAAAATTATGTATCAAGATCAATTAAAATCTGTAAGCTAGGTTGTGTTGTTTTCTTGTAAAGAGCTGTCAAAGCTAAACATTTTTTAAATTTTTTGAAAAATAACCCAGCAAAAACTTGGTAGTGACATGTAGATACGAATGTAGTTACTTTGTAATGACAACAATATACTGTCTGCATTACATAGAAGTTCTATAGTAACTAATTATTTATAACCCGAATGTAAATAATTATTTATGATCAAATTTTTAAAAGTATTAATTTTTATTGATTTTTAGTATGCAGTTAGCAATTAGCAATATTTAAAGAAGGGATACATAAATGAAAGAATAAATTTGCATATAAGTTGATTTGCAATTTAAAATAGTTTATTTTTATTACATTTATTTTAATTAAATTTTTGGTTGTTTACAACAACAAAAAATATTTTATATCCTGACATCAACTTTAGGTATTAAAGTGTACTTTTTTTCAAGTATTTGTAAATTTTATTTTGACCTAATATTTTCCTTATTTCTTTGAAAATTGTCCTAAAATACGCAAATGTTCATGGAATGCAACTTAAAATGTTACAGGATATTTGTTCTGAAAATTTTCCGAAAAATAAAACATATTGTCTACTTTAATATATTAAAAAAATTGTTTGACATTTTCAAAAATAATATTTTAAACAAAAAGAATTTTACATTGAAATAAACTAAAAATATATGTTTAAAAAGAAAATCGAATTTAAATAATTACAACGGTTGTGCCCGGTAGTAAGTGTTCTTTTTTCGAATAAACGTTCTTAAAAAAGTGCAGATTTGTATTCACCCCAGAAATATTTGGATGGTTTTTTACTTATATAGCAAGAGGCAACTTATCTTCGTAAGATAAGTTGCAGGCTATGAACTATATATAAATATAGCGCATGGGAGTACAAAATAAAGGCAAGTATTGTATTACTTTCGTTTAATGTAACTTAATTACTTATTTCCAACTAAATTCATTTATAGATTATCATCAGTGCTATTATCAAACTGAATTCTCATGCAGATTTAATGACTTTATCACTGAAAAGCTCTTTCATTGCAACGGTCCCTGTATAGAAGACATACATCAAATTAATTTATTTGTAAGTTTTCTTTGTAAGTTTATTATCCACAAATTTTTAATATTCTTTAAATTTTAACGTTAAAAATTTAATATTTTTAAAATAAAATGTATTAAAAACGATAAAAATATGTTTCTTTTTTATTGGGCACCCCTAATTTTAATATATAGAAACTGCAAATATATTACTATTACTACAACCGAATATATTTTTATTACATAATTGTGGTAATTATAAAATTCGGCAATTCCAACCGAATTTCAAGATAGTACATGTAACCGACTAAATTCGGTTGGCTAAAAATCAATCTGTTTTCTCTGTGTAGTTTTCGACCCATTTAACTCTAATGTATAGATGAACGGACGGACATTACCATTTCGCCAAAAAAAAAAAAATCTTAAAATTCCAAAAATTAATTTATTCTACTACACAGAGAATACGGTTTCATTGTGACAACCGAATTTTTCGCCAATCGAATTTGGGAGGTTGCATCAACTACCACAAATATTTATTGTGATTACTAATTATTTCAGTTCTTAATATTAAGTAATTGGTTGGAATAACTCTTTTTAGAACAATAATTCAGTTGAGATGATCGAAAATAATGGTAGATGTAATTGAAATACTTCTAAAAAATAGGGTTCTTACAATGGATTTATTCGATTGAAAAGAAAATAAAATTTAATTTTATATACATATGTATCTTTATTTTAAATTAAATATTTACATATACTTTTACAAAGTTATATATATGTACATAACAAAAACACATTATCAGTTGGAATATTTGAAACGGGAAATCCATGTATCTAGGAACATTATGAGTCACCAATGATTTGGATGGTGTAACAAATTACAAATTTTGTTTTAATTCCCACGCACAATTTTTGGAGCTTTGTTTGAATTTATACCTGAAACTTGTGACTTGAATCTTTGCCTTTGGAATTACTTTATAAATAGATCTTTATGTACATATTTTATTGACTTCTCTTCAATTTTAAAGGATTCGTTTAATCGGCCCATCTGAAAGAATGAAATTATATGACCATTCACATGTGTTCCATCATAGATTTGAAAAAAAAAACATATTTATTTATTAGACGCTATTACTTACATATTAACTATTTGCCCCCTTTTAAATAAATTCCATTTTGAAAATATGTACATATGTGTTGCTTTATGATATTCCTTTTATGTTTTATTCCTTATTTATAATTTTTTTTCTTTCTAATTTTTTTTCTGTTTTATAAATATAATTTAAATTAAATTAAAATAATATAATTTATTTTTTTAGAAATGTCAAAAAAATTAAACCAACTTTTTTATTATGTGAAACGAATTGGTCTTTTATAATAAATTTCTCTAATGCAATATTGTTTACTGTAACTGAATATGCAGTACTATTATCGGAAATCTATGTTTTATTGATATATTGATTGTCACAACTAAAATATTCGATATAAAACCATTTATAAAAGTTCTAAATATAGTTACCTCCCCTGAATTGTTATTTTAATTTAAAAAAAACTAAACATATTGGTAACATTAACCAATTATATTATAATTGGAACGTTAATTTAAATATTAGTATCATCTTACCTTTATAAAAGAAAAAATATTATTCTATTTAAAAAATTATGATAAGCTTAATAAAAAATTGGTTCATATTATCAAATTTATATTGTGGTAAGCGATTTCCAACCAATCTTTTTTCTGTGTGTAATAATCAATAATAAAAATAAAACATGATCATTAAAATGTGCATACCACTTTTTCCTGAATTTGTCGCCATTTTCGACCCCTTTTAACCCAATGTACGACAGGGAGAAAGAGTCTTTCATTCATCTTTTTTAATTATGACTACACAGAGAATAGAGTTTCGTTGTGACAACCGAATTTCTCGCCAATCGAATTTTGTCGGTTGTGTATATTATAGTCTAAAATCGATTGCAAATAAAAAATAATTCAGTTGTAAGTGCTGAAATTATTAGTAGTTGCAACTACAAACTCAACTCAAAAAATGGTACTTGGAATGAAATTATTCGATTGAAAAAATAAGGGTGGTAAATTTTAAAAATTATTTTTTTTTTTTTTTTTTAATAAAATATTTGTTTACATATTATTGTCTCAAAATAATTATAAACATGAATACATAGAGGTTTTTTATGTTAGTTCTAAAATAATGCATTAATATTTATGGTTTACTTCACATTTTCATCTTAAAACCCGATTTGTGGTTCATTTTTGGCAACAATACTGAGCAAGCTACCAATAGCGTCTTGTTCTAGAACTATAGTAGTTATTCCTTCTCTTTTGAAGACGTTTGTTGTTTAAAACCCACATAGAAGAATGATATAAAATAGAAAAGCTTGTAAGATATTATTACAAAAATACACATACATATGTATGTACGTTTAAACACATATAACTTACACCTGATTTGAAAACCAAATTATCTTTGTTGCTTAAATAGCTTGTAGATCTTAAAAATTACCCTTTTTCTGTATGTAGATTATTTTGTATTCCACAGTTTTTGAACATCCAAATTTTTTTAAGGATAGTATGCAATCTGGAATCAAAAATAACGTTATTTTAATTTGGTTGCTTTTATATGTAATGAATTTATACTTACCCTTTTATAATATTAGAATAAACATTGTATATTTTAATTTTCTTTTTCTTGTTTTTACATTTAATTTTTTAGTTTCAATAATTTCCCAATAAACATTAGAACGATATGATAGCGGAAACGATATCATATTAGGTGCCGATTATAATATCATATTGTATTGCAGAAAACGATATTATTATGATATTGATATTTCGAAATATTTCGTTTTAATAAAATAAAAAATTATCATTTGGAAAAAACTTCAAATAAAAATAAAAATTTTTCAACATACAAAAACAAGCTGGAAGTCAAATACATAAAATTCAATAGTTTACAGATTTTTAGTGGAAAAACCAAGTTTTTTAGGTATATAATTGCAGAAATATGTATGTTCGTATACAATAATCATGTTTGCAAATGTTGTTGATAATATTTGCATAAAATATGTCATATATGATGATTTTTATATCTTTATTTTTATATTTAGGATTTTTTCTCATCTTAGCTGATTATGGTTCTTTATAATTATATTTAGTATATTTAAATGCAAATAAACATAATTTTTAGTATTGAATAGCGTTCAGAACAAAATTTGGTTCATGACGATTTTACTATCGTTATTTTTGGAAATAACGATACCGAAAACGATATCATAATTTTATGGAAAAACGATATCATAAGGAAAGGTACACTTTAGTCCGTAAAAACTATCGTTATAGATTCGAAAACGATTATCACTAGTGATAGTTTTTATCACCTAGATGATATCGTTTCGATATCGTTATAATATCTTTTGGTTTATTGGGTTATTTTTTAACTTCAAAAAATAATGTACCAATTTATTGGTTTTTATAGTTAATTTTCTTAATTGATATTATCGAATTTATTTATTTTTTACTACAATCAAATTTTTGAAGTTAGTACAACTATATATCAGTCAATACACCTAAAATGGTAACTTTGAAATAAACAATTCGAATACCAATAAATTTTTGATTGCAATCACTAACAAACAGTTATTAAGCTATAATATTGATTATTTGTACCGAATTTATTAAATTAATTTTAATCAAACAAATATTGGTTATGTAAACTAATTTGATAGTTATTGGAACTCTAATATCATTTTGATTATGTTATTGCTGCACCGAAATGGAAAAATCTTTTGAGATATAATTCTTTTAATATTTTGAATTAATTTTTCTTCTATATCATTAAATTTTAACAATTCTAACCGTTTTCCAGACGATCTTTTTTCTGTGTGTAGCTTTGTTCGAAATAAGGATACGTTTTCTTGGTAGTCTGGATGTTAAGAGAATTTTGAACTTTATTAAGAGTACGGAATAGTTTGTACATAGATTTAATGCAACTCATGAAAACAATTATTGATAAACGAAAGTATTTACAAATAATGTCTAAAATATGTTTAAACTAAGCAATAGTTTAATATTTAGTTTTGTTCTATAAATTTACCCTCAACTGTCTTATATATCTTTCACACTATATTTAATGTCTCTTGTTACTTTTAACCGCATGTATGTATATTTATTATTATCCTAAATAATGTAATTGAAATACATAAATCTAAACAACAAAACCAAACAAAAACAACAAAACATTTTTTCATGCTAAATATGTTAAACAGGAAAATTATTTTGTTATCCTTATAAAAATAACAGAAACAAAAACATATACTGTTAATAATGAAATCTAAACACAGGATATACAAAAAATAAAAAATAAATAAAATTTTGTTAAATTCGTAACTTTTATGCTAAATCTAAATTACGACAACAAAAACAATAAACAAAAAAGTATCGTGTAAAAATTTAAATTATATTTAACATGAAATAAATATGGTGTTTATTTGTTGAAATCGTCGATAGATTACAGCAGCGACACCTTTAACAAGAGATTTGAAAAAGAAATAAAAAAATATTCTAGCAAAAATTACGTGAAAATAAAAAACTGGAGTGGGAGAAAAACCATGAAATAAAACACAAGAATACAGTTTTTGAATAACATATTTAAAAGCTGTAAAACCCATATGGAGTATTTAATGGCAAACGTGATGATTACAAATGTTTAGCAGAAGGTTAAAAGAAAAAATTGGAAATGAGAAAAATTATTCCACTTAACGGAAAAATAGTTTCCTAATGATAAAATATATTTTTAAAAGTACTATTTATAATAATAAATCGAAACAATATTTTAAAAAAGGAGTGAATCGAAAAAATCTTAACACGCGTTTTGCCTCTTAACTTTTTTTTTGGTCTAGTTAACTTTGAAAAATATGTCAGTTTGATTGATTGATTTCAGTTTGATACAAATGAGTGACGAAAAGAAATACGTGCTAAAATTAAAATTTTCAAAAAAAAAAAAAAATCCAAATTGCTCCAACAAAAAATTGACCAAAGAATTAAAGGTCTGCCGTTAAAACAAAAGAATTTTAATATTAAAAGAAAACCTGGTTCGGAAAGAAAAAAAAAGGTCCATATGATTTAGGGAAGGACAAGAAAATTTAAAGCATATTGAAAAGAGCTTCAAATATATCTGGTAGATTAGCTCAGTGATCTGACTATTTGGTGCGAAAATTTAAAGCCAATGCAGGCTTGAACAAATACAAAGTCCAAAAACTTCCAAACAGGAATGTTGCGTTTGGACATTTTTATTTTGCTGCTACTCTAGAAAATGTTGAAAATAAGTTTAGGATCAAAAAGCAGACAAAATGTCCTTAAAAATTTCTGTTATGGCAATTTTTATGCAGTTGCGGCAAAAAAAAAAAAGGCAAGTCATTTGTCATAGTGGGCTCTATAAATACCAAAATATACATCAAAGCATATTTGCAAAACAAAGTCTCTTCCTTTCATAAGAGAGCACAATGTTTCTAAATATTTTTGACCAGATTTGGCATCATATCACTACGATAAGAAAGCTTTCGAGTGGAACCAAATCAATAACATAATTATTGTACCAAGAGAGGTTAATCCTCCAAATTGTACGGAGCTAAGACCAGTGAAGAGATATTGAACTTTTATGAAAAGAGGATCGAAGAGGACAAAAGAGGTGTCCCAAAATATCAAAGATTTTAAAAGGAGATGGGCAGACTGTTACAAAAAATTGACTGAAACATCTACAAAATTTTTGATGGAAGGGTAACCAGAAAAGGGATACGAGTTCATAAGTAATGGACAGAAGTATAAAAGTTATATTTTTCTGTGATCTGTAGTATAATATCAATTAAATAAAAAAACAATCAAAAACAAAACTCTAAGACGAACCGTTTCCAAATTATTGAATTTTATATATGTTAAGATTTTTTTACCCACCATCAAAAAGATGGGGGGTATATTGATTTTGTCATTCCGTGTGTAACATGTCGAAGGAATCATCTAAGACCCCACAAAGTATATATTTTCTGGGTCCTTGTTAGATTCTGAGTCGATCTAGCTATCGGTTAAGAAACAAAAAAGTTATGGGTTAAAAACTAGAAACACAGGGTATCCGTTTTATACTTTTTCTGTCGGAAGCAAAAAATGGGCGTAGTCCGCCCACTTTACCACCCCCTTCTATATAATGCAAAATTTGAAAAAGTTGATGGTGGGTATATAGATTCGGCCGGGCCGAATATAGCATTCGCGCTTGTTTCGAATGCACTCCTTAACTGCGTAAGTACATTTGTGTTAAGTGTATTTAAATTTTAGTCTGTTTTCATTATTGCGTCTGTATTTAATGTTATTGCAGCGATAACAAAAGTTACTATTTAAATATTAATCAACAGCTAAATGTATGTTTTACAATTGTGTGCAATTATGTTAAGTTTTTTGTGTTTGATTTTAGTTTTTAGGCAGTTATCCAGCAAATAAAATTATGTGAAAAAATTATTTACAAACTGAAAAAATTTTTAAAACGCAAAAATTACGTTTTTTTCTGTGGCCTTTTATATGAGAGAATCCTTTATTTGGGGGGTTTGGTTATGAACTGACTCCTTAGAAATTTAGTTAATTTTTAATGAATGAAAATAGTGATAATATGGTGCAAGTTCAGAGCTATACAGAGGATGCATCAAGGCCAGTTAATTTTATGCAAGTCACCAAAGATGTGTTAGGCATAGTAAAACATTTTCTCTTGGCCAATTTTGGTCGTGATTGGAATTCAGAATTGATCGTTTCGCCAGGATGTAGCAGCCCTTAATTCCAATACCACCAAACACTCGACATAACATTGTGTGATGTTAAACCAGGCTTTGAAGTCGTTTATGGCGGGTAGCCATCTTTGACTATGATTTTCTTCATTTAATTTCCGCTTTAAAAATAGTTTGATTACCTTGCATTTCAGCAGCGTTTCAAAACGATTTTTTTGAAAATAGTTCTATAACTGGTGAACTTTTTAAGATACGTATCAAAATAAAAGTTCACACTATTCTACTTGATTTGTAAAAGCACAGCTCCCTAGCGGATTGCTATTATTCATAAAAAAGTGAAACTATAGACTAAAATTTAAATATTTAAAATTAAAAAAATAATTTAATAATTTTTGAATATTTATTCAGGCTCAAGTTCATTATTGTAATCATTTCTCAGAATACAGAAAAAGATTTATTAGACACTAGCAGGATGGAATGCATTTTCTGATCCGCTACGATCTTCGTCAGCATCCATTAGTGCCTTTTAGTACTAATCGTAAAGATCTTTCATTTAACTCACACTTTTGAAGAAATTAGAATACGTAACTTCATCGCTTTACATAATCTAAATTCTTAAGTATTAAGTTAAAATAACTTTACAAAAGCTTTTTGTTATATTTATATTTATTGTATTCTACATTCCCTGCGGGAAATTTGTGGTAATTGCAGTAATGGACCGGTTTCTCTGTACCAGTTGAGTACCAATTGACACCTAACTCGTCACCAAAGTTCCAATTGAGAACCAATTGACACAAACACACTCACTATTAACATGCTCGTTTAGAGCGCAAATAGCAACTCGCGCGCAATAACAATCAGTGGCTGAATGGTAAGCGTTGAAGACTATAAAACATAACATACGTCAGATAAACATGGGTTCGAGCCGGGGTGCCGCCATCGACATTAACGAAAAATTATAAAATTAAAATAAACATAATTTAATAAAGATAATAATAAAAATAATGTTTAAAAAGTAAAAAATTACCGAATTTTTATAAACTTTTTATTACAATAATCGTTACTGAACCTGTCCTCTTGGACCTGTCCTAGGACCTATCCTGAGACCTGTCCCAAGGGGCTAATTAGCCACCTCCAATGACAACTCCATGTAAAAGTGACAGGTTCTTCTCATATAAAGTTCCGGAACTGGGACCGGTCACTAGCCTGAGAACCTGTCACGTGACTAGTTTTGAACCGGTTCTCTTTATTTTAGGGTTATTACAATGTTGTTTTACTGCTCTAGCTAACCGTCGCACAGTGTCCCGTTTCAAAAATAAAATGGAAATAAATCTGGAATTTCCAAACGGCTGGTCCGATTTCAATGAAACTTAAAAAAAATGGGTCAATTTCGAGAGACCCTGGTTCACGCAGTATTAAGGTTTTTAATTATTTTTTTTCCTCCACACAATTCCTTATAAAGTAATCATTCAGAAAAAAATATAAAAACTATATACATTACTTAAAAATTTTTTTTATAACTCAAAAAGAACGTAACTACCCTTTTCGCAAAAAAACGGCGAAAAGTCGACTTTTTTCAAAATTCAAAATTAAATGCATATAACTTTTGATTCCGTAAAGATTTTGTCAAAAAAATGTCTAAGCACAACTTTGTTATTTGTTGTTAATTAAATAAAAAATATTTTAAAAAAATCGAGTGAAATTTAGACCCTCGATTTTTAATCTTTGAAGCCAAATATCTCTTAAACTAAAAGAGATAACCTACACATATGACGACATTTTTTGTTGATGTCGATTAGCAGAATCTACTCATATAAAAATCTTTTAAATCGGCTGAGATATAACGAATCTAAATCGTTTTAAATTTTTTGAACACCCGAGGTGTCCAACTTTAGGACCCTCTGGACCCGCCCCGTTACGTTTATAACGGGGCGGGTCGCCTACACCTTTACTAACACTGTCTGAAGTTTCATTGAAATCGGACCAGCCGTTTGGAAATTCCAGATTTATTTCCATTTTATTTTTGAAACGGGACACTGTGCGTCGGTAAATATAGTATTATAATAATTTATTTAATTTTTTATTTCTTTACTTATGTATTCAAAATGAATTCTTTAAATGTACATCATAATGTTTATTGGGTTATTGTAACAACAAAATCAGTTGTAAAATTTATAATTTTCAATTTTAAAATGTTAGTAAATAATTGTTGAAATTGATATTACTTATGTGTATGTATATAAGTAATGAATATTTAAATACTGAAGTAAACGCATTTTATTATATAACTGTATATAGACAAATAAATTCTGTAAAGTATGCAATTATGAGCAGCTGGTAAGCTAATAAAATATTTAAATATAATTACTGTCATTAAACTGAATTTATATCTTAAAATATATTTGATTTAAGTAAATTTAAAGTAAAAAATTATAATTAAAAATGTTTATAAAATATGAGCTGTGTTAGGGTCAATTAAAGGATAAAGAACAATGTAATAACAAAAACAATTATAGTATTTTTACTCTATTTAAAATGTAATATTTTAATTACATTTATGCTTGTTAAAATATTAATTTTATTCAATTGATTTACTTACTATTTCTATTTCAATAAATACCTAACAAAAGAAAAAATTTTTATTAAAATATAAAAAATAAAATATCTGACTTGTTAAGCTTTTATTGTTTAGACAGTTTTTTCACTGGCTTAAAACCTTTTCAATGTTATATATTAAATTTTAAATCCGATTTGTTATAGAGGAATTTTAACACACATGAAAAATACGTATATGTGTATATTTACATACATATACATTTACAGACTTTTTTATATGGTTTAATAACTTCTAAAACAATTTGAAATATTACAAGTAATCACTGTTGGCAATATTTGTTTGTTTGTTTGTTTCTTTGCTTGTTTTAGCCTTTAGGTTATAAACAAATAAAATATTTATTTAATAATAAAAAACCAAAAACAAATAAAAGGGTTATCGAAAATATTTTAGGGATAAATTCCTTTAATTAAACAATATTAAAACTATTATAAAAGTTTCTATAAAACGAATTTTATATGCCCTAGATTTAAAAGATTATTAAAAGCAATTTTCCAGTTGAAACAATTAAAACAATATGATGTTTGATTTAGTCAGTCTTAGAAATAATTTGTTTAGAAAAAACCTCAAGTTAAAAAAATTCTACATTTATGCAAAATTTCGATTTTCTTTTGGTTTATTACTTTTGTCTCTTAGAACATCAAATAGAAAAAAATTCTATTAAAACCAGCGCGGTTTTTTGTTATTCCAAAATATCATATCGTATTAAAATTAGTAAATAGATATTTTTTAAAATCTAGGAACTAGTAGTACCCATATCGACATATACTTACATATGTATTATAATTAGCAATATGCCAAAATCGACTTTTTGCGAAAAGGAACTTTTTTATTGTTGAAAATGTTTCTTTAAGGCTTGAGCAGTAACTTTTGTTCTGCGACTTTTTTATAACTCCGTTACTTACCAAATTACCGTTATTTTTAGGTTATTGAAGAAAATCTCAATTTTGACCTTAAAATTTCCAGAATTCTACCAAATGATGTTTGGCAACTTTGTACAAAATTTTTCGGCGAGTATTTTTACTGAACATATGAACTCATAATATTTGCAAATACAGGGTGTTTTGATGCATTTTTAATATAAAATGAATTTTGCGCCATCTAGCGGTAATAATTTGTACTAACTATGTTTTGCAATTAGAAAGGTAATTTGAATACCTTTCCAAAAAAAAACTGTTTTTGAAAATCAGTAAAAAAAAATGTTCTAAACAAAAACATTGATACAAAGAAAAACAACGAAAAACAATAGCAGTACAAATATAAACAAGCGCGAATGTTGTATAAGAGGTGGGCGGTAAAGTGGGGTGAACCACGCCTATTTTTGTTTCCGTGTTTACATTTGTCCATGAAGTATTTGTACAAAATATCTTTGGCCTTTCACCTTATATGGGGGGAGGGCGGTAAAGTGGGCGGACCATGCCCATTTTTTTGTTTAAAAGTTTATATCGACCCATGAACATTTTGTTATAGTACATGCTTTTATTTAAGAGAGATATAGCAGAAAAGTATGAAATTAAGCTACAACGAACACCCTGTGTTTCTAGTATTTTGCTCATAACTTTTTTTTTTTTACCGATTTTGGTCATTTTCAATATCAAACAAACCTTATATAAGCTAAATATTTGGACCAAATTTCGTCCTCCTTCGTTGTGCCGTTCGAGCCCTATCCTGCTTTCAACAGACAGACATAGCTAGATCGATTCAGAATCTAACCAGGACCCAGAAAACATATACTTTATGGGGTTTTAAATTAAAAACAGTGTGCATGGTCTTAACTACTAATGTATAATTCATTTCAGTAACATTAAGTCCAGTTTTTTTAAATATGCACTCTATTTTTTAAATAAATGAGTAAAATTTGTCGAAAATAGGCTTTATTGTTTTTCATATGGCACAAATTGGACTGGATGTTATGCCTTTAAAGTCAACATAGTTGTTGATGACAATAATATCTAAAATTCTGCGGTGGTGCTTGAAGATTACATTCCTACTTCAAAAGTTATATATGAATGAAGGTGAAAAAATGTTTTTTTTTTTTTTTTTTTCAAATTTATTCGATTTTTTTTTTTTTTACATTTTCCAAATTTTCTCGCAAACGAAAAATGCGATCGTCACGCAGCACCGCAGAATTTTAGACTTTGAAGTCATTAATAATTGTGTTGAATGATAAGACATAATATTCAGCCCAATTTGTGCCACGTTAAATGTTAGCAGTAATATTTTCTCACTTCCATGTTTTGTTGTTGCCATTTTGGAAGATTACTACCCAGACTAAATTAGTCTGGGTAGTAATCTTGTAATAAAAACATTGAGTTTGTAGCTGTTAACATAAATAATGCGTTAAATTCATAAAAAGTTGAAAAATCCAAGTTTTAATGGTCACCCTATATTTCCGTTTTAGAACAAGTGAGGGACACCCTAACTAGATATTAAGGTAGCTGACTTGGGTATACTTTTTCGCATATTGCTAATTATAATTAATAAATATTACTCATACGAATATATGACCAAATTTAATATAAGACAAAAAAACATTTCTTTCCTGAATTTGAATTTATAATTTATTAGTTCTACAAGTAGTGGAAGATTTAGAGAACGGTTCAAAAACCAGTTTTTAAAATCTATGAATTTTGTTTAATTCATTTATCATCAACTTAATATTTGCAGCAGAGAAGTGTACAATTTTAAGTTTAAAATGGGGACACCACAGACTCGTCAGGAGCGGAATTATGGGAGTTTAAGGTACTGTTTGCAACAGTAAAGAGCTTAAGAATACGCTTTTAAATCCCCACCACAGGGTATATGACTTGATTTATTGTCGATTTATATGCTTGTCTGTCCGTCACATTTTAAAATAAGCCTAGCACTCATATTTTGCGGGAATGGGATATATGCAATATGTATAAGTCTCTGTTATTATAAAGTAGAGAGATTAATACTTAATGTGTTATAACTAATATCCAAAAATAGTGGTCCAACATTTTTTTTAAATCTTTGTTTTCGAAATCAGTTTACTTTTAAAATTTGAGAAATGATATTTAATTAATTTTTTTTTTTCTAAGAAAAGCGGTCAAATTTTTCAATGTCACAAATATTTTGTACCCAAATAGATCTACTACTGAAGATTATGTTAAGCAACTCTTTCAAACATAAAATTGTACAACTCCTGCCTGTGTTGAATTTAGAAAATTTTCTAAAGAGCAATTATATACCTTTATGAAAGGTATTTTTATATAGATGATTTCAAAATTAAAAATAAACTCTAGCACTCCATACGACAAAGTACTAAAATTACCGAATGAGACCTATTTTATAATTGTCAAGCGACACTTTCTATGTCAGATGTATCCTATTTGAAGCCCCAATAACTCTGCTCCCGAAGAATATTTATGTCCTACATACAAATTTAACTTTGTACCAGGGACCGTAACCGTTATGACTTTTATCATAAAAATCAAATAATAACAGTTATTTTTTGATTTTTATTTTTTTGAGCAGAAATAACTTTTATTTTTGATTTTTATTTTTCGAGCAGAAATAAAAGTTATTTCTTAACTTTTACCATAAAACAAAATCACAAAAAAAAAAAATAAAATAAAAACACCAAAAATAAAAAAAATAAGACAAAAAGAATAATATAAAGACGAAAAGCGAAAAAATATACCGAAAAGAAATAAATGCAAAAAAATTAAAAAAGAAAAAATTACAATAAAAATTATTTATTAAAAATACTAGAACAGACATCATAATAAACAAAAATTAATCGAATTTGAAGTTTCAGAAAATGACTTTTATTTCTGCTTGAAAAAATAAAAATCACAAAATAACTTTTATTTTTGCTCATAAAAATCCATATTTTAAAAAGCATATTATTTTATGAAAGTAGACTCCAGACCGATCACAATGATGTATTTAAATCAGTTTTCAGACATTTGGTTGCTAATGTTTTTTTTTATATTTAAAAATTCAAAAATAACAGTTATTTTCCTTCCCTGCTTTGTACACTTTCCTGCTACGCCTATGCAAATCCAAGAAGCCCATTGGAAGTCACACACTTATATCTAAAATTTTTCAATTCTTGTCAATGTTATTTGTATAATGCCGCAAACACTAATGCAGTCGTATCTCTCTGTATTTTCGAAATATGTTTCATATTAACTTTCTCTAAAAATACAAACAAATATATATGTATGTTAAAAAAGAATTATACCCAAAATAATAACACGTGCCATATTTTACTGAATTTTATTCAATATTGCGACCTATATTTACAAAAGGTTTCAATGGTTAGACAACCAGCAAGAAGGCCAGACATTATAATCGACTCTTAATTCTTTAACAAAATGTCATATTAATCTAATTGTAGCTAACCTTTAAAAATATTTATTATTAAGTAGACAAAGGACTTTCCCAATCGAGGCCTATGTTATTTTCTATTACTAAACTAAATACAAAACTTTAAACCTCTACAAAAAATATAAGAATTTAGTATAAAATTAATTTTATATTAAATACATTTATATGTTTTCCCAAAAAGAAAACCTTTAAAATTTAACACAGAAAAAATTATTACCGTATTTTTTACAATTAACTCAGTTGTTTAATTCTGCATCAAAATTTAATAAATATGTTCAAGAAAAAATAAAATAAAAAATAAATTTTGGTATGATATTTTTTCCTATACACATTTTTAATTCATTCAATCATCTACTTGATTGATTTAATTAATTTATTAATTGGGAATTTTTTTCTGTTTTATATTTTTTATAGTTTTTAGTAATTGATATAATCATTTTGGTGAGAGGTGCAAATTTAAACAAGTTTATAATTGAATGAATTATTCTCATATATATTTGTTAATTGGTGACTTTTTTCTGTGAATATAAAATGATTTATTTCGTAAAAAAAAAAAAAAAAAAAACGAGAAAGATATAGTCAGTCAAGCCTTACAATTTGATACCCTACATCATAGACTTAATATCGGACCTATGGCAATTCATGGACCAATCCTTATGAATTTAGTTAATATGATTTCTGCTTATATTAAACTTATTTGTGTAAAATATTACCATGATATTGTCATTAAATATTTTTGATATAATGGCATAAATAAGTCATTTGTTAGCGTAAGAACCCTATTCCGGGGAGTTTTTTTATGGAAATGAGGTGATCATGACCAATTTCAATAGCGTTCATCGTTACGCCAAAATAAACATATGTGCCAAATTTAATTTATCTTCAAAATAGCTAGATGTACTTTGTGCACAAGGTTTACATGAACAAACAACCAGTCAGCCGGCCAGCAGACGGACGGATATCGTTAAAGCAACTCAGAAAGTGATTCTGATTCGATTGATATACTTTACTTGCACCTAAGAAACATTAGCATAAATGCATAATACCCCAACCACCTTAGGTGGTATAGGGTATAATACAAAAAAGTTAAAGCGTTACTTATATTCGGCTTAACCGAATATTTTATACCTTCACACTTTTTTTCTGAAAAAAAAAAAAAAAAAAAAAAAACATAAAATAAAATAAATAAATGCAATTAAAACTATTTTGAAGAATGGAATCATGTTCATATTACCTTTTATTAAATTTTTGTATCCACCATCAAAAAGATGGGGGGTATATTGATTTTGTCATTCCGTGTGTAACATGTCGAAGGAATCATTTAAGACCCAATAAAGTATATATTTTCTGGGTCCTGGTTATTTTCTGAGGCGATCTAGCTATGTCCGTCCGTCTGTTGAAAGTAGGATAGGGCTCGAACGGGACAACGTAGGGGGATGAAATTTGGCACAAATATTTATCTTATATAAAGTATTGAAAACGGATAAAATCGGTTAATAAATTAAAAAGTTATGGGCTAAAATCTAGAAACACAGGGTGTCCGTTTCATACTTTTCTGCTGATATCTATTAAACAAAAGCATGTACGATAGCGAAATTTTGTATAAATATATATTATATTTTGTATAAATAATTTAAGGGTTGATATAAAAAAAATGGGCGTGGTCCGCTCACCTACCACATAAGGTAAAACTTCAACGAAATTCTGCTCAAATAGTTCAAGGACCAATGTAAACTCGGAAACAAAAAATGGGTGTGGTCCCCTACACCATTGTGTGCATCAAAATTCGGGGAGGGGTATTATTTTTTCTGAACCTGTGTCCAATTGTGGACCGATACTTATATTAAGTGTAAAATAGAACATACGAATAGATAATATTACGTCGATACTAACATTTATATGAATTTATTCATTTCTGGGTGATTCCCGAAAGTGGGCTTTATATGGGGGCTATGGTAAATTATGGACCGATCCTCGTAAAATATTGCAGTATCATTTATATTTATATAAAATTTATTTTTGTCGGATATTAACTTGATACTAATATTTTAATGGGATTTATGCCCGTTGAAGTGGTTTTCTGAAGAGGGGTTTCTATGGGAGCTATGGTCAATTATGGACCGATTTTCATGGAATTCTGCAAACAGATTTAGACTTATATGGAGCTTATATACATCAAACTATATTAAAATATTGCTATGTTTAAGGGAGTTATGATCGTTAAACCCTTTTCCGGGAGGATATTTGTGTGGAGGCTAGTTGAAATAATTTTCCGATCATGACCAATTTCAATAAGCTCTGACCTTGGACTATAATAAAACTGGGTGCCAAATTTCAATAATTTATTTACAAAATTGCGACCTGTAGTTTGATTACAAGGTTTACATGGACGGACGGACATCGTTAAATCGACTCAGATTCTAAGCAGCACAAACGCATAATGCCCACCCTAGGGTAAAAAAAATATAATAATAATAAAATTAACAAGGGTCCCGGTAATAGAAATTCCGACTTAACTGTTTGTAATCTATAACACTTCATCTAGACTTATCAATCTCACAACTTTCGAGTAGAAATTATTTAGAAAATAATGATCAATTTGGGCGAAAAAAAATTTGAAAAGTAGTTTCGGTTTTTCTAAAATATCGTTTATAACTCTACCATTCATAAGCGGATTTCACTGAATTTCAATACCAAGATTTTAGAACAAAGTCATATATGTGTTGAAAATGAAATGTATTTATTAGACTATCAAAAAATCCATTTCAATATACAAACGGACAGACATCCAGACTAAAGACATATATTCACATATATTTTTTTTAATAATAACAATCACAAATATTTTTTATTTGATCTTCTTGATGTATGTATATTTTAAGACCTATGTATGTATAAAATGACAAACTTATACACATATACCCTTCAATTTATGTAAAAGGTATAAATACATTGAGCATCTACAACAAAAATATTTTTAAATACTCTGAAGTTCTTTTAATAGTATGATTCCACATTTTTATGAGTTATATGATTCTCAATTCTTTTTTTTTTTTAGTGTTAAGAGTAATAAATACACACATATGTATGTATTTGAAGATTATTCTACAAAATTGTTGGATTATTTTACAAATAAATACTTTTTAGTTTAAATATTTAGTTTATTTTTCTTTTTTATATTTTTACTAGAGACTGTGTAACTTTTATTCACTATTTATATAGTTACATATTTTTCATTTTTTGTATTTGCTGCTTTCAGACAGTTTTATATGATCGAATATATTACTCTTGTTAAATATAAATATGTCTGAGTATCTGCATGCGGTTATTGCATGTGTTAGCGTAAGTACTTTTTGGTGAAACATTTATAATGCTGTTAACTTGTTCACGTTTTACAAACTCAATTGGTGTTTAGTAAAAATATAAAATTAATTAATTTATGAAACTTTTTGGTGAAAAATATTTACTATCTTTAATTTTATTTTTGCAAAACATAATAATGGCTTTAAATATATTATGTATTTAAATAAATGTTTATGCATTTTTTTTTTTTATAAAATGACATGAACAGAATATAAGCAATTATTTAAAAAGAGTTTGTGGTTTGTAACACAAACCGATTTTTTTTAATTGAATTATATATTATTTGGAAAGAAAACACACTGACATATTTAATTCCTATGATTATATATAACTAAATTTATTTTGACATGCTGCCTAAAATTTGTAATTTTATGATAAAGAGATAAACGATTTTAATTGTTTTAGTTAAACACCTAATAGCATTATTGTATTTACTTGTATTTATGTTAAACATTTAAGTTTTATGTTAAAGCAACTAACAAATTTTCGTGTAATTAAACTGCGTTAAAATTACATGTTAATGTATTTGTTATAAAAAAATAAAAAACAATAAATTTTTAATTGATATTTAAATTTGCTATAAATTGTTCATTCGTTCGTTTATAGTTTATTTTAAAAGTACGCCATGTGTTTTGCATCCTATACAAAATTTAATATTTATTGTTTTGCGCACTTATTTTCAAAGCATATCTTAAGTTGTTAACAAGTAAAGCATACTTTAAGTTGTAAATGTAAATATTTAATAACAAGAAAGGAAAAACTTTTATTTTGATTGCAAAGAAGCATAGTTTCTTTTATGGCAATAATTAATGGAACTTTAGGAAAAAGTAAAAAACAAAGCAGTATCTTAAATTACCAACACTTATAGAAAATACATATCTTTAAAACAAACAATAAAAACATGTTATATATACATGTTCGTTTTTCTCGAGGGTGAGAATAGCTACAATTAGGTATAGAAATAAAAATAAAAATAAAAAAACATTAAACTTTGGATCTGTAACAGTATATATAAAACTAAATAATTTTAAATTTCATTTAAAAACTATTTTGCGGATTAATCCTTTTACTTCAAACAATCATATATTAAAATATTATACAGCTTAACGTTGTAGCATAAATAAATACATTTAAAATTGATGAAAAATCCTGCAAACAAAAAAACAATCTAATCAAAAATATTAATAAAATGAATTAGAGAAAAAAACTAGTTATTTACTGCAAAAAAGTTTTAAAAATAAGAAAAGAAAATTAATTAACATTTTATAGACTAAGGAACGAGCTATACAAAGTTACTTCAACTAAAGAAGAACTGAATCACACCACCACAGCCGAAATGGAACTGAACTAGAACTGAACTAGAACTGAACTAGAACTGAACTAGAACTGAACTAGAACTGAACTAGAACTGAACTAGAACTGAACTAGAACTGAACTAGAACTGAACTAGAACTGAACTAGAACTGAACTAGAACTGAACTAGAACAGAACTAGAACTGAACTAGAACTGAACTAGAACTGAACTAGAACTGAACTAGAACTGAACTGGAACTGAACTGAACTAGAACTGAACTAGAACTGAACTAGAACTGAACTAGAACTGAACTAGAACTGAACTAGAACTGAACTAGAACTGAACTAGAACTGAACTAGAACTGAACTAGAACTGAACTAGAACTGAACTAGAACTGAACTAGAACTGAACTAGAACTGAACTAGAACTGAACTAGAACTGAACTAGAACTGAACTAGAACTGAACTAGAACTGAACTAGAACTGAACTAGAACTGAACTAGAACTGAACTAGAACTGAACTAGAACTGAACTAGAACTGAACTAGAACTGAACTAGAACTGAACTAGAACTGAACTAGAACTGAACTAGAACTGAATTAGAACTGAACTAGAACTAAACTAGAACTGAACTAGACCTGAACCTGAACCTAGTGTATGGTGTAAGAACTATTGATCAGATACAGTATGTAATAAACTGTTTGAATATAAAATGTGAATTAAAATTTTCATTACTAATAAAAATGATTTATTTTAGTGACAACTTTTCTTACTCAAAATCTAGTTTTTAACAAAATTATATTCATAAACAAGCACCAGCTGAATATCCCTAAAGCCTTGAAGTATAAATGTTAAAATTATTTTATATATTTTTTGCAAGTCCATGAATGTGTTACTTATGATAACATTAAATTATATTACCTTCTAACATAAATGAAATACATTCATTCATATTCATGTGAAAGTTTTACATAAAATCCTATAACATGATTGAAATTATATAATATTGGTTTTATATTATATTTTCTAATTTTATTGTTATTTAATTTATGCATAATTTTGTCTTTTTTTTTTTTTTCCTGTAACCATAAAAAACAATAAATAAATAAAAATAAAATAGAAATTTGGATGTACGAGCTCCAACATATCAATATAACCCAGCAGGCCATGTCTTGTAGAAAATATCGACGATGTCTTGATGATTTGTCACAGTCATCGATGACACATGTACGACAGCTCCGAACAAACATTGGTGACATTTTCGAACAAAGGACACTTAAGTCATCAACTATAACCTGACCGACAGTGTCATGTATATTTTCGTCAACCATTTAAAAAAAAAAAAATAAATGAAAAAAAAGTTGGGTTCCGCCGAGATTTGAACCCAGGCCACCAATTTCTCTCTTCCTTATTGAATAGTCAAGCGCACTTACCGCTTCAGCTACAACAGTCTCTACTTTTTAATGGTTTTATTAATGTTTTTATTTATCTGATAGGTATTGATGACATTGTCATGCAGCATGTCGTGTGTTTGGTTTAACTCACGGCATTCTCGCTGTACATTTTACTCATGTTGTCACCGAACTGGATATGTACGACAATTCACTATATTTTGTTATTGAAGTCGCTGAAAATGGGGTAAGATGACAATATAGGTGACTTTTAATCAAATTTGTACTCTACACGCATTTTCTTGACGACAAATTTCGGCCACATCATCGATGAAAGCGTCGTTAATGGACATGTGGCCTGCTGGGAAGTGCTTATGCATAATTCATTATGTGTGTGGGTTTTGTGTGTATGCATTAATAAACAATATTAGCATACTTTAGGGCATAAGTAAAACTAAAATATTGTATACTTATGCATTTTTTACACACGTCTACAGATTTATATTTTTATATTTATAAATTTATATATACAAATCAATAAATTGTATTTTTAAATATTTGTAAAGACTATTTCAAATGAAAACCGAAGAAATGGAAACTAAGTTTTATTAAATAATCATAGCAACAATATAATTTTTGTTTTTCTAATTTAAAAAGAATTTTTCTCTGAAGTGTTTGTATTTGTTTTATTTTATCTCTTTATAAAACCAATATAGAAATACATTAGACTGCACAATTCTAGGGAAAGTAGTGGTAAAAAATCGAAAGTTGTTAAATTTTGGTGCAGTCTACTATACATACATCTTAAGTTTTGTGGTATCTTGTGATGTTTAATTAAAAAATTTTTGTTTAAATTTTGTTCAAGTGTTTGTTTTTGTTTACAAAATATGATAATTTGATTTTGATTTTAATTAATATATTGTATTGTCTAGGTATCAAATGATTTTATTTCTCTGGCAGAATATAAATAGTAAAAAACCAAATATTGATATAGTTGTATTCTGGAGTGATTATTACCGCAAATGCAAAACAATTCATTCATTACTTCTACAACCAATAAATATTTGCAGTAGTCTTCATTGTTTTTAAACCATATTATGCTTTTAAACCATATTAATATTATAATCTACAAGACAATAAAATGTTACAAATAAATATATACTAATACTTATATAATATGATATAATTAAATGACGATGTGATAAAAGCATCCTATAATATGTTAAAATGAGTTTATAATATAATAAAGTCAAATCATTAAATGATAAAATCATGATGAAATCGGAAGCAATATTATAAAAAAAAAAAGTTATTAACATTATTTGTATTATTATTTATAAAATGGAATCATTTTAATAATTATATACAAACATACTAATTTTAACCTGTAATCATATATTATAATCATAGTATGCAGCTCTTAGATCGTGGTCACCAGTACCATATTTTTTCTCTGCGAATGTGAATGCTTTTTATATCATAGATCTAAAGGGACTGTGATTGTTTTTATCTTCCAAATCATAATATCAGTCTTTCAGACTGAAGTTTTGGCAATTGCAAAAGGAGCCGAAACAAATCTTATTTAGACGGAAAGTAAAGGAGCTATAACGCATATGTCCTTTCTAGACATGTTGCGGAATGTAAAGAAATAAATATTTGCACCAATTGAGAAAATAAAGATATTGGTAAGAATAATTTAAGTACGCAGTTTCCTAAATAGGACAACAAAGTACTGTCGATATTTTGTTAGAATTACTCCCTAAAAAAAACAATGGGTTCTTATAGTTTAATAGAGTACAAGGCTTCTCTTAGATATCATGTATGGGTTTTGTTAAATTCTCCCCCCTTTTTACGCCCACTTTTCAACAAATATTATGCAATAAATGAGTACTAACATTATTCGACCGATTTAACTGATATTTGGGATGTATATGTATCATGCATCCTTTGTAGGGAAATACTAGATATTGGAAATATATGATATGAAAATGCCACGCCCACTTTTTGTAAATAATTCTTACTTTGAAGTTAGAATATTCGTATTGTTACTGATAGCAAACCTGCTATTAAATTCCTGATCGGTGTCTATCCACGTCGACACTCGTCCATGAATGCTGGGCATCTCTGAATGGGATGGCGAGACATTCAAATTTAACACTCATTTGGGTGAAGGGACACGGGGTTCTAAGAGGCAATATTGTTGCTGATTCTCTGGCGAAATGGGGGTCGATGCTGGATGATGATCATATTAATCGTCTTTATGGAGTCCCCTTGACGTTTTGTAAGCTTCATGTGAAGAGAGTGTTTCTGGACAGGGCTCAGGTACTGTGGTCACAGGATAATGCCTACTCAGTCTCTAAAATTTTATGGCCAAATTTGGACCACAAGGGAACTCTATTCCTATTGAGTCTAGACAGAGAGCGACTCAGAAATATGATCGAGTTGCTAACTGGCCACTGTAGGTTCGGTAGGCATGCGAGGCGATTGGCACTCACTTACAATGACTACTGTAGAAGTTGCCATGATTTAGAGGAAGAGGAGACTATAGCTCATCTTCTATGCGGTTGCCCCGCTCTGCAGGGCATTAGGCAACGCTTATTGGGTAGGTCGCTTTTTAATGATCTTAGGGACCTATCGAATATGGCTCTGTATATTGTTATGTATGTATTGTTTATCAGGAGATCAAATTGGTTCACAAGATAAATGTACATGGCCTGCACGGCCCAGGATACTTCATTCTATACCTGCTCTCTCTGTTTCTAACGATGCTTTTCTTCTTCTTCTTTCTTTTCCTTCCTTTCTCCTTCTCTTACTATTTCCTAATCCTTTAATTCTTTTCAGGCAACACAAAGGGAACTAAGGACCCAAGTGAGTCTCCTTTTGGTAGTGAGACAGCCTGTGCAACCTAACCTAACCTAACTTTGAAGTTCAAATTAAATTTCACACATATATCATGCATTTTGTTGAGAAGACTATGGGCCAAATATATGTTGGCTGCCACGCCCAGTTTTTAGCCCACTTTCAGTAAAAGTTAATTTCGCTACTTTCTTGTTGATACTAAAACAATTCGCATAAAATCTGACATACCCAAGGAATATAAAGTATTGTATATTATAAAATTGCATCTGTATGGGTGCCGAGACTCTTTTCCGCTCACTATTTTTACACTGTGATATTTCATCAAAATATTTATGAAATTTACTTAAAGTAAAGCAATCCTTTCTTTAAAAAAGTAGGCGTGGCATCGAGTCAGTACTTCCTTCAAAGATATACGTATGTGCCTTGTTCCATTTTAAACGGTTCAGTACTTTAGACATAAGGTCAAGTCAAATAAAATAAACAATATTATGATAAAAATGGGCAAAACAATCCAGCAAAAATCTAGTATAGTAGTCTATAGAAAAACAGCAACATATAATAATATTTTAATTTAATAATTTAAAATATGTTTATATTTAATTAAGTTGAAAAAGGGACTCTGAAAAATTCAAACTATAAGACGCCATAAAACCAAAATTCGAACTTACTTTGAAAAACCCTGGAGTTTAATTTTGAGTTGGAATTATTTAGAATAATATTGTTTTCTTGAAAATGCCAAGGTTTGTCGTATTTGTATCAAGTAAGTAATACACAAGCTAAAACATTATACAAGTGATAATCGTAAGCCACCACCATGACCTTTAGATCAAATTCGGCAACACGACACTCTACTCTGAAAAAAGTATGCTTAAAATATTTTCGTGACATTTTACAAGGATGATTTATTAAAGTCTCTCTTATTCTGGTTACTAGAAGACTATTTTCGTAATAAATATTCTTATTTTGATCAAAAATTTTTAGAAGCTCTAAAAAAGCTTAACAGAGAACCATAAGCCAATATTCTAATTTAAATGAAAAGACCTAAAGTTCAAATTTTGTAAACGTTGTTATTAAAAAAATAATTGAAATTAGTATTCTAGTCAATTAAATTAAATACCTAAAAAGCCTAAGAAATTTTCCCAAAATAAAGTTAAAATCAAAGCTTTAATTTCACCAATTACCAATTAAATTTTTCTGTAATAAATAAAATCTTTAATTACCTTTTAACAACCAGAAATCACAAACAAATAAAAAACAACATCAAATCAATAAATTTTCTTCCGTAATTTATTGAAAGAATTTACCGATGTTTTAAGTTACATTTGATTAAATCTTATACGCAGCGCACAAAACTCTTTACAATCTAGTCATACTTAGGAAAAAACCTGTCGTCTTCCTTGTTTCTGTCAAAAACATACACACACATACACGCGCGAACAAATAAAGAACATTGAATAACATTTGAAGAATTTTCAAATAGAAACAGTAGGAAAATCCTTGCAGTCGTAAAGCAAAAAAGCATAAAAGAAAATCTACTAAAACATCAGCAAACAACAAGAATAAAGCAAATAAATAAATTGAAAGGAAAAATAAATCAAAATCTCCCTTAAATCAAACACATGACTAGATGTTTTAAGCAAAAATAGAAACAAAGGCGTATTAAGGTATTGATAATGAATTTTAAACACCCTAAATTTAAAAAAAGAAAAAACATGGAACAGGTTTTGTTAGAAATAAATAAAATTTAATGCCTGTTGCATGGTTTTCAAAAACTTCTAAAAGAAAAAAAATCCTTAATCATGAACTGTTTTCAATACAATATAACGGAAACAAAGTTTACTTTCACCTCTTTTTCATTGAAATTCTATAGAAGCACAAAATCAAATAAATGAAACTTTCTCCTTTTAAACTATTAGTGTTTGGCTATGCATGTATGAGTAAGTGTAGGGACCCAGCAGTTTTTTCGGTGTCAATTCACCCGCTTTAGCACAGTAAAGTCCATTTGTGACTACCCACTTGACACATTCAAATGTGTACGTTTTTTTATACACCCTAACTTCGCATATATTGTGAGCGATAGTTAAGCTATCGTACCTTTTATTGACTCTTTTGAAAGCGTTGAGGTGGCTATTTATACTTTATTGACCCTTTGGTAAGCGTGGAGGTGGCGATAGCACTATTTATTGTCTCTTTTGAAAGCGCTGAGGTGGCGATAGCACCATTTATTGACTCTTTTGAGAGTGTGGAAGTGGCGATTTATACTTTATTGACCCTTTGGTGAGCGTGGAGGTGGCGATTCTTTTTTCGTTAAAGTTTTCGTTTATTAAATGTTTTTACTGAATTTTAGCAAAAATGTAGAGATTCAAATGAGAGTTTATAACTGAGTTTTTAGAATTTTGAAACTGATTTGTTATTAAATTTTAATTACATTCAGTTCTTAGTGAAAGTTTTTTTAGTAAAAAAATTTATTTTACTGAAAATACAGAATTTTGGTAAAATTTTTAATTTTTAATAAAAAATTAAAGTTTAAGAAAAATTTCAGAATTTTTTAAAAATTTTGATTCTTATTATAAATTTAACATTAAATTAATTTTAAAAATATTTCCAACAACATACCATACATATACTAATATTGGTTCATTGTTGGAAAAGCCTGCACACATTTATATAATATTTACACTTTTTCCATATTTTTTTCAAGACAATTGTTTTGTTTTTAAATAAAAATCCAATTAAAATTTAAATTTTTTTCAAATAATGACGTTCTATCATTTCTATCAATATTTGTGGTTTAAATATACTTACGAAAAAAATCGCTAACTTTAGTAGAGAATAGCAAAATCAAAAATAACAGAAAAATTTCGTTAATTAACGATATCGGTAGTAAATGAAAAAAGTTACGGAATTGCGGTACTAGTCTTGCTGATTAGGATTTTAAAATTAAGAAAGAAATCAATTATTCTGCATTTGTGTTTTTTTTTTTTTTTTTTTTTTAATTGACTTTATTGTACTATTCACTATATCGCCACTTTTTGGTCCTTTGGTGGCAATACACCTATTCCTAGGACATCCCCATGTTAAATTGACTAGTCAGGTGATTAGTAAAGTGAACAGTTAAAAAGATTGTCAGGGGACTGACTCAATTTCACCAATAAAAGGGTCGACTTCCAAAGGGTATATAAAGTGGAAGCAACAGCCACCTCACGCTCACAAAGGGTCAATAAATCAACATTAAAACAACAAATAGTGCAATGTATGTAAGAATGCTGTGGTTAGCGCGTATGACTATAAAACATAACGATATGAGTTCGAGCCGGGGGTGCGCCATAAAAAAAATGTAAAAATATTAAATTGAATTAAATTGATTAATATAAAATAATATGAAAAGAAAATGAAAAGATTTTAATAAATAATAAAATATAAATAAAAATAAAAGAGAAAAAAAAAAGAAATTTAAAAAAAAAAATAAAGAAATAAAAAAAGAATAGAAATAAAAAAATATACGCAAAAAAATTTTTAATTTTTTTTCATTCTGAAAATCACTAATTTAAAGATTGACTTTTTCGTACTAGTCACCATATCGCCACCTCTTGGTCCTTTGGTGGCAATACACTCCTTCCTAGGACACCTCCATGTTAAAGTGACTAGTCAGGTGATTAGTAAAGTGAACAGTTAAAAAGATTGTCAGGTGACTGACTCAATTTCACCAGTAAAAGGACTAGTATGAATTGACTTTTTCGTACTAGTCACTATATCGCCACCTTTTGGTCTTCTGGTGGCGATACACTCCTCCCTAGGACATCCCCATATTAAAGTGACTAGTCAGGTGATAGGTAAAGTGACTAGTGGTGACCCAATCTCGTCAGTCAAGTAACCGGTTTCGGACAGTCATCTTTGACTGCAGGGGAACAACTGACTTAAGATAAAAAACAGGATTTTTTTATTTTTTATCAAACTGTATTGTGAGTTGTTATTTACTTGTTGTTGTTTTAGATTTATACAATTCAAATAGAAATACAGAAAAATACCTTCTGTTTTGACTTGTTATCACATATACATATGTATGTATGTTCTTTTTTGCACAACATTTGTCAACATTCGTACAAGTGTTCTTGTATGAGTGTGCGTATATATGTCAATGTTTGTATGTATATTGAATGGTTCTTAAGCCCAAAAAATATACATTAAACTTTAAGGACTTTTATAGCTCAACTATAAATCAACAAATAAAAATACAATATTCCTAGACTGTAGACCAAATAAAAACAATACAGTGCTGGTTGATTATTTAGCATATCTCCAATAAATAAACAAATGTAAAGTTATAGCAAATAAATGATTAACATTTGATAACATATTTATTTCGCTTGAACAAGGGCAACATTATTGTAAATTATAATTTGTTTGCTAAATGTGATTTTAAGCGATTCTTTAAAAGTGGCGACTAATTGAATTTTGAAATTAAAATAAATAAATAAGTTGGGTACCAGACAAAAACAGACAAAACTATGTACCAATATCAATTAATGCAGTGCGTTTAACATTTATTTTGTAGCATAACTTTTTAAATTATTTAATAAAAATATTAGATCCTTTGGGTGAATTTTGGCCATTGGATTTATTATCGATCGCTGCCACTTGGAACTACAATATTATTATTGTTGTTGTTTTTGCAACAAATATTCAACTTCTGCTTGTTTCATAATAATAACGTAATTTTTTGGTTTTCTTTAAATTTGTGAAGGTTTAAATAAAATTAATGAGAAATTCCTTTGGCATTTTTTTAAGTAAGGACTGCGCACGAAAAAATCCCTGCATGCTCTTGTGCTTATAACTTTTGATGTGGTGAAAAATTTATAATTCTGTTAACTGTTTTGTATTTGCCATTGTGCTCCCTTGCCATGTGCTAAGTTTTATGGTAATAGCAAAATTGGTTTTTCTTAAAATGGAAGTTTAACAAAAAACACATAAACACATAACTCAAATTTTTCATGAAATCTTGCATTGGTCATATAAAATAATTGCAAGGAAGGCTGTTGTGCCGCAAAATACAGTTTCTTAGGTCATAATATCATACAAAAAAGTCATGAACACTGAATGATAACCTGGTAATGGAAGACAAATAGTATCTTCAGGCTGTAGGACTCAGGCAAAATAGAAAGGATTTTGAGAGAAATAAACCTCATCTCTGGAAGAAAAGTGTCACAAAAAGTTAATTGCTTTGAATTTTTATCAGAAAATTTGAAAGAAAGTATAGCCTGAAGACTTATAAAGCAAGAAAAAAATCCTAATAGAAACGCAAGCAAGAATGAAATAAATAACATGAAAGTTCTTCCGGCGAATTTTTTCGGGAATTTTGTTTCTGTATAGTAGACGATGAAACGATCGTACAGGATGACTTTTTTCAACTTCCTAGCCAGAAATTCTATGTGGCAGATGCTCGAGGAATTATCGCAGAAAAATTTCGTATATCAAAGAAATCAAAATTCCCAACAAAGTTTTTGATTTGGGAAGTCATATGCATACGTGAGAATTAAGCACTTCATTCTTAAAAAATGTTTGCATTAAGCCAGAAATATACGTGAATGAGTGCCTTTGGAAAAGACTTCTCCCTTTCCTAATAAAATTCAGTATATCCCCTGTTTTCTGGCCTGTTCTCGCTTCTTTTCATTACAACAAAAGAATGGAGTTGTAACAAAGAAATTGTAAGAGTTTGTACCGATAGAGGCTAATCTATTAAATTTTCCGAAACTCCGTTCAATTGAAAGATACTGGACTCTAGAAAAACGTATTCTTAAGGACATTAAAAGCTCAGCGTAAAACAAAACGGAGTTTAAAAATAAGTGAACTTGTCCGAGCTGAAAAAGTGGCCGAAACACTATAAAACCTATAAATATAATAATTTTGGAAAATATCAGATATACCAACAGGAACTAATTTATTCTTTTATGTTTAGAACTCGAACATAACAGTCATTAATAAAAATATCACTTTAAAAAAATTTGCCCACTGGTTTAGTTTCTATAAGCAGATTTGCATGCACGTTTTTTTTTCGTGCGCAGGTCTTATCAATGAAAATTGTATGATTGATATTTTCCAGAGAGATTTTTATAGAATAAATGGCACAATGACTCTACATGACGTCATGTATGCAGTTTGAAATTCCTGTTTTGATAAAAAAAAAAAAAAAAGATTTTTAGGTCACAATATTTATGTTTTACAAATTTATTTAACAGTTTTTAGTGGAAATTATCTGTGTATTTTTATACCCACCATCAAAAAAATGGAGAGTATATTGATTTTGTCATTCCGTGTGTAACATGTCAAAACAAATCATTTAAGACTCCCTAAGGTATATATTTTCTGGGTCCTGGTTAGATTCTGAGTTGATCTAGCTATGTCCGTCTGTCCTTCTGTCTGTCTTTTGAAAGCAGGATAGGACTCGAACGAACAACCTAGGGGGACGATATTTAGCTCAAATATTTACCTTTTACAAGGTTTGTTTGAGATTGAAAATGGGCAAACTCGGTTAATAAACAAAAAAGTTATGGGCAAAATACTTGAAATACAGGGTGTCCGTTGTAACTTTATTTTATACTTTCCTGTTGATATTTCTTAAACAAAAAAAGAATGTACGATAACGAAATTTTGAACAGATAGTTCGTAGTTCACCTCCCATATAATGTAAAATTTAAAAAATTTGATGGTGGGTATATAGATTCGGCCGAGCCGAATTACCTATTAGGTTGCATTTTATAATATGAATGCCAAATCTTATTCAATATGTAGTTCAGGAATATGGCCTGTAAATGAATTTGAGAAATCTGTGATACAACAAAATAATTTAATTTCAATTTTTGTTAAGAATGTAATGAAAATATTAGAAGAGATTGTTGTAAATTGAAGAAAGTAGTTAAATGAAAATCAAGCTTTTTTGAAAAGAATGTTTGGAATTTATAGATAAATAATATAAAATATAGAACTTGGATAAAAAAAAAATATATTTACATTACCTCACTATTCAAAAATATACTACTTTTATGTGATTTCTTCTAAATTCGTATTTTTTCCTTAAAATGTTAAAAATTTGTCCTTCGAAATCATTAAAAAATTTATTTTATACTTCATTCAGATTCTGCAAACAACATTAGTAGCATTAAAGTAAAAATTGTGTTAAGTATATACCGACACATTGACCATTTTTTTTTTTTTTTTTGTTGCGAACTGACGTTATAATTATGAAACACTGAGTTTTTAATTACTTGTTAATAAACATACAGCAACAATAACAATACTTTTCAAAGTTATATCAATGAATAAATCAGTCATATGGAAACACATAATATTAAAAAAATATTAACAATTAAAGGAATATTAGCAAAGATATATTAAGAAATATGAAACGCACTTTATATCTTCTCCTTATTTACTATGATTTGAAAGTCCCATCAATATTTTTATGCTATAAACCACTGTAGCGTACCAAGCGCTAAAAAAAAATAAATTATATAAAGGTCAAGCGTGACTGCCCATAATTTACTATTACAAGACTTTTTAAAAGCATACTAATATAATAAACTTCAAAAGCGACCGTAAAAAAATCAATATCAATACAAACATAAAAACGCTCACACTCTAATGTTACCACATCAACAACATAAGCGACATCACCACCATCATTCTCATCAGAACATCAACAAATTGATATAATAAGATTTTTCCTCATCACAGAACCTATTTTATTTTTATATATTTGCTTCCTGTATCAGTTATAACAATTCATATGTGAACTTAAATGTTGAAAAGTGAAATATTTTTCTACTTTCTTTGTTAACACAAAATATTTATATTGAAAAATGTCTTTGGCCACAAAATGTAATGTGTGAATGTGTAATAAATAAATGAAAGTCAATAAAAATCAGGAAAAAAAAATGAAATGATGAAAAGAAATGTTTGAAATACCATTTGATAAAAAGTATAAAAAAACAAAATAGACCCATAAATGTCTATAATTTCAACATGTTTAAAGCAAATTTTTCTTTATATTGAATTATAATAATGTAGTTAACTGTAATCATAGAATTGTTCCTTTTCAACAATTTCAATTCTAAATGAATATATGATTATTTAAATGTCATAAGATAACTAAAAGTTTATTTTAAAATTATCTTTTATTATTATTTAAATTGGCAAACATTTTCTTTAAATTATTTATGTGTCAAATTGATTGTAATAAGATAGGAAAGATGACATCAACAACAACAAGGAATGTAGAACACTGATACACTTTAATAGACAGTTTGCCAAGTAAAATAGTTTTGCCTGTAAGTTGTTGATAAAACTTCAAGAACAGAGAGTAGAGTAAAGAAAAAAATGTGTGTGAGCTTGGGAAAAAGAAACATTTAGTCCATAAAGTACTGACTGTCGTCATTACTATATTCAATACTATAGTCAAGGCCATAGTCAAATCTATACACAATTTTGTAAAAAAGAATATAGTCAATAATATCAACAATTAACCAATGCTATAGCCAATATTATAGTTCATACTATGGCCTATTCTATAGTCAAGACAATAGTCAATACGATAGGCAAAACTACTGTTGTCAATCCTATAGCAAGAAATATATTCAATATTCAATATATTCGAATATATATATTCGATTCTATAAATAAGATTATAGTCAATAATATAAGCAAGACTAAATTCAATATTATAGTCAATACTATAGTCAAGGTTACAGTCATAATCAATACTATAATCAAAGCTATACACAATATTATAGCCAAGTCTATAGTAAATAGTATAAATAAGACTACAGTCAAGACTACAATCAATACTATAGTCAGGGCTATAGTCAATAATAGAAACAAGCCTATAGTCAATATTATGGTCAACATTTTATATAATATAAATAAATAATAACAACACAATAATTGGGACTATAATTAAGACTTAAGTCAATGCTATAGGGAATACTATACTCAATATCGGGTCTGTTCCCAGATGTGATAAGCGATATTTTGTCTAATACTTTAGATCTATTAGCAACTGGACGACAGAAAGGGGCAAGGACTTAATCCACTCAAAACTAAACTGGCACTATTTACAGCAAAAACCAGAATACCGAGCTTTAGACTACCGCGGTAGAGGAACAGCGAAATCCCCCTCTCAACAAATGCAAAATACTTGGGCATTATACTGGACTCAAAACTTTTTTAAAAGCTGAACACTTTACATAGAGTTAAGAAGACAACGGTAGCCTATTACATCTGTCACAAGATGTTCAGTGCTAAATGGGGACTCCGTCGCAATATAATTAAATAGATGTATACAGCTATAATACTTCCACTCCTTACTTACGGATCTCTAGTATGGAGGACTGCAACAAAGAAGAAATATGTAGCAGACCAGTTATATAGAATGCATGCATTAGTTCACTAAAAACTAATCCTTCAGAAGCACTAAATACTATACTACACCTCCTTCACATAATGACCATATGTACAAGTAGTGCAATGAAGTTCAAAGCATCCGGATATTGGAGCTCAAGAGCATATGGCCATGCGAGAAAATCAAGCACACTGCCATCGATCCTGAAGCAACCCTCTGACTATTTGACTCCTATGAATTTTTATAGAAAGCTCAAAATTCTAGTCCCCTCCAGGAGTGAGTAGCGCAGAAGTATACTCATGAAAAACTATAATGTAAGAGTTAATAGCGATCTGGAATTTATCCTGATGATCTCGATATAAGTTCTTTATATCGCCTTCCCGATGGATGCAGCGAATTTCAGAAATATACGACAGTAAAGAGTGAGCACGATACTTCAATTTTTGTCAACAGTCAGACAGCACTGTTGTCTCTCAAATCTTTTACTACTACTGCGCGTAGAGATCTCACTCATAGGGGATATACTTTGAATATTTTCGACGAAGTGACAATTGTAACCTTCAAGCACTTCTTAGACAAGGCTGAAAACAGGTGGTGTAATCTCGACATATGCAGGGTCGCCAAGGTAATGTGGCCCTCCTATTATCCTATATAAACTAATAAATCACAATCGGAAAGATATATATTAGCAGGTCTATGAATGCCCTACTCTGTCAATCAAAAGACATAGATTCCTAGGCAACTAATGGACTACCTCCATGAGGTATCTAGGTAAAAGTTCATATAGACTAGTATTTGTTCTATGCACGACACACCTGTCGAGTTGTGTGGTCACATCAAAACGGGGTCATTCAGACTTTACTTGACAGTTTGCGGCTAGTAAACTACAACGAAAACTAAATTCTTACTATATTTTTTTCTTTACCATAATCCTGACAGTATTTTGACAATAGTAAAGACTATATTCAGAAATTTAGTCAAGACTATGGGCAAGATTATTCAGTAGTAAACGAGTTTGCAATCGTAAATTGCCTTGTTGTCTCTGTTTGGCGGTACCAAAGCAGAGTTTGTGGACTATAATTAGACACCAGCAGAATGGAATACGTATTTTCTGTGCCTCTACACACTTCATCAGCATTCGTGGTGTCTTATCCATTTCGGTTTCGTTGAAACCTAAACAAGTAGAGTGTCCCGAGAATAGCGTTGTTCGAGATTTCGATGTAGGAACACCCCTCAAACGATTCGTAAAAATTAGCTGAATATGGGAAAAATATAAAAAAAAAAATTTTAAAATTGGTCTTCAGTTCCCTACCAGCGATTTTAAAATCATGGGTCCCATACATTTTGGTCAAAAAAAAAAAAAAATTTAGATATTTTAATCGAAATTTAAAAAATTTTTCCAATGGGATTTTCGTTCACTAGAAGACTTTTTAAAGTATTTTGATGAACAATTTTTTTTTAATCTGAAAAATTACATATTATCAACAGTTCTTACTACAATGCAATTTTTAACATTTTAGCCTTAAAAGGAACAAAATTATAAAATTCTTATATATTTTTTTTAAGAAAAAATATCGAAATTTTTTTTTGCATGATGCACTAAAATGACGGTTTATTGACCAACACAAAAAATTACGAATTTTTTGATACCCATTTCAAGATTAAACTCAATACTTTTTTTTGGACGAAATGTTCTAGACCCGTGACATTCAATCGCTGGTAGGGAACTGAAGATCAATTTAAAAAATTTTTTTAATATTTTTCCCATATTCAGCTAATTTTTAAGCATCGTTTAAGGGGTGTTTCTACAAAATTTTTGTCTACGGGACAATGTATTATTCAGTATACTTTCTAGGTTATAGTCTAGTCTGTAATATATTCTATACTTTTATTTATAGTCAAGTCTATTACCTGTTCTATAATTAAGTATATAATCTTGTCCCTAGTGTAATCAATAATCTAGTTTATACCAAAACTTTTTTAATCTCTTAAGTATAATTTATTCCATATTAAAATTAAAAAAAATATATATATTTTTATTAACAATAAACTCAAATATCAAATATGTGCGAATAAGTATGTATATATTTCCTAAAAAGTTTCGCATACATTTGATTTTTATCTAAAGTTATTCTATTACTCTAGAGATAAAAGACAATTTCTGAGAATATGTTATTAAATTTTAAATATTACTTGCCAAAACTTTAACAAATACATAACTTTTTTTAAAAAGGATTTCTAAAATAACTTTTTAAATACTTTTTGCTTTTATATTTCAACCACAAAATCCTATTTTTTATATGTATTCTTTGCTCTTTTGCTTTCATTTTTGCAAAATTTTGTTAATACATTTCTTAACTATAAACATTTTATGATTATTTTCTGTTAAAGATTATTAAACAATAGCAAATATTTAATAAAACTCGATCTTATACAAAGTATAGAAGTGAAAAAGAAACATTAAATATTTTAAACTTTTTTCCATTTTCTTGTTGTTTGTGATTATAAAAGTTTTGTTGTCTGGCTTCTTCTTCCTTTCATGTTTCTAGTATATGCTTGCCATTTAAAACATTTGTAAAAAATGTTTGCTATTTGTCTAAAAATTTAAATAAAATTTATATTTATTTTGTTAAGCGTGGGGAAATCAATAATAAACAGTCATTTGGGGTATAATTATTAAAAAAAAAAAAAACTTTGTTTAAGTATTTTATGAAATATTTATTGCTTGAAGAAATTTAAATGGTTTAATAAAAAGATTTAACTTAAAGTTGAACAGAAAACTATTTTAAACAAATTGGAAAGAGAGAGAATGAAATATTTGCTAAGTTTGTTCCAGTAAATTTATAAGTTTTTCAAACGGAGTGTTTATAATTATTGGGAATTTTGAATACAATATGCTGTGTTACATAGGCAAAGACTGGTGATTGAAGATAAAAAATAACTGTATAAAAACTCATATATTAATTCGGATGTAGAGGCTTGTGATTGAAGTTAAAATTGGAATTTAAGGAGATCATTGAAGATAAACAGTTTTGACTGAAGCTTTATTGGGACTACTATATAAATACCTATGCCTGAAACTAGACTGAGATTATAAAAGGCCAAACTGCGGGTATATATAGTCCCATAACTGAAGCTAAACTGGAACTATGTTAAGAACCACCATTGATACTAAACTGATACTATACTATAACCTAAGATTGAAACTATATAAAAACCCATGATTGAAACTAAAGTAAGACCGTAAAAGGCAGCTATATATAGACTTCTGACTAAAGCTAAATCGGAACTCTAAAAGTTCCATGATTAATGCTGAATTGTGACTATAAAATGCCAATAACTGAAACTAACCTAAGACAATGCAAAGGCCCATAACTAATATTTAACTGTGACCGTAAAAAAACTCACAATTTGAACAAAACGGAAAATGCACAAATATTCAAGATTAAAGTCATACTGAGACTTTACAAACACATACAATTAACCTGAATTAATAATATTCAGAGACTTATGATTAAATTTAAACTAAGACTAAAAAAATCCATGACTGAAATTGAATTGATACTATAAAATACTAACGACTGCAACTAAATCGAGATTGTACAAAGGCCAACCAATATGATTAAACTGAGCTTGAAAAAATCTGCGATATAAGCCAAACTAAGACTAGATAAAGATCTATGATTCAAGCCAAATTGAGACTTAAAAAGGCTCATGAGTAAAGGCTGTAACTGAAATGAGACTACAGAAAGATTAAGGTTAAACAGAGACTGTAAAAATACCCACGATTTAGCTCAAACTTAGACTGTCTAAGATCCATAATTGTAATCAAACTGAGACTCCATAAACACATACAGCTAAAGCTGAAATAAAAGTATAGAAAAACTCACAATTAAAGCTAATTACACGTTTGATGCTAAACTAAAAATGTAGTATATAACTGAAGCCAAACTGAGACTATATAGAGGCCCACGATTGAAGTTAAAGTTGAACTATAAAAAAATCCATGATTGAAGCTAAACTATAACTATAAAAACAGCCTAAAATTAAAGCTAAACTGAGACTTAATGAAGGCTTGAAATGAAGTTGAATATATAAAAACTAAATATGTAAATTGAAGTGAGTTACCTCTTTATAATTATCCCTATTAGTTCCACTTTTAGCTTATACTATTAACTCAAAAATTTTCTATTGAAATCACATAAACTTCTTCATAAACTTTTATTTATACTTATTTTCATAATAATTTTAATTTTTTTTGCCTAAATAATAATAAACTTGCATTTTTTCCTGTTTTTTTTTCTTTCATCACAAAGTTTTTCATAAAATTATAAAAACCAAGAAAAGTTTTTATATATCTTTTTTATTATGTTTGATATTTGAACGTGTCAACCAAAGAAAGCAATAGAAAAAAAGGAATAGTTCAAGATTTCTTAGTAAGAAAATACAAAAACAAATATGTTAAGATTGTTCATGAATAATTGAATACATATTTTAAAAGATCAAATCTTAATGTAACATATTTATTTGCAACTAAACAAAACAAAAAAGACATTTCAACCATTATAAATATTGTTAATTTATATATAAACAAAATCAGGATATATCTAAGCATGTGTTGTTACATACATATACATACATAGTTATATTAATAATTGGTTGTAAAACAAATTTATATGTATTTAATATGACAACATAATGCGGAAACTTGTAAACAAATGTTACAGGCTAAACAACAATAACAGCAGTTAACCTCATATATAAAAAGAACAGTTTTCTAAATTTACTTATATAAAGTAAACTCTCATATGCATGTACGCACATAAATGAATAACAAATAAGCATCACTTGACAATTGACACTTGTAACGGCTTTAAACTTAAAAAAAATATATATGTATGTAACCAATGGGGAAAAAAAACTAAATATCATCATTATGCCTTCAACGGCACAAATACTTCCTTATGCTCACATATACATACATATACACAAAACATACTATTATAAATAATAGTGTAAAAGGACATCAATGGTGTTAAATAATAAAGCCAAAGATCCCAACAACCAGAACAATGACGTACATACCTCAATGTATGTAGCTTTAAACTATATAAAGGGAAAATTTAAAGAAGAAAAAATCCAATGAAATGAAATAAATATTAATAAAGATTTGATAAGATCTTAGATTTTTTTCTTGTCCTAGGCAACCCCAAACTTACTTTAAAACTCAACAACACAATAAAAGTAAAGGAAAATATAACACGCTTTTACTGTCCCACAATAAGAGCTTATAGCTCTCATTGACACTAGGACAAAAAAGCAGAGATGAATCTGTGAGTACATTTTTTCTGTTTAAAAGTACCACTTGCATAATTAAAGACTAAGGAATTATATATTACGTTTATAAGTACCATTTACTCGCAATTAAAAATATTGCGATATGAAAATTTTGCTGTATAAACAGTGAGTTAGTATTATATTTGTAAGTTAGTAACTCACGAAAAATAATCGTGATTAGTGAAGCTAATTGCAAATAAAACGTACAGTGTTGCCACTTCCTTTTACGTTCACAGAGTTTTCGATTATAATAGTTTAATTTTTCCGATCTGGCACGATAAATAAAAAAATATATTTCTTTGTGCAATTTGTGTATAAACAGTGAATTATTTATTTGCAAGTTATTTTTATTTGCAATAACCGCGCGTATAAACGTAATAGTACAAAGATATTTATATTTAAAAAAAAAAAAAAAATATTATAAAATATCACATTTTTAATAAAGAAGAACAGCAGAACTTAATCAAATAGGGACACAGCTCTTTTATTGAGGATTTATGTAGACCTTCGATTAAAGATGGAATTTCGTGTAAAGCTAAATTAAAGATTAAATTAATTAAACTGAAGCTAAAATTTAACTTAAGAGTAACAAAAAATTTAAACTAAAATTTGATGAAACAACCAAAAATTAAAAATAAAGTTAGGTAAGGAAAGGCCAACAAATTGAAGCTTAAATTGGAAAAGACAAATGCTAAAAATTAAAACTAGAACTGGAATAAACAAAGAAGTACACTAAACTAAAGAAAGTCGTAAAATGTAAGCTACAGCAGTACCAACAACTGAAGCTGAATTTGAACTAAAGAAAGGCCAACAATTAGAATTAATTTTAGACTACTATATATAATGAGCTGGAGTTAGACTAAGAAAAGAAAAGAGTACAATTGAAGCTAAAATTAAATAGTTGAAGCCGAAGAAAACCTACATGTCTACAAGTGGAGTGTACGTTGGACCAAGTTTGCATTTAAAGCTTAAGTACTAAAGTAATATTAACAACTAAAGCTTTAATGAACATCTATAATTGAAACTTAAATTTAAGTAAAAATAATATCATATAAATTAAAGCCATTGGTAGACTAAAATTGGACTACAAAATGGTCAATCATTAAAGATAATGATGGTTTAGGGAAATGCCGAGCACTAAGGCTACACGGAAAGAATAAATATGGTTCCTGTGACCATAAACTAAGAGCAACATACTATGATTGTAATATATGATTCCAGGTTAAAATAAGTATATTTATACGTAATCATTATTATGATTCCAACTTATAATTTATTAGTAAGGTTCATAACCTTATTAATAACTTTTAGTAAGTTTTATAACCTTTTCTTAAGTATTGCTTTCAAATTCACCATGTTTTTATCATTTAATAATTCCATGTTATCATGTATATAAACTAATTTCATCATATATATAATTCCATTTTATCATATATATTATTCCATTCTATCATATATAAGAACTAATTCCATCATAAGTATAATTCCATTTTATCATATATATAATCCCATGTTATCATATATATAATTCCATTTTATCATATATATGAACTAATTTAATCATATACATGAACTAATGTAATCGTATATATAGTCCAATTTTATCATATATATGATCCCATATTTTCATATTTATATTCATTTGTACCACGATATGTGGTACATTCATCATACTGAATAAAAACAAAACTTGTCAATTTATATTTGTTCATATATAAACTAAATGTGAATTATAACTACTGGACTGGTACGCAAAAATATGTATTCAAAAGGCATTAAAAGTTAATGGCTTAATGGCTGTAGAATTAACCAAATTTGTAAAATGAAATGAATGGTTATGTAATTAACTAAATAGTTGTAGAAGTGACTAAATGATTGGATTTATTCATAAATATGATTCCATATAAACATATTTAAATACATATTATAATTCAGTGAACCATATTTAAATTTTGATAGTGGGTAATCATTAAATGATTAAACAGAATCATAAACGTTGCTATCATGATCACAGTATATTTAAATCAATGACAAACGGCTATAGTTGAATAGTTGTGGTGATCATGCTGTAACCATGTTTTTTCTCTGTGTGTATAAATTAGAAAAATATAGCCTTTAAATTAAAGTTAAGTTTAAGCCAAAATAAAACCAAAGAAAATCCGAAACTTGAAGCTTACGTTTGACTAAAAAACTGTTAAAATATTCAGCTTAAATTGGACTAAGAAAAGGAATATAATTGAAGATAAAATCTAACTAATGAAAAACACAAAGTTACAAAATGAGAAAAAATTTCTGCGGCACGTGGTTTCTCAGTCAATGCGGATACACAATATTAATTATGTACAAAGCCTCTAATCCACTTTTTTTGAATTGACTGTAGTACTCGCGATAAATCGCGATTTGTAAAATTAAGGAGGCTGCACTATATATTGAAGCATATCTCAAAAACGACTGATTTTATTCAAAAGAATATCACAAAATTTCCATTAAAATTTTTTTCAAGTCATTTTGGATATAGTAAGCCCTAGTGTTTAAATTTTATATAAAATCATGATATAAGAACAGAAGGTAGAATCATTAGGGAGAGTTGTCATTTGAAATTCTTGTAAAGTCAGAAAACCGAAAAACAAAAGGAAAAAAATTAGAAATAAAAAAAATATAAAACAATTGTCTGTTCTTAAAATTTACATTTTTTTGCAAAGATAAATAAATCCATCAGCAGTAGAATTCTCCTTTTCAAAAATTTCACACTAAAAATTACATGAATGCTTTTTTTAAAAGAATTTACAAATTTATATTAAATTTAACCACAAACAATTTTATTTTTAGTTTGAAAAAAACTTTCTATTTTTGATGTTTTGTTTTGATTTTTTTAAATTTTATTTTGTTTTATGTGTGACTGACTTTTCAGGGTAAATAAAATTGAGAATATAATTTCTAATGATTATACCTTCTGTAGATATATTATATATAAAATTAAAAAGAAATCATAAAAATTCGAAGTGTCAAAATAAAAAAAATAGTTTGTGATTTTTTAAATTTTTATATGTAACTTGTAAATGAGTGTTTTCACTAAGAATTAAACAAAAATTTTAGCATTGATTTTAATGAAATATGCCTTGTTTTATTTGCAACAAATTTATCTGCATGAATATATAATAAAAATTTGAATTTTTGACACTATCGAATTTTTATGAATTTTTGAAAAAAAAAAAAAAAAAAAAAAAAAAAAAAACATTTTTTTTTGAGAAACCCCGTGCCGCAGAATCAGTGTTTCCCTGGGAAATCAATAACTGAAGCTATATTTGTACTAAATAAATATAAAAATATCAGCCAAAGTTGGATAAGAAGAAAGGAGTTCATTTAAATCCATAATTTCAATATAGAAATACCTATTGAAGATAAATTTGAACCAAAGAAAGATCAACAATTGAAATTTAAATATTACTAATTGAAGGTTAAGTTGTGCTAAGAAAAATCTACGATAAAAGGTAAAATTAAACAAAAATAAAAACTATATCCAAAGCTTAACTAAAATTGGATTCAAGAAAGCCAAAAACTTCAAATAATGCTGCGGTAAAGAAAATCTATAAAACGACTAAGAAAAGTCCTGTTATGAAAAAAATGAAAGGCCATTCATTGGAGATAAAACCAAACTAAAGAAATACCAATCATTGAAGTCAATGGGAAGAAGTTGGACTAAGAAAGATGGAACAATTGAAGCCAAAGTTGAACTAAAGAAAATTCAACACTTGAACCTAATATTGATGTACAGAATTGTGAATAACTGAATATAAGTTGCACTAAAGAAAATATTTGAAACTAAAAATTATATGATAAAAACCAGTAATTGATGAAAAATTAAGTTAAAGAGTTGAGGCTAAGGCTGAATTGAGGAAAATAGAAGCGAAAGCTGGAATAATAAGAACCAGTAAATTTAAGTAAAGTTAGACCAACAATTGGAGCTAAAAGTAGACTATTATGTTGAAAGTTAGACTGCATGGAGATTAGTAGTTTAACTAAAGGAAACAGAACAAAATTTAAAAAATTTTAACTTGCAGGTTTTACTAATGAAAGTTTAAAAATTGAAACAAAAATTGGACAACATGTATGAACTGTTATATAGTGTAATCAAAGCAAAAGTTTAACTTTATGAATACTAAAGTTGATCCATATGTAGACCAATGAATAAAGAATAAGTTGTACCTATATTTGTCTCTATAAAGATCAATGTTTGCAGTTAAATATGAACGAAATAAAGACTTTCGAATGAGTAAAATATTATAGAAACAAAAACCTTGAAATCACCCTTTATTTATTTTATTTTTATTTTTTAAACAAGAACTATATTTATCTTGCAGTAAATTCAAGGATTTTACTTCAATTGAATCAAAATTGAGACCAATATAGGACTACATGAAAGTCAGATTCTATTTAGATTTTCTATTGAAGTAAAATTTAGAATAAATAAAGAGTCGAAGTTTTCACTACATTAAAATTTGGACTTTACAATTAAACCAAAAATTAAACTAAATTAAAAACCACAATTGAATTGAAATTTGTTGAATGTCAAGGCTAACCATCGGTTTAAAAACCCCATGATTGACACGAAATTTCGTACAACAACAATGTCAGACGTTTAACTACATGCAAAGAAAAAATAAGGTGAATAGCAACCATAATCGAGTACTGTCATATTATGGTTAGATTTTATGGTTGTTTGTAAATTATATTATGGTTAGATGTAGCACAATAATAAGGTTGAATAAGGTTGAAAATGAAAAATATTGTTGATTTGCAACCATATTTTTGTTGTATATGTACCTGATTCATTTATATAACAATAATATGGTTAAATCACAATAAAAATATTGTTAATCTACAACTATATTTTTGTTGTATATATACTTGATTCATATATACAGCAATAATATGGTTAAATCACAATAAAAATATTGTTGATCTACAACTATATTTTTGTTGTATATATACTTGATTCATATATACAGCAATAATATGGTTAAATCATAATAAAAATATTGTTGATCTACAACAATATTTTTGTTGTATATATGCTTGATTCATGTATACAGCAATAATATGTTGAATCGCAATAACTGTACTTAGCGTCAAGAAACAATTATAATGCCTAAAAATAAATAAAAGCCAAATAATTTATCGTATGGAAGTTTTTATTAAAATTAATTATAATTTAGTTATGTAAAATAAATGACTTTGGTATAAAAATATAAATTTATCACCTGTGAACGATGAAACCTAAGAAATTTCCTGAATACTCGTAAAAATGTGTCAGCTTACATTTTTTAGCACTCTGAAGATAACCAATTATGTAGTTTTCTTTGTATATTATCCATTTAAAATATTTTCACAATATGAAACACTTATTTATTTCACTTTTTTAAATATACATTCAGCATATTTTCTAATACATTTTTAACTTGCCGACAGACAGCTTGCTCAATGCAAGAAGCAAACTAAATTGAATAAAAATCAACAAGTATACTTATTGTCAAGTACTAATAATGTATATTGTTGCCAATACAAAACAAACATTTTATTGTCAATTCAAAATTACAAAGAAAATAATATATTCAGGTATTGAAAATATTTTTTTTTTTGCACATGCAATTTTAACAACAATAATGTGGTTCTAATTTAAACATATTGCTTAACATGTTGTGCCAACAATATAATTGTGAGTTGAGAACAAATGTATAATTGCTACAACAAAATTGTTTTTAAAATAAAATATATTCAACAATAAGAATGTTTGCGACGGAAAAATATCTCTGCAATGAAAATAATATTGTTGGGGCAAACATATTGAGAAATGTTTTTTCTCTGCGTGTATATTTTAATATTATAATAAATTTCTAATCTCTCGATTTTCTTTTGGAATAAAGAAATTATTCCATTAGTACATTTCATTAAAAAATAGTATCAAATAGTACCTAACTTATACCCAACATCATTTGAAAGCCTTAAAAATTCCTCTCTCTTTCTAGCCTCATTTATAAAATAAATTTATTACTTGCCGCCACATCAACTAATTTCTCTCGCACACATTTTAATTCATTCATTTAGCTCTATTCTTTTTTATTTTTGTTTTGCTTTATTTTTCTATTCTTTTCTTTATATTTAGTTTAAAAAGTACCATTAGGTTTCATGTTGTAAAAATGTAACAAATTTATTAGGGACTGAATAACTATATCTCTATACAAGTGTTTGTGTGTTCATTTCCCTTCTGTAGTATAAATGTGTTTGTTTAACTTTAGTTGGGTATATGTGTGACTTTTTTTATTCACACGTACATACATACGAGTTTAAGTGTCAAAATAAATAAACGTTTTTTTTTTTTTTGTTTTTCTTGAAAATACCCACAACTATACTCTATACGTACAGTTGAATAAATAGCTGAGGTATTTGCGGTTGAACGCAAAATATTGAAGCCTTTATTACATTGTGACATACATACACTTACATATACTTACATACACTTAAGGAAGTTATAAAGAAATCAGACAGGAAGAAAAACTATCAAGTAGAGAATTTTTACTTTTTTATTTATTTTCTTTTTTTATTTTGACTTTAAACTACAAAAAGGGGTATATTCTTATTGTATGTATATGTGTGTGTGTGTTTTTGTATTTATGCCTAACATCCTTTCTGTGGGATTATATGAATTTTCATTGTTGTTGTATAAATTTTATAGCATTTACTACTATCAACTCAACCATACCACACAAACACAAAAATCTTGAATGTTACTCCTAGGCTTCTTGTTTCATATAACCGGCTATGAAATTATTCAGTCAACCGTTTTACAGTGGATTGAAAAAGGTTAATAAGACAAAATTAAGTCATATTGTAGTTTTAGTGTAGGTATGAGGAACACTGTGTTAAAAAAGTATATGTAGTGAATTATTAAGCTGCACAGTGGGGCAAGTTTGGTTTTTGGAGAAACTATAAATATTTTATCTATAAAAAAATCTTAGTTTGCTACGGTATCTAAACAAAATTTTCAGTGGTTTTTGGCTTTGTGTTAATCTAACCAGCAGATAAGAGGTTACATATTTATTTTTAAAAAATGTTGATTCTGCCCAGTGTGCACTGTATTTTACTGTAATATGGTTGTAAATATTGTCATGTATTTTACAAGCAATTGTTGATAAATGTCTCTCTATAGATGACTTGTTGTCGTGTTCTTCTCATTTCGTTTTGGTTTTTATGTTCATTTCTTTGTTGATTTTAAACTATTTATTTGTTTGTCTCAAATAAAACACTTTCGACTTGTTAAATCAAACACATTACGCATACACAAGGTAATATTGTACTCGTTTCAGTCCACACACAAATATTGTATAAAAAATCATAGAAAAACGTGGTTGTATACTTAATATATTAACACTGATTTCAATGATAAAATTCGGAGAAAAATTATTAAACTTTCTATTTCAATGTAAACTGCTAAGTATAAATATAAAAATTTTTAAAAACTACTTTAATCCTAAAAGTTTTAACTATGTTTTTCTTCATCAAAATTATTTGCCTGTAAGGAGGTAAATTTTTTTTTTATCTACTTATGCAATAAATATAATTACATATATTATGTTTCAAATACCAAAAATTTCCAGCTTTAAAATTAACAAATTTCGTTGAATTTTTAATATAGTATCACACTTCTTTATTCCTGTTAAAATGTTTAAAATTTAAGTTGAAAACAGAAAACTTTTTTTTTACTTTTTGTATTCCATTGATTGACACGACATTTTTAACAGTCAAAATGAAAGTTAATTAAAATATGCCATGTTATTTGAAAAATGTTTAAGGTATTTATTAAAATTTAGAGAAAAAAATCATAAGAGAATTTATAAAGAGCTGTGATGAATCTTAGATAACCTAAAATTTTTACATACATAATGTTACCTTTTTACATTTTTCTTAACACCAAACAAATCTTATTAAATAAATTTTTTAAAATTTATCTGAATTAATTTTAAGATTTGCTTACTTAACGAGCTTTTATTTTATAAAATTTTCCAGGTAATAGGTAAAGGAAACTAGTCGCAAAATTGTAGTAAGGAGTGAGATCGAAAAAATCTTAACACACATTTTGCCTCATAACTTTTTTCGGAATCAATATTCAAAATTATTTTTATCTAGTTATCATGGAAAAATACTTCAGTTATTATTTTTAATAACAATCATGTTAATTTGTCCTTATTTTCATCAAAATAAGTGACGAAAAAGATTTACGTCCTACAAGTTATTAAAAAATTTCAAAAAAAATCCAAATAGGTCTTACAAATAATTGGGAACAGAATTAAATGTCGTCCGTAAAACCATTTCTAATGTTATTAAACAGTATCAGGAGAATTTGACTATTGATGTGAAACCTAGTTCGGTAAGAAAAAAGGACTACATGATATTGGGAAGGCCAGAAAATTGAAGGCATATTGAAAGGAACTCCAAACACATCTGGTAGAAAATCAGCACAGTTTTCTCAGTGCTTCGACTATTTGGTGCGAAAATTTAAAGCTAATGGGAAAGTTGATAACATATAAAGTTCAAAAAATTCCAAACTGGAATTCTGCAAAAAAAAAATTACAAGCCAAAAATATGACTCGAAATTTAAAACCAAATTTCATACAAAAATACTCAAGCTGTATAATTGACGAAGAAACGTAGGTGCTGGCAGAATCTTCGCAGCTTGTGTCTCAAAAATTTTTATTGCTAATGCTCGAAGCAATGTTGGAGATAAGTTTAAGAACCAAAAGCAGCAAAAATTTCTTACAAAATTCATGGTATGACAAGCTTTGTGCAGTTGCGGCAAAACAGGAAAATCATTTGATACATTCGGATCTATAAATACTAAAATATGCATAAAGGAATATTTGCAAAAAAGACATCTTCTTTTCTTAAGAAAGCACAACGTGTCCACATATTTTTGGACCCATTTGGTATCATTTCACTACGGTAAGAAAGCTCTGGAGTGGTACCAAATCAATAACATAGTTTTAGTACCAAGAGAGGTCAATTTTCAAAATTGTCCATAGCTTAGACCAGTGGAGAAATATTGAGCTCTTATGAAAAATGAATTCAAGAGCACAAAAAAGGTGTCGCAAAATACCGAAGATTTTAACAGAAGATGAGCACACTGTTCCAAAAAAGTGACTGAAGCAACTATCAAATCTCCAAAGAAAGGGTTTTCAAAAATGGTCCACAATTTTATAATTAGTGGTTAGAACCATAAAAATAATATATTTCTGTAATCTGTGCTAAATTATCAAATGATTAAAAAAATAATGAAAACTCTAAGATCAACCGTTTCCAAGTTATTGAATATTATGTATGTTAAGAATTTTTTGATCTCACTCCTGACTGGTCAAGTCTTTAACTTGTCACACATAGCCCCTAGAAGTCATAAAGTTGTAAAAATTGATAATTTCTCAATTAGCCCTCATAAAACCATGGAAAAATGAGGACCAAGAAATTGATGTAGAGGTGAAATTTATATTTGATATAACTAATACAAGACCGCAGATTTCAAAAATTGTAAAATTGACAGAAAATGCGTAGACACCAAAAGTTTGAAAAAAAAAAAAATCCAAGTTTAAATAACAACGCTATATCGTGAATAATTTTGTTTAATTCTTAAATCTTAAATATAAAAATAAAAGTTAAATGAAACATTTCCATCAGCTCACACTTTTAACCCATTGATGACCAAATTAAATATGTACCTCTAAGAACTTTTTAGATTATATAAATTTCTGGGTAATATATAGGGCAAATTATGGATCCGTACTTTATAGAAAGGGAATAATGCAACATGAAGAATATGCCATGTCTCTAACATGCCCTCCATAGCATCTAAGAATCTTTGAAATTGCTAAAAGCACTGAAAAAAAATAAAAATAAACGAAGAACAATGGAAGCTTTTACACCAAAACGCTGTTACTGAGAGATTATAACAAGGCATATGGAACCCTACTTTGTTGACAAATTACACTGGTCAACAAAAAAAATGTTCGTTCTCCTTCAAAAAAAAAAATATGTGGACTAGATGGAATTCCGTATGCTTAACTCGAATCTGCTTTCAGGTCGAGATTTTTTTTTATGGGCGTGCCTAATATTGCGTCTAGTCCACCTATTTAAATAAAAAAATTTTTTTTTTTGCCCACCACTGTATTTCTACTCAATTGTATGTCACATGGGAATATTTACTTAAATATGAATAAAATTAAGACTTGTATATCAATTTTGAAGATACATGACTTATTTTATTCGCAGCATTACCAGTTTTAAGATGTTTTTATTTATCAAAAGAAATTTTAGTAACAAAAAATCTAAAATTTTGCATAAAGAAATTTTTTTTCGGACACTTATTTCAAAATAACTATTGAGCACATAAAAAAATGTAGTTTAGATGACTTGAAGATATTTTTAGTCCGCATCTTTTGGTGTATCACTTATGTGAATCGCACAAATGAGGCAATATATTAGAGCAACGGTTCTCAAATGGGGGTCCGCGACTCACAAGGGGTCCGTAAGGACATTCGTGGGGGGTCTCGAAGAGTTCTTGGAAAATATTCTTGAATACAAAATTTTTTAATATAAATATTATTTAGAAGTTTGAAAAGCTCATGCTTTTATTGGAATACATCTTTTTGCAAATTATACCCAAATTAAAGTCAAGCGTAAAGTTTTTTCTAAAATGACTTCTTTTAAGAAACTACAAATGAAGGAACCTTTGATTAAAAATATTATGCTTGATAAAAATAACAATGATCAAACGAAGAAAGTAATGTTGTTAATGACACACCATAAAGAAAACTTTACGATAGGGAAAACAATTATTTTAAAAGTTAAATATCTAGTTCAGTTTGATTTCGATGAAATTATAGTTTCTTTTTACATGAAATTCTACTTTTATTTTATAAAAATATAAATAAAAATATATTATACCAAGAACTTTTTGTAAAATCGTTTTGAGTACACAAAACTTTAATTTCATGGATAAGGGTCCAGGCTATATAAAGAAAATTTAACTTTATTCGGAAATTCTTTTCAATGTAAACATTTAAAAGTACCAGGTTTAATTCAAAAAGAGTCAAAATGTAACTCATGCGTTTTTTATTTTGAATCAACAAATTTAAAAGCATTTTAAATGGTTTAAATATAGCAAAGTTTATCAGCTTGTTAGAAGCGAAGCCCTAAAACTATTAAACACATTTTCTTCAACATAAATTTTTATGTAAAAATATATTATTTGATTTTTGTGGAGGCAGAGAATAATATTGGATTTATTATACGAAAAAGTCTCTTAATATTTAAGCAAAACAATGTCGCAATTATTAATATTATTTTTAAAAAACTACTTTATATTTACATTAAATTTTTTCAGATATTTAAATTAATCAAAGTAGTAGTGGGTTGCGCTTCCATTGCAATGTCAAAAGGGGGTCGCAAAGCGAGGTCTTGTGAGAACCCCTGTATTAGAGGAATGGGCGAAATATTAAACACGCCCATAAAAAAAATCCAGACCTAATGGAAAAAACTGAAAGCAGATTCGTATTTAGCACATCAAAATGCATCAAGTCCAACTCTTCGTCTATGGTGGAGGTTTTTTTTTTTTTTTTTTGTCGACCAGTGTTATTGCTGCTTCTTAATATGAGAAAAAAAATAAAAATAGTACATTCTTAAACCATATTTGTAAAAAAAAAAAAATCCATATATTTAGTCTAAGGATATAAAATTAGGCCGAATTATTTTTTTTTTTTGTACTTTTGATGGCTACACAATTTTTGAGATGTACGGTCTTTTATGTTATACGAAAAACAAATTTCGCCTCTACACCTATTCCTTACCCCTCATTTTGCAATAGTTTCATGAGGGTTAATTGAGAAATTCTTAATTTTTACAACTTTAAGAACTTCTAGCTGATATGTGTGACAAGTTATAGATTTGACTAGTACTACATTGTTGTAGTCACATGTCTTGGCTATAAAACTCCTATTACCTGGAAAACTGTATAACCTAAAAACTCATCAGGGTGTCGTGATGGAGAAAAACCGAAATGCTTCTGGTGATTAGGATGACTATTACTACAATATCTGCAACATTATTTTCAAGATACTTTTTTAGTGTTGACCTGTGTAATTATTTAAGACATTTCAGTTGTTAACATAACAAGATTTACCCATACATTTTACATGTTTTCCCTTAAAAGTATGCACCAAACTAAGTATCAAAAAATTTTATATTTTAAAATATCTGAATATTTTTTATAAAAGTTCATATAGTTCAAAAACTTCTGAAAACAGTTTGAAAATCTGAAACTTACCTTAAAGGGAATTTCCATCTCGAATATATAAAACTTTCAAAAAATCGTAACCTACAAATCAAGTCCGATTTCAAAAATTTTTATACATATGAAAGATGCTTGCTCACTTAAGTTATCTCCTGCAGTTAAAAGGTATTTAAGTTGGAATTTTTAATTTAATTTACGTAAGGTATATTTTTTAATATTCTATAATTTTAATACATTCAGAATTCAATTCGTCTAGCCTTGAAAATATTTCAAAGTTTTCAAAGCATTTCTTTAACAAAAATATAGTAGAATATGAAGACAAAATTTATTAACAAAAGGAAGGAATGCCTATGGGTTCACCAGCCTCACCATTTATTGCCGAGATTGTCATGAGGGGGTTCTTGGATATTACTATAAAGAAAATAGATACAAGAAACGGGGAGAGAAAAGACAGCGACTATTTAGAATCTTTAAACCTATTACTTACATAACAAAATTATCTGAAATAATTAGGAACACAGACATTTACGACAAGGATAAATATGAACTTGCAATGGGAACTAGTAATTGTGTGAATAAACCTAAAATAAATTGAAGGTTCTAGTTTATAAAATTTATTGAAATGGTGGACCCTTGCAGCCCAATGCACAGTGATAAACGTCCAAAGATTTGGACTGCTAGATATTTTAAATTCCGAAATACGCGGCCTAGAAAACTTCTAAAATCTTACCATTTTTGGACCCAGAAAATTTTTCTGAACAACATTTTGAAAATTTCTTTGTCAAAATTGAAAGCTATTTACCTTTAGAATACACCCATTGCATAAAAACACAAATATCGCCAAAACGACCATTGATGCGTTTTCGCAACACCAACATTTTAGGTGATCCATGTGGATTTAACACCCAATTTTGGAAAGACTATTGATAAAAAAAATCGATTTTTTTCTCTTATCATATTAATCTAATAATAACTGTGAAAAGAATTACCATTAACTGCATAATTAATTAATTAGGCGATGTTATAATTACTGATGCGAAAACGCAAAAGCGGTCAGAAATGGGTTACTATTAACCCATTTCATTTTATTTTATGTATTGTTTAGAAATAATCTTTTATTCCTCCACAAATCATAAAAATTAAACTTTAAAACTAATTTTTGGAAATTATAATTTTTCTGAAATAAGATCTTGCTCTACATCTTTCTAATTCAGAGTAAAAAAATTCATCAATTAGTGAATACGGCTATTAAACATTAACCAAAAAAAAGTTTTATATTTTAACTAACCTTCGATTTTATATCACCAATTCTTAATCCAAATTTAGTTAGAAAAGTTAACGAATAGAATAGAATAAAATCAAAATTAATCCATGTTTTAGAAGCAGATATTTTTAAATTATATTTCATATGCGCTCTGAGAACACATTTCATTCACATTTTTTATTATTATGTTCTGTATTACTCTTCCGCTCTTAAATTGTACACAGAGAAAATGTTCAACTTTATAATTCAATATTTTCAATTTATTGCTAAAAACAAAAATAAAAATAAAAAAAAAAATAAAAATAACAATCTTACTGTCTGTTTCTCTAAAAGCGAACAAAAGTTTCCTTCGACTAAACAACAAATAAATTTTAAAATTTTTTGTTGTAAATTTACTTGAACGAAACTTTTGTTCGGATTTAGAGAAACAGACAGTTATTTTCTGTAATGAGAACTATAAATGAATATTAAAACAATTTCCCTAAAATAATAATTGTTCTCCCATATCTCATTAAACATTTCTTTCAGTGTTTTTTTTTTTTTTAATTATGGTAATACAACCTCACAGTTAAAAAGCTCAAGTGAGACTGAGTGGTTTCGTTAATCTGTAAGAGCATGTCGGTGTAAAATAATTAAGAGAACATTCATACATGTGCGCCAGTTTGGAGAGCTCTGGTTCACTTTTTTTATTTTTCTTACAAATTTCATAGCCTTTTTAAACTACTTTTATTGTTGCTGCACTTAATAATAGTTGTTTGCTCTATATTAATATTTATTTTATGTGAAATATTATTTAAAATTTATTACATATTCAAGCTTTAAGTGTAATTTTTTTTTAATTTTAATTTTATTATTTTAAATATTAATATTATTTCATTCGAACTTATTTTTTTTTTTTTTTTTTTTAATTCAAATATTTCTTTAATTAAACATTTTTTGTATTTTTATCAGCACGAATTTCGTTTTATCTTTACATTTACTTTTTTACTTTTACATTTATCTCCTTTAGCATTTTCTTTTTTATTATTTTTATATGATAATTTTATGACTATCATCAACAGAATTATTTTGTTATCACTTTTAGAGATATTTTAAAAATGCACCAACATTTAAGGCACACACAAAGAAAAAATACGGTTCCAGTGACCATAAACTAAGAGCAATCATGTAATAATTCCATGTTATCATATATGGGCAATTCTCTTTTTACGTTTGCCTTTATGAAACCGACCTTCAGCTTCAAATTTTTTTTAAATTCTGACTTTTTTAAACAACTTTTGATCCAGTTATGTTAACAACACGGTTCCATGTGGTGCCGGCAAGTACCCAAGTCAAAAATTCCAAAAAAAGTGTTTGAAACTAACAAGTTTTTTTTATTTCTTTTTACTGCTGTAGTCGCGGATTTTAGCATAAATGTCCAATTCTTTTAATGTAGACTATAAACACTTGTAGAAAAGGACCAGCATGGATTTAATTAGCGTGTAATTAACCAGTGTCAAATTGTGTTGTGCAAAAGTCGTGAAACTAAATTTTAAAATTTTGCAGTTTTTTCACTGGGGATTTTACGCCGTTTCGGATATATCAAAATTCAAAACAGGGTCCAATAGCCCTTGAAATTATGCATCATTTGACATATATCTCGTTAATGTGCCCTCAACAGAAATGCTGTACGTGAATGGCTCCAAGAGGTGCCTTTTTCGGAAGGCACACTCGCAACGTTATTTCAGTGAATCTAGAGTATAGCGTTATCAAAGAAGGTTTCTAAATGACATTTAAAAATCATTGTGGCGTCTAAACGTGTATAGCTATTTTAAAGAATTCAGCAAATTTGCATATTTTGTTATAGCGAATGTTGGTGTTATAAATCAATTTTAAACTGAAATAAGTTCCTGTATAAAGTTTTACTTACGCAGAATATATATAATTTCACTAAAAATCTTCATCAACGGTTTTCATTGCCTAATAACGCGATGTTTTTAGTTTAACGTTAATCGTCGAGGCACATCCAAGGCGCTAATCAAAATTGGCGATGATATATGTCAATATGTAGCTGTTTTAACACAATATACCAAAATCAATATGGCGTTCGAAAAAAAGTACGATTTTTCATTTAATGCATCTTTAGAGATTTGACTAAGAACAATTAAAAAATGTATATAAATGACATTGTCTCATGACTTGTTTAATAAAAAAAGAGATGAATTTTGCATTAAATGGATGAATATGAACACCACTACGTCACTAAAAACTGAATTTTGCAAATTTTATAAGAAGGTTTAATAATTATTAAATCGCTAATATATCCACGCATACTTAACTTATCGCGATATATTTAATTATTATTTTAGATACAGCATTGTAAAGTACAAAAATGCAATAATTTTTGATTTAAGACTATAAATAGAATTTTGCCAATTTTTTTTATAAATTTGTATCTTAAACCGCTACAACATTGATGCCTTTCGGTAAAAGTCTTTCACGCGAACAGATCTATGTTCAACTAGAGCCAAGAAATATTGGTACTAAATATCGTTGATGTGCCATTTAAAAATTTTCGACATTTTTTTGAACATCAAAAGTAAACGAGTTTGAAGAATTTCCCATATATAAATTAATTTCATCATAAATATAATTCCATTTTATCATATATATTATTCCATTCTATCATATATATGAACTAATTCCATCATAAGTATAATTCCATTCTATCATATATATAATTCCATTCTATTATATGTATAATCCCATATTATCATATATATAATTCCATTTTATCATATATGTGAACTAATTTCATCATATATATGATCCCATGTTTACATATTTGTATTCATTTGTACCACGATATGTGGTACATTCATCATACTGAATAAAAACAAACCTTGTCAATTTATATTTGTTCATATATAAACTAAATGAGAATTATAACTACTGGACTGATACACAAAAATGTGTATTCAAAAGGCATTAAAAGTTAATGGCTTAATGGTTGTAGAATTAACCAAATTTGTAAAATGGACTAAATGGTTGTATAATTAACTAAATAGTTGTAGAATAGACTAAATGATTGAATTTGTTCATAAATATGATTTCATATAAACATATTTAAATTCATATTATAATTCATTGAGCCATATTAAAATTTTGATTGTGGGTAATCATTAAATGATTAAACAGAATCATAAACGTTGCTATCATGAACACAGTATATTTAAATCCATGAAAAACGTCTATATAATCATTGAATAGTTGTGGTGATCATGCTGTAACCATGCTTTTTCTCTGCGTGCAATAGCCAGCATTATTTAATACTTCTTTGTGCTAGTTTTCCATTATTTTTTATTTTATTTTTATTATTTTTTTTTTTTTATAAAGCAGCAAAACAAACTCTATTTACAACAATACTATAACAAAAAACCAAATTCTACTCCAACACACATACACTTATATAAATATACACAATCCCATCCACTCTATGTTTTACCACTAAATCTTTGACTTGAAAATTATTTGTGTAATTGTTTATTTATTCGTTTATATTAAATAAATTCACTCACTCGTTCAATATAAATCCATTGTGAAATTTAGTTAAGAAGTAAATGACACCAGACAATTACTAAAAGCAATAGCTGGAGCAGAACAAAAAGGGAAAAAAATCAATTAAAAAAAATTGTTATCATTCTTGTTGTCTAAATGTGACTTTTTTATTACTTAGGTGATAATAAACATGGATAACTATTTGTGTTCTAACTCTCATTTTATTATCTGTTTTTGGTTGCAATAATTCTCTTCTTTAATATCGTTATATTTAATTTATTGTTTTCATATCTTCCACAGCAAAATGCAACAAAAAAAGTTCACGTATCACAGACACATTTTCAATTAATAAAAAAACAAAAATTTAATAAGGAGTCGAACAAAAAAATGTTACTTTGTTTATTTCCAATTATATATTTTTTATTATTATTCATTATTTTTTTATGCAATTTATTTTTCTTAAATTGTGTTTGTTTTTTATTTTCCAAACAAAATCATTGTATTTTTTTTTTATCCTTTAAATCAACGTCATTTTGATTTTTGCACCATTTAAGCTTCGCGTTTTCAAAGTTTCATGTTTTTACAACCTTTAATGTATTTGTTTAAACCGTACCGTTATAAAGAAAGGTTCACATTGAACTGAATTCATATACTACAAGTTAAAGTTTAACTCACATTTGTTGCTTTTTCTTTAACATCCTGGCATTATGTGTGTTATTTTACTTTGTTTTCAGTATGTGTTTTACTTTTTTTGCTATTATGTTTGTATTTACTATTTTTCTGTTATTAACATTGTACATTAAAGTCAAATAATAAAATGTGTTACAAATACCGAAACAATGTTAATGTTATTAACATTTGTCTTTATACTAAAGGATGGAAAATTTAATGTTATATTATTGTAACTGCTAACAGTTAACATGAAAGGTTAAATTTTATAAGGAGAAATTGGGAATAATGTCGCTAAAAATTAACAGAAAATATTACATATAACACTTTTTTTTTTTTTTTTTTTTGTAGTCGACATTATTATTTATTTGTATCATTTCAAATTATTGACGTGTACTTCATATTATACATATTACTCATACGTCATAAGTAAATAGTTTTTAAGTAATTATAAAATTGATAAAATTAACCATAAAAGTTCTTAAATTCTTCATAAGATTAAATCGAATATTGACAGACATCGAACAAAGTTTGCAGTATATTGTAACCATATATAGCACAACAACACACAGGGGAAGACAGAATGTTTCAAATTTGTCTACCGCAGTTGTAAAAAGCTTTTTGTAACTCGTATTTGTTTATTTATTTATTTTCTTTTTTTATTATTACATACATATTTCAAATAAAAAAAAGACAATTTCAAATGCTTCTTAGGCTGCAAACAAAAAATAATTTAAACAACTTATCTGATTTTAGTGAAAATGATAATAATATTTTTAAAACAAAAAATATTATCCAAACAATTTAAAATAAATTTAAAACTCTACCTTTTCAACAACTCTTCCTTTTGTTTTGTCCGAAATATTTTAATGTTAATTAATTGCAATAAAATAATAATTAATACTTATATATCAACCCCTTGTGCAATGATTTATTCTAAAATATAAGTAAAGTTGAATTTTTAATCCAAAACTGTATTATTACCTATTTCTTAATAGCCAGATATTGTCATACGAAGACGTATACTTAATATTTATTTCAAAAATATGTATTCAATTGCTATTTTATACAATATTCGTACACCCACCATAAAAAAAGATGGGGATATATTGAGTTTGTGAAGACGTATACGCAAAGAAAAACAAGAGAGAAACTATAGTCGGTCAAGACTGACCATATGATAACCTACACCATTGTGTATGAGCCAAAAATTAGAGCTGTGGCCAATTGTAGACCAACACTTTTACTAAATGTAAAATAAATTATACAAATACAGAACAATGCATTGATATTAATATTTATATGATTTAATGCCTTTTAGGGCGATTCCCGGAAGTGGGTTTATATGGAAGCTATGGTAAATTATGGATCGATTCTTATAAATTTCCGCAATGTTGTTTCTATCTATAAAAAACTTATTTGTGTCGAACATTAACTTGATACTATCATTCGTATGGGATTTATGCACGTTAAAGTGATTTTCGGAAGAGGGGATTTAAATGGGAGCTATGGTCAATTATGGACCGATCATGATGAAATTTGGAACCAAGATTGTCACTTTTACTCTTTTGTACCGAGTTTCATTGAAATATTACTATATTTAAGGCATTTATGATCGTTAAACCCTTATTAGGGTGGGACATTTGTATGGGGGCTAAGTGAAATCATGAACCGATCAAAACAAATTTCAATAGGCTTCGTCAAAAAAATTACTCATGCTAAATTTCATCAAGATATCTTTAAAATTGCGACCTGTACTTTGTTCACAAGGTTTACATGGACAGATAGACAGCCAGCCAGACGGACATCGTTAAATCGACTCAGAAAGTGATACTGAGTCGAACGGTGTACTTTAAGGTGGGGGCCCATAATTTTTTCTGTACGTTACAAACATCAGCACAAACGCACAATACTCCAACCACCTATGGTGGTGAAGGGTATAAATATGGTTCTAATGACCATAAACTAAGAGCAACATACTATGATTGTAATACAGTATAAACTCGATAATTCGAGTCTCTACACGCAGAGAAAAAACATGGTTACAGCATGATCACCACAACTATTCAATGGTTATATAGCTGTTTTTCATTGATTTAAATATACTGTGTTCACGATAGCAACGTTTATGATTCTGTTTAATCATTTAATGATTAAACACAATCAAAATTTTAATATGGTTCACTGAATTATAATATGTATTTAAATATGTTTATTTGGAATCATATTTATGAATAAATCCAATCATTTAGTCAATTCTACAACAATTTAGTTAATCACATAGACATCATTTCATTTTACAAATTTGGTTAATTCTACAACCATTAAGCCATTAACTTTTAATGCCTTTTGAAAACACATTTTTGTGTATCAGTTCAGTAGTGAAAATTCTCATTTAGTTTATATATGAGCAAATATAAATTGACAAGTTTTATTTTTATTCAGTATGATGAATGTACCACATATCGTGGTACAAATTAATATAATTATGAATATATGGGATCATATACATGATAAAATTGGACTATATATATGATGAAATTAGTTCATATATATAATAAAATGGAATTATACTTATGATGGAATTAGTTCATATGTATGATAAAATGGAATTATATATATGATGAAATTATTTTATATATATGATAACATGGAATTATTAAATGATAAAAACATGAGGAAATTGAAAGCAATACTTAAAAAAGGGTTATAAAACTTACTGAAAGTTATTAATAAGGTTATGAACCTTACTAAAAAGTTATAAATTGGAATCATAATAATGATTACGTACAAATATACTTATTGTAATCTGGAATCATATATTACAATCATAGTATGTTGCTCTTAGTTTATGGTCACAGGAACCATAAACTATTATTCGGTAATTCGGACGCCATTTCCCTGCTCATTACATACTATATAATCCGGACTGATTATATATTTTAATCCGGATTTCGTAAAAGAAAATGGTAATTTTTATTTAAAAAATAATATGTATTTAAATTTACAATAAAAACTATGGGTACAGAGCTTTTTGTTGTTAAACAGCTATGTTTTTAGTTTGTACATTTGTACGAAAATATTTTCAATACATACAACATTATTTGTATAAGACGTTGCACAGTGGGGCAAAAAAAATAATAAATGATAATAAGTCTGGAACTTTGAAACCATTGAACTTTTAGCGATGAAACTTGGAACATCGATAGAGAGTAATAAGTTCAAAATAGTCATATTATATATCATTTTAAGGGAAATTTTATATTTTTTAAAACTATGTATAATAAATTTCACTATTTTAAAATTTTTAGCACACTTTTCTTAAAACAAAGCAAACAAAAGCAAATTATGTTTATATGGATTCATTCAAAAATTTTAGACTAAATAATTTCTAAATTATTATAGGTATCAATATAATTTTTGCACATGATATAAAATATTTATTGGAGAATTGATAAATGTGCAAATCTGAAAAATATATATAATTTTACTATTTTACTATATTTTTAAAGGTCGAAGTTTTTATTATTAAAAATATAGGTATTTTCGGAAAATTGCCTCGTATGACTAAGTCTACCGGTAGGCTGTCATAATTTTTTTCAAAACCTTTAAGAACATATTGACCTATATAGTTTAATTCACAGAAGCACCTAAGTCAACAATCAATTTTTTCTACAGTCTGAAAAAGTTCAACGTCTCATTCAAAATTGATCATTTTTGACCACTGCTGGATGTAGAGTGAACTTTCAGAACTTTTCAAAATTACACTTACACGTTTTATTGAGATCCCTTCTTACAGGAAATGCCAAAAAATATAAAAATTTTTTTATCTAAATTTTTTAAAAAAGTTAAATATATAAATTTACTTTTTTGGCAAATAATTGACATTTTTGAGACCTGTTTTGAAATTTTAACTTTTAAAATTTTTTTCTTGTTATCAAATTGAGATAACGAAAAAATTTTTTATTATCATAATTTAGAAAATTATAGAGAATTTTAACATATTAAAACAAATTTTTGAAATTTTATTTTAAAAGTTATAGGGCAAAATCGCAAAAAATCAAGGCCAAAAATGAGAAATTTATTTTTTAAAGTCAAATATCTTTTAAACCATACAAAAAAAAATATTTAATAAGCATGTTTTTTCCTTGTCTTGCTAAAAAGAATTCAAAAATATAAATAATTTAAAATCGGTTAATGTTTGTAAAAGTTTGTCGAGTTTATGCTCTATATGATTACAGTTAAAAATAAGTACATTTGTACGTAAGTATTATTGTGATTCCATTTTATCATTTTTTCATCAATTAATGATTCGACTAAATAATGTTTATAACTTTTTCTTACAATATTGTTTCCGATTTCAGCAAGTTTTTATCATTTGATAATCCCATTTTATCATATATACTCACAGAAAAAGGAAAATGGTCCTGATAACAAAAACTCATTTGAGGTAAATGAAAGTTAATAGATCTAAGTAATTTTTCATATTTATAGTATAAAAAATATGACTGGAATATAATTGGATTTCCCATAACAGATAATTCAGTTATCAAAACCAATTTTAAATATTTTCAAATTTATTTTATAAAATAAACAAGACAATCGAATTACAACTGTTATAAAAAGTTTTAATGAAAGATATTGTTGATTGCAATATATAATTCGGTCATAAGAGGATAATAAAACAATTCGGTGTTCACAAATAAAAAAAATAGTAGGTTTGTTTGTCATTTTAAAATAATTATAAACATTATAGAAATAAATTGCTGAATAAAATTATAAAAAGGAAATTAAAAAAATCCGGAGAAAGAAGATCTTTGAAATAAAAATCAGTAAGATCTAAAACATAGTTTATTCCCAAGTGTGATGCCTGTTTTGTTGGAAAAAACTCAAAGCACACAACTTATGCAATAATGGTAAGAAGCCAAAATATAATATAACTTATTGGCAAACAATTGTGAAACATCCTTTACAATATCATTTACAGACATCCTTAAGTGTAATTATTAGATCTGTGCTTATCAAGCAACGACTCCTACCAGTCCTGCTAATGGCTTACATAGTCTACTGTCTCCGAATACCCTATGAGTCGTGTATTGACTGATTTACACGACTGTAAAGTTGTTGTTAGACGAAGACAAAATAAGGACAATTATGGAAGAAAGGATCCGGGAACCCACTCTGTGCGAAAATTGGTATATTAAAATCATGTTATACAAATATACGTAGTATTGTTCACATAAATTCTTTGTAATATATTAAATAAGAATTTTGAAAAAAAAAAAAAAAAATATATTTTAATTCACAATAATGAGATTTTATTTATTTCACATAGAATTATGTGTACTGAATTAATTCCATTTCTACAACTGAATTTCCTGATAGTTCCTGGAACCGACTGAATTCGTTTGGCAAACAATTCGGTTGCCTTAACGAATCTGTTTTCTCTGTGTATAAAATAATTTCATCATATATATATAATCCAATTTTATCATATGTTTAATCCCATGTTTTCATATTTATATTAATTTATACCACGAAATGTATAAAAAAAAAAAAAATTGTCAATTTATATATGTTCATATATAAAATAAATGAGAATTAGTATACTGACAAACTACTGAACAGATACACAAAAATGTATATTCAATATTTATGGGAAAAAAATATATTAATGGTAAAAATTCAATACTTTTGTGAAATCAAATCATTGTCTAAAACAAATATTCTATATTTGAGGAAAACATAAACCTTTTCAAAAGGCAAACATTCAACAGTAGTACAAAACAAAATATGGCTTAAAAGCAAATAAAAATATTTGCTTAATGGTTGTGGAATTAACCGAATTTTTGAAATTAACTGAATGGTTGTAAAATTAAATAAATAGTTGTAGAATTGCCTAAATGTTTGGATTTTTTCATAAAATATGGTTTAATATAAAAATATTTAAATAAATTATAATTGCAGTCAACCATATAAAAATTTCGATAGTGGGTAATCATTAAATTGTAAAACAGAAACAAAAAATTGCTATCATGAACACGGTATTATTAAAATCAATGAAAAATAACTATACAAACACTGAATAGATGTAGTTATCTTGCTGTAACCATGTTTTTTCTGCATGTAAGTATTTTAAGTATATTAAAAATGCATAAAGCTTTGAGCCCTTGTCTTAATATAAATTCTATGATAGTAGAATAGGTAAAAGTCTTATTGTCTTTATTTTCTACCATTTTATTCCACCGTCAGAGCATTAATTTCTATAAACTTTTGTTAAAAGTATAAAACGCGGTGTAATAAAAAAGCAAGGGAGAATTCTATATTTTTTTTCCCATCCAGTTCAAATAGTGATATCAAGATATTGATCATGATTACTTAGAAGTATTGCCAAATGTGTTTAAAACCTGAACAAATATTTCGCGTAATTTAATTAAATAAAAATATTTAAAAAAGAAACCTTAACATACACAATTTCCATTACTTCAAAGAAATACAAAAACCATTTTATTACACATTTATATTAATTGGTATATAAGTTCCTTAAGTAAATTTTAAAGCAAAATTAAGCTTCGTAACATGTAAAGGAAAATTCGAATGAAAGTTTGTTCATTTTCAAATTTAATATAACTTTCCATTCGATAACGAAATATGAATATTCCATTGAACTTGAAAGGTTTTATATTTGGTACATGCCACAATATCCAATATCATAACTTCGTTGGATTTTATGACACAAAAAGAGTGTATTAATATGTCCAAAAAAAATTTGGCATAAATAAATCTACTAAAAAAATCTTCGAAATCGAATTAAAATAGTCCACCATTTTTGTACTAAATTTTTTAATTTTTAGCTCAAAACAAAAAGTACTTCCTTATTACAAATTATAAATAAAAATTTAAACATTTAACATTTTTTAGTAAATAAAATTTAATTGAGTGTGAATGAATGAATGAATGAATTAATGTACATTCTTATTGAAAATATAAGTTATTCTATGCACAAACCTCTATTGAGGGATTTTTTTATTAGAACCCATTGTGTTATCAAAGAGGGTCCTGAATATTGTTCAGCAAAGACCTTTCGAAAAGCTTACATATTTTCGAAAATAAAATTTTGTGTTATAAGAAAGGAAAATACTAAATTTATATCAAAAGCAAGCATTATTCGAATTCAAAATAAAAAAAGTTTATGGTTTATGAAAATGATATGTCCTTTATGTTTGAAAAGGAGGATATTTTACATATGTACTTACATTAGGCAGTGTAAGAGTATATATGAGGCACTTCTAAATTCGAACATTGACAATTTTCGATGCTGTGTATATAAATAGTATTTAACACAAAACTAAATTCGTAAAAGGATATTTTCGAAAATTCGTTTTTATATAGTTTACGAAAATATATTCTTGAAGTTAATATTAGGAGTTGTATTTCCAGTACAGAAAAGCTAGCAAAACTTTCACAATATTCGAAAGAAAAAAAGCATTTAAAAAAAATTAATAACATGATAAAAATTAAACAAAATGTTAAGAATTACAAAAAAGCTTAAGGATATTTTTGATAACAAAATTTACGACAATTATTCTAAATATTATAAGCTATAAAATTACATATATTTTTATTATACACTTTGTAAATACTATTTGTAATATAGTAAATGAGTATAACACATTTATAAAAATCTAAAAAATTCTGTTAGAAAATTGGGTGGCTAACTTTACTATAGAAGTAGAAAACCCTAATAAAGCACTATTGTTGTAAAGACCCCTATTTTATATTGTATTCAACTCATTTGCAAGTATTTCTCTAGTCTTCCCAATTTCTCCTTTAATAACTGTTCTTCTCCTTATTTAAATTTCTCCTCTTTTAGCATTTAACATTTGAGAACAACAATAACATTTCTCTGTGTATTAATTTAACATGCTTAATGTTAACTTTAATGAATGTTATTGCTAACATAACAAATGAATTATGTTATTTGTATTTTACTGTTACTTGCAAAAACAAATGTAAGCGACAACATCCATACACAAACAAAAACACTGTCGGTTTTATTTAGTAAATTATTTAACAGGAAAAAAAAATACGGATATCAAAAATACGAAGAACTTTGATGTTTAAGTAATTCTTTAGCTTTCAGTGTTTTTGTTATTGTTGCCGTTGAAAGTTGTTATTCTATTTATTCATACCCTTATTTTTTTTTGCTTCTGAGCACCCATATTGAATTTGCTTTATTTCCTTGCCTTTTTTTGTATTTTTTATATTATTATTATTTTTTTTTCTTGAAACTTACGTTAAAATGTCTGCAGCAAATAAAATTGATACTTTAACAAAAAACTGAAGTGAATGCAATGAACTGACTTATTATTGTATTACGTACATGAAAATCTGCATATAGTAGACTATTAAAGTCTATTATATTTTTATATAATAAATAATGTTTAACGGATGGATCTTTTTTAAGTTAAAAAAATTGCTCAATTTATTTGAGTTAGACAATTATAATATCAATATATCTTCATATTGAATTTAAAAAAAATAATAATAATAATAACTTCATATATGTATTATTTTACTAAAAATTTAAATTAAAAATATCTCATATAGCAATTTCCTTAAATCCCTTTTATTAATATCAACTTGATAATATTTTAGGTTCAATAAATCTAAATAAAAAAACACACACATATTTATTCTCAAAATTCTTCCTACGCCCACAAATAGGAAGTCAATCTTATTTTACACGCATGTAACCGTTTACAAATAATTTTATATATTTTTTTTTTTATTGTTTTTCATATATAATAACGTTTTCCTGTTCTACATACCTGTTAATCTTTTACTGTTTTATGATAAAATTATCTTGTTGCTTCCCTTTTTTTTAAACAAAATTTATGTTACATTTTCATTACTCCACTTACCTGTGGTATTTTTATGACATTAAATTTATAAACCCTTAAAGTGTCATATAAATATGTTTATTTGCTTTTTTTCATATTTATCTCATTTGCTAAAAAATATTTTGTTATAAAGCAATTATTTTCATTTAACCACTGCCATATAAAACAGCAAAAAATTTACACATAACCCAGTGAAATATGTCGGAACGCACAAAACAGACATATTGCTTCAGACCAATACCGAAAAAACTTTAATATTAAGTTTTTTTTGGAGAGATAACATATTGTCTCTTAAACGATGTATCAAGGATAAAAATTATCCCAAATATCAATTAATTGATTGATCAAAATTCAAATTTTCTAATACATTTTACTAGAAATAAAAAAAATTATCGGCTTTCAATTATTTGTATACCTACCATCAAAAAGATATATTGATATATTGATTTTGTCATTCCGTGTGTAACATGTCAAATCATTTAAGACCCCATAAAGTATATATTTTCTGGGTACTGGTTAGATTCTGAGTCGATCTAGCTATGTCCGTCCGTCTGTCCGTCTAACTGTCTGTTGAAAGCAGGATAGGGTCAACGTAGGGGGATGAAATTTGGCACAAATATTTATCTTATATAAGGTTTCTTTGGTATTGAAAATGGGCAATCGGTTAATAAACAAAAAAGTTATGGGCAAAATACTAGAAACACAGGGTGTCCGTTGTAGCTTCATTTCATACTTTTCTGCTGATATCTCTTAAACAAAAGCATGTAGATAACGAAATTTTGTACAGATAGTTCGAGGGTCGATATTAACGTGGAAACCAAAAATGGGTGTGGTCCGCCCACCTCCCATATAATGTGAAACGTCAATGAAATTTTGTACAAATAATTTAAGGACCAATGTAAACTCGGAACACCAAAAATTTGCAATTTTTCAAAAGCTTCAACTTAAGAATAACATAACTTTTATTGGATTCATATGAGGAGCCGCAGAACAAACGTACGTACTTTTACGTTAAGTTAATTTTTTTTTTCACTTATAAAGTACTATGAACGTAAAAATAATTAGAATCTGTTTACTAATCTTAAGATGTTTCAAACAACAAAAAATCGTATTTATAGTGTTAAGAACGTATGAATACAATTTGTTAAAAAGATTTCAAAAATTAACGTTTTGTTTTGTGTTTTTCAGCGCTATTATTATAATAGTAGTACCTTATGCTAAAGATAAAATATCCCAAACGGATAAAGAGTAATTGCAAATTAAATCGGAAACTTTGTTTTAAGAATCTGAACATTAGCTGAATAACCAATTATTTTATGACATTAGAGACAACTACTCACCTTATCTTATTACTTAGATGTCATTACAGAACTAATTACTTTTAAGTTGTTCAATAAGTCATTGATTTTTTCCAAAAAATTTGATCATAAATAATTAATTACATATGTAATGTAGGCGGTATGTTGTTGTCGTTGAAAAGTAACTACGTCCGTAACAACATGTGATTAACAAGTTTTTGCTGGGGTAACTAGATTTTTTATCTCAGTTTTTTATGAATTTCTGTATAGATATTACATATTAGAAGTCTTTCTTATATCACAAACTTTTTGACTCAAAACTCGTACACACAAGCAAACAAAAAATATGGTTCTAGTGATCATAAACTAAAAGCAACATACTATGATTGTAATATATGATTACAGTTAGACAGTAGTATATTTGTACGTAATTATTATTATTATGATGGCATTTTATAATTTTTTCATCATTTAATGATTTGATTAAACAATGTTTATAGCTTTTTCTTATAATATTGCTTTCGATTTCATCATATTTTTATCATTTAATAATCCTATTTTATCATATATATAATTCCATTTTATCATATATACACTCCCATGTTTTCATATTTATATTAATTTGTACCACCATATATGGTACATTCATCATACTGAATATAAACAAACTTTTTCAATTATATTTGTTAATACATAAACTAAATGAAAACTGATACACAAAAATGTGTATACAATAGTTATACTGAAAAAAATATGATTAATGATATAAATTCAATAGTTGTGTGAAATCAAATCATAGTCTAAATAAAATATTCTATATTTGAGGAAAACATAAACATTTTGGAAAACAAACATTCAACAGTTGTACAAAACAAAATATGGCTTAAAAGCAAATAAAAGCACTGGCTTAATGGTTGTAGAATTAACCGAATTTGTAAAATCAACTAAATGGATGTAGAATTAACTAAATATTTGGTCTTTTATGAAATATGGTTTCACATAGTAATATTTATAATATTGCAGTCAACCATATTAAAATTTTGATTGGGGGTTATCATTAAATTATAAAACAGATAAACACGTTGCTATCATGAACGCGGTATTATTCAAATCAATGAAAAATAACTATACAAACATTTAATAGTTGTAGTGATCATGCTGTAACTATGTTTTTTTTTTTTTAAATTAGTCTCGATAATTTCTTCCTTTCCTTAGTCTTTACATTTACTTTGTCTTCAGTCCACTTTTTTAACCTTTTTTGATAAAAGATGCTGAGCACTTGAATCAATGAGTCGAATTTCATCCAAAAATACACGGATTTCCCCTTCAAATACGTATTATTTTGTCTACGATCCTACAGTTTGTAAATCAATGTTTTCTTCATTTATCAGTGTTCCTTTTACAGATCATGAACTATTTCCATTTTTTGTTATTCAAAAAACAGCATTTTCTCTTAGAAATCACTTTGCATGATCAACATGTATTTTTGTTATAAATTTGATTTACATGTTTGGAAGAATTTTGCAAAATTTTCATAAAAAAGAAAAAATAATAACAATAATAAATAAATAAATAAATAAATAAATAAATAAATAAATAAATAAATAAATAAATAAATAAATAAATAAATAAATAAATAAATAAATAAATAAATAAATAAATAAATAAATAAATAAATAAATAAATAAATAAATAAATAAATAAATAAATAAATAAATAAATAAATAAATAAATAAATAAATAAATAAATAAATAAATAAATAAATAAATAAATAAATAAATAAATAAATAAATAAATAAATAAATAAATAAATAAATAAATAAATAAATAAATAAATAAATAAATAAATAAATAAATAAATAAATAAATAAATAAATAAATAAATAAATAAATAAATAAATAAATAAATAAATAAATAAATAAATAAATAAATAAATAAATAAATAAATAAATAAATAAATAAATAAATAAATAAATAAATAAATAAATAAATAAATAAATAAATAAATAAATAAATAAATAAATAAATAAATAAATAAATAAATAAATAAATAAATAAATAAATAAATAAATAAATAAATAAATAAATAAATAAATAAATAAATAAATAAATAAATAAATAAATAAATAAATAAATAAATAAATAAATAAATAAATAAATAAATAAATAAATAAATAAATAAATAAATAAATAAATAAATAAATAAATAAATAAATAAATAAATAAATAAATAAATAAATAAATAAATAAATAAATAAATAAATAAATAAATAAATAAATAAATAAATAAATAAATAAATAAATAAATAAATAAATAAATAAATAAATAAATAAATAAATAAATAAATAAATAAATAAATAAATAAATAAATAAATAAATAAATAAATAAATAAATAAATAAATAAATAAATAAATAAATAAATAAATAAATAAATAAATAAATAAATAAATAAATAAATAAATAAATAAATAAATAAATAAATAAATAAATAAATAAATAAATAAATAAATAAATAAATAAATAAATAAATAAATAAATAAATAAATAAATAAATAAATAAATAAATAAATAAATAAATAAATAAATAAATAAATAAATAAATAAATAAATAAATAAATAAATAAATAAATAAATAAATAAATAAATAAATAAATAAATAAATAAATAAATAAATAAATAAATAAATAAATAAATAAATAAATAAATAAATAAATAAATAAATAAATAAATAAATAAATAAATAAATAAATAAATAAATAAATAAATAAATAAATAAATAAATAAATAAATAAATAAATAAATAAATAAATAAATAAATAAATAAATAAATAAATAAATAAATAAATAAATAAATAAATAAATAAATAAATAAATAAATAAATAAATAAATAAATAAATAAATAAATAAATAAATAAATAAATAAATAAATAAATAAATAAATAAATAAATAAATAAATAAATAAATAAATAAATAAATAAATAAATAAATAAATAAATAAATAAATAAATAAATAAATAAATAAATAAATAAATAAATAAATAAATAAATAAATAAATAAATAAATAAATAAATAAATAAATAAATAAATAAATAAATAAATAAATAAATAAATAAATAAATAAATAAATAAATAAATAAATAAATAAATAAATAAATAAATAAATAAATAAATAAATAAATAAATAAATAAATAAATAAATAAATAAATAAATAAATAAATAAATAAATAAATAAATAAATAAATAAATAAATAAATAAATAAATAAATAAATAAATAAATAAATAAATAAATAAATAAATAAATAAATAAATAAATAAATAAATAAATAAATAAATAAATAAATAAATAAATAAATAAATAAATAAATAAATAAATAAATAAATAAATAAATAAATAAATAAATAAATAAATAAATAAATAAATAAATAAATAAATAAATAAATAAATAAATAAATAAATAAATAAATAAATAAATAAATAAATAAATAAATAAATAAATAAATAAATAAATAAATAAATAAATAAATAAATAAATAAATAAATAAATAAATAAATAAATAAATAAATAAATAAATAAATAAATAAATAAATAAATAAATAAATAAATAAATAAATAAATAAATAAATAAATAAATAAATAAATAAATAAATAAATAAATAAATAAATAAATAAATAAATAAATAAATAAATAAATAAATAAATAAATAAATAAATAAATAAATAAATAAATAAATAAATAAATAAATAAATAAATAAATAAATAAATAAATAAATAAATAAATAAATAAATAAATAAATAAATAAATAAATAAATAAATAAATAAATAAATAAATAAATAAATAAATAAATAAATAAATAAATAAATAAATAAATAAATAAATAAATAAATAAATAAATAAATAAATAAATAAATAAATAAATAAATAAATAAATAAATAAATAAATAAATAAATAAATAAATAAATAAATAAATAAATAAATAAATAAATAAATAAATAAATAAATAAATAAATAAATAAATAAATAAATAAATAAATAAATAAATAAATAAATAAATAAATAAATAAATAAATAAATAAATAAATAAATAAATAAATAAATAAATAAATAAATAAATAAATAAATAAATAAATAAATAAATAAATAAATAAATAAATAAATAAATAAATAAATAAATAAATAAATAAATAAATAAATAAATAAATAAATAAATAAATAAATAAATAAATAAATAAATAAATAAATAAATAAATAAATAAATAAATAAATAAATAAATAAATAAATAAATAAATAAATAAATAAATAAATAAATAAATAAATAAATAAATAAATAAATAAATAAATAAATAAATAAATAAATAAATAAATAAATAAATAAATAAATAAATAAATAAATAAATAAATAAATAAATAAATAAATAAATAAATAAATAAATAAATAAATAAATAAATAAATAAATAAATAAATAAATAAATAAATAAATAAATAAATAAATAAATAAATAAATAAATAAATAAATAAATAAATAAATAAATAAATAAATAAATAAATAAATAAATAAATAAATAAATAAATAAATAAATAAATAAATAAATAAATAAATAAATAAATAAATAAATAAATAAATAAATAAATAAATAAATAAATAAATAAATAAATAAATAAATAAATAAATAAATAAATAAATAAATAAATAAATAAATAAATAAATAAATAAATAAATAAATAAATAAATAAATAAATAAATAAATAAATAAATAAATAAATAAATAAATAAATAAATAAATAAATAAATAAATAAATAAATAAATAAATAAATAAATAAATAAATAAATAAATAAATAAATAAATAAATAAATAAATAAATAAATAAATAAATAAATAAATAAATAAATAAATAAATAAATAAATAAATAAATAAATAAATAAATAAATAAATAAATAAATAAATAAATAAATAAATAAATAAATAAATAAATAAATAAATAAATAAATAAATAAATAAATAAATAAATAAATAAATAAATAAATAAATAAATAAATAAATAAATAAATAAATAAATAAATAAATAAATAAATAAATAAATAAATAAATAAATAAATAAATAAATAAATAAATAAATAAATAAATAAATAAATAAATAAATAAATAAATAAATAAATAAATAAATAAATAAATAAATAAATAAATAAATAAATAAATAAATAAATAAATAAATAAATAAATAAATAAATAAATAAATAAATAAATAAATAAATAAATAAATAAATAAATAAATAAATAAATAAATAAATAAATAAATAAATAAATAAATAAATAAATAAATAAATAAATAAATAAATAAATAAATAAATAAATAAATAAATAAATAAATAAATAAATAAATAAATAAATAAATAAATAAATAAATAAATAAATAAATAAATAAATAAATAAATAAATAAATAAATAAATAAATAAATAAATAAATAAATAAATAAATAAATAAATAAATAAATAAATAAATAAATAAATAAATAAATAAATAAATAAATAAATAAATAAATAAATAAATAAATAAATAAATAAATAAATAAATAAATAAATAAATAAATAAATAAATAAATAAATAAATAAATAAATAAATAAATAAATAAATAAATAAATAAATAAATAAATAAATAAATAAATAAATAAATAAATAAATAAATAAATAAATAAATAAATAAATAAATAAATAAATAAATAAATAAATAAATAAATAAATAAATAAATAAATAAATAAATAAATAAATAAATAAATAAATAAATAAATAAATAAATAAATAAATAAATAAATAAATAAATAAATAAATAAATAAATAAATAAATAAATAAATAAATAAATAAATAAATAAATAAATAAATAAATAAATAAATAAATAAATAAATAAATAAATAAATAAATAAATAAATAAATAAATAAATAAATAAATAAATAAATAAATAAATAAATAAATAAATAAATAAATAAATAAATAAATAAATAAATAAATAAATAAATAAATAAATAAATAAATAAATAAATAAATAAATAAATAAATAAATAAATAAATAAATAAATAAATAAATAAATAAATAAATAAATAAATAAATAAATAAATAAATAAATAAATAAATAAATAAATAAATAAATAAATAAATAAATAAATAAATAAATAAATAAATAAATAAATAAATAAATAAATAAATAAATAAATAAATAAATAAATAAATAAATAAATAAATAAATAAATAAATAAATAAATAAATAAATAAATAAATAAATAAATAAATAAATAAATAAATAAATAAATAAATAAATAAATAAATAAATAAATAAATAAATAAATAAATAAATAAATAAATAAATAAATAAATAAATAAATAAATAAATAAATAAATAAATAAATAAATAAATAAATAAATAAATAAATAAATAAATAAATAAATAAATAAATAAATAAATAAATAAATAAATAAATAAATAAATAAATAAATAAATAAATAAATAAATAAATAAATAAATAAATAAATAAATAAATAAATAAATAAATAAATAAATAAATAAATAAATAAATAAATAAATAAATAAATAAATAAATAAATAAATAAATAAATAAATAAATAAATAAATAAATAAATAAATAAATAAATAAATAAATAAATAAATAAATAAATAAATAAATAAATAAATAAATAAATAAATAAATAAATAAATAAATAAATAAATAAATAAATAAATAAATAAATAAATAAATAAATAAATAAATAAATAAATAAATAAATAAATAAATAAATAAATAAATAAATAAATAAATAAATAAATAAATAAATAAATAAATAAATAAATAAATAAATAAATAAATAAATAAATAAATAAATAAATAAATAAATAAATAAATAAATAAATAAATAAATAAATAAATAAATAAATAAATAAATAAATAAATAAATAAATAAATAAATAAATAAATAAATAAATAAATAAATAAATAAATAAATAAATAAATAAATAAATAAATAAATAAATAAATAAATAAATAAATAAATAAATAAATAAATAAATAAATAAATAAATAAATAAATAAATAAATAAATAAATAAATAAATAAATAAATAAATAAATAAATAAATAAATAAATAAATAAATAAATAAATAAATAAATAAATAAATAAATAAATAAATAAATAAATAAATAAATAAATAAATAAATAAATAAATAAATAAATAAATAAATAAATAAATAAATAAATAAATAAATGTTACTACAACAAAATTTAGCACACAATTACTTAGAGTAATAACAAACGTAAACAAATTAACGTTATTTACTTCTTTTACGTATACTTTATGTTATATGCTTTAAAGCGTGCACGGATTTTTTCATGTGCAGTCCTTACATTAGCAAACGCCAATTTGAAGAATAATTGTTTATCCATTTTGGACAACTGTAAGCATTCTTATTCGATTTGTTAGAACATATTTTGGCATATATTACTTCCAAAAGCTTATTCTGGCATTCTGATGAGTAAAATCTTTTCATTTTTTCCGTAGAGGCTTAACTTAATCTATTTTGTTTATTTCATTACAATATTTAGTTGTCAAAATACCAACGAGTTAGGTTAGGATAGGTTTAGGCAAGGACCACATGGAATCGTGTGTAACACACAAGACCATATTTGTTGATCCAAAGTTAATCCTCGAAGTTCCTCATCAACACGTTTAGAACCAGCATCATATTACATCACTGCTTCACGTTCTCTAGCTAGTCCATTTGATAGTATTATATTCTATCCACTTGCGTCTCAATGTTTCGTACACATAATCCAGTTAATTTCACAAATTTCAGCATCTTCATTGAATTCGTTCCTCTCAGTTCCTCTAAATTCTGAAAGAAATAGGAATCAAAACATTTAAATTTGTAACGTGATAATACAATACATTAGCAAAGGTAGTGGAATGCATCCTCCTCAGCATCATTACACCATCTACATATACTCACTGTACTCAGACCAATTTTGTGCAGAAAATACCTCAGTTCATTATGACCTGTAATAATACCAATATACCGTCTCAGTTCGCATTTCTCCATATTAAGTAAAGGCTTTAACTTATTTTTATCTTTTGGTTTCCATAATATCTTCGTTTGTTTACAACGTGAATTTCTCCCGTATCCTAAGATATATTGAGTTCAAACCCGGATAGAAGCTTTCGAAAGCAGTGCTTGCATCCATATCTGCTCCTGCTAGTGCCAACTCGTCATTATGAGTGTTCGTTGAGAACCTGAAGCTCTCGGCGGCAACGGCTGACTAGCTTTGCTCTAATATTCCTATTACAGAGTACCTTTATCGTAGCTTGACTATCTACATATGTATATTGTGATATCGCTCGTAAATATCGGTCTCATAGATATAAGTCTGGCTGCCTCATACGCGGCAAAAACCTCTGCTTGAAAGATACTACATGCATCATAAAGTCTGGCGCTGTAGTTAATATCCAATTTTTCACAGAAAATACCACATTCTGTCCCATTTTCTTTCCTTGTCCCATCAGTGTAGACTTCAATGCCTTCAATGTTGCGGTTATTTATCTCCCAGTTTTCCCTTGATGGTATGACCGCTTTTAACTCGTTATCCCATGCTATTTGAGTAGATATGTAGTCAGTAGCAATATTCACATATTTTGATCCACCGCTTAATGTTGAGTGTCCAAAGTTTCTAATAATCAGTTGTCCTGTTTGGCCCAGCCTTACCTGTGTTCTCAGAGCATGTTTTTTGATATATATACATAGCGGGTCCATGTCCAGTATTCTGCACATAGCCTCAGTTGCAGTTGATCTACGGGCCCCTGATATGCATAGTGCAACTACTCTGTTGATCCGCTCAATAAATGATGCGTGTGTTCGCGTATTCATTATTGTCCACCAGATCAAGGCTCCATGGGCCAGTATAGGCCTGACAATGACATTGTAAATTTAATATATCAGGCGTGGTTTCTGTCCCCATGACTTACCTATGAGTTTCTGGCACGTGTACATAGCTGCATAAGCTTTCTTTACTCTTTCCCTTAGGTTTGTTAACCATTTTAATTTTCGGTCGAAAATTACACCTAGAAATTTAGCCTCACTTGAAAGATGTAGGGTTCTTCCTCCAAGTTATAGGTAGTTAAAGGAAGATATTCTTCTCCTTGTAAAGAGAACCATTACTGTTTTCAATGGGTTGGTGCCAAGTCCGCACCTTGTAGCCCATTCAAGCAGTTTCCCCAAAGTGCATGCCATCACCTCAGCAAGTGTATTCGGAAATTTACCTCTTATCAATATAACAACATCTTCTGCGTATGCGATTATTCCAACACCTATATTATTCAGCTCCACTAGTATTTGGTTCATTTCAAGAATCCACAGTGTAGGTGAAATTACACCTCCTTGAGGTGTTCCCCTCGTGGCGTTTGCCTCTATAACTTTACCCCCTAACTCAGCCTGAATTAGTCGCTGTGTAAGTACCTTCATTAACCATGAAATTGCCTTTTTGTCACATTAAGTGCTACTTTTATTGCCTCGGACTTGACCTTCTATGTCCAGAAAGCATGCAATTGCGTATTCCCCATGGTATACAGACTGCTCTATTTTATATACCAATGAGTTATGACGAGATAAAAAAAATGGACCTAAATATATCTTAAAAATAAACTTTATGAATATGAGTAATGGTTAGTACTTATCACACACTTTACGTAGTAAGTTGCAGCCATTACAAATGTCATTATTTTTAAAAGCCAAGTAAGAACTTACTGGCAATGACTTCAAAAGTTGATATTTTATTTTAATCAAATAAAATTTTTAACATCCGAAAAGTTTAAAAATTACAACTTAAATTTCATCTTTTTAGTAGCTGAGTAATCACTAGTAAGTTTTTAACAAATATAAATAATTATTTTCCAATATTATTTGCTAACTTACTACACGCAGAGAAAAAGCATGGTTACAGCATGATCACCACAACTATTCAATGATTATATAGCTGTTTTTCATTGATTTAAATATACTGTGTTCATGATAGCAATGCTTATGATTCTGTTTAATCATTTAATGATTACCCACAATCAAAATTTTAATATGGTTCACTGAATTATAATATGTATTTAAATATGTTTATATGAAATCATATTTATGAATAAATTCAACCATTTAGTCAATTCTACAACAATTTAGTTAATTACATAACCATTCATTTCATTTTACAAATTTGGTTAATACTACAAGCATTAAGTCATTAACTTTTAATGCCTTTTGAATACACATTTTTGTGTATCAGTCCAGTAGTTATAATTCTCATTTAGTTTATATATGAACAAATATAAATTGACAAGTTTTGTTTTTATTCAGTATGATGATTTTACCACATATCGTGGTACAAATGAATATAAATATGAAAATATGGGATCATATATATGATAATATGGGATTATATATATGATAAAATGGAATTATATATATGATAACATGGTATTATATATATGATAAGATGAAATTATACTTATGATGGCATTAGTTCATATATATGATAAAATGGAATTATATATATGATGAAATTAGTTTATATATATGATAACATGGAATTATTAAATGATAAAAATACGATGAAATTGAAAGCAATACTTAAGAAAAGGTTATAAAACTTACTAAAAGTTATTAATAAGGTTATGAATCTTACTAATAAATTATAAATTGAAATCATAATAGTGATTACTTACAAATATACTTATTGTAACCTGGAATCATATATTACAATCACAGTATGTTGGTCTTAGTTTATGGTCACAGTAACCATATTTTTTCCTTGCGTGTACAGTTTTTGCTGGGGAGATATACTAAACGAAAAGCACTGGCAAAAAGAGGTTTTAAAATCATATATCTGAGGTGACAAAGGTTATTTTTCCTTTTTCTTAACAAAAACTTTAAAATTGCCAAACGAATATAAAATAATTTCTATACAATTTCCTAAACATTTGTTGGGTTATTGGCAATTAAAACATTTTTACTACTTAATTGTAGGCTTTAAAACACGTACTCATTTTCCTTGTTGTCAATATCTGTTTGAAGCTTTAATCATTCACTTGTTTTCCTTGCCTCCTTGATACTTTTTTATGGCAAATAAAATAAATCAACTTTAATGCGGCAAAAATTCAACAAAAATTCCTTCAGCATTTAAAACTTATGTATCTCAACAGATTTGTTTTTCTCATTTATAATTTAACTCTGCTGGCAGTTTATCATAATGATTTTTATGCGTTTAAAAATGTTCTTATAGATTGAATATAATTTTAGTTTTCTTCTTCCTTATTTTTTTTTACAATATTCTACTAGATAATCATGATAATGATACTGCTGACGATATAGATGATTATGACCATGTCAGAAAATAAGACGCAAGAATAGAAAATAAAAATGGAAAAATTTTTGCTTTTGCTAGTAGTTTTAGTTGTTATTATTATTTTTTTTTTTTTTTTTTGAATACATATGTATGATGCCATGAGATACGTTAGTGTAATCATGGGGATTTGTTGGAGAATATTTTTTTACACTCCAATAAATCGATCAGATTTTCTACATAAATTCTGTAGAAATTTTATATTATAATTGTTATTGAATGAAATGTTTGGAAATTTTTAAATCTAAAAAAAAAAAAATACTTAAATGAACACAAATTTATGCAAAATATGCGAAAAAAAATCAGAAAATAAAATATAAAATATGTGTGTATAAATTTCTATAATAATTTTGTAGTTTGAAGCGAAACTTTTGGTTGTATATTTGACTGGAATGTTGTTAAGCTGATGGATTTATTGATGGCATTTGACAGAAATAACAGCCAGTGACAACGACGACAACAAACAATATTTTATCTTGATTTTTAATAGTCAATGAATGAATTTAATGAAGTTCATTTTTTTGTTTAGCTTTATTATTTCATAAATTTTTTAGTCTGATTACAATATCTATTATTTTAATGTGGATTTCATAAATATTTATGTTATGTTTTATTTAACTGAAGCATAAATGGTTTTTTGAATTTAAAATATTTTGAACAAAAAAAAATAATAATAATAATAAAAGTCACCTGTGAATAATGGTGTGAAATTTATTTTTCTAAAATTAAATACAATTGAAATTAAATATTCTTGGATATTTATTTTAAAGCATGAATGTGTTGGAATTCATTAAAACTTTTAGTGTGGCTTTATTTTATTGGAAAAAAGTGAATAATCTGTGGCCAAATGAGCAATAAATTCCAAACGTAATATGAAATAAATATCATTTCAATTGGACAACCGAAATAAATGTACATGTGAATGTATTTAGTTGTACATAACTTATGGAATTTAATATACACGCAAATAAAAAATATAGTTCTAGTGACCATAAACTAAAAGCAACATACTATGACTGTTATATATGATTACAGTTAAAAATTAATATAATTCGATATAATAATGTTTATAGGTAGCTATAGTTTATAATATTGCTTTGTATTTCGTCATGTTTTTATCATTTAATAATCCCATTTTAATGATGCTTATATTATAACGTAATTTAATTATATCGTATTATAATTTTATTGTAATATGTTTTCATTTCACTTTGTAGTATTTTGACTCCATGTAATCGTATTATAATTTCATTTTGTTATGTTTTAATTCCAAATTGACGTTTTTTAATTTCATTTTACCATATATATTATCCCATTTTATCATATATATGATCCAATTTTATAATACTTATAAAACCATTTTATCTTATATATTCCCACATTTTAATATTTATATTAATTTAATTTAAAAACTAACATTTAACAGTTGTGCTAAACAAAATATGGTTTAAAAGTAAATAAAATTAACAAAATGGCTGTGGAATTGACAAAATTGTTGGATTTTTCATAAAATACGGTTTCATGTAAAAATATTTAAAAACATATTATTATTGCAGTCAACCATATAAAAATATTTATTGTGAATAATCATTAAATTATAAAATATAAACAAAAACTTTGTGACATTGAAATAACTGAAAGAAAAGTGAAGTTTAAAAAATCTTTCTATTAATTGTAAAGTTATTTAATAAATATTTACAAAAGAACATTTTAACAAAGTTATTTTTATAAATATCTTTTTATACCCTTCACCACAGGTGTAAAGGGTATATATAAGTTTGTCATTCCGTTTGTAATTTCCACAATTTTCGTCGGAGAGCAAAAAAGTTTATATTTTCGGAATCCTTGTAAGAAGCGATGACGATTGGACCATGTCCGTCCGTCCGTCCGTGTGTCGGTTGAAATGGCGTTTATGAAGCCCACCGATAACTGACATATATAATATGTATGTCAAACGATCGGAAATGCTTTCGAGAATTTTGCTATTGGAATTCAGTAAGATAGGTTCATACAATGCGGAGATATGTTCAAAAAACCGGTTTTTTGAACCGGTTTTCCAGTTTCTGAAGCCTCTGTATACACTACAGACTTCGTTTTTACAAAGAATTCTCGGACATTTTTTTCTGAATTTTTGTTCTGAAAAAATGAAATAAATCGGTTCAGTAATAACTGAGATATCGGACAAAACGCATTTTTTATTTTTTGAAGCCTTGGTTTAAGCTATAGATTTTTATTTTTATACAGATCGGTCACAAATATTTTTATAAAATTTCAATTTTTTGAATCAGGAAGATCGGTTTATAAATGGTGGAGATATGCTTCAAAAACCGGTTTTTAGAACCGGTTTTTTAGTTTCTGAAGCCTCTGCATATACCAGGACTTCGAATTTTTAAAGGGGACTCGAAAATTATTTTCTGAATTTTTGTTCTGAAAAAATTAAATAAATCGGTTCAGTAATAACTGAGATATCGGGGAAAACGAGTTTTTTATTTTTGAAGCCCTTGTTCAAGCTATAGATTTTTATTTTTATATAGATCAGTCATAAATATTTTTATAAAATTTCGGTTTTTTTAATAAACCAAATTCGTTCATAATCAACAGAGTTATGGCCCAAAAACAAATCTGTTAAGAATATAAATACACCAACAAACATGTATATTAAGCATTGTAATGACTATTAGTGACGTTTTTTGTTTTTTGTATAGACAAGTAGTTTAGTTATCAACAGCAGTAATATGATGAATAACAGTGTTGTTGTTGTTCTTTGTATATGCAGTCTGTACAAAAATAAATAGATATGGAATTGTAGTTGTTTATTTTTAAAAACTAAAACATATCTGTTAAGAATATACATAAATACATACACAAACATGTATATTAAGCATTGTAATGACCAGGGCAAGTTTTTATATGCACAAAAATAATTGAAATATGCGCTTGAAAAAGCACGAAAAAATGGTATAATATGCACAGAAATATGCAAAAATAGCGTAAATATGTATATAAAAACCAACGAATTTATGCATTCTTATATATTAATGTGTAGAAAATATGCACAAATATGCATTTTTTAACTTCAAATCTCAAATAGATTTCGATGTTTATAAAAATATAACTATTTTAATTTTAAGTATCATATTGACGTTTCCGAATTTTTTTTCTTTACAATATTTACAATGTACTCAAAATACTCACAAAAAAAATTTTATAAATCATTTGATTGGACTCCAGAATATCACCAAAAAATTGTGTTTTTGTTAAGAAAACTAACTTTTGTATACATTATATGCAAATTTATGCAAAGATTTAAAATATAAGCATTTTTTGTGAAATTCTTTTGAAATATGCAAATGCTTACTTTCCAAGTGAAAAGCTTGAAAAACTTGCCCTGGTAATGACTATTAGTGACGTTTTTTGTTTTTTGTATAGACAAGTAGTTTAGTTAGCAACAGCAGTAATATAATGAATAACAGTGTTGTTGTTGTTCTTTGTGTATTCAGTCAGTTTGTACATACAAAAATAAATATATATGGAATTGTTGTTGTTTCTTTTTTTAAAAGCAAAGCCTGTTATGATTATTTTTTTTTTTTTTTTTTTTTTTCATATTCAAATTTTCGTAGTTTGAAAAAAAATTTAGATTTAGAAAATATGCAAGCATACGTTAAGGCGAAAATTTTATTAATTGTCGGTAATATGGTAATATGATGTCGATAAGATGGTAAGATGGTAATATGGTGAAGGGTATCAAAGATTCGGCACAGCCGAATCTTTTTTCAATTTCATTTAAAATTAAATTTAGCTTATAAATGCAGAATTTCATTAAAATGTCGTTAATTTTGAGGTATTTATAATCGCTTCCAAAATATTTATTTGTACCAAATTTCACTGAGATATCTTTAAAAGTTTACAAGGACAAATAGCCATTCTGAGGATCCAAAGATTATTTCTGTGTATTACAAACATAAGCATAAACGCATATTACCTAAGGGTAATATAGGGTATATTTAAAATGGAAAAACAATCATTAGTTTTCAAGGCAAAAAAGCCTATAATTCACTTTTTTATTAACTCTAGTTCTCACGATAAATCTCTATTTGTAGAATTAGGGAGGTTACACTATATATTGATGCATATCTCGAAAACAACATGTCTGATTTTGATTAAAAAAATAACAAAAAATTCTAATTCAAATTGTATTCAAGTCATTCTCACATTACTTTTTAATACTGCCTACAGTTATGGAAATTCAAAATTTTATTCTTTAATCATAAAGATACATTTCTTGCAAATAAAACAAGACATATTTCAATAAAATCAATACATACGTTTTTATTTTATTCACAAGTTAGAAAGAAAATACTGATTTACAAGTTACATAGAAAGGTTAAAAATTATTAAAAATTTTTTATCACAGCGATGCTCTATGTAGTTGGAGGACCAATAGCTACGCTCCTAAAGGGTGTGTGGGATCCACCTTCCAACATTAAAATTGTTCACTTCTCTGATACGGTTATGTTAAATTTTATGTAAATCTAACCAATCAATTAAAAGTTACAGATTTATTTCCAAGAAAAATTCGATTCTCACGAATATTGTTTGATCGATTAATCACCAAATTAAAATCAAATAATTCTTCAATTAGATTTAAAGACAACTGCAAAATGACACATTTGGCATTTTTGAAATGTTTAGAAAGTAAAATAAAGGTTCCAACTCTGAATTTGATGAAGGGAAGCATATAGCTTCGTTTTGGCTATGTTGGTAGTTTTTCAATCATAAAAATCAAACAAATATATAAACATCACTTTAAAAAAATATAATGTAAAATTTCGATAATTTGCTTTCTTTATTTGGTCTTGGAGCTGATAAAAAAAAATATTTATATTAAATTTTTAATAGGAAACTAATAGAAGGATTTTTAACATGATTTGGAAAAAAAAAACATTATTGGTGCTACGAATGATAATGCAGCCAATATTTTTAAATATGGACTTGATATATCATTAGATTCTCAACCTGCTAAGAGAATATAATGATGATGGCTTGGATAAAACTTGTGACATAGAAGGGTCTTGGACTTAAAATTGCGTTCAGCAAATGAACTTATGCTTCTTCATATTAAGAATTGCTGAACTTCTTTATTCAATATAGTTCCGAATTTTGTTTGAATTCATAAATGTGTTTTAATAAATTTTAAGGCCTATCTATATAGTTATTATTTTTAATGACAACCATGTTGATTTATTGCGAGTTTGATCAAACACAGAAAAAAATATTTCAAATAATTTTTTAATAAAATTATTAATTACCTTTATATTGGAATTTAATTATATGATTTATTAGTATAATTAATTTTCTAATTGGTTTTCAGTTTTGTTTTTCAATAAATTGACAGTTATTAAGAAAAAATATAAAGAAAAATTAAATATTTGTTATAAAAGTACAGAAATAAAATAAATTTAAGGAAATTTTCAAAAATGTTCAGCTCATTGCATCTATTTAAGGAAAAGACGTAATAATAATATCAATTATTCTAGTTATTAATATTATCATTTTGATGATTGGAGCAAATTCAATTAAAAATTAATTAATATTACAAATTTCGTAATTGAAGTCCATTTTTACTTTTTTCTGTGAAGTGAGTTACAAAAAAAAATGTTCAAACTGAAATTATCAAAAATTAAAAAAAAAATTGATCCTACAAAAAATTAGTCAGAGAATTAAATGTCTGACTTTAAACTGCTTCCAATGTTTTTAAACATTATCTGTAAAATTTGGCCATTAATAAGAAACCTGGCTCGGGAAGCAAAAAAAAGTTCACATGATATTAGGATGGCCAAGAAAATTGAAAGCATATTGAAAAGATCTCCAAACACATCTGTTAGTAAAGCAACCCGGTTAACTCTGTGCTCTGACTATTTGGTACAAAAAGTTAAAGTCAATGCATGCTTGAAAATAATGAAAGTCCGAAAAGTTCCAGAAAGGAATGGTGCAAAAAATGTAGAAGCTAAGAGTAGGGCACGAAAATTAAACTTAAATTTCATACAAAAAAATGTATCTACTAACAGATTTTTCGCACACAGGGAAAACAGATTCGTTGTGACGACCGAATTTTTAGCCAACCGAATTTTGTCGGTTGCATGTACTATCTTATAATTTGATTGGGAATACTGAATATTATGGTAGGTACAACTGAATTATAAAAGGCAATTCGGTTGCGACAAGGGCTATATTCCACAAAATATAAATAAAAATATTAGGCCGGCCCAAAAAATGTTTTTTTATTATTATTATTTCTTTTTTTATAATATGTTCTTTATAGTGAAAATTTTGTTTATATAATAAATTTCACATAATGTTTTCCAGAAAAACTTACATATATTTTTATATAAAATATCTTGTAATAAATAAAATTTTGGAATAGTGTTGGTTGTCATGGCGGAAATTTAGTTCATCATGGAGATAACTATATACAGAAAACATTAATGAATGACATCAAAGGATGTTTATTGATTGTTTTCTTACCCTGGTTTATAAGACATTTTACAATTAGGATCATCGTAGTAGAATAAATTTGAAATTTCTCGATAATGGAACTTTCGATAGATAGTTGCATTAAAATCTTTTCCAGACTCTAATGCCTTCATAACCAATTCTTGTGAACAGTTTCAGTTTAAAGAACCTGATACAACCACGACTTACAGTTATTCCTGCTGGCTTTCAAGTACTTGGATAGATATTCTGCAAATTTTACTTCGCCACTCCTTCACGGAGTTCAAGGGTCTTGTAACTATAAAACGAAGCTTAGATCTTAGTTTTTGTAATATAAAATTTAATAGGGTGACTTATACTTACAACTAAATCTACACGTAGCAACTATGTCAATAGCACGTGTATATATTTTAATTATATTTAATTTTTTTTTTTTTTTTTTTTTGTTTTTATTCCAAAAAAGCAGAGAAAATTTTTTATTTATAATAAAAAATTATTTATTTATATTTTAAAATGTCAACAATCTATAAACGAATTTCGATTGTAAATGCCGAATTAAGATTTTTATCTTTATTAAACGAAAAATTCCCTACATTTCATAAACTAAATGGTTTGAGTTACCAATTCGTATTACTAAAATTCGGTTGCCTTGATCAAATTATTTAAAAAAGCACATATTGGTTTTTCTAATTAAATTTACTTTTAAAGTGATCTCAAATCTATTACGTTAACTGTTAAATTATTATAAATATTAAAAGATTGATGGATTCATAGTTTTTTGATAACTATAATTAAATATTTGCTAGTGTTATGAAATTTATGTGGTTTAAATTAGCTTTCTGTGTGCAGCTTCTGGATCAAATTTTTTATGTGCTAATGCTCGAGGAAATATTGAAGATACGATTAGGTCCCAAAATGTGACAAAATTTCTTAAAAAAAAAAAATCCTTTGGTGTGGCAAGCTTTATGCAGCTGCGGCAAAAAAAGCAAGTCATTTGTTACAGTGGGCTCTATAAATACCGAAAAATTTTTGGCCCGATTTGGTATCATGTCACTATGGTATGAAAGCTCTGAAGTGGTACCAAAACAAGAGCATAGTTTTTGTACAAAGAGAGGTCAATCCTCCAAATTGTCCGGAGTTGAGATCAGTAGAGAGATGTTGGTCTCTTGCAAAAAAAAAAAAAAAATTAAAGAGCACAAAAAGGTGTCCCAAAATATCAACGATTTTAAACGGTGATTGAAAAAAAGTGACTGAAACCACTATCAAATCTCTAATGGAAGGGTTATCAAAAAAACTCCACGAGTTCATAAGTAGTGGTTAGAACCAGAGAACAGAAAGAGACCATTCACGTTTACTGACCATTCGCAAATTCATTGCTTTTGCATTGCTTTTACTCGACAATAATAAAAATGTGCATTGTAGTTTGTTTATTCATTCCTTATTACTGTTTGGTTTTTTTCAATCTCTTTTTGTTGAGCCATTATACATCAAGCAACGAAATAATTCAATGCCACATGAAAAAACTAAAAACATTCACACCATTCGTACAGTATTCGTTGCTTTCAGAGTATGAAAACAAACGAAACCTTTCCATGTGTTCAAGAGCAAAAACAATACAAAACCAAACGAGAACATCTTTTTTGTTGTTTTGGTTTTTCTTTTACTCACTACAAAGTTTATTTTTACGATTTGTAGACAGTAAACTTTACTAAATATTTGATATTTTGGCAAAGAAAAATATAAAAAAAATGAACTCTGAAAATTTGTTACGTTAATTCTTTGTTAATAAAACTTATTCAATCAGCATTGAGACCATTCACACCAATCGTTAAGTATTCGTTGCTTTTGAGAGTATTCGTTTACATTTGTAGAAGACATGCAATGCATGCATCATTTTTCGTTACACTCCGTTTTTGTGAATAATGTCATGTATTGCTTTACGGAATTGATTTATATTGTCAACATGAGGTTCGTTTTTTCTGATTGTATTCAAAATCAAAAATTAACCAATCAAACCGTTCTCTGGTTAGAACTATAAAAGATATCTTTTTCTGTGATTTGAAATATAATGTCACTTTAATAAAAAAAATAAAAACTCTAATATCAACCGTTTACGAATTATTGAATTTTATATATGTTAAGATTTTTTCGATTTTACTCCTTACATTTATTTTAAATGATAATATTATGAAATTTAATAAATAGAATAAATAAACACAAATTTTATAAAAACCTCTACGTTGAAAAATAAAAAGCCGCAGATTTATCATGTCTTTGAGTAAATTCCTTAAATTGCCTTTTGACGACTGAAACCCGATTTGAATTTATTAACAATATTATTAACAAAAAATAATTATCATTAATGTTAAATTTTGAATTTAACTTCAAACTTTTACTTCATAATTTTTACGTTGTATAATAATTTTTCTTTTCTTGTCCACGCGATATATAACACTTCACCTCCTTATCTATCACCAATTTTGCAAACATTAGATAATAATCTTAATAAGCACAGCAAAAAATATAGTAATGACTTTCTTAGTTTTTTTTACTACCTGCTTCTACAGCTTAAAATCTAGGTATTACCAAAATGAGTTTAATTTAATAACAGAAACTTCCTAAGGATTACTATTACTACTATTGTGCAAAAATGAAACAATTACTTATTATCCTGTAAAATTTTAAATTTTTTGTAATTTACACAGTAGAAAAAATAAACAAAGCAAGGTCTTAACTCTAACAACCATTTAAGCCGTCGTCTTAACAAAATAAAATTACTTTGAATACTGTAATGGTAAAAACAAAAACAAAATCTAGTACACAACAACATTTCTTAGTAATTTATTAACTAATCCAATAATGTTTTTTATTTTTGTTTCAATTTACTTTTTATTCATGTTTTTTATTAACTACTCATTTGTTTTTTTTATGCTACAAATAACTAATTATAGTTGATTTTAATCACTTTGAATTTTGTTGGTTGTTTTTTGTTGTAATTTAAAATTAAATTTTCATTTAACAGACCCCGAAAAGTAACAAGAAAAGTTGACCATAAAAGCGAAAGGCAACGAAAAACAAAATAACATTAACCTACTAATACAAATTTACTAGGGTGATCGATTATTCGACTTTTTTGAGAAACCGGGTTTCGAATAGTTCGAATAGTTGGTATTTTAAAAAAACAGGTTGCACTTTTTTAAATTTAATATTTAATATTTAGTTAATATTTATATCAAAAGACTACATTTCTTTAAAAAAATAAATTCTTATAATTAAGTTAAAATTTATTAAATACAAGCGTAAAAGCCTGACATTGTCAGGAAAAATAATATAATAATGAAAATATGCACAAACAAATCCGAAAATTAAAAGAAAAAATATGAACAACATTTAGACACCTTCTTCTCCCTAATCGAAGTCAATAATTTGAAGCCATTCAAATTTATTGGAATAATATTGATTAGAGTTTTAAATTCGTAAACCTTTCAAAATAAAAAATCGTCGTAAATGCGCTTTCCGGCTGAAATGCAGAATCAGTTTTTATAGGATTTGGAGAGCAAACAATAAGTATAGCAACTCAAAAGTTCTTAATACCAAAACAGACTTTTTGTTCCCTGATAGAAACATCTGGCACTGTTAGAACTTGTTGAACGAATAGTTTTATAAGTATGCCAATTTTTAGTTTCTTACGTCGTCTGGGAGCTTCAGAAAGCTCTGGAAAGGAAACATTGCTTAGGAAAAATATATTTAAATCCATATATATAGATCCACGTATTTTCGCTCCCTGATAGAGTTTTCAAAATTTGGCTTCGTTAGGATTTTTAGGAAGAATAGGGTTATAATTAAGCTGAAAAAAATTCTTAGAAAAAGACACATAAATCCTCTTATATCCGCTCCCTGATAAAAATTTTAAAATATGGCTCCATTAGGATTTGTTGGACAAAAAATTTTATAATTAAGCCAAATTTTAATTTTCTACGTCGTTTGGAAAGCTCTGGAAAGAGAAAAAATGCTAAGCAAATTATATATCTAGATGACTAGAAGATAATTATGTTTCAAAATTGTAGAAAAAATCATCTAAATTTTAGTTAGCCTAAACAGAAACCATGGCTTAATATGGAAGCCTGTCTCAATTGAAACGATTCTGCAGGTGAAACTTTTTTAACACAACGCCTTTAAAAAATAAAGGAAATATTGGATCAAAAAAATTAAATTGGGTCATACAAGATAATTATTAATTATTTATTTGTTTAATATTACAGAATAAATTCCAATTTAGACTTAAACTATATTTTAAAAACATAAGAAATCAGTCTTTATGAATATTTAAAAAATTATTCCTAAATTTTCAAATATCACTATCACTATTTAGTACATGTTTTTTGAAATAAAATGCTATTTTTAAAACCGGTTTTTTGTGTTTAAAAAAACCGGTCTATTCGACATTCGAAAAATGAACATTTTGAAAAAACCGACAGCACATTGACTGAAAAAACCGGTTTTAAAACCGGTTGGAAAACCGCGTCGATCACCCTAATATTTACCTTTCCTCTATGAAAATAATATATTTTTTTTTTTTCGAGTTTTTTAGCAGAAACTTTATTAATGTCAACAATAACTAATGTTTTGCAAAAAGTTTGTGCAGTAACTACAAAAATAGTAAAAGTCAAAAAAAAAGTATTTCAATGAAAATTTAATGATTTTTGTTTACCTTAGAATTACAACAGCCACATTTAAAAGAAAGAGTCTAAAATATGAGGACAGTAGGAGAAATTAAGGATAAAAAGAAAATTATATTTTGATTTATTCAACTCAGAAAACAGCAAGAAAATATATGTATATTTATAATATCATTTATCCTTTTGCTTTATATATACTGCCTGCAGTGTAAAACAAAATCAACAAAAAAATATATTAGTCCAGCTAAACTATCTTAAACCAAATACAAATGTTAGACAATAGTTTATAAACATATTTATTTATTTACAACCATACATGAATGGTGGTAACACCAACTAACTATTTCTTAGAATAAAACAAAATAAACAAAAACAATTAATTTTTTCAAAATAACTATCAGCTTTTGTTTTGTATTAGAAAATAAGCAAAAAAGAGACATCAAATTTTGTTATCTTTTGTCTCTAAAATAAAAAGTAATAAAAAAAATCACAACCTTCACTATAATGACATTTATTCTTAACATAAAACAACTACTTTGCTACATTTCATTGTTGTAACAACATAAAACTAACACGTTTATCAAAAAATATTTCTATATAATTCAGTTTAGAAGAAAAAAAAAAAAAAAAAAAAACTCCAAAAGTAGCACAACATCCTTTCCAAAAACTCGAGTAATAAATGTGTGTTGCTAACACTTTGAACACAGTAGTTTTAATGCTGTATTACATTTTAAATGATACAACAAAAACAACAACTAAAAACAAGTTGGAAAGATATAGTCGGTCAAGTCCGGCTGTATAATATCCTACACCATTATACGGGATACTATCTTGATATTAAAATTTATATGAAGTTATGCGCGTTTTGCCTCATAACTTTTTTCAGAAGCAATATTAAATTTTTTTTTTTTTTGATCTAGTTATCATTGAAAAATACTTCAGTTATTATTTTTAATAACATTCCTGTTGATTTGTCGTGCTTTTCATCAAAATAAGTGTCGCAAAAAAAGTACATGCTAAAAATTATGAAAAAATTTCAAAAAATCCACATAGGTCCTGCAAATAATTGGCCACAGAATTAAATTTCTGCCTTCAAATTGTTTCTAATGTTACTAAACAATATCAGGAGAAATTGACCATTGATAGGAAACCTGGTTCGGAATGAAAAAAGGTCCACATGATATTGGGAAGGCCAGAAAATTTAAAGCACATTGAAAAGAACTCCAAACACATCTAGTAGAAAAGCAGCCCGGTTAGCTCAGTGCTTTGACTATTTGGTACGAAAATTTAAAACTAATGCAGAGTTGATAACATATAAAGTCCAAAAAGTTCAAACAGCAATGCTGCAAAAAATTTTGAAGCCAAGAATAGGACACGGAAATTAAAACCAAATTTCATACAAAAATACTCAAGTTGTATAATTGACGAAGAAACATATGTGCTGGCAGAATTTTCGCAACTTCTGTGGCAAAACTTTTTTATTCTAAATTCTCGAAACAAAGTTAAAGATAAGTTTAGGACCAAAAAGCAGAAAAAAATTCTTAAAAAATTCCTGGTATAACAAGCTTTTTGCAGTTGCGGCAAAACAGGAAAGTCATTTGTTACATTCGGCTCTACACGCAGAGAAAAAACATGGTTGCAGCATGATCACCACAACTATTCAATGATTATATAGCTGTTTTTCATTGATTTAAATATACTGCGTTCATGATAGCAACGTTTATGATGATCATTTAATGATTATCCACAATCAAAATTTTAATATGGTTCACTGAATTATAATATATTTTTAAATATGTTTATATGAAATCATATATATGAATAAATCCAATCATTTAATCAATTCTACAACAATTTAGTTAATTACATAACCATTCATTTAATTTTACAAATTTAGTTAATTCTACAACCACTAAGACATTAACTTCTAATGCCTTTTGAATACACATTTTTGTGTATCAGTCCAGTAGTTATAATTCTCATTTAGTTTATATATGAACAAATATAAATTGACAAGTTTTGTTTTTATTCAGTATGATGATTGTACCACATATCGTGGTACAAATGAATATAAATATGAAAATATGGGATCATATATATGATAAAATGGGATTATATATATGATGAAATTAGTTCATATATATGATAAAATGGAATTATATATATGATAACATGGGATTATATATATGATAAAATGGAATTATACTTATGATGGAATTAGTTCATATATATGATAGAATGGAATAATATATATGATGAAATTAGTTTATATATATGATAACATGGAATTATTAAATGATAAAAACATGATGAAATTGAAAGCAATACTTAAGAAAAGGTTATAAAACTTACTAAATGTTATTAATAAGGTTATGAGCCTTACTAATAAATTATAAATTGATATCATAATAATGATTACGTACAAATATACTTATTGTAACCTGGAATAATATATTACAATCATAGTATGTTGCTCTTAGTTTATGGTCATAGGAACCATATTTTTTCTTTGCGTGTATAAATACCAAAATAGACATCAAAGAATATTTGAAAAAAAAGACTTCTTCTTTTCATAAGAGAGTACAGCGTGTCCACACATTTTTGGCCCCATTTGGTATCTTGTCACTACCGTAAAAAAGATCTGGAGTGGTACCAAAACAATAACATAGTTTTTGTACCAAGAGATATCAATTTACCAAATTGTCCATAGCTTAGACCAGTGAAGAGATATTGAGCTGCTGTGAAAAGTGAATTGAAGAGCACAAAAAAGGTGTTCCAAAATACCGAAGATTTTAAAATAAGATGTGCACACTGTTCCAAAAAAGTTACTGAAGCAAATATCAAATCTCTAACGGAAGTTTTATAAAAATGGTCCACAAGTTCATAAGTAGTGGTTAGAACTATGAACGTTATATTTTTCTGTGATCTTTAATAAATTATCAATTAAATAAAAAAATAATGAAAACTCTAAGATCAACCGTTTCCAAGTTATTGAATGTTATATATGTTAAAATTTTGTCGAACGCACTCCTTATATGGGAGCTATGACATGTTATAGATCGATCGTCATAAAATTTAACACAAAAACTAACAATTTTACAAAACCGAATTTCATTAAAGTATTACTACATTTAAAGCGTTTATAATCGTTAAACCCTTATTCCGGAAGGACTTTTATATAGAGGCTGGGTGAAATACTCGTAATGGACCGATCAAACCCAATTTCAATAGGCTTTCTCCAAAACAATAATTTGTGCAAATTTCATCAAGATATTTTTAAAATTGCAACCTGTACTTTGTTCACAAGGTTTACATGGACAGACAGCCAGCCGACTAGACAGACGGACGGACATAAATTGTCTCAGAAAGTAATTCTGATTCATTTGGTATAGTTTAAGGAGGGGGTCCAAAGATTTTTTCTGTGCGTTACCAACATCAGTACAAACGCATTATACCCCAACCATCTATGGTGCTGTATAAATATCTAATAAAGTTTGTAGTAAAATGAAAAAAAGTTTAGGGCACATGTTGAGTTGGAAGGTCAAAGAGAGAAGAACATAAGGTGTTTAAATATTAAATCTTTAATTTACTACAAATACTACATATTTCAACGTACATACATAAGAAGACATAAAATCACGTTTAACTAAAAAATTGTAAAAGAAAAATAAATAACGAAGAAGAAAAAGGGTTGAAACTGAAACTGTTTTATGTTATTTTTATAAAGATTTAATTATAGTAAGATGTAATAAATAAGATAAAATACTTTTCTTATTTCTGATTTAGAGAATAAAGCAATGAAAAAGACTTTAATTCATTACTATCAAAATCTTAACAACATTTGTACACCTCTATACACCACACTTTAAATTTTTCCAGCAGAAGCACAAAACATTATGAAAATTTTTTGGTTTAAAATTAAGCAATTAAGGCAAATTTTTTAATCGTTTATTTAAAGCAAAAATAGATTAACCATTAAACAGTATTCAAACTAAGGTGACGATATGCAGAGTAGAAAGGAAAATTGACTGAAGGTCTGAAGCAGCAAAAAACTCTGCTTGATTTGCATTGACATGAATGAGAGAGCAGCAGTCGAACGAAGTAGTTTATAGTGTACGTGTGAAGCAGCGTTGCGTGAGCATATCAGGATGTTTAAAAATTGCGCATCTCTGCTTTAAAGTATTAACTTTAAATGGAACCTTCAACTTCTGGTATTTAAGTGTTCATTATTTTGAAGTTATATTTGGTCCAAATATTTTTATTTTTTATTGTTTAAATATTTTATTTAAATTTTCAACTTTAAAATGATTCTTCTGAAAATTTTCTGATAAATAGTACATATTGCACACTTTAATACTGCGAAAAATCATACGCATATCTAGCACATTTAGAAATATTTTGTTTTTAACTCCAGTAGCTATAATACAAAAAACCAGCTTAATTGTAGACTTAAACTTAAAAAATATGCTTGCATTTACTATTTATGTCATAAAAGGAGTGAGATCGAAAAAATCTTAACATAAGGACTACTCACGAAAAAAATCCGTGCATGTACTTGGGCTTACAACTTTTGATGTGGTGAAAAATAAATAATTTTGTTAACTGGTTTATATTTGTCATTTTAGAATCTTACATATTTTGGGACATCTTTTTTGTGCTCTTCAATTCACATTTTACAACAGCCCATTATCTTTTCACTGATCTCAGCTCCGGAAAATTTGGAGGATTAACCTCTCTTTTGGGTTAAAAAGTATGTTATGATTTTGGTGCCACTACTGAGCATTTTAGCGTAGTGACATGATGACAAATCGTTCCAAAATTATATGAATACATTGTGCTCTTTTATGTAAGGATGAAGGCATCTTTGCATATATCCTTCGATGTATATTTTGGTATTTATAGAGCCCACAGTAACAAATGACTTGCTTCCTCGAGCATTAGCAAAGTACATACGTTTCGTCGTCCATTATACAACATAAGTATTTTTGTATGAAATTTGATTTCAATTTCCGTGCCCTATTCTTGGCTTCTAATTTATTTATTTTTTTTTTTTTTTTTTTTTTTTGATGCATTCCTGCCTGAAACTTTTGGTATTTGTATATTATCAAGCCTGTATTGGCTTTAACTTTTCGCACCAAATAGTCAGAGCAGTTTTTAGAAAAATTTTGATATTAAATACTTTATTTTGCACCTGAATGTTAAAAAATTGTAATCTATACATAATTATCTATCAAATAACGTTTAAAAAGAGAAAATCGATTAAAAAATTTGTAAGTTATTACAAATTCCCCAGACCATTAATGTGTTTTAGAACACTTGTGTAAGGAGGGTACAACGAAATTTTTAATATTTTGATAAATGTTTAAACAAAAGGCTATTTTCAATTCAATTTGTAGCAAAATTACTGAAAAATATATTTTTTTCCGCAGGATAATCCAAACACCTTTCTATGCTCGGTTACAAATTGTTTACATTATATAAAGCCGTTTCAAAACTCCATTTTCAAACTTTAAAAAGGTTTGTTAAATAAATTTCAACAAAGTTCTAACAAAAACTTTGCAGGTTTATAAACAACACTATATAAAATAAAACTAAAAAAGAATTAAGTCAATACCTTGCATGACTAAGCCGTACCTGCGATTTGAGTTCTGCGGAATTCGGCAAAAAGGCATTTTTTTCAGTCTTTAAGATATAGTCAATTCTTTTGAACTGAATTAAATAAAATTATTATGTAATAAAGTAAAACATATGTTAGGAAATACATTCTACAGTTTCTAAAAAAATTGGACAAAAATAACCTTTAAACTACGGAGGTCAAATGTCAAAATTAGAAAAAAGTTAATTTTATAAGGAAAATTTTTTTTACCTTACTAATAAATAAAATTAAAACGTGATCATTAAAATACTGCTGTCATCCTTTCCTGAAATAAGCGCCTTTTTCGACCCATTTAACCAAAATGTATAGACGGACGGACAGACATTGCTATTCTGGCAAAAAATCTTATATTTCTAAAAATGCATTTTTTTTACTTAGTAATAAATAGAATAATAAATTGTGATCATTAAAGTGTTGATATCAGCTTTCCCTGAATTAAACATCATTTTCGACTCATTTAACCCCATTGTGTAGACGGACGGATGGACGGACAAAATTAAAATTCTAAAAATTAAGTTGTTTCACCTAAAAATAAACAAAAAAATAAAACACGATCATTAAAATATTGATATCACCTTTCTCTGAATTAAACGACTTCTTGGACCCCCTTATTACCCATTGTGTCATTTTTATTTCGCCCATTATAAGGGTATTACACAAGTATATTTTATCATAACTAGAGAACAGCGTGTACGATTTCTATAAGTCAGAAAATTCGGACCAAAAATTTCTTCAAACCGTTCTAATAAAATTTGCTAAATATTTTCAAAGTTATTTAAAAATTTGAGTCCAAAAAATGTGTACTTGCCATGTATATCAATTTTATTCACAGTTAAGAGAAAATACAAATGTATACCTATGTCTGTAGCAAATTTTACTGATATCGGTGATGTCAAATATTATTTATATTCATTTTGGCATAAAATCACTACTTATTTACTACTTATTTATTTATGTTAAATAACGGTTTTTACTTGTTGATATTTAAAATTAAATTACTTCCGCTACCGATTAAAAATCATTTTCAAATCAACCTTAACCTTTAACCTTATATAATAAATTCTTAGCACAACTTCAAAGTTTACACTTAATGTTATTCCTTCACACCACTGTTATTTTACAAATTAAATAAAAAATATTAAAAAATAAAGAAGCGAAAATGAAAAACTGAATGAATGGATGGATAAATAAATGAAAATCAGTTACATATCATCATAATATAAATTACAATAACAATGACGACAAATGACTAACACAGTAGCTGAATGGTTAAGTTGACTGAATCTGAATCGCTACTGACTACATGGTAGCCTGACTGGATGAATGGGTGGTTGAATGGCATAAAATGTAAAACATTATAACACAGATTCATGTCGCAATTTGTGCTTCGCAAGATAGACAGTGTTGAGACAAGCAGTTGTAAGTATGAGAGAATGTAAATGAAGTTTCTGTAAGTAATTTGAAGAAGTGGGAGAAGAAGGAGATGAAAATGTCAACACATTTTTATCCAACTTGTTTTAAAATACGCCAAAAGAGAAAAGCAGCAAAATGAATTACAAACGAAAAGGAAATAAACTTATATTACTTATGTAAAATATTTCGTTGAGAATGAAAGCAAAGGAATTTGTCTTAGGGGTGAACAACATTTTAAACAGTTGAACATTTATAGGAGTATACTATTTAGTGGCGCAAACATTTAAATAGTAAAAGAAAGATCTAAATAATATCGAACTTACTTTGCAAATTATTTTATTTTCTAATCTTGATTTATTGCCAATGTTGCCGTGTTACTTTTAAGAGAATCAAACTAACAGCATTTCTTTTGCATCCCTGATGTTATTAAAGTGTCATTGTACAACTAACAAAATATAACTGAATTGTATGAGTGTATATGTGTACATATGTCATTGTATTTTTACATTTCCTTTATTCCTCAGTGTATGTGTGAAAATATCTGTTTGTATCAGCGTATAAAGCATTCATGTGTATATGTATTAGTTTGTTTAACTGTCATTTACTTTAGTTGTACAGGGATTTTCTTATATGATTTACGAGTATCTGTACATAAATCAATTTCATTTTGCTTCTTTCTTTTTTTCACATTTTTTACTTTTTGTCATATATTTCCATATTTTTTTACTGCTGCAGTTGCTATATGTTTTTTTTTTTTTTTTTTTTTTTTTTTTTTTTTGTGATTATAACCTTTTCATAACTTTCATTCTTCATTTCAATTTTATTCTTTTGTATACGTTTTTAATAAGAAAAAAAAAATCACAACAAATGACAAATATTTGTAAATTAGCATTGGAAATTATCAGCAGCAGAATTTTTTCTATTTCATTTTATTTCTTCACTTTTATACTTTCTAATGGAATTGAGCTACAAATCATTATTATTAAATTTTAATTTGATTTAAGCTTAAACAGAGTTATATAATTATTTTACCTTTAAATATTAAATTCTTAGGAAATTGTATATTTTAAGAAGAATAAAAAATAAAAAAAATTATACATACTCATTGCACAGTGGTTCCAAAATGCTTTTTTTTTTGGAAATAATTCAGTAACTAAAGAACCGTAAGAGGTATTTCAATAAAATTTCACATTATCAGAGCTGAGGTGTTTTTGAGTTGATTTGAATGAGTACAGACCCCTAGCAGCTCAGGAGAGAAATGGGTGGCCCTCCAAAGTTGCCCATCTCGGGTATGTCGTTTTTTAAAAAAATCGCCAAAAATTCATTTATGATATGACAGAAAAGAAATTTTACTTATAGATAGTCCTTGTAAATCTCTACAAAAAATACCCTTACATGTGTAGGTTATCTCCTTTAGTTTAAGAGATATTCGGGTCAAAATAAATTTTTACCTCATTTTTAGCCTCGCCTTTTTTTAGTTTTTTAAACTTAGCGGGCTTAATTTTTCCCCCAGATTTTTTTCTAAAATGTTTGCCAGATTCCCTATAAAATTCGAAATAATATTACTGCAAGAATCATATAATTATATGAATCCGTTAAAAAGTTATATTAATCTAAATTTGGAACTTTAAAAAAATTTTACATTTTTTGTGATTTTTTCCAAAAAGGTGGCAATATTTATTCAGTGATAAAATTAGTTTTTTGTTCTGGGCTTTATAATTTTTTTATGTTTTCAAAAGAAATCTTAATGCAAATGCGTGTAAAGTAAATCCGGAGAAATTAGGGACAAAGGTCTGCCCACGAGCCCTATCCAAATTTAGTCAATTTTGGTAATTAGCTTTTTCTTTTTTTGTTATGTTCTCAAATCGCAAAGTTGGGATCGACTTAAAATTATTTTAATTTTTTAGCTCTATATGTAAGGTATGTACCTAAAAAGTATTTTCTGACGGAGGCTCCTTATAACGACACGGTGACCATTTCAATGAAAAAAGTCAATTTTTAAAGGAAGCTTTCCCCGAACTGGAATTTTGGGTATTTTGGAATAAGAAAATGGGAATCTATTTATTTCTTTCTTTTAAGGACAAACTTGTTTATATTGTAATAAAATTTTATAATGATAGCTTAATTAATGTAGATTTTATTTAAGTTCAAATATTTTTTTTTTTAGCACTAAATACAAAAATTTTTCGTTTTTTGATCAATTTAATTAAAAAATTTAGTTCAAATACTTTATTATTTACATATTATTATTTTTCAAGTAATATCCTTTCCAATGATATCAAACACTTGCATAAATCCTTTACACAATCGTTTAAATACTTACTGAAACTTGACTCCCCTTCAGCGAAATGTGCATATTTTCCTTATTTTCCATAGTAAATGTGTGCTGCAGCATTCTATATACATAAGTGCATAGCAGTTTCAACGTGTTTCTTTAAATAATTTTGTGCAACTTTTGAACCGTTAAATATATTTCAATGAAATTTCACATTTCAGTTATTACTGAGGTAGTTTTCAGCTATTTTGGAGGAGCACAAGTTTCTAGGTGGTCTTGGGGCAGGTGGGAGGATCTCCGAAATGGGTCACCTCGGATATTATATAAGAAATTATTAAAAGAGTTTACCACTTTCGGAGGTTCTCCTCCTGGCCACATACCAGCTAGAAACTTCTAATCTTTAAAAATATTTTGGAAAATACCTCAGTAATAACTATTTTAAATTTCATTGAAATATTTTAAACGGTTCAAAAGTTAAACAAAGTTATTTAAAAAAACACATTGAAATGGATGTGCTCTTATGTACATATGTTTCAAAGTGTTTTATTATTTTTTTTTTTTTAAATAATTTTGAAATTTTATTGAAATACCTCTAACGGTTCTTTAGTTACTGAATTATTTCCAAAAAAGCGTTTTGGAACCACTGTGCATTGTTAAAATAAAATTATCATAAGTATTTATTATTAATTTTTTTTAAGAATTAAGGAGCGAGAACGAAAAAATCTTAACACACCTTTTGCCTCTTAACTTTTCTCGGTAATAATTAAATTTTTGTTTAATCTAGTTATCTTTGGAAAATATGTCAGTTATTATTTTTAAAAGGTCGAGATTTTTTTTTTTTTTTTCATACCAAATTGAAGATTTTTTTACTAAAATTTCTTTTTAAACCTGAAAACATCAAAAATGTTTCAATTTATCATCTTTATCTCAAAGCTTGTAAATCTACGAGTAAATAAAGCTACGTATCATAAAAATTGATGCACAAATTTTAATTTTAATACCCATGCATACCTACAGTTAAGTGGAGATAACTCCAATATACAGCGACTTAAATTGTCTTTGAGCTGAATTTACCTAATTTGTTGTTTAGTTGTTATTTTTGAAGTTATTCAGTAATTAGTAGCAAAAAAAATTAAAAATATTTTTTTTTTTTTTTTGAAAGATGGTGAAAATTTTGATCCATAACTCTGAAACTCTTGAGCGAATAAAAAATATTGTTGACATATCATGAAGACAATTTTTGTATATAAATTGATAATATAATATCAATTAAAAAAATTAAAACTCTAAGATCAACCGTTTCCAAGTGATTGACTTTTATACATATTAAGATTTTTTTGATCTCACTCCTTATTTCCATTTTTTAATAGATCTTAATTAAACTTACAGAAAATATAAAATCTCTGTAATAACTCAATTTTAGGTAATACTGAAATAAATCATTTTCATATTATTTTTATTACAACCACTTTCAACACCAAACGTTTCTCTAGTAAGAAATAAATTAATATTTTATTTAAACTTTTTCAATATCTGTCTTTTAAATATCTATCTGTCTTATTTTGATTAGTAGTTAGAGAAATCATTTAACCATTTATACCTGATTGAAAAACAAACATTTACACAATATTTTGTAAAATATACACCAAAGAACAATAGTAAGCTGCCTGTCATTTGTGAAATTTCAAATGTCAAAGTGATGCCACAAAATATCTTTTCGTTGAAATCATATCAATTTTCATTCACTGACATTTATTACAACGAATAAAATCTTTTGAAAATCCCAAATGTAAACTTGTGAAATGATGATTGATAAAATAATTATACCTCTGATAGAGTTACTGACATCCCACAAATATTGTTAACAATTAAGCATAATTTGAATGTATCAAATTAACTACACAGGACAACATATTTGCCAAAAAAATTTTAAGGCAAATAATTCTAAAAATTATAAATTATATAGTGCAGAAAGTAAGATGAAAATTTCCATCACGTTGCATTTTTAACTCATTGAGTACCAAAGAATCTTTTCTTTCCAGAGGAGTTTTTAGGTTATAACATTTTAGGTGGAAGAAATTAGTCGCCCATGTTTTATAGTCAAGAAAAGGGGTTAATATTATTTAGTATTACATCGTGAATAATTTAGTTTAAAGACTTCTAGGGACTATATGTGACAAGTTACAGACCTGTCTAGTAATACATTTTTGTAGTCTCATATCTTGCCTATAAAACATGAATGACTAATTTCATCTACTTATCACCTAGAAAATGTTCCTGGTAATTGGAATGACTATACATAAAATAATTGGAAGTTGCAAAATATTTTCCATGATACTTTTTGTTTATTCACCGATTTTGCTTATTTTAAATACCAAACAAACCTTATATAAGATAAATAATAAAGCCAAATTTCGTCCCGTTCGAGCTCTATCCCAGCAAAAACTTCGCCTACTAAATAACGCGATTTTTAAGCGAAATCACTATGAAAAACAGCTTCCACTTTAAGTGCTATAACTGATGAATTTTGTTCGCGATGTCCAAAATTTTATTTGGGTTCCAAAAGAGTTGTTTTGGAAGCTGATTTTTTTTATGCACAAGAAAAAACATTTGGCTCGGTTGAGATCTGAACCCAATCATCAACATACTGGTTGTGTTTGTTAGTCTGCCGTCTTACTCGCTGCACCACAATCAACTTATATTTTTATGTGCAAAAAAGTAGTTTTCATATAGGGAAATACATAAACACAATTTATAAAAAAAAAAAAAAAATTTGCCTTAAGTGGGAGTTGAACTCTCTTTGAATTTAAATACACGTTTTTTTAGTTAGGCGCTCTAGACAACTAAGCCACGTAAAAATCAAATTACTTTCATATTTACTAAATACCAGTTATTGAAGTACTATTTGGTAATGCTGCAAGTGGTGAATAAGGCTACATTGTAAATTACAATTTGTAATGCATACAGGAAGCTGTTGCTTTAAAAAATAGAAGCTAAGTTTTCGCTGGGATACTGTTTTCAACAGACAGACAGACGGACAGACGGACGAACATAGCTAGATCGACTCAGAATCTAACCAAGACCCATAAAATATATACTTTATAGGGTCTTAAATGATTCCTTTGATATGTTACACACGGAATGACAAAATCAATATACCCCAATCTTTTTGATGATAGGTATAAATATAATAAAAAGGAATTACAACCTTTAAATTTCTTTTAACTACTGCCCCGTAATATGAACTCACCGGAAAATATATTTATCAATATTTAAATGCTAAAAATTCCATACACTTTTATTAATTCATTTGAAAAATTAATATTTTCTTTTCCTCAATTACAGCACGTGTAAATAAATTGGTCATTTTTGTTTTTAATTGGAATTAGAAAATAAAATTGATATTTTATTTTCTAATTCCAATTAAATAAAAACAAAAATTAGACATTTATTTACATTGAAATAGCGGTAAAGAAATATAAATGAGTAAGGAAAAATAATTACAAAGAATTTTATTGATATCGTAATATCTTTAATATATGTACTACGCTAATTACACAAAGTTACAAAATGAAAAAAAAAATCTGTGACACGGGGTTTCTCTGTCAATTCGTATACACGGCATTTAAAAGTTCTAAGCCTCAAACCAACGTTTTTCTTTTTTTTTTAGTTTACTCTAGTTCACGAGATAAATTACGATTTGTAAAATAAAGAAGATTGCATCATATATTTAAGCATATACCGAAAACGATCAAAATGGATTAGAGACATAGTACTTATTAATACCGTGTATCCGAATCAGCGTTACAGTTGGAAACTTAAGTCATAAATTGTCCCTTTTTCAACCACTTGGTCACTTTATTGGCCCTTTTTTAAATGGCAACTCTTTAAGACTATTATTACGTTTATACACATGATTATTGCAAAAAAAAAATAGTAATAATAACTTGCAAACAAATTACTTACTGTTTATGCGCAAATTCGACGTGCCAGATGGAATAAATACAACTATTAATACCAGAAATTCAATTAACATAAATAGAAGCTGCAATGACTTACGATTTATTTGCAATTAGTTTTACTAATCACGATTAGTTTTTGTGAGTTTAAGAATTCGCAATTAAAATATTATCACACCGTTTATACAGCAAAAGTCTCATATCGCAATATTTTTAATTGCGAGTATTAGTGCTATACATGTGTTTTTTAAAAATTACGTATATATGAACATAGTATTACTATAGATTTTTCTTTTTCAAAACATAACCTGATTTTAATTTCAAATTTTATTTTGAACATTTTAAACTGTTGATTAGCATTTTTACCTTAATATTCATACATACAAATTATTTAAAAAAATATATATTTTCTCTTGCCCACTCTTTTGTATCAAATTTTTCCGCAGAAATATTTACATTTTTTAATTTTAAATTCTATATGAGTACAACCGGACGTATGATTGATTTGTATTATGATTTGTACAAAATATTACATTAGAAAATAATAGAAATTGTAATAAATATTCGTAAATGTTAAATAAATTTGATGAGTTATGAACAAATCCATTGTAAACGTTTAATCCGATTAAAATAATAGACGTGAGCAGTAAATGTAATATGATATTTAATTTTTTTTTTTTAATTTAAATTTATTTTATATTGCACAATATACTATTTTTCATAAATTTTGCAAAATAAATTATTAATTAAAATTGTAATATATCCTTGAAATATTTATTAACAAAAATCTTATTAATTATATAAGATATTCCTTTACAAATTCAATGACCTTTGTAATTTTAAAATTTATTGTTAATCTATTTTAACAATTCTTTTCTTATATTTTCTTGAAAAGAAATTCTTTAGCAAAAATTTACAATAACAATAACACCAAACCATTCAATTTATTATCAAAATTATGACTGTTACCATAAAATATTAATTTCTCACCTTTACAAAAATCTTTAACAAAAGAATTTAGCATTTAATAAATATTTTCCTCCCACAAATATTTTCTATAGAAATATTTTGTTGCTTTAATTTAATTAAAGCTGACAAGTGAACAAAAAAAAAAGACAAGAAACATGCTGCGTGTTGTATAACAGAACAGAACAAAAAACACTTTTTAAATAATTAATTTGTTAAGAAAGCTAATTTTGCTTTAACACTTAAAGAAGAATTCAAGGCTACTTTTTTTAATAAATAAATACAAAATTTGACAACAAAAAAACAAGATTTTTTGTGTATTAATAAGTGGAATGAAAATAAATTAGAGTATTATATTCAGGCTCTCGAATTTTATATACCCTTCACCTTAGAAGGAAATAACATACATATAAAGCTGAGTTATTTTAGTAAGTAAAATAAAATTACTTTTATTGTTCCAAAAAATTGTAAACAACGGTTTTTAAAAGGAAATATTTAAAACAATTCTGACACAGCGAAAACCTTTTAGTTTTCGGTAATGACAACTACTTATTAAAGAAGTTTCTTTGTAATGAGGCGTCATTATTATTTGCTTTATCTACATTACATTAATAAGTACCCAATAGTATAATAGAAGAGTAATTTACAATCACGTGGATCAATTGGGTAGAGCGCTGTATTAGCAACCATAAGATTGCCGCTTCAACCCCATTCTGCCAAACTCTTTTTAAGAATTTTATATTTAATATCTTCATTCAGATACAGTAGTGGTTGCATGGGAGACCAATAATAACACCCACTAAACAGTCTGGTTATGCTGCAAGATGTTAACAGACGTTATATATATAGCCTGTTTCTCTATGTCGAACGAATGCTTTCTTTCGCCTTCTAAGCGAACGAAAACTGATTTGGGTTTCTCTAACTCACTTCTATGCAAACAATGAGTCGAAAGACAAGTCAAACGACTTTTCATACAAAATTGGGTTTCAGTATTTCGAACGACACGAACGAAAATGTCAAAAACAGTCACTTGAAATTTTGCTTTCGATTGGAAGAATTTTGTTATGAAAACCAATAAAATTACTTACCAGGACATTGAAAATTACCCTCAATCATCTTTAGTATTCATTTGAAAAAGCCCCACATCGTGTAACCAAGATTTTGGTTCAGATATTTATAAATCAGAAAATTTATTAAAATGTTTGTTTTTAAATTTTTTCTTTTTTATTTTCTATTTCATTTGCATAGTTGTGTATATGATAAAACAATTTAGTAATATTTTTTATATTTTTCCTAAAAAAAAAAAAAATACTCTGAAAGAAAACTACAGCAAAAACAATGTGAAAAGTCGTAACTCACTCGAACGAAAGCTTGGGAAATAGAGAAACCCAAAATGATTAGAATTCGTTCGACTTGCTTTCGTTCGCTTAGATTTTCGTTCGACATAGAGAAACTGGCTAATAGTTTGTGCGGAAGCGCATATTCAAACACTAGAGGTGAGTTGATTTCGATCCTATAACAACTATAGAATCATTTGTTCAATTAAAAGTTTCTAGGCCTACAAAGTACTGAGTCTGGACGAAAATATTCCTGCCGATCTACAGCATAACACTGATAAGAATACCTTTTTTAAATAGACTTTTCTTTATACCGAAAGGAGATAAGGCCTCCTAAAGCAAAAACTTCAGTCATCGTCTTTTCTCTTGAAAACTCTGTAGAGAATCATAAGCATCCACAGAAGAAGAACCGTTGACCTAATTCTCTTATCACACGCCCATCACTCCTATACCTAAGACATATCTGTTGAAATGGTTTTGCACATGCTCATGAGATTCATTGAAAGCTTTCTCGATATAGAGAATGTTTTTCAAAACTTTGAACCCGATTTTATTATTTCTTCATTAATAGAACTATGTAGTACTAAAGGAAAATATTTTAGATTTTGTAAATAATTTACTGAAGCAGAGAATCATTAGATTTATTTTAAGAATGCAGATATATTCAGATTTGCAAGTAGAGGTACTCCACAAGAAGGAGTGTTAGGGAACTTGAAAACAAATGGCTATCAACACTGCTATAAGATTGAGTGCAACTGGAGATTAAAATTAAGAATTAAAATTAAGGCCATTAAGAGGGCGATGAATTGGCTGAAGTATCACAGGATTTTTCATAGGAATATTTGTGCTATTATTGATAGACAACCTGCTACTGAATCTCCACGCAAAGAAAAAATATGGTGAATAGCAACCATAATCGAGTACTGTCATATTATGGTTAGATTTTATGGTTGTTTGTAAATTATGTTATGGTTAGATGTGGCACCATAATATGGTTGAACCATAAAAAAATATAGTTGATCTGCAACCATATTTTTGTTGTATATGTAAATCACAATAAAAATATTGTTGATCTAAAACAATATTTTTGCTGTATATACCTGATTCATATATACAGCAATAATATGTTTAAATCACAATAAAAATATTGTTGATTTACAACTATATTTTTGTTGTATATATACTTGATTCATATATACAGCAATAATATGGTTAAATCACAATAAAAATATTGCTGATCCACAACAATATTTTTGTTGTATATATACTTGATTCATGTATACAGCAATAATATGTTGAATCACAATAACTGTACTTAGCGTCGAGAAACAATTATTATGCCTAAAAGTATATAAAAGCCAATTAATTTATCGTATGGAAGGTTTTATTAAAATTAATTATAATTTAGTTATGTAAAATAAATCACTTTGGTATAAAAAGATAAATTTATCACCTGTGAACGATGAGACCTAAGAAATTTCTTGAATACTCGTACAAGCTGACACATATTTTTAGCACTCTGAAGATAACCAATTATGTAGTTTTCTTTGTATATTATCCATTTAAAATATTTTCACAATATGAAACACTTATTTATTTCTAATTTAACTTTAATTAAAATAATTTATTTAAAGTAATTCACTTTTAAATATACATTCAGCATATTTTCTAATACATTTTTAACTTGCCGACAGGCAACTTGCACAATGGAAGAAGCAAACTATACTGAATAAAAATCAACAAGTATACTTATTGTCAAGTACTAATAATGTATATTGTTGCCAATACAAAACAAACATTTTATTGTCAATTCAAAATTACAAACAAAATAATATATTCAGGTATTGAAAATATTTTTTTTTTTTGCACATGCAATTTAACAATAACAATAATGTGGTTCTAATTTAAACATATTGCTTAACATGTTGTGCCAACAATATAATTGTGAGTTGAAAACAAATGTATAATTGCTACAACAAAATTGTTTTTAAAATAAAATATATTCAACATTAAGAATGTTTGCGACGGAAAAATGTCTCTGCAACGAAAATAATATTGTTGGGGCAACCATATTGAGAAATTTTTTTCTCTACCTGTGGTCAGAGCTGATGGTCTGGCCTTTGGCGGATCAAAGGGGTAGAAACTAGAACTCTAAAATTAATGTATATATTTTTTTTTAATTCGCCAAAAATTTATTTATATTTTATATTTAGATCGAAGTAATTTTTTTTTTTCATTTTTGGCGTCAACCACGGAATATTCCAAAAAAAATTAAAAACGATATGACAAAAATAATATAGTATCTGTATCTGCCCTACCTATGACGTATGGTATACGAAAATATAAATAAAATATGTAAAATTTGAGCTTCTTCAAAAGCTCACATTCCAGCAACCATGTGTTGTTGGCTTTTTTCGTGGTTTATGCTTTTAAATGACAAAATAATTTGTGTGTACGTGTTAATTTTTGTCAGACAATTTTTCACAAAAAAACAAAAGACCACACGCACCTTTAGTCACTTTTATGTTACGAAGCATTGCACTGAACAACGAGCACAAGGTCTTTTTATAAAGGACACTTATGATCAGCAAGTTCACAGTAAAGTACAGTGGAAGTTATAAGATTAACATACTACAATAAACTAAAAATATAATTTTAGAGCCAGAAATTAAATTAAATTCAACTTTTATTTTCACATAAAATAAGATCTCTTTTTTTTTTTAATTTCCATAACAAATTTCAAAAATCAATTAACAGATATTTTCTATAAGTTTTAAATCAAACCTACTGTTATTTAAAAAATCCTGCACGTGCAAAAATTTAAGCATTCAAATTTAACACTTTTAAGTACCATATAAATGCAACTCAATTTGACTCAATAATCTGGTGTATCCTTGACATTACTTTGTGTTAATGATTTTTACCACAAATTACATAAACCCCAAAAAAAACAGGCGACAATTTCTATTTTTTTTTTTTGCTTCATTAAAAGAAAAAAGAAAAGTGGTGAAAGAGATACTGAGAAAAGTAAAAAATGAAATGAAAATAATAATAAAAAATAAAACTAAAGGCAAAAAAAGTGAAAAATTATTTGGTTTCTGTTGAACTTGAAAAATAAAAGAATTGCCTGGCATTTTTTCTTTAAATACCAACAAAAATGTAGCTTTTTTAAAAAAATGTTTTTACTTTTGAAAATAAGAACATAAGTACAGTCATAGTCATATATATTTGAAAAAGAATTCAAATATTTTTGGTGTTATAAATTATTTTGAAAAAGTTCTTTTGTTGTTGTAAAACTCGAAATATGTAGAGTAGATGTGCTAATTTCTAAAAAGTCGCGGTATTTATTTCTGATATTGAAAGAAAAATTCATACACATTTTTTAATTCAAAAGTATTTACACACATTTTTTATACTTCATAATTATTTACACAGCTTTAAAAAAGTCTTGCCAAACATACCAACGATTGCAGAAATTTTTGAACATTTTCTAAGTGATGTTAAATTTTTTCGACAGATTTTTCCTAAATTCTTTTTAAATTGTTTTTATTTTTATGTAGTTATATATACTAACTAAGGCCTATAACATCCTTTAACAATTCCCATTCTATTTTCTAAACTATAATGACGATGTACCATTTTAAACCTTCATTTAAATGTCATCTTGGCTCTTAATGATTTTTTTATAATTTTTGACACTATTTTTAGATTTTTGCAACTTATTTAAGTTGAGTTTGTATCAAAAGATTTTACACTATCTTATAGACAAGATTTGGGATCATCTTTAGCAAAGTTAAGCGTAAATAATTGACTTTTTTAAAGCCGTGTAAATACACGCAGAGAAAAACATGGTTACAGCATGATCACCACAACTATTATAAAAAATGTGTGTAAATGCTTTTGAATTAAAAAATACGTATGAATTTTTCTTTCAATATCAGAAATAAATACCGCGACTTTTTCAGAAATTAGCACAATCTACTCTACACATTTCAGGCTTTGCACCAACAAAAGAACTTTTTCAAAATATTTTATAACAACAAAAAGAATTGAATACTTTTCCAAATTTTCAAAAAATCTAAAAATGTGTAAATAAATATGACTATGACTATGACTTTATGTTGATTGTATCTTTACAAAAGTATCCCAGAATTTTTGTTATAAATTTAATATTTGCGGTACGTTATAATATTAACACAAAAATTCTGGTATACTTTTGTAAAGAAACATACTTACATTCTTACTTTCAAAAGTAAAAACATTTTTTTTTTTAAAGCAAAATTTCTGCTGGTATTTAAAAAAAAATGCCAGGAAATTCTTTTATTTTTCAAGTTCAACAGAAACCAAATGATTTTTTGAAGAATTTACACATACAATTGCACTCATATACACACAAACGCCATAAACGCAACAAAAGTAGAACAGGAAAAAAACTGTAAAATATTTTAAGGAAAAGCCAAGGAAATAAAAAGCAATAGAAGCGAGTGTAAAAAAAGAAACATTTTAAACGTATACACTTAAAGAAAATAATTTTAAGCTATAAATCAACATGAAGTACGTAAAATAAAAGATTATAAACGAAAATAACAGCAAACATAGCAACAGTGGTAAAATGTTTGTAAAATATAACAGCAACAAAATCAAGGCCATTTCAACATTTTATGAAGAAAAAAAGAAGCAAAAAAACTGCCAACAATAAGACTGAAATAATACTTACAAATAAGAAAATAATATGAAAAATGTATGTAGCGGCCAAAGTAACACCATCATCACTCAAAAGGCAGTCAATGTCAAGCACAATGGACTAAACATGTAAAAAATAAAGGAATGTTGTGAGTTATTAACAAGATGTTTTTCAGATAAATGCACAGCACCACCATGGCTTTAACCGCCACTACTTTTCAGACTCCATAGTCAGAGAGTTGCTCAAGGCGGAGTATTGTCGTTTTAAACTCCCCGAACAACCTCAAGGATATGTGGACACGTTGTGCTTTCTTAAGAAAAGAAGAAGTCTTTTTTGCAAATATTCCTTTATGCATATTTTGGTATTTATAGATCCGAATGTATCAAATGACTTTCCTGTTTTGCCGCAACTGTAAAAGGAATTTTGTAAGAAATTTTTGCTGCTTTTGGGTCTTAAACTTATCTCCAACACAAGCTGCGAAGATTCTGCCAGCACCTACGTTTCTTCGTCAATTATACAGCTTGAGTATTTTTGTATGAAATTTGCTTTTAAATTCCGAGTCCTATTTTTGGCTTGTAATTTTTTTTTGCAGAATTCCAGTTTGAAATTTTTTGAACTTTATATGTTATCAACTTTCCTATTAGCTTTAAATTTTCGCACCAAATAGTCGAAGCACTGAGAAAACTGAGCTGATTTTATACCAGATGTGTTTGGAGTTCCTTTCAATATGCCTTCAATTTTCTGGCCTTCCCAATATCATGTGGTCCTTTTTTCTTACCGAACTAGGTTTCACATCAATAGTCAAATTCTTCTGATACTGTTTGAGAACATTAGAAACGGTTTTACGGACGACATTTAATTCTGTGGCCAATTATTTGTAAGACCTTTATTTGTAAGACCTTTTTTTTAAATTTTTTAATAACTTGTAGGACGTAAATCTTTTTCGTCACTTATTTTGATGAAAATAAGGACAAATTAACATGGTTGTTATTAAAAATAATAACTGAAGTATTTTTCCATGATGACTAGATCAAAAAAAAATTTGAATATTGATTCCGAAAAAAGTTATGAGGCAAAATGTATGTTAAGAATTTTTCGATCTCACTCCTTAATACATATTTTGATCGATTTCGTTTAGGGCTTTGCATGTGCCTCGACGATTAATGATATTATTAAGGACACCGCGATATCAGGTTATGAATACATATTATACAGTTTTTTTGTTGAAACATATGCAAAATTTTAGATCTATTTAAAAATGTTATACAATTTTTGAAAATTATTATTTTATCATGCCACTTTGCTTTTAAAATGTATATTGGAAAACTTTTTCGATCGCGCTATATTTTAGTTTCATTGAAATTACGCTGTGAGTGTGCCTTGCGCAAAAGTTATATCTTAGAGCCATTCACGTTCTGTCTCCCAAAGTTTGGACACCCCCCGTAAAGCACAGTGGCTCCAAAACATTTTTTTAATAATTCTATAACCTATGAACCTTTGGAGATATCTCAACAAAATTTTACATCTTCAGAGTTGAGGTGTTTTTGAATTGATTTGGAGGAGTAGTGGGTGGCCCTCCATTTGAAGTAGGTAATTTGTTTGAAACATTGTCAAAAATTAAATTTTGATATGACAAAAAAGAAAATTTATATAGTCCTTGTAAATCTATACAAAAAATACGCGTTCATGTGTAGGTTATCTCTTTTAGTTTAAATAAATGTTTACCTCATTTTTTTCTAAATAATAATAATAATAATAATAATAATAATATAATCATATAAATATACGAATTCGTTAGAAAGTTATATTAATCTTGATAAATTTGATGTTTTCAAAAGAAATCTTAATGCAAAGTAGATCCGGAGGAATTTTAGGCAAATGTATGCCCACAATCCCTATCCAATTTTTTTTTTTTTTTTTTAAAGTTCTCAATTTGCAAATCGACTTAAAATTATTTTAATTATATATCTTCATCTGTAGGTTAAACACCCATAAAGTATTTTCTGACGAACGCCCCTTATAACTACATTGTGACCATTTCAAAGAAAAATGCAATTTTTTTAAAAATGTTTTATACAGATTAGGATTCGAGGGTCGATATAAGATTTGAAACCAAAAATTTGCATGGTCCACCCACCTCTCATATAAGGTGAAACGTCAGCAAAATTTTGTACAAATAGTTTAAGAATCAATGTAAACTCAGAAACATAAAATTGGCTTGGTCCGCCCACTTTACCGCTCACCTTCCAATATAACATAAAATTTTAAAAAATTGATGGTTGGTATATAGATTCGGCCAGGTCGAATATAACATCGCTTGTTTGGAAAGACAATGTCCTCCTCTACATCCTTCTCATTCATAGACTTCAATCCGACTCAACCAGGGATGGAAAAGTTGATACTATAGTATTTTTTTGATACTATTTAACATTCAAAAGTACCGAAGTACTCCCTGTACTTGTCAAACGATTATCTTGATATTCCACAATTCGAATAAAAAATGTGAAGGAAAGTATATTTTAGAGACATATAAGTTTTAAATAGGTTATTGTTACTTGGTGTTCACAAGTAACAATAAAATTGTAATGAACTCTATTTCTGACTGATTCCCAAACAAATACACATGTAATTAAGACAATTCAAAAAACTATATAGGGCAACCAAATTTCATTATAGAACCATTTCTGTACCATTTAGCTAAAAATATAAACTACATAATTTAATTTTATTACTTTTCGGTAGATTATTTAGATTTTAAATTGAGCTGTAAACTCTAAAAGATATGTACCATCATTACTAAAAAAAATGTCTGTGCTGTGTAAATCAAATTGAAATGAAAATTTTCGAAATGTCAAAAGCATTAGATAATGAATTATGTTTTAACAAAACTAAAGCTGAAGTGGTTGATTTTAATGAATTGACCATAAACGAGTTTATTTCAATAACAGGACCACATTTATTAAAATCTTCATATTTTACTATAATAATTAATACGAATAGTCATTTAATGATTTGGTATCGTAGTTAATTCTTCGTTTTATATATAACTGTCAAAAATTGTAATTTTGGTACTCTAAATGTGGAAAAAGTGCTATTTGAAATTAATTTTGATACCGAACAATATTTTAATTTTCCATCCCTGGATCCAACAAAAACACAGTTTTGGAGATTCAGATTTATTACTTTTTTTATGATATATTGGGAAAGTTTAAATTATATTTACTATTAAACTCTGGAAAAGTCCAAGAAGTCCAAAGAAAAATTCTTACTCAACAGAATCGCTAGATATTGAAACCAACTCATATATTCTATGTTGAGATCTAATTGTACGGATGAAAAAAACTAAATTTCATTATTTAGACAACTGGATTTAAGCTTAAAAAAATTTGTCGAGATTTTAAAATTTTTTAATATTTTCTCAAAAGAACAATATGAAATTCTTGTATCATATAAAGGAAATTCAGATTAATTACGATTAAATTTATAATTTTAGAAGAAAATAATAATAATTTCGAAGAAAATATTCAAATAGAAATTTTTTTATAAAATTAATATGGAGGCTTAATACCACTTTTCTATCCTCATAATACTTTAAAAAAAAAAATTAATTATCATTAACGCACACCCACTGTGCAAAATAAAAATAATCGACATAACAGCTTAAGCAGGCAGTCAGAAAAATACACATACATATAACATCAAATGCAGAAAGTCACAACAAAAAGAACACAAAAAAATGTTCTTTAAAACTTAAAGAATTTTCATTTCCAGTTGTATGATGTGCGATATATTGAAAGTAGTAGCAGTCATTTTGTAAAAATATATGTAAAAGAGTCTACAAGAAAAAGTACTAAAGACATGTTTGTGTAATTCTTTTTTTGCCAACATTTTATGGTTTGTTAATTTAAGCGAAATAAATTATTATTTGTTGTTGAATTATACAACACAAGTAGAGGAGTATGTCAGAATATTTCTTCATAAGACTTTTATGTTTTATTTTCTTTTATAATAAATTTTGTAATAATTTTTTGCGCTGCATTAGTTAGTGTAATTTTACTTATGAATTTTTTATATTTTTTTACTTGTTTTAGATGATGAGTTTGCCTTTTTTCATTTTATTGTGAAAGAAAAATTGGCTATAATTGTGGAAACATATTTCAATTTCATTTCAATTTGGTTGCCATTTTCATTTATTTTTTCTTTCATTTATCCTTTGCATTGGCTTAAAGAAATGAGCCATGAAAATAAGTTTTTTTTTTTTTTTGTTTCTATAAAAGATTTCCCAAGAATGCAAACTTGTAAAACAATTTTTGTTTTATATGAAAAAAGTCTGCTAGGGGCATATGAGTTGCAAAGAATAAAATTTATTTTGGGTTATATAAGAAATTATGAATCTAATCATCTTATTTAGAATTAATTTGAAAGCTAAAATCATCAATTGTCGAAAATTGAAATAATTTATAATATTTCAAGGAAAAGTCATTTTTAACAGACTTAAGGAAAATTCATAAAAATAAATGATATCAAAAAATTTTAATGAAAAAATTTCTGACTCAAAATAAATTTTGCTTTGAGGATTTTTTTTAGAAAGAATTAAAAACGAAATTGGCACAAACTTAAGTAGCAAAACAATTTTAGCACAAACTTTATAGTAAACATCCTTTCTTTACTTAATATAAGAAAATCTCTGTTTAAAAATATTCCTAACATAATCATAGAAACTATGTTGCCACAAACAAGCAAAGTTTTTATTCGAAATATTTCTTAGCTTAACCAAAAGTCTTTAAAATATTTCCAGCTTTAAGTAATTTCTAACTTTAAGTCTTGAAGAATGTTTATACATATATTTTAAACTCATTTACCGCTTCCTTAATAAGCTTATTTAAAAATTAAAGAATTAAGAGGCAAACAGCAACAAAAATATGAACAACAAGAACAACAGTAAACACTCTACCAAGAGAAGCTATAGAAGGGATGTATGTATTATGCATAAATTAGCGTCAAAAACATTGTTGACACAAAAAGTATTTAAATTATTTTCATTACAATAATTAAAAAGCAAAACAAGCATAAGGAAAAAAACAGACAACAAGTAACATGTAATCACATACAAGCATACACATGTTCGAAAACTTTTTGACTCCACATGAGAATAGAGAGACGTTCAGGAGATACAGATACCTTGCTACCAGGATGTAACAAAATATTGGGTGAGTTAAAACAACTATTCGTTTAGAACTAAATTAGAACTGAACAAGAACTGAACTAGAACTGAACTAGAACTGAACTAGAACTGAACTAGAACTGAACTAGAACTGAACTAGAACTGAACTAGAACTGAACTAGAACTGAACTAGAACTGAACTAGAACTGAACTAGAACTGAACTAGAACTGAACTAGAACTGAACTAGAACTGAACTAGAACTGAACTAGAACTGAACTAGAACTGAACTAGAACTGAACTAGAACTGAACTAGAACTGAACTAGAACTGAACTAGAACTGAACTAGAACTGAACTAGAACTGAACTAGAACTGAACTGAACTAGAACTAAACTAAAACTGAACAAGAACTGAACTAGAACTGAACTAGAACTGAACTAGAACTGAACTAGAACTGAACTAGAACTGAACTAGAACTGAACTAGAACTGAACTAGAACTGAACTAGAACTGAACTAGAACTGAACTAGAACTGAACTAGAACTGAACTAGAACTGAACTAGAACTGAACTAGAACTGAACTAGAACTGAACTAGAACTGAACTAGAACTGAACTAGAACTGAACTAGAACTGAACTAGAACTGAACTAGAACTGAACTAGAACTGAACTAGAACTGAACTAGAACTGAACTAGAACTGAACTAGAACTGAACTAGAACTGAACTAGAACTGAACTAGAACTGAACTGAACTAGAACTGAACTGAACTGAACTAGAACTGAACTAAAACTGAACAAGAACTGAACTAGAACTGAACTAGAACTGAACTAGAACTGAACTAGAACTGAACTAGAACTGAACTAGAACTGAACTAGAACTGAACTAGAACTGAACTAGAACTGAACTAGAACTGAACTAGAACTGAACTAGAACTGAACTAGAACTGAACTAGAACTGAACTAGAACTGAACTAGAACTGAACTAGAACTGAACTAGAACTGAACTAGAACTGAACTAGAACTGAACTAGAACTGAACTAGAACTGAACTAGAAGTGAACTAGAACTGAACTAGAACTGAACTAGAACTGAACTAGAACTGAACTAGAACTGAACTAGAACTGAACTAGAACTGAACTAGAACTGAACTAGAACTGAACTAGAACTGAACTAGAACTGAACTAGAACTGAACTAGAACTGAACTAGAACTGAACTAGAACTGAACTAGAACTGAACTAGAACTGAACTAGAACTGAACTAGAACTGAACTAGAACTGAACTAGAACTGAACTAGAACTGAACTAGAACTGAACTAGAACTGAACTAGAACTGAACTAGAACTGAACTAGAACTGAACTAGAACTGAACTAGAACTGAACTAGAACTGAACTAGAACTGAACTAGAACTGAACTAGAACTGAACTAGAACTGAACTAGAACTGAACTAGAACTGAACTAGAACTGAACTAGAACTGAACTAAAACTGAACTAGAACTGAACTAGAACTGAACTAGAACTGATCTAGGACTGATCTAGTACTGAACTAGAACTGAACTAGAACTGAACTAGAACTGAGCTAGAATTGAACTGGAACTAGATCTGAACTAGAACTGAACTAAACTAGAATCTTTTAATTCGAATGATTCAATATATTTTTTAAGCTTGAATTGTTGTATAATTGATGAATGAATTCTTCAAGGAACTAGAACTGAACTAGAATTGAACTAAAACTGAGCTAAACTAGAATCTTTCACCCACCCAATATTATATATAAAAATTATTTACTTACAATGAAAACCTCAACAATCTCTAAAGAATATTTTTTTTTTTTTATGTTGATAACAAAAATTTCCGGTAAATTTACAAGAAAAATAAAAAGTGACAAAAACAAGAACAAAAAACAAAATAAATTTATATGATAATAAACCAGTGTGTGCATATAAAATATTATACATACACATATAAAAACGTACAGCGGTACAAATGTGTACCGTTACCTACATATATATTTTCTTCCGTACACACTTACAATTAAACTTAAACAATCTAGGTGGGTGTTTACTCACTGACATGCATGTTCCACTTCATTTTATTTTTAGTGTAACTGTTTGTTCTTGCAATACACTTTCATATGCACCAAAGCTTCTTAAAAGAGAATAACTGAATACCTTAAGGGAGTATAAAGGGCACTCACTATGTGTTGTTACCCCTAAGTGTAGAGACTCTCAAATATAGTAAAAAAAAAAAATTGGTAACAACAACAATATTCTTAAAATATTTCCATAGAGTATAAAAATAAAAACAAAAAATATTATTCGTGTCACAGTTAAAGAATAGATTCAGTACAGATTGAAATTGTTTATATATAGACACACCTTTTCTTACTTTTACATTTTTATATTCATTAGTCTATCTGTATAGTAGTCCATTCAGACCAACCAACGTCTGTCTATCGTTATATTTACCCGTCTGGGGTTAAAAAGGTGACAGTGTTAAGCTTACAGCAAATGTGTGTCTAGATTTCTTCCTGCTAGAATTCATTGTAAAAATATTCACAAATATTCATTAAGTCCTTAGAGATTTTCCTTTTTTTCGTTTTGTGATACCAAGCAGCCATAACAAGTACAACAACTACAACAAAACTTTTTTAAGTGGCATTATGAAAGTAGATAGAATGTCATCATATGGTATTTAAGCAACCAACATTAAAATTATACCACAATAAAAACAGTTGGAAATAAAAAAATAGTCTAAGAAAACTACAAGAATTACATAGATATACATGCACAGATTTTGAGACACACAGTGGTCCCAAAACGAAATTTTTTGGAAATAATTCTGTAACTTTAGAACTGCTGAATGTATTTAAACAAAATTTCACGTGGACAATCCTGAGGTGTATTTCAATTGATTTGGTGGAGGACAGGTTCTTAGCGAGTCTGTGGGACGGGGGGTAGACCTCCAACGTTAGTCACCTCGGTTATGAAATTTTTTTAAAAAATCGCCAAAATTTGATTTATGATTTGACTGAAAAAAAATTTTGCCTATAGATAGTCCTTATAATTCGCTACAAAAAATATGCTTACATGTATGGGTTATATCTTTTACTTTATTTGGACCAAAGTGAAATTTTGACCCATTTTTGGACATGTTTTTTTTAAGTTTTTTGAACTTGGCTTTCATTAATTTTTTTCAAAAAGGTGTAACATTTTTTCACTTTAAAATCCATTATTTTCCTCTAAATCATAAATTTTTTTTCGTGTTTCTAAAGGAATACTTAACATAAATGCATGTAAGACAAATCCGAGGGCAGTTGGGGTAACAGTCTCCCCGCTAGCCCTATCAGAATTTCGTTAATTTTTATTTCTGTGTTTTTAGTTTTTTGTGGAGCACAAAAATGTCAAAGCTGATATTAAAATAAAAATACCTTGGAAACTTACCTCCATATGTTAGCTGAACACACAAAAAATATTTAATAAGCAACGCCTTCTATAACGACAGGGTGACCATTTTATTGAAAAAAGTCAATTTTTGAAGCAAGTTTTCCCCGATCTGGAATTTTGGGTGTTTCAAGTAAGAAAATGGGAATCTATTTATTTTCTTCTTTTAGTGACAAATTTGTTTATATTATACTAAAATTTAACAATGAAAGCTTAATTAATGTATTTTTTATTTAAGTTCAAATACAGTGAAAGCTCCCATAGGCGGACAGCGATCGTCACGCACATTTTGTCCGTTATCGGGAGATGTCCGTCTATGGGATATGGTACATAATTTTTGTTTTATAAGGGGTAATTCAGTACTATATCTTTTTATTTCAACATCCAAGATTGATTGTAATGAATTAACTTATAAATATACATATTCTTATTTATACATATGTATTGTCAATTCAACTACATTTATAAAAAAAATTCCATGCTCATATCTTCAAAAATTATATCAATATTGACAAAAGTCTAAAGATCGTAACATTAACTTCATAAACGAAACAGTCATAAAATATTTTCCATTTAAGAAACATTTTATGATACATCTATTTCTGCATTAAGTTAACGTTTGAAATATTTTACTTAATACTCAATTTTAAAGCAAAAAAACTAAAAATTGTGTTTTTTTTTTTTGCTTCTGCGACAATAAATTATGATTTCATGAAATTTTATCGAATTTATGGTTACATTTCGCTTCTCTTCGTTTTCATTTTTCGTACGCGAAAAAAATCATCTCTTAATTGGCTAAGCGTCAGACTTCTTTCAACATCATTTTTACTAATGATTTTTCCACGAAATTTTAAAAATTAAAAGCATGTTGAGGACAAGTTTGACAACAAAGTCATCTACATATGTTGGCATTTAAAAAGAACTTCGGAAAATTATGTTGGTGGCCTGGCCTCGATCTTAAGCAGCACCCAATTACTTTTTTTATATGACTCTGCACAACAAGAGCAGAATTTCTATGCCCTTTGTTCGAAAAAGTTGTAAAGATTTTTAGGAATCTGCCGCCATTGCATTGTACGAAAAATCATGGACCTATCATCGAGACTGTCTTCAGGATATAGATAACTGGGACAGCATCTATTTTTAGGGATAAAGTTTTAATTTTCTTTTTTCTAGTATGAAGAATTTTTAATGAAGTGTAAAAGTTTAAATTAAATTAAAAAACTATTTTTTGCTCAAAACCCGCAAAAAGTTAACTAAAAATAGTAAAAAAAAAAATAAAAAAAAAAATTGTTAACTAAGAATAGTAAACTATTTAATTTCAAAAAATGTAAGTAAATATGAAATTTGAATGCAAACACGGACAAAAATGATAATAAGTAGCATCTTATTATAAAATATTCGGTACATTTCTTTTACGGTTTATGATTTTTGTCCGCCTAAGAGAGATGTTTTCTCTAAAAACAGGTGTCCGCGTCCGCCCATGAGGGCGTCCGCCTAGCGGAGATTAATTTATTCTAAAAATGCTACCTAAACCATGGGACCTAAAAGATTGTCCGCCTACCGGAGATGTCCGTCTATGGGAGCTGTCCGTTAAGGGAGCTTTTACTGTATATGTTTTGAGAAATTCTATTTTTAATGGACTGGAACTAAAAAGTTCCAACAAGTTCCAATTTAATATGCTTTTTAAATAAAAGGTTATCTATAAAATAATATTTGAGAATATGGGCTGCAACTTTTTGCGATCTTTTGCAAATATAAATATTAAAATATTGAGTTCAGAGCGTTTTCGAATGATATATAGATGGACGGAAGAACTTTAATATTCTGCCAAAGAAAAAATTTTGAATTCTACACACAGAAAAAAGATTTGATATAAAATGGTTACAAGTATATAAATTTAATAAAAATGACTAATATATTATTGCAATTATTAAAAAAACATAATTCCAACAGGTTTTTTATATTTATAAAAATTTAACAATTATTGTGTTGGAATTGGGATTATTACAAAAGTAAATTTAATTAGAATAATTAATATGTATTTTCCTATTGTTAGTTTAACTCATTTGATCCTCACAAATGAATTTAGTACTACAAATTAGCATCTCTAACCATTTAATTTATAAAGTGAAATAAATTTATGATTAAAAAGCAAAAAAAAATAAATTCGGTGTTTATAATATTTTTTTTTTTTTATATTAATATTTTATTGACATTCTAAAAATATTTTCTTCTAAATAAAACTTTTTAGCTAATATTTTAAAATTTTTAATTATAAAGCCATACATTTTTAAATTATAATTAAAATATATGTATATTGGCACATGCCAATTAACGTGGGAGTTTTAGTTGTAAGTATATTTTAATCCTCTAAATAACATGCTAACAAAGATAAAATCCTCTCATGTTTTATAGTTAACCAGTCCTTCGACAGCAACATTAACATCTGATGTATCGATGTCAATAGCGGATAATTATCAACGGAATATCATTAAAATCAATTAGAATGACAACCTACGAAAGGTAAGGAAGTAAAATCGTTAAAAATATCTCTTACATAGATTTCCTTTTAAAGTTGGTATCATATTGTTTAATCTATGAAAGTCGCTTGAAAATAATTAAACTAATCTCGGATGTAAATTTTTAAGTAGTAGCTGTATACTTCATGGATACATCATCTTGCTTGCCGGTCTATGATTGTCATTATTCCATAATATGTTCAAATCAAAGGTAAAAAACGAATGACTAAACTTACTGTCAATATTCCTTTGATATAATTTATTTACCATTTCTTTTTAGATGATTTAATCACTTTATCTTCTGTTAAAAATTCCACCGTGCAAACCAACACTTCACTGTTTACAATTATGTATAAAACTGCATTGAAAAACATCAATTTCTTATCAGGATTGGCCGGAGACCTTATCGAATCTATTCTTAAGTATATTTATGTATGTATTTAGTTTTTCATGATATTTGTTGTATTTGGGTTTTTATCTTTAATAAAATTAATTTGAAAAAAGGTTAAAAAATTTACTAATCATTCACAATAGTATTATAGATATTTTTACTACTAGCACTGAATTGTTTTTCAAGTCAGTTGCGTGTATCGAATACATGCAGTAATAGCAACCGAATTGCGAGTTAGTTGTTGGAACCGACCAAATTCGATTGGCAATAAATTCGGTTGCCACAACGAATCTGTTTTCTCTGTGTAAAAATTAATTCCTTTCATTAAAATGATATCACATTTTCCTGAAGTAAATGCTATTTTCAAACTATTTTACCCAATCTACAAACATTATTATTCGGCCAAAAAAAAAATCGTATAATTTTAAAAATGAATGTTTTTATTTACTAACAAATAGAAAAATAAACTTGAACATTAAAGTGCTTCCTGAATTAAGCATAATTTTCATTTTCCATTAAACTCCAATGTAAAGAAGGATGGACGAAAATTACCATTATGCCAATAAAAATCTTAGAATACTAAAAACTATAATAATTATTATTTTTATTATATATATTTTTTTTTTTTCATAAAATATTGATATCACCTTTCCCTGAATTGAGCTCTATTTACAATCCTTTTTACCACAATGTGCAGCACTAAATATGTGGTTACGTATCAGTTTCCAATATGCCATTTATATACACCGAACAACCTATGCTTTCAGTGGTTAGTAGTTACTAAATCAGGGGTTCTCACAAGACCTCGCTTCGCGACCCCCTTTTGACATTGCAATGGAAGCGCGACCCACTACAATTTTGACTAATTTAAAAATCAGAAAAAATCTAAGATAAAGTAATTTTAAAAAATAATATTAATAATTTCGACATTGTTTTCCTTGAATATTAAGAGACTTTTTCGTATAATTAATCTAATATTATTCTCTGCGTCCACAAAAGATCGAATCTCTGTTTTGAGGGACAAAAGAGTAAAAAAATATATTTTTACATAAAAATTTATGTTGAAGAGAAATTGTTTAATATTTTTAGGGCTTAGGAGCCAACAAGCGGATAAGCTTTCCTATATTTCAACTACAAAATGCTTTTAAATCTGTTGATTCAAAATTAAATTCAACGAATTTCAACTCTTTTTGAAATTAATCTGGAACTTTCTTAATACTTATGTACATTGAAAGGACTTTTTGTTTTTAAATTACAAAGTTGTTTAAATAAATTTACTTTATATATCCGGGAAATTTATCGATAAATTAAAAGATTTATATACTGAAAACGATGTTATTAAAAGTTCTTGGCATATTATTGTGTGTGTGTGTGACATATTTTTATAAAATAAAAGTAGAATTTCATGTGAAAAAAAAAAACTATAGTTTCATCAAATTTAAGTGAAGTACATATTTATCTTTTTAATTAATTGTTTACCCTGCCATATCATAAAGTTTTCTTCATACTGTGGACAGTAGTGTTCCGTAGACAAAAATTTTGTAGGAAGACCCCTCAAAAGATGCGTAAAAATTAGCTTAATATGGGAAAAATATTAAAAACATTTTTAAAATTAATCTTCATTTCTCTACCAGCGATTGAAAGTCACGGATCTAGAACATTTCGTCCAAAAATAGCATTGTGTCTTGAAATGGGTATCAAACAATTTGTAATTTTTAGCCAATTAAAAAAAAATAATAATTATTTAAAAATTGTTGGTACATAAACCGTAATTTTAGTACAACATACAAAAAAAAATCTATATTTTTCTTAACAAATTTTATTTTGTTTCCTTTATGGCTAAAATATTAAAAAAATGCATTGTAGTAATAAGTACTGTTGATAATATATGATTTTCTTAAAAAGTTTTCTAGCGAAACAAAATTCCATGGAATAAAATTTTAAAATATTTTTTCCATAACCAGCATAAAATTATGAATTTTTTTATACCCAATTCGATTAAATCTAAGCTAAACTTTTTTGACCAAAATGTATGGGACCCATGACCCAAACAAATTTTTACGCATCGTTTAAGAGGTCTTCCTACATAGAAATTTCGAAAAAGGCTTTCCCCGGGACACTCTATTGGACAGCATTACTTTCTCCGTTTGATCATTGTTGTCTTTATCAAACATAATATTTTCAATCAAATGTTCCTTCGTTAGTAGTTTCTAAAAAGAACTCATTTTAGAAAAAAAAAAACTTTACGCTTGTATTTAATTTGGATATATTTTGTAAAAAGATGTATTTCCATTTTTAATGAATCTATTAAATAAATAAAAAATTAAATAATAATAAATATTTCAATTTTTATAGTTTCATGCTTTTATTGGAATTTCCATTTGAACTTCTAAATAATATTCATATTAAAAAATTGTCTGTTTAAGAATATTTTTCAAAAACTCTTCGCGACCCCCCACGAATGTCCTTACGGACCCCTTGTGGGTCGCGGACCCCCATTTGAGAACCGTTGTACTAAATTCTCGGTTAAAGCTGAAAAATAACTTTCAAAGTCCTTCAAATAAGATGCTATTTTCTTGTCCTCCTCTATCAATATGAATAATTTTTATAATACAAAAGATGAAAAGATTTACTGCCACTACGTGATTGTTATATACAAAAATTCATCTTTTTCCCCAAAAACTTAAGCAAATAAAATGAAAATGATGACAAAGACAAAGAGAACCTTATCATCAATAACATAATGATGAAGATTAAACTAAAGAAAAATAATAATATATGTATGTTAACCTAGGTGAATTTTCTATATACATTTATTCCCAGACTACTTAACATTTATTAATTTTAATATTATCCATATACCAAGCAACTAGATAATTGTATGTCTAACATGAGTGTACGTATAAGCTTGACAAATATTTATTGAAATTATTTGGTATTTTAGAAATACTTTTCTTTGCTTCTCCAAATTGTTGAGCAAAAATACTTTTGGAAGAAAACAATTTTGTTGTAAATTTTCATAGGTTTTTACTCCTTCTTATACTTTTTTTAAAAATTCATAGATAAATATAAAAGGCGTATGTCTGATAATGATTACTAAAGTAAAGCGTAAAAAAAGAGATTTATTTCATTTTTCTTATTACTGAAAAAAGAAAAAAAAAAATAAAAGAAACTTAAATGAAAGTAATATTGTCAAGAGACTAAAATTAAAATTGATGAATATTTTCTTCCTTAATACTTAAGAATTTTTTCGATTTCATTTTCAATTTGTTTGATTTCAAGGTAACAATTGAGGGTGGGATGTATAATGGTTTTGTAATCGTATTATAGAAAAGTTAAAATGTAAAAAAAAAAAAATCTAGAAAAAGTATTTATGGCAAATATTTAATTTATTCGGTAACTTGAGCTTACAAAAAAAAAAAAAAAGGAAAGAAAAAACACTTGTTAACATCCTTTTTTAATATTGATCTTTTTATGCTTATGCAGATATTTTTACTTTCATTCCATCTTTTTTTTTTTTTTTTTGTGACAATGTCAAATTGTACATTGCAGGCTCAAATTTTATTATGTTTAAAGTTTTGAATTTTATGTACATTTTAAAAATTTTAATGAAAATTTATTATTTCTATAGAAAATGAAACTGATATGAAGGCGTATGATTTTTTATTGTAAATTATATCAAATATTAAGTATACGTCAAGTATAACATTGTTGGTCATTTGGTAGGTTGTAGGTTAACCATTTAAAGATGTAACCATAAAGGAATAAGTATAAATATGAGATTTGATTTTAATTTTCCATAAAGTATGATATTACCATTTATTAAGAATTTTGTTTTTAAAATATTGTTAAAAATGTGTTTTTTTTTTTTTTTTTTTTTTAGAAGTGTTTTAAAGGTTTTTTAATCATTAAGAATTTTTAGGATATAATTTTTCTAAGTATTTCTTATTGTAACTTTGTAATTTTTATCAACTAATTAATTACTATTTATGGAAAATTAAGAGAAACTGAAATTCTGGAACCTATAACATAACATTGTGTTATCATTGGAAGGAAGTACTTAGTGGTTAAAAAGAGCTGCAGAAGTTCCTTTTTTAACCCAAGGTTGTCATTGGTATGATGTTATTCTTTTATACTTCTTGTTCAGTGCTTTTGAAGCACTTCTCTTAAAACTATGTTTATAAAATTTACAAATTTAAATTCTATTAAATAATAATAAAAGTGCTTCAGAATTTTTAAAATTTAAATTTTTTTAGAAATTATTACCATTTTTATACCCACCATCAAAAAGATGGAGAATGTCGAAAAAATCATTTAAGACCCCATAAAATATATACTTTCTGGGTCCTGGTTAAATTCTAAGTCGATATAGCTGTGTCCGTCTGTCCGTCTGTCTGTCTGTTGAAAGCAGTATAGGGTCCGAACGGGTCAACGTAGGGGGACGAAATTTGCACAAAAAATCATTTAAGACCCCATAAAATATATATTTTCTGGGTCCTGGTTAGATTCTAAGTCGATTTAGCTATGTCCGTCCGTCTGTCTGTCTATTGAAAGCAGGATAAGGCTCAAACGGGACAACGTAGCGGAACGAAATTTGGCACAAATATTTATCTTATATAAGCTTTGTTTGGTATTGAAAAAAATAGGTTAATAAACAAAAAAAGTTATGGGCTAAAAACTAGAAACACAGGGTGTCCATCTCATACTATTCTGCTGATATCTCTTAAACAAAAGCATGTACGACATCGAAATTTTGTATAAGTAGTTTGAAGGTCGATATAAAGTTGGAAACCAAAAATGGGCATGGTCCGCTTACTTTACCGCTCACCTCCCATACAAGGTGAAACTCAACGAAATTGTGTTCAAATAGTTCAAGGACCAATGTAAACTCGGAAACAAAAAATAGGCGTGGCCCACCTACCATATAACGTAAAATTTGAAAAAGTTGATGGTGGGTATATAGATTCGGCCGAGCCGAATATAACATTCACGCTTGTTTCCCGCTAAAAATTCATTTATTTTCACTTTTTTGGATGTAATTATTAAGAACTTTCAAAAAAAGTTTAAAATATGCACTTTGTTCCACCATTGAAGATGTAAAAATTTTATTTTTTTTGGAAGAACTTCATCGATTTTTGCTGGGTTTTGATTACACCTATGAAATTTGTTAAAGAACAAAATTATCTATGGAATAGAAAAAAACTAGAAGTCGATATCTCGTCTGAATCCAAAAATAAACGATTTTTTTTTTTTTTTTTTTTTTAAGAGTACATTATTTTTTTTTCTAAAACAAAATTTTACTTAAGAACGTATAATAATTATATACTTTTCTAAAAGGTATCTTTACAGTGTTGGACTCCAAATAAGCCCAAACGCTTAATAATACTAAGTACAGACCATTCCGTATTTGACCTATTTAAAATCAAAATTTCGACTTTAGTCTATATGTTATAAAATCCCAAAGGCTAATTCTGCAAACCAAATGCAGTTTCGAAAACCCTAATGTTTTCCAAAGAGTTTGCCAGTGGCTTTTTCCAAACCAGAAGTAAATGTGGACTTTATGTGCAAAATTCCAAAAAATATTTTTTTTATACGCTCCACCACCACTAATAGTGAAAGAGGGTATACTAAGTTTGTCGTTCCATGTGTAACACCAAGAAAACCTATTTTAAGACGCCATAAAGTATATATATTCTTGGTTCATGTCAAATTTTGAGTCGATTTAGCTATGTCCGCCTATTGAAAACACACTCACGTCCAAACTAATTAAGCTATTCGAATGAAAATAACCCAGGTTATTTATTGTTCCTAGGCGCAACTTAGGACAATTTTTCAATAGAAAATTAACGGATTTAAATAAAATTTAGCCAAAATATTTACCTATGTTCACTTTATAAGGAGTGAGATCGAAAAAATCTTAACACACATCATGGAAAAATACTTCAGTTATTATTTTTAATAACAACCATGTTAATTTGTCCTTATTTTCATCAAAATAAGTGACGAAAAGGATTAAATTTATAAAAAATTTCAAAAAATCCAAATAGGTCTTACAAATAATTGGCCACAGAATTAAATGTCGTCCATAAAACCGTTTCTAATGTTATTAAACAGTATCAGGAGAATTTGGCTATTGATGTGAAACCTAGTTCGGTAAGAAAAAAGGACCACATGATATTGGGAAGGCCAGAAAATTGAAGGCATATTGAAAGCAACTCCAAACACATCTGGTAGAAAATCAGCTCAGTTTTCTCACTTCTTCGACTATTTGGTGCGAAAATTTAAAGCTAATGGGAAAGTTGATAACATATAAAGTTCAAAAAATTCCAAACTGGAATTCTGCAAAAAAATTACAAGCCAAAAATAGGACTCGGAATTTAAAACCAAATTTCATACAAAAATACTCAAGCTGTATAATTGACGAAGAAACGTAGGTGCTGGCAGAATCTTCGTTGGTAGGTGCAATGTTGGAGATAAGTTTAAGACCCAAAAGCAGTAAAAATTTCTTACAAAATTCATGGTATGACAAGCTTTTTGCAGTTGCGGCAAAACAGGAAAGTCATTTGATACATTCGGATCTATAAATACCAAAATATGCATAAAGGAATATTTGCAAAAAAGACTTCTTCTTTTCTTAAGAAAGCACAACGTGTCCACATATTTTTTGACCCATTTGGTATCATGTCACTACGGTAAGAAAGCTCTGGAGTGGTACCAAATCAATAACATAGTTTTAGTACCAAGAGAGGTAAATTTTCAAAATTGTCCATAGCTTAGACCAGTGGAGAGATATTGAGCTCTTGCGAAAAGTGAATTCAAGAGCACAAAAAAGGTGTCCCAAAATACCGAAGATTTTAACAGAAGATGTGCACACTGTTCCAAAAAAGTGACTGAAGCAACTATCAAATCTCCAAAGAAGGGGTTTTTAAAAATGGTCCACAATTTTATAATTAGTAGTTAGAACCATAAAAATTATATATTTCTGTGATTTGTGCTAAATTATCAAATGATTAAAAAAATAATGAAAACTCTAAGATCAACCGTTTCCAAGTTATTGAATATTATGTATGTTAAGAATTTTTCGATCTCACTCCTTATTACTACATAAAATGGGCTAAATCGGTTCAGTAGAAGTAAAGTTATAGACAAAAATATGAACAGTTCTATGATTTCACCGCAGTCGTTTTACTTAAACATAATATAAGGAACATTATGTTATAATTTATGTATGGAGAGCATGTGTGTGTGTTCGCTTTAATATAAATACGAATCAGGTATCAAAAAAAATCAAAAAAAGTTAACTTGAATTGAAAACAATTTACACTACCAAATCATCATTAGAAGAAAGTGTATACCATTACACTATTGTGGACATCAAAAAATAAATTAGAAAGCACTATTTTATGAAAAATTATTCTGCACAAAAAGTAATAAGAACACTGTCCCAGTGGTGGAGGGTATAAAAGATTCAGCATAGCCGAATGTAGCATTTTCGCTTGTTTTTTTTTTTTGGATTTTCATTTTTTTGGGAATTATGGGATTTTTTTTTACAAAAATTTTTTATTACACTTTACCATTTCGAATCATAAAGTCAACAATCGTTGAAAACTTCGTTGAGATATCAAGATTTTGTTAAAGAACAAATATTTGTAGTTTCTTTAAAAGAAACAAAAATTTAGTAAACGATGAAAATTGTTCAATGTCAGAGGTACCCTAAACTGAAAGTTATGTGGACTCCCCTTCTAGGTCTATGTGAAATTTTATGTTCTTAAATAAAACCATCCGAGTAGAAGTTTTATTACAAAAAATTTAGAAAATTATTTATAAATTTGTTCTTATTAAATAAGAAGATATTGTTTCCTGAGGTGATTGAAGTGTTAAGTATATGGTCATGTAGCCACCAATTAACGCATACAACTTTATATTAACCTATTCATATAATAATCATTTCACATAATTTTACAAGTATCTATGTGTATGTTTGAGTACATGTCCACATAATTATTTATATTCTAATTAATAATTAAAGACAATAAATGCATTTTCAAATCAACATTTCAATCATCAATTTATATGTTGAGCATAAAAGGAGGCAAACATAAGTAAAAAGCAACATCATTCGCTGTTTACACATACATATGTATTTAGAATTGTTATACCCTTGAGTCAATCAACAACAGAAACTGTAAAAAAAAAAACACTTGTGAGTATATGCTACATTAGACTGCACCAAAATTTACCCACAGTTTACCAAAATTTTAACAGTAACTCCATCTAGAAATTTTCTCGAGGTTGCAAAAACGTATTGTCTGATATATGTGTAAGTGAAATCGAATATCGTTAGCCCGTTCCGTATCGGACTTGAAGTTTGTAGGTCTTTTTACGGATTTTAGTAAAGTTTTCCTGTTAAATACTTTGTTTTGCAACTAAATTTTAAATAATCACAATTTTCCCCAATTCTACTTAAGAGAATTTTTTTACGGAGGGTCATCCAATTTTGTTTATATTTGATACGCATATAATCTATGGAGCTATTTAAATATCTCCATTTTTTCTTTTTTTTTTTTTTTTTTGAATTTTCAAAAATTCGGGAATTTATTCACGATTTTAATTTTCAGAAAAGTAAAAAAAAATCGGAAAAGTGTGTAAATTTAAACATCAATAACTCTAAAATGTAGTAATTTGGAAATAATATTGCAATTTAAAAATGCAATTTTAGGATGCATTTTTGAAAAATGTCTACCCTTTCAATTTTAATTTTTTTTTAATATGTTAAAAAGCAATATCTTTACTATAAAATGCAAAAAGAACTGTTTTGGGACAATAAAATCTACTGTTTTTAATATTTTGTTTAAAAAATGTTCATCAATTTTTTCGTACACAAATTTAAATTTTTCAACAAATTTAGATTTTTAACTTTTTTTGATTATACTCTTTTAGGGTGATTCCATGTCAAAACGGGCAGCAATCGGATTTGACATCTCCGATTTCAATGAAATTCACTATAAGCATTGACCATTGGAAGTGTTTCCGAAAACATAAAATTTCAGACCCATGTTTCTCATCACTCCGGAAATATGACGGTTTAAAAAACGAAAAAATGTTAAAAACTTTACAAATTAATACTTATTTAACAATTAATAACTTCTTAAATATACATGGTAGATCTTTATTTGTTGCTGCAAAGACAAAGATATTACCTTCATGACGATATATACAAAGTGTTTTGCGTCAAAAGTTCAAAGGTCAAAGTTGGAGATAAAAAAAATTCAAACTATTATATCTCAAAAACCGGTATTTTAAAAATTTTTAAAAAATTATATATTGTTGCCATAACTATTCTCCATATGGATATAAAATTTCAAGTTGGAGCCTTGTTGAGTTTAGGAGTTATGGACAAAAATAAAATCCAACTATTAATAACTCCAAAGCTATAGAAAATAAAAAGTTAATTTTAGTATAATTTCAAAAACAAGGACATGGCCTTAAAAATCATATATAGTGAGTTACTTTATATCGAAAGTTCAAAGGTCAAAATAAGACTTTCAAAATATAAACCCTTATACCTCCGAAAACGGTGTTTTTAAAATGCTAAATAAAATATATAATATTAAGACAACTCTACTTCATATCTGTGCAAAATTTCATGTTGGACACTCATTTAGTTCAGAAATTATGTGACAAAATATAAAATGAAGTCAAATTTTGTATATAAAATTTTATTTTTTTATAAATATGTGCTCATAAAAAAAAAAAATAATTTCAAAATAATTTTTGTAAATATTTGAAATTTTACATACAAAAAATTAGCTTTTTTCTGTATTTTGCTTCATAACTCCTAAACCAATAGAGGCTCGAACTTGAAATTTGGCACAAATATAAAGAAGGGTTTCATTATCAATATATGTATTTTTTTAAGAATTTTAAAATACCGTTTTTTGAGATATTAAGCTTTAATCTTTATATTATCGATTTTGACCTTTGAACTTTCGAAGTATATAAATGTTTTACTTGTCGTTTTAAAGTCAATGTATTGTTCTATTAAATGAAATAAAAATAAGAATTATACAATGTATATTTTAGAAGTTATAAACAATAAAGTGTGATTACTTTTGGAAAAAATTCATCCCATTTTTGATTTTTGAAACGTCATATTTTTGGAATTTTGTAGCGAATTTCATTGACATCGGAGATATCAAATCCGAAAATGTCTGTTTTTTGTCTGTTTTGATATGGAATCACTCTTTAATAATATGTAGCTTTAAATTTTTATAACTCCTTAAGTATACGTCAGATTTTATTGATTTAAAAACTAGTATAAAATTTATTTCAATAAATATTGTATGAATCAAAAATAATTTTTTTGCTTAATATTGTTTATTATATAAAACATTAGCACTTAATCTGGGACAAATAGGTTTTCTACCGCAAATAACAAATTATGAAATATTATTATTAAAATTAATTTTAAAATAAGCTCACAAAAATTAAAAAATACAAAAATTTAAAAAAAAATAAAAATAATTCTTGTATGAAAAAATTTTATGAAATATTTTCAAAAATTTTTTTAAAATAGTGAACCATTTTGTCCCAGAACAATTTATATTGCAATTTTTAGCAAACAAAATAATATTTTTTATATCAGAAGAGGAAAAAAATTTAAAGATAGAAATTTTTCAAAAATACATACTAAAATTGCATTTGCATTATGAATGCATTTTAAATGACATATTCTTCTTAAATATGCAATTTAAATCATTAAAAAACGTTAACAACTTTTAGAGATATTGGTGTTTAAAGTTAGACACTTTTGCGATTTTTTTGACTTTTCGAAAAATCAAAATCGCGAATAAATTCGCGAATTTTTTAGAATTAAAAAAAAAATAAAAATGGAGATATTTAATGGGTATGCGTATGCCAAATATTATTATAATCGGAAGACATATAAAATATTCTTGGGCGTTCTTTCATGGAATGGACGATATATATTTATAATAATTTTGTGCACATTAGTGGCCTAACAATATTATTAATTCATAAATTAATGTTAAACTTAAAACAAGATGATGATGAAGAATGAAATTTTAAAATATACTTTCCAAAGGAGTTGAAAGGAAATTAAAGATAGAAAAGAGTTAGAGGGAGTAAAATAACTAAAAAGGAACAGGAAATGAAAAGAGTCACAGAGTAATAACAATCACGTTATAGTTGTTTAATGATACGAAATGGACAGTTAAATTAATAGTTTGAAAACATGCAATAGACATATACACACACACTTATTTATCCGTTTATATTGTACATAAATACAGTTTTATTGGCACACACATACGTACGTATAAGTTTATGCCTATAAACATGGATATGAGTGCAAATGAATGAACATTGAACAATTATAGATATTATTGTAATTATTATTGTTGCTGCTATTGAAGTATTGTTGTTGTTGTTTTTTTTTAGTTGTTTTTGTTCAATTAAAGGTTATCAATTACACAACACGGACAAGAACAATTGAAATGTGTAAAATAGTTATAAACGTTAATATACATATGCGTGTATGAGTGATGTTGAATGATTATGAGGAAGAATATAAACACAGAACTTATACAGAGAGTGATCATATTAATTAGAACCATATTTTTCTTTAAATATTTTACAAACAAGTTCTTTGTCTAGCTTAATGATTTAAGCTGGGAACGATGATAAATTAACCACTAAAAAATATTGCAATTTAAGTTATAAAGAAGTTTATTATTATTTTAAGCATATATTTCTTTGACCATCTTCTGTTCACGATTAACGCGTACATGTATTTAATTTTCAGCAAAATATTAGATCAATCAATTGAATTTTAAGTGTGACACGTCGTAGAGTAATTAATTATTGAAAGATAATAATAATGGATAAGTTATGTTTTGTTATGTTTCTTATCCAAGTCAAACACACAAATACACACTTACGTACATACAATAAAAACAAAATCATTTAGGGAATTGCAAAGATTTCAAATGGAAATATTAAATTGATTGAAAATATTTCAATAAAAGGAAATTTTCTTATGAAATTAATAAGTAAATAATGAGTGGCATATAAAGTGGTCATATTTTAGCTGTCAGTTTTTCGTTCTAAAAATGTATAAGAAAATAATTTTGTTAATTTAAATTTATTGTTTTTTGTTGGAAAGTAAATCTTAATTTTCTTTAAAAGTTATGTTAGGCAAACAAATCAGGATCTAAATGAATATTTCCATATCAAAACGTACAAAAAGTAGACATTTTCGGATTTGATACCGTTATTATCTATTGCAAGTATTGTTCAAATTACAAGCATTCACACTAAATATCCTTTCCGGTTCAAAAAAAAAACGAATTTTTTCCAAATGTATACATACTTTATTGCTCATAACTTCTAAACTATGCATTGGAAAATTCTAATTTAACAGGTCAACACTAAACAAAAGATATCTTAAAAAGCATGTTGCAGATATTGTGGGTATAGTCATCCCAATCCCCAGGAACTTTTCGGTTATTTTCCATCACGTCACATTTTTATCCCATTGAGAATTAAAAAAAAATATCTATATTAAAAACGTTTATGTTTCAATCAAAATATTACATATACACTGCTTGTTTGATACATTTTGTATGACATTTTAAGTTAATTGTGAATATTTTCAAATCATTGACCTATTTTTGTTTTTGTTGTTCCATTTGTTTCTCAATAGCTTCGAAACTATTAAGCTGCTTAAAAATTGGTATGAATGTATGTAATTTAAATCAGCATCGCTATTAATTGTAAAAATGAAGTCACTTAAGTCTTCTATATTTTTTTTTTTAACATTCAAAACAACTTTTCACAGTGAGGTATTATGAAAATAAAAATTTAAATAAATCTGTAATTTGTAATCGGTTTGTTTGATTTTCACCTAAGCTTAGCAGGAGTTTAAGTTTGGAAGATTCTTCAGGAGCAGAGATACTAAGGCTTAAACTGGGCTGCATTTAATATAGAAAATTTCTTCTCGATTATAAAACTTCTCATCTGATTTCAAAGACTTTTATATAAATTTTCTTAAAGTTCTTAATAAATTTAAAATAACACTTATAGTTTTTTAGTTATTTGTGCTCGAAATTTTAATAATGCCAATTCTGTAAAATCTTATTTGGTTCAAAAAATAGATATTAGAAAGCAAATATTTGTCGCAATTATATACAAGAACAAAATCCAACAATATACAAGAACATAACATATTACGTACCAATTAAAATTCTGACCTTTCTCTGAAAAAATGAAGTCTCAAGGTTAAAATAGATAATAAGATATATATTATTGTTATTATTGTCATTTATAGAGGCCTCACGCAAAGAAAAATATGTTTCGTAATTATAGTATAATGGAATACTATCATGTTATGATTGTTTGTAAATTCTATTATGTTTGGACGCAGCACAATATAACGGTTGCGCTGGAACCATATGGGTTCATTGTTTATATATGAGCTTGATTTTATAATATATATAACAATAATAAGGTTAATTCACAATAAATATATGATTAAGCTTAATCATATTATGGTTGTACATGGGATTGATTTCAAGTATAAAATAATATGATTTAGATACAAAAAAAATGGTATCAGTTCATCTTGATTTAATGCATACAACAATAATTTAAAAAAATTAGAGTGAAACATATTGTTGTCAATGATGTTACATGTTACGTATCTATATATATAAAAATTAATGTGTGTTTGTTTGTATGTTTGTATGTATGTATGTTTGTTTGAAGTATATAGACGCCTAAACGGCTTAACCGATTTTCTTGAAATTTTCACAGTGGAAGGAAAAATAGGCTACTTTTTATTTTTAAATTCCATAAATAACTATTAAAAGTAGTATATCTCGGAAATTGGTAATACTAGAGTCCTCAAATTTTGCACGAACAACTTTGACACCTATATGAACATTCTGCAAAAAATAGACGAACTAGCAATAGGCACATCCCACGTCTAATATTGCTTGCCAATACCAAATGCCGTAAATTTAGGAAACTATAACAGTTACATTTCCCAAATTTTGTACAAAGTGTCAATGTGAACATTTTGTGCAAAAATGGGCGGAAAAGAAATAGTGGGCGTGTCATCTCTCATATAAAGTTAATACCAAAATTTTTATATCTGGGAAACTATAAAAGTTAGAGAGCTCAAATTTTTTACGACTAGCACTAGCTTCAATATGAAAAAATTGGTACACTAGCAATATTAGGCGTGGCACCTCCCATTTAAAGAAAATATTAAATTATCATATCTGAGAAAATATAACAGTTAGATTTCTAAAATTTTGTCGGAGCCACTTTGGTATCAATATTAATATTTAAGAAAAATATGGGCGGACTAGAAGTAGGGGGCATGGTACCTCCCATATGAATTAAATGCAAAAATTCGTATATCTGAGAAACTATTGGAGTTGGAATGCTCAAACTTTGCAAAAAGAATTTTGACATCCATGAAAACATTTGTCTAATAAATTAGCGGATTATGCGGGTATGGTCCCTCCCATAAAAATTAAATACAAAAATTAGTATATTTCTTTAATCCTTTAATTACTATGTATTTCATTTCGGAGGGTGGCGAAGCACACCGGGTAATAGCTAGTAATTTGTAATAAAATATTTATATCCAATATCTAGTCCTTCCTAAAAAGTGATTTTAACTTAAGTTAATTTTACATCGAAAATTGATTTTACTATTTAAAAATTTGATTAGTAATTCGAAATATGTGGAGTTGATTTTTGAGGTTAAGAACATAATTTTTGATCCATACAATTGTAAGTCCTTAAAATATTTTAACGCCATCTAAATTTTAGTATTAAGCAAATAAAATACTTTCATTTGACATCAATAGTTGTCGGCAAGCAAAATTAGTTTGGGGATGAATGCCACTGTAGCCGATGTAACTGACGTTTCTTTAATTTTTTATTTATTATTATTTTTTTTTTTTTTTTTTTTTTTTTCATAATATCAATTTTAATCATTAAACACTTCGTCTTTAAAATTCTGCCACTAAAATTAAATTCACTGAATGGCGCAAATTTTCCATCAAATAAACTCCAAAATTACAAAAATCATAAATTTTCGATTTCATTTTTTATCACCGTATAACTTTTCAGCGGATAGTAAACCGTATACTTTTTATACAGCAAATTAATTTCCTAGGTCTTTGCTTTCGACATATTTTATAGCCTCAAATGCCTATATTTCAGTGAAATTTTACTCGAATGATTTAAAATTTATTTTTTTTTCAGTTACTGTGTAAGATTTACAAAAACCCATCAACACTTTTTCTAATTTAAAAACAAATTTTAGCAATACAACACATTAAAAGTTGGTTTCAAACAATTTCAAAATTTTTTGATTTTCCTTTAAATAGGTGGGAGTTTTAGGCATACTAAATAGCACTCCCTTTTATTAAAACATAACTCAAACATCAAATCGAAAAAAATATATATATATATTAAGGCGACTCATTCAAAAAAGTGACTTTGTTACCCCTCTCAAAATTTGCCTTGATATGTTTTATGATGCTCCCCAAAATATTTCGGTTCTAGTGCTGACCGTTCGTGAGCTGGACCATTTTTCAAAAAGTTCTTTTTTACAGTTTTTTGAACTTTTTTGTATTTTCTCCCAAAGCAACATATTGAAAATGTGGTATCATTTAAAAGCTATTTGGAAGGTTCTTCCATTGGTATATAAAACATATCCAAGACTGACCTCAATATTTTTTTATTCCATGAAACATCCTATTTTTTAAGGTTTTTTTCACAACATTGTTTGTTACTTTTATTGAAAATTGAAATTAATACATTTCTACTTGATTTTGGACATGAGTTTTTGGTATCTGTTTAATATTTGTTTTAAAATTCCTTAAATTTCGTGGTTTATCAGACAAACAATCTGATATAAAATTTTATAAAAACATGGCCAATATGGGTATCAAAATTCTTCATTTGATAAGAACTAACTATTTAAATGAACACATTATCGGAAATTACAAAAATGTTCAAATAGAAACAAAAAACATCAACAGAAAATGTAAAAACTAAAGTAATGGTTTTATAAAAATGTTATTGTGATTAAATTTATGCGCAAAACTTGTGCGATTTAACGATACAGCCTGTTCAATCTTAACTGAGTTATTTAAAGAGTCATAACTAATATTTTACCTGTTATTTGAATAATTTCATTAGAATCATGGGTCTCTTTCAAAGACTGCTGGGAATAAATCCGCAATTTATTATATTGTATAACGTTTTACAGTCAATAAACGTTTTCAATACATAAAATTGTCATATTTTTAGTCCTTTACGGATTTTTGCATTCACTGTTAATGTTATTTATTGATTTCATTCTAATTATTGAAATTTTTCTAAATATTTTAATTCCAATAGGTAACTCTTATCAAAAGAAGATTTTTGATACCCATATTGACTATGTTTATGTAAAATTTTAAATCAGTTTGATTGTCTGATAAACCACGAAATTGAAAAAATTTTGAAATAAATTATTTCAATTTCATGCCTAAAAGCAAGTAAAAATTTATAAATAAGAATTTTTATTACAAATAACAAACTATATTTTGAAAAAACCTTAAAAATAGGATGTTTCGTGGAATTAAAAAATATTGAGGTCAATCTTGGATGTGTTTTATATACCAATGGACACGCCTTCCAAATACCTTTTAAATGATACCACATTTTATATCTGTTCCTAAGGGACAAAATACAAAAAAAAATAAAAAAAATGAAAAAAATACCTTTTTGAAAATTGGTCCAGCTCACGAACGGTCAGCAGTAGAACCAAAATAGTTTGGGGAATATCATAAAACATATCAAGGTAAATTTTGAAGGAGGTAACAAAACCACCTTTTTTCTTTCCATAGGGAGTGAGTCGCCTTAATATATATACTTATATAAAAAAAACAAATCACCAGCAATAATCTTAATAAAAATAAAAAAAAAAATTAGAGAAATTAGTATTTGTATAAAACAACTAAGAATAAATAATTGAATTAACTGACAAGTTCTCAAGATAAATTGCTACCAGGTAATTGTTTAGTAACTAGTAACTTTATAATTGTTACTTTTATATAAGTAATATTTTCAATATCAAATTTCTTTAGAATTTAAAAAAATAATCCAATTTCCCTCTATCAACATCTCAACTAATAAAGATAATTTACTTTATTCATTTTGATCCCATCAACAACAGCGTCATTTCTAATGATAATCATTTGCTACCTGAACTAATTAATACAGTTAGTTAACTGGGCATCATTTAACCTTTTTCATTTTCGACAGTAATTCTACTACACTCTAGACGAAATTTAATTAAAAGAAATAATTTCTTATCAAAAAAGTAGACATAAATCTTGAGATTTATGAAACAGGCAAATTATAAAATAATGTCATGGCGAAAGAAACAAGAGGTGATTTGTTTACTGGTTCTGCTAATAAAAAATAAAGGACATAACAAACATTATGACAAAATAAAATTTACAGTTCATTTAATTTGAAAAATAAGCAGATTAGTTGATACAAATGACAAAATAGTTACAAACAAACGAATATATAAAATAATAAATTGTAACGCGTTTATAGCTTGAAGCATAACAAGCGTTTAAATATAAAGATTAATACATAACTCAAACCAATTATAAGTAATAAAAGAGGACAGACAGACAGACAGATAAATAAACAGTGGGGTTAAATTGAGAAAAAATAAATGTGTATTTAGGTGTTTATAATATTGAACATTAAGGACAGTTGGTAAAAAATGCAGGCATTTAATCCGTATGTACGGAAAGATTCATGTTTGCATCTTTGGGAACCTGATTAAAAACAATTTCAGCTATTGAAACCAACTAACCATAATAATTTTTTTCATCAGAAAATCCCACCGTAAATCCTTATAAACAAATAATAACACAGATCAACAAAATCACAAAAAAAAAATCATATCCAGAATAATTCTGCAATATTATTATTCTTTAGGCTTAATATAGTGTAGAAAGTAAATTTTTTTTTCCATCACGTCACATTTTTAACCCATTGAGTACCAAAGAACATCTGCTTCCTTGAGGAGTTTTTAGGTTATTAAGTTTTCTAAGTAACAGATAGATCTCGCCTATAAAACCTGGGTAACTAACAAATTAGTTAATTAGACATGAGGCTTCAAAAATCTAACTTATCACACATAGCCCCTAGAAGTCTTTAAAATTTTAAAAATCAATAATTACTTAAGTTTTATAAAACGTTGGAAAAATTAGGGGTGTAGAGGGGAAATTTGTTTCTGATATAATTAAAACAAGATCTTAAAAATGGTAAAAAAAAAAAAATAATAATAAATCGCATTGACAGAAAATGCGTAGACGCAAAGTCTACGCATTTTTTTTTTTTTTTTAAATTACTGGTCGGATTACATTAAAATGTATGGAAGAGTTATAGAGAAGGACCTAAGCCTTCAGAAAAATCATCTCGTCAACTTTGACATACTGTAGCTTATCTCGCGTTATTACAGGTTGACTACAAGATGAATTTTCTAAAAGCTTAGGTCATCCTCTACAACTCTTCCATACATTTTAATTTAATCCGACCAGTAGTTAAGGATATATTTTTTACCAAAAAATTTGCGTTTGACCACACAGTGAGACGACAAGAGTTTTAAATAAATAAAAATTCAAGTTTTAATAACAAAGTTAAAAAAAAAACGAGAAAGAAGGATATAGTAATAGAAGACCGACCATATGATACCCTACACTATTGTGTATGAGAATAAAAATTCGGGAAGAAAACTTATACGTAAAATAAAATATACAAATACAGAATAATGCGTTAATACTAACATCTATATGATTTTATGCACATTAGGGCGAATTCCGGAAGTGGGTTTTTAATGGAATATATGGCAAATTATGGACCGATTCTAATAAAATTTGGAAATGTTGTTCCTCTTTATATGAAATTTGACACAAAGATTAACACTTTTACAAATCTTCTTTGCACTGAATTTGATTGAAATATTGCTATATATAAGACATTTATTACTACTAAACTCATATTCCAAGAAAACATTTGTATATTGGGTAAGTGAAATAATGGACAGATCATAAACAATTTCAATAGTCCTTGTCCTTGTGTCAAAATAACGATTCATGCCATCATCAAGAGGTTTACATGGAAAGCCAGCCAGCCAGCCAGACGGACGGACGGACATCGTTTAATCGACTCAGAAAATGATTCGCAATCGATTTGTATACTTTAAGGTAGAGATACAATGAGTTTTTTTATGTGTTACAAACATCAGCACAATCGCATTATACCTCAAGCGACCATGGTGGTGTAGAGTATAATTATAAAAAAAAATATATCATGAATAATTTTGTTTAATTCTTTCTCCTTAGACTAAATCCCATCACAGTTTTAACCCACTGATGATCAAATGAAATATGTACCTCTAAGAAATTTTTAGTTTTCAGGTTAAAGAGAAGGAATAATGTAACCAAACATGCCTTCCATAGCACCCAAAATTCTTTACAATTGCTAAAATCATGAAAAATATAAAAAAACTAAGCGAAGAACACTGGAAGCTTTTACACCAAAAGGCAATTACTGAGACAGTTTTTATATCAAGTCATATGGAATCATATTTTGGTTACAGATAAATGCTGCTTCTTAACATGAAAAAAAATGAAAAATAGTAAATCCTAATTTAAGAAAAAAACATGCAAACATTTTTCAATGAAGTTGAAAAAAACTTTTAAAATTGTGATGTCATGGAAATGTTAAATATTCTACACTAAGGAATTAAAGTCCGAACAAACCAAGAAACGATACAGTATCACTAATGATATCATAATTCTAAAATTATATGATAAAATATCGAAATTATTTTTTCTTTAGAAAAAAACTTCAAATATTTTCAGGAAAATAAAATAAAATTGAAAATATTTTTATTAGAATAATATTTTATGTTATGCATTATATGGAAATTAAATTTTTACAGCTAAATTTATTGGAATCACATAAAATAAAAGAGGATAAGATAAAGAGTCCAATATCAGCACGGATTTAAAATGGAATTGTCTTCGGATTACAAAAGTATGTAAAATGATTTGGAGCAGGATAAACTTCAGTTTATTATGGTTATTTTATTAATTTTTGATAAAATATTTAGAATATTACATCTTTGCATATATGTATAAATATTTTGCAATGTATTGCTAAATTATCGCGCTGCTTAAATTTATCGATATCATTACCAATATCGTTATTTTCAAAAATTATGATATCATTCTCGGGCTTCCATATCACCGAAATGATATCGTAATGATATCATTACGATATCATTTGGTTTGTTGGGGTTAAGCCGAATTATTCACGAAATATTTTTCTTATAATTTTTTTGTTATTTAAACTTGGATTTTTATTTTATTTTTCATACTTTCGATGGCTACGCATTTTCTGTCAGTACGATTTTAAATATTTTTACCATTTTTGAGATCTACGGTCTTTTGTTTGTTATATCAAATTCCCCTCTAAAATCACTCCTTTCACTTAATTTATCAATGGCATAAGGACTGCGCACGAAAAAATTCGTGCATGCTCTTGGGCTTATAACTTTTGATGTGGTAAAAATTAATAATTCTGTTAACTGGTTTGTATTTGCCATTATGCTCAATTGCCATGTCCTAAATTTCATGGTAATAGCAAAATTGGTTTTTCTTAAAATGGAAGTTTAACAAAAAACTCCAAAACACATAATTCAAATTTTTCATGAAATCTTGCATTGGTCATATAAAATAATTGCAAGGAAGGCTGTTGTGCCGCAAAATACAGTTTCTTGGATCATAATATTATACAAAGAAGTCATGATCACTGAATGGTAACTTGTATTGGAAGACAAATAGTATCTTCAGGCTTTAGGACTCAGGCAAAATAAAAAGGATTTTGAGAGACAATCATCTCATCTCTGGAAGAAAAGTGTTACAAAAAGTTAATTGCCTTGAATCTTTATCAGAAAATTTGAAAGGAAGTCTAGCCTGAAAGTAAAAAATAACATGAAAGTAGTTCGGATGAATTTTTTCAGAAATTTTATTTCTGTATAGTAGACGATGAAACGTACGTAGAAGGTGACTTTTTTCAACTTTCTAGCCAGGAATTCTATGTCGCAGATGCTAGAGGGATTATGGCAGAAAAATTTCTTGTATCAAAAAAATCAAAATTCCCAAGAAATTTTTTGATTTGGGAAGTAATATGCATAAGCAGGAATGAAGCACTTCATTCTTAAAAAACGGTTGCATTAACACAGAAATATACGTGAATGAGTGCCTTTGGAAAAGACTTGTCCCTTTCCTAATAAAATGCATTGTATCCACTATTTTCTGGCATGTTTCTATTTCTTCTCATTATAACAACAAAACAATGGAGTTGTAACAAAGAAATTGTAAGAGTTTGTACCGATAGAGGCTAATCCATCAAATTGTCTGAAACTCTGTGCAATTGAAAGATATTAGACTCTAGTAAAAAATAATTTAAAGGACATTAAAAGCTCAGCATAAAATGAAACAGGGTTTAAAAATAAGTGGACTTACTCGCTACCGAAATACAATAAAACCTTTAATTAGAATAATTCCGGAAAAGATCAGATATTTCCTTAGAAACCAACAGGAACGAATTTATTTTTATATATTTAGAACTTGAACATAATAGTCATTTATAAAAATATCATTTTAAAAAAATTCGCCCACTGGTTTAGTTTCTATAAGCAGATTTGCATGCACGGATTTTTTCGTGCGCAGTCCTTAGAAAGAAATATGTCAAATTATTTTTAATTCAAATTATTAACTAACTTTATATTGGAATTCCATTATATTATTTATTTATATAATTAATTTTCTAATTGATTTTCTAATCTAAAGAAAAATACTACATTTCTCTATGAAATAAAATGAATTTAAGTCAATTTCCAACAATCTTCAGTTCATTTTTCTATTTAAGAAAAAACAATAATAATTACGCTAGTTATTTATATTATCATTTTGATGATTGAAGGAAAATCAATTAAAAATTAATTAATATAAGTAATTTCGAAATTGAAGTCCAAATTATTGATTTTTACAACTTTGAAGACATCTAGAGGCTATGTTGGAAATTATTGCAATTTGTGAAGCATTCAACTATGTTAAAAACGCTGAAGGTAAATTTGCTATATTTACAGACTCGCTTTCGTCATTAAAATCTGTTCTCAATTTATCAAGAAATGGACATTTTTTTTTTTTTTTTTTTGTCCTCAATGGGTTAAATAAAAATAAAAAGTGATGGAGAAAAAACTGAAATATTCATGGTGATTGGGATGACTACAACGTGATTCTTAAAATACTTTTTTGTGTTGACCTGTGTAATCAACCAGTACTTTTATTTATGTACTACAAACAAACATAACGTTACACTATTCCAAAATATCTCCTCAAACTTAAGCCAAAAGTAATATATTCACCCAACAGCAAATTACAAGGACAAAAATAAGAAAAGTTATACTGCCTCTCCCCCACGTTGTTAAGATGCCCAAAATAAAATCAAATCAAGCAAATTGATGACAATGCGATAAGACAACAAAATACACATAAATAAATCCGCTTAAATATTATGCATATAAGTGTGAGTGTATTTTGCCTATGTATAACCGTAGGATACAACAAAAAAAACACACACACTACACTTATTTGTATAACAGCATGTTGTAATAACACTATATGAGAGATTGTTTTCATGTATAAGTGTGTGTGTGTCTTTTTTGTTTAAGGATTAAATAGTTACTTTATCATCACTCTCATACTTTATCGAGTTCTACAAAACGATTATAGTGGCCTAGTTTTGCTTAAGGTGATATTTTACTATTACTACTACTGGCCATTACAAAATATAGAGGATATAAAACCAATAAAAACATTTCCCTATCTTACAACTTCAATTCCCCTTTACGATTTTTCCTCTAGTGAATTTGTTTCTTTTGAATGTTTGTACTAATCTGCTGTTATTAGTGCTTTTCTATATGTGTGTATGTGTATATATAAGAATTAATCTGTTTCTATTATCGTTTCATGATTGTTGTTGTCAGCATTAAATTTATGGTATTGGCTTGTTAATGTCAAACAAAACATAAAGAAAACATCTTGAGGCCGGCCTTCATCACCTCTCCCCCAATCCCTAACAAACTTGAACACTTAAGCGAAGACAACAGGAATGAAATATCAAATCCTATTGTACCTATAGATGAGCCTATTGAAAAATAAAGTATGTAAAATCAAAGTGAACAAAAATACAAAGCAAAGGAAAACGGAAACAGCAACAAAATTGTTTTACTCTAAAACAAATCACTTTTAATTTGAATGTCGTTCTGACATTTACTTTCATTTCATTACATTTTTCGTTTAGCATAAGTGATCAAAGATTAAGATTATTTTATTTTTTGAAAAGTTACCATTTAAGGAGTTATAAAGGATTAAAACTTTTGGCATAAAATCGATTTCTAAAGGGAAATGATAATATCATAAATTAATCGGGTTCTTAAAAAAATGTATTTGACGAATTGCTTAGTTTCTGAGTCATCAGAAAGGGAATAAATGGGATGTGGTACGTGGACCCTTTTTGGTAATCCTTCCATTAGATATTTGATAGTCGTTTCAATGACTTTTTTGGAATAGTTTGCCCATCTCCTTTAAAAACTTCTATATTTTGGGATACCTTTTTTCTTAAGTTTTAGCTTTAACCCACAAAAAGAGAAAATATTATATATCTAACTAGAAGACTTAACAAGACGGATTCTACTAATTAGAAAACTTATCACAAATTTACTTTGATTTAAAGCATAACCCTGGACAAAATGTTATTGCTTTCATACAAAATTATCATTTTATTTACAGTTAAGCTTTAACTTTATGTAAACAATTTAAAAAAAAAAGTTACCAGTTCTACAATATTAACCATTTTATAACCATCTCCCACATTTAGTCCCTTACAAAATTTTTAAACTAAAAATTTCAACAATGCTAATTGAAATTAAATAACAAAAATCAATACCACTTTATATTTCTTTTCTTTCTTCAACTTTTCGCTGTTTTATATTGAATCATAAAAGAAAGTAATAAAATTGTTATTCATTTAATCATCATATTTTGTAAAAAACATAAGAATCTTTGGTACTAAAAATTAATATTCAAGTGTACTTGTATATTCAAGCCCCAACCGCCTCAAAACATTAAAAACAAAATATGAATGAAAACATACATATTTTACCTCAGCCAGTACTACTAACTAATCTAAAGTGAATGACAAAATAATCAACCATTCAATAAGCTACTAACCAACTCACTAACTAACCAACCTTTAAACAAACTAAACCAAAATCCACAAACCAAACGACCAACTTGACAGTCATCTAAATAACCAACCTTCAGACCATTTCTAACCAAATCAAAAACAAACAAATATGTAACAAACAAATACAATTCAAATCAAGAGTGCATTGGAGGTATTTTTTCTCTATCACTCACTCCTCTTATCCACAATTCGTGTCTTTGATTGAAATTTGTCATATATTTTTTTTTTTTTTTTTTTGCTTTTTTGCTAGATTAAATTCAGTTATTCAACAATACCAACGAATAAGCACGTTCATAATTCCTATTCCATCATTATTGTCAACAGCCACATCGTCATCATCATCAGCTACAAAATACTGGATATATGTAAGTACTACAAAACTATTAGGAATAGTAATAGCAACAATAATAATTTCATTATTACACCCATCATTATTACAATCATCATTTTCATCGTCATTTCTTATATTTTAGTCTATTCATTCTTTGATTTCATTTTTTTTTTTTCTCCCTTTTTTCTAGTTTTTATTCCTTGTTTCTGTAGATTTCTAATCTTTACTACTTTTACTATTTACTTTGTATAAGATTGCTCCTTCTATAACTCTGCTGCTCCATTAAATTTATTCCCAACAAAAATAGAACAAAAAAAAAAAAAAAACAAATTATTAAAATTGTTAGTGAACATGTTTTAAATGATGGAATTGGCTAAAGTACAAATACAAAAAAGTAATAAAAATACAATAAGTGGGGGAGAGAGGATTAGAAGCATAAAAGAGAGGTAGTTTGAAAAGATTTATTTTCGTACCCTACATGTGGATCAGGTTATATTAAATGCTTCAAGGTATTTAAAATGAGTGATTTCTTGTCTCCTTATTAATAAACTATAAAACACAATGGGACAGAATCGAAAATGTTTATACCCTACACCACCATAAGTGGTTGGGGTATTATGAGTTTATGCTGATGTTTGTAACGCACAGGATACAATTTCGGTGCCCTACCTTAAAGTATCACTTGGTCCCCCACCTTAAAGTATCACTTAAAGTATCGATTTAACGATGTCTGTCCATCCGTCTGGCTGGCTGTCTGTCCATGTAAACCTTGTGAACAAAGTACAAGACGCAATTTTAAAGAAGTTGGTTATTAACGGTCCATTATTTCACCTAGCTCCCATACAAATGTCCTCCCGGAATAGAGATTTAGGGATCATAAATGCCTTAATGAAAGTCGCTGAAAAATTTTGTATAAGTATCAATCCTTGTGTCAAATTTCATCAAGATCACTTTAACGTGCATAAATCCCATACAAATATTTATATCAAATTAATATTCGACCCAAATAAGTTTTGTTTAAGTATAAATCACAATGCCAAATTTTGTGAGGTTCGGTCCACAATTTATAATAGCTCCCAAATAAACCCACTTTCGGAATTTACCCTAAAGCGCATAAATTCATATAAATTTTAGTATTAACGCAATATTCTGTGTTTAGATACATATCGTCCATTCCATGAAAGAACGCCCAAGAATATTTTTTATGTCTTCCGATTTTAATAATATTTGGCATATGCATACCATATGGAGCCATTTAAATACCTCCATTTTTTACTTTTTGAATTTTAAAAAATTCGCGAATTTATTCGCGATTTTGATTTTTCCAAAAGTCAAAAAAATCGCTAAAGATATTGCTTTTTAACATATTAAAATCGAAAGGGTAGACATTTTTCAAAAATGCATCCTAAACTTGCATTTGCATTATGAATTTTTAAATTATAATATAATTTTTAAATTACTACATTTATAGTGGACATATTCTTCTTAAATATGCAATTTAAATCATTAAAATCCGTTAACAACTTTTAGAGTTATTGATGTTTAAAGTTACACACTTCTCCGATTTTTTTTTTTTGTTTTTACTTTTCTGAAAATTAAAATCGTGAATAAATTTGCGAATTTTTCAAAATTCGAAAATATAAAAACGGAAATATTTAAATGGTTCCATAGATTATATGCGTATCAAATATGAACAAAATCGGATGACCCTCAGCAAAAAATTTGGCATTTTTTATAAATCTCTCATGGAATGGACGATATATTTTATTTTGCTAATACATGACCCCTCCCCGAATTATGATGAACACATTACATGATCGTGTAGGGCATAATATGGGCTTAACCGATTATATTTTTAAATCTCGTTGAAAATAAATGTTTTTGGTCCAGATTTTTTCATAAAAGGAATGAGAAAACACACATTATGCCTCTTTTTTTTTCGGAAGCAACATTAATTTTTTTTTTTTTATCCAGTTATTTTTAAAAAATATGTCAGTTATTATTTTTATTGATAACCATGTTGATTTGTTATAAATTTGATCAAAATGAGTGACAAATAAGAAGTATGTACTAAAATTATTACAAATTTAAAAAAAAAAAAAAAAATTGGTCCTACAAAAAATTAGCGAAAGATTAAAAGGTCTGCTATCAAACTGTTCCCAATGTTTTTAAACAGTCAGGAGATTTCGACCATTGATAGGAAACTTCATTCAAGTAAAAAAAAAAGGTTCATATAATATTGGGAAAGCCAACAAAATTGAAAGCATATTGAGAAAGCTCCAAAAACAACTGGTAGAAATACAACCCAGTTAGTTCAGTGCTCTAACTATTTGGTGCGAAAAGTTAAAGCCAGTGCAGACTTGAAAACATACAAAGTACAAAAAGATACAGACAGAAATGTTGCAAATAACACTATGCAACAGTATTTTGGGGGCGGAATCATTTCGTCAGCAATTAATATGTGTAATGAACCCTCCAAAGGATATTTCGCTGGTAGGCAAAATTTTTGTTTTATGACCTTTTAAACTTTTCTATTTTTGTATAAATATAGTTCGAAGCTAAAATATTTTTGCATAAATATTTAGAGCATATAACGGGGAATATTTCATTAGAACTTTCAATTCATTTATCTTACCTTATAAGGGTCATTACATTTTTAAAAAATGACATGAAAGTCGGTTAGAACTTGGTTTTAATGGGTTAATATATTCTACAGATATTTTCTTCGTAAAATTTTACTAGGGGTCTCCAAAGGTAAAAAATTCATCAGACTTATCGTGTGTTGTTAAAAAGAAAATTATGAAATTTTCCCACATTTCTTATATAAACTCCTTAAACTAGGCAATGAAATATAACTTAAAATTAAAAGTTTTGTTAAAATCGTAAACAAAATTACTAAATTAATTTTTTTGGATAAATGCTTCACCATTTGCACTTTAGACCTTCGGTCTTGAAAATTTCTGTAGAACATTTTAACCCATTAAATTAAAGTTTTAATCGACTTTTATGTAATTTCTTTAAAACGGACTAGAAAGGTAAAAATATTAGAGGTAAATTAATACAAAGTTCTAATGAAATATCGCCATTTAAATGCTCTAAACATTTATATTATATTTTAGCTTCGAACTATATTTATATAATTTTCTCTATTTATCTAAAACTACTTTGATGCTAAAATGGAAAAGTTTAAAAGGTCATAAAACGAAAATTTTGCCTACCAATGAAAAATACTTTGGAGAGTTTATTACTCACATCAAGAGTTATCAATCGCAGATGGAATGATTCCGCCCCCACGCGATGATCCTCAATTTGACGCATAGTGTAATTTAACAGCCAGGAATAGGGCACAGAAATTTAAATCATTAAATCTGACTCCGGAATCGTAAAATATGAAGATTTTGAGGGATAATGTTCTCAGAATATTTTTTATACGAGGGATATTTCTATTTGCTAAAATTAATAAAAAAATGTACTTGATCAACATTTTTTTATATTGAAGTAACTTCATATTATTTAACAATCATTAAAAAATAACTCACGCTGAATTTTACAAGATAACTATGAACAAATTCGGTCCATGTTATTTGAATCATATTTATGAGATTCGTAACGCATGACGAAATTTGGGTCTATGGTTATGAAATTGAAATAAGAGATTAGTCAACAGTATTATTCCTTCAAATTTGGTCAACTTTACAAAAGCAGCACCTCTTTGAAGCATTTAAAATTAAACGCTTGCGTATTACCACGGAGATCTAGACACTTTTCTACTGTACATTTAAAGTATCAAAGAGCTGTTAGTTGTGAATTATTCGCAATCATTTGCTAGCCAAAAGTCTTCCAAGATGTAAAAAAAATTAACATTAAAATGTGGATCATTCTCTGATACAATTCAAAGTTTTACACATTATTCCAAAAAACTGCCAATATTATTAGTACAAATTTTTAATTGTTGGTTTATCCACCATACACTACTGTACAAACAATAACTTCATTTCATTTCCCTTTAACGAAATAAATAGCTTGTTTTGATACCTGAAACATCGATATTCTAATAAAAATAATTGTTTTTTGAGGTCCTTCAATCAAAATGATAATACGGCCTTAATCTTTGGTTCAAACGGATTGGGAAAGGTGATAACTGTCATGAATACTACTATAGAAAATAATACTACCATCTTTAAAATAAAAAATATTATCGCCTTATATGTTTTTTATAAAACGGATAACGAATCGTATGTACTGGCTGATTTTCCCGGTCGAAATGCTCGAGAAAATGTGGAAATAGGATAAGGACCCAAAAACAGACAAAATTTCCTAAAAAATGTCTGGTATGATAAGCTTTATGCAGTTGCTACAAAAGAAGCAAGTCAATTGTTACAGTGGGCTCTATAAATACCGAAATATACATCATAGAATGTTTTGCAAAGAAAAAGATAGCACAATATGTCCACATGCTTTTGGCTCGATTTGGCATCATGTCACTACACTGTGGACTGGTACCAAAACAATAACATAGTTTTTGTACCACGAAAGGTCAATCCACGAGTTCATAAGTAGTGGTTAGAACTATAAAAGTTATATTTTTCTGTGATCTGTAATTAGGGTGATCGATTATTCGGCTTTTTTTTATAAACTGGTTTTCGAATAGTTCGAATAGTTGGTATTTTAAAAAAACCGGTTGCAGTTTTTGAAATTTAGTTTTATAATTTTAATTTTATACGTCGCACAGTGTGCGATTCAAAAAATTAAATGTAAATAATTATGGAACATTGGAATCAGGATCATTTTTAACAAATTTTACACCCGAGGTGTCCAATTTTGGGACCCTGTGGACTAGCCCCCTGTAGGTGTATATGGTCCAAGTTCAAAACTTAAACTTGAATACACCTCTACTATCACCATGTGAAATCGGAAATCGGAACAACCGTTCCAAAGTTCCATAATTATTTCCATTTCATTTTTTGAATCGTACACTGTGCGTCGTTTGGAAGCTTCAGAAAGCGCTAGAAAGAGAAAAAATGCTAAGCAAATTATATATCTAGATGACTAAAAGATAATTATGTTTCAAAATTGTAGAAAAAAATCATCTAAATTTTAGTCAGCATAAACAGAAACAATGGCTTAATATGGAAGCCTGTCTCAATTGAAACGATTCTGCAGGTGAAGCTCTTTTAACACAACACTTTTAAAAAATAAAGGAAATATTGGATTAAAAAAATTAAATTTGGTGTAAAAATATTACAGATATTAAAATAGATTAAGCAATTCATACAGGATAATTATTAACTATTTATTTGTTTAATTTTACAGAATGAATTCCAATTTAGACTTAAACTATATTTTTAAAACATAAGAAATCAGTCTTTATGAATATTTAAAAAATTATTCCTAAATTTCGATTCAAAAATCACTATTTAGTACATGTTTTCTGAAATAAAATGCTATTTTTAAAACCGGTTTTTTGTGTTTAAAAAAACCGGTCTATTCGACATTCGAAAAGTGAACATTTTGAAAAAACCGACAGCACATTGACTGAAAAAACCGCGTCGATCACCCTATCTGTAATATGATATCAATTAAACAAAAAAATCAGATCAACTTTCGATCTCACTCCTTATATAATGCAACCTACTTCGCAATTAATCGCTAAAACTAGAGTCAATTCGAGAAAGAGTCGGTCAAGCCCAACCATATGATCCTACACCATTGTGTACATCAAAATTCGGGGAGGGGTCATTCTTAAGACCAATTATGGATCGATACTCTAAATTAAAAAAAAAATACGAATACAGAATATTACGTCAATACTAACATTTATATGAATTTATTCACTTTTGGGTGATTTCCGAATGTGGGCCTTATATGGCAGACAGATTAAGACTAATATGGAACTTATATGTACCAAATTTCATTAAAATATTGCTATATTTAAGGGATTTATTATCGTTAAACCCCTTTTCCGGGAGGATATTTGTATGGGGGCTAGGTGTAATAATTTACCGATCATAACCAATTTTATCTTTGAGCTATAAAAAACCTGTGTGCTAAATTTCATTAATATATGTTCAAAATTGCGACCTGTAATTTGTTTACAAAGTTTACGTGGACAGACGGACGGACGGACATCGTTAAATCAACTCTGAAAGTAATACTAATCCGATTGGTATAAATTAAGGTGGGTTTAAGACCAATATTTTTAGGTGCTATAAACATTAGCACAAACGAATAAGGTTATGTGGTTATATAGTAGAGTGTCCCGTATACAAAAATTTTGTGAGAAGACCTCTCAAAAAAAAAATGCGTAAAAATTAGCTTATTATGGAAAAAATATTTAAAAAATTTTTTAAATTGATCTTCAGTTCCCTACCAGCGATTGAAAGTAACGGGTCTAGTACATTTCGTACAAAAAATAGTATTGGTGTTTGTCTTGAAATGGGTATCAAAAAATTTGTAATTTTTTTTCCAATTATAAAAAAAAAAAAAAAAAATATTTAAAAAAATTTAAAAAAATTTTCGCAATAATTTTGGTCCATAAACCATCATTTTAGTACATCATGCAATAAAAAAAAATTCAATGTTTTTCTTTAAAAAAAGATATATAATTTTATAAATTTGTTCCCTTTAAGGCTAAAATACTAAAATTTGCATTGTAATGAGTACTGTTGATAATATATAATTTTCCAATTTTTTCCAAAAATTGTTTCATCAAAATGCCTTAAAAAGTCTTCTAGCGAAACAAAATGCCATGGGAAAAATTTTTTAAATATTTTTTCCATAACCAGCATAAAATTACGATTTTTTTGGTACCCATTTTGATTAAAAAATTTAAACTTTATTTGACCAAAATATATGGCACCCATGACTTTTCAATCGCTGGAAGGAAACTGAAGACCAATTTCAAAAATTTTTTAAATAATTTTTTCGTATTTCGAAATCTCGAAAAAGTCTTTTCTCGGGATATTCTATTATATATCGATATAAAAAAACAACAAAATCCATTACTTAAGAATTTCAATTCTTAATAAATTTTAACACTACAAATAATCAGATAATCACATAATCTATAAACAAGGTTACGAATTGGGCAAAGTTGGTTATTTTTTGTAATGCATTTTTTCGTTTTTAATATAACCACATAATCACATAACCTGATAACCAGCCTATATTGAACAACCTTTATATAATTTTGAGCGTTCTATCTTGGAGAGAATGTTAACCATTTAGAGAAAATTGAAAAAAAGAAAAACTGTTTTAATTTTTCAAAAATATCTTGATAACAAAACTAAAAAGTGCCTTTATTCCATGACCCTTGGTGTAGGGTGGACATGATAACAAAGACTTATTAAATTCCGGTATATGAATGTCTGCACATCTGTGTTTGTATGTATTAATGCATTCTTGTATATTTTTCATGTATCTAAAGGATAAAAGTGGGAGCTCTTTATTATGTAGGCCTTTTTTAAAGCATTGATTTTCTATTTTCAAAAATATAATTCAAATTCCACTTGCTTTTTTTTAAGTTTATAAAGGTTCTTGAATTTCTTTTGTATAATTTTATCTCTCTTTTCACTTTTCTCGCCTTTTTGGAATACAAATAAAATAGGTATTTATGTATGTGATTGCTTATGCTACCATTTTTACAACTTAAAGCTAAAAAATCTTATCATTTAAGAGTCTTATTTAAAGTGCTATAATAAACTTGACACTAGCACTTCTCTACTTATAGATCACTTTCTAGGAACCCTGCAAAAAGCGAATAAAACAAATCCTTTATTCTAATGAAATTGAATAGCTTAGTGTCTGAAAAATAAGACTCAAATGGCCCTATTACTGCATTCATTTCCCATTGGCTTGTTATTTTGTTCATCTAACGAACCATACTTCTATTAATTCTTATAAATTTCGTTGTTATGCTTACTTACATACATACTACATATGTATATATGTACGTTTCTCTTTGACTTTATTTTTTCTTTAGTTCTTTTTTGGGTACTTTTATGAAAGATTTCTTCTTATAAACTCATTCTCTTTGGTACAATTCATGTTATAATTGGCAATTTTCATGATTAACTTGATTTCAAATGTTCAATGTTTTTCATCTATCCATCCATTCAATGAATGAAAGTATGTGTACGTAATCGTAGTAAGTGTTTGTAAATAGAAATGTATGTATGGCAAAGTGTATGTTTATTTTCTTTCAATTCCGTTGTTTTTTTTTTTTTTTTTTTTTTTTTTTTTGTTTGTTGTTGTGTGTGTGTTTCTGACTCAATGATTTTTACTACTCATCGAAGTTGTGTTTCTGGTAATATTGAATTTGGAATATTTCTAAGGACTTTTCTATTTCATTGTATTGGACATAAATAAAGGTACATATGTTTATATACTACAGGTTTATTTTTATACTAGTTATGGTTAGTAATTGTATGGATACATTTTTATATATGTTTATATTATTTTTTAGTATTTATTAGTAGTGCCATGTTTATGTCAACATTTTACTCTTTTCATTTCATTATTAAAGATAAAATGTTTTATTTTCTTGGTTTGCTTTCTTTATAAAAAATGCACTATGGCTTGATTAGTTATGGAAAAGGGAAAATGTTTTAAGAAAAAATATTATAAAAGTAGAGTTCCAGGACCAATTTAAGGAGGTGGAAAATATATTAAAGGTTTAAAAATATCAAAAAGTCCAATATATATAAGAGAATATCCCGAGGAAAGCCTTTTTTTCCCACTAAGAAAACCCCTCAAATTTTTAAAATTGATTTTCACTTCTCTAGCAGTGATTTTTTAAAAAAAGTTAAGATTTTTTAATTTTATTTTTGTCTACGGAACACTTTTATATTACGAAGTGATTACATTTGCAAGGTATATGATTCATGGCTAATTAATACTAAAATGGTTTAATTTCTAAGTCACCATTTTTGTGTCAATTATTATATTCATCGATATTTGCTTGGGACCGTATTTTCCTTCCATCGATCATATGATGTTTCGCCATATATGTATGTCATAAGCCTATATCTGCAGAGAATAATATTCTCTATCTATGAGAAATAATGGTAAATTTGGACCTAAATAAAATTTAAACGAGGAGAGGTATTCCAATGAAATTGTCAGAATATAGATAAACTTGTTCTAAAATCAGGGAACTAAAAAAAACTCTCACTTTTTTGTACAGAAATAGTCGAAATCCTAGTCTAGGGAAAACTTGTTTCAAAAATTTACTTTTTTCATTAAAATTGCCAACCAGCCTTATTTTTTTTTTTTTTTATTATTTTTTTTTTTTTTTTTTTTTTTTTTTTTGTGTTTAATCAACATATGGGGGTATATTGGCAATATACCCCCACCACCATAGGTGGGGAGGGTATTATGTGTTTGTGCTGATGTTTGTAACACCCAAAAATATTGGTCTAAGACCCACCTTAATTTATACCAATCGGCTTAGAATCACTTTCTGAGTCGATTTAACGATGTCTGTCCGTCCGTCTGTCCATCCATGTAAACCTTGTAATCAAACTACAGGTCGCAATTTTGAACCAAAATTAATGAAATTTGGTACACAGGTTTCCTATAGCCCAGGGACGAAGCCTATTGAAATTGGTTATGATCGGTCCATAGGAGAAACCATTTTTTTATTTTACAAGTATTTACGTTAAGACTTCTTTTAAAAATATTACAAACATTATATAGTAATGAACGAAAAAAAAAAATATTTTAGAATTGAAAGAATATTACCACCTTTTTGGAAAATGACCTTAAAATATATACATATATTTTTTTAAGTTTCTACTTCAGATTAATATAACTTTTTATCGTTTAGATATACAGTACAAACTCGATAATTTGGATAATTGATTACAGACCCCAATCCGTATTATCAAATTATCCGGTTTCTCGATGTTTTTTCCCGGTACACTTTTTTTAAAAAAAAAAAGTACTAAAATATATTATTTATTTTATATATAAACTTTTAAAGCATTAAGTCAAAATTTTTCATCTAATAAAATTCCATATTTAAAATTTTTCGAAGATTTTTAATTAAACAAAAAAAGAAGTAAACTTCCTTCTCTGAAAAAATTTTAAATAATACGTAACTGAAAATAATTTAATTTAAATACAATAAACTCTTACATCATAATTTTAATTATATTTTTCAAGTGACATTTTAATTTAGATAAAAATATTACATTTTATATTAAATTCGGATTACAGAGTTGCAATCAATCCGTATTATAGTGTATGTAATGAGCTAAAATATGTCGTCGGGATTACCGAAAAATTTGGATTATCGACCTCCGGATTATCGAGTTTATACTGTATTTATTTACTTAATTCTTGCAATAATATTATTAAGAATTATTTTCAAAAAAATTTAGGTACCAAATTAAGACCTCCAAGTTTAAATTAAAAGTTAGAAATAACGAGACCAACAATTTGGGTAAAATTTACTTCGACTCAAATATCTCTTAAACTAAATGAGATAACATTAAGACCTTCAAGTTTAAATAAAAAGTTAGAAATAACGAGGCCAACAATTTGGGTAAACTGCATGTTTATTTGTAAAGATTTACAAGGAAGGTAGTCCTTATTTTTTTTTTTTTACATGATTGAATTTTTTTTTAAATTACGTTCCCAAGGTAATCAAATTTGGATGTCTATCCTCATGAACTGCTAGGGGCCTGTGCTCCTCCAAATCAACTCGAAAGCACCTTAGATCCGATTTTATTTAGATATTTCCACCGGTTCACAAATTAAACAATTATTTCCAAAAAAAAAATCGATTTGTGTACGTCCTTTAAATATAAATCCAGAACCTCAAATTAAAAAATATTCGTGATTCCTATGATCAAAAATAATTTTTAAGAACACATGTCCTTGGAAGTCTGTCCATCTAGATTTCTGTCCGTTTGTATGTTGAAATGGATTTTTTTAAGACCATAGCACAATAAATATACTTCTTATTTTACACATATGTGGCATATAGTTGCGAAATTATTGGTATTGAAATATAGCAAAATCCGTTTAGAAATTACGTAGTAATAAACGATTTTCTAAAACAGCCTTAAAAGTTTTAGCAATTTCCTTTCAATAAATCGTTTACAGTTATTAGAAAAGAGTACTTTAAACAAAAAGTGGAGAATGCTTCCCCTCCTCTCCCACTTTTAAGGAGTTTTGCGTTTATTTCAGGTGAACCTATAAATATTTCAATAAAATGCTTTAGTAATAGCATGGTATTTACTCTTGGACGGTAGCTTATAAAAAAATGTTTCGCTTTCCGCTTAAGAGCCCAAACACAACCGAACGGATTTCAATGTTGTTTTCCGCTCTAAGAGAGAAATGCAAATTAAGTGAAAATATATATGTTTTTGTTTCTTTATATTTTTTGTGTTTGGCAACAACAAAACTACATATATAAAAAAATATTTATCTTCCTCTCTTAAATTCCATACATAAAAAATATAAAGCAAATCTATCTATCTCTTTCTTTCTTATATAAATTTAATGTAAACCCATGTGATTCATTTTGTAACAACGGCAACACTGACAGAGAGGGAGAGTGAGAAAATGAGAGCTTTTAAGAATCCGTTGTGAAATTAAAATAGATTTTAATTTCCAGCGGATTCCGCTATGTTGTTTTAGTTGCCAAATCTTCATATAAAAAAAATAATCCGCTAGGTTGTGTTTGGGCTCTAATATAAAAATTGTACTTTATCCCACAGTTACTTTATTGTGCCTTTTTTTTTCTACAGAAATCTGTTCCAAAATCAATTTACCTTTTTTATAACAATTTCTGCCCTTTATTCATCATTATATTATTTCTTTTCATTTTCCTAACATTTCTTACCATAGTATCTATTACAAATTCTAAGAAATATCTTATCTGTCTATTTCTACCACATACATTGAACTCTTAGATTATTTTTAAATCACAAGAAATTCATGCTCAATTGTTGACGATTATATAACTAGAATTAATTTGCTTTGTATCTTTTATGCATGATTAAAAAGGAAATAAATATTTTACATTCATTTAATTGTTAACAAAGCCACAAATAAACTCGACTATAAATGAAATAAAAAGAAACTTAAAATATCTTTAAATAACATAATTGAATTAGTAATATTATTTTAAATTTATAGTTAAAATATTAAGAAAATTTTAAATAATATGTCAAGCAAATATTTAAGAAATGTTTATTAATAGATGGAAATTAAAACATATAAAATAAATTAAGATGTTAAGAACAAAGAGTTTCTAGAATTGTTGTTTAAGAAAATACTTAGTTAATAAAGAAAACTTGTAAAGGAATTTTTAGGAAAATAAAGTATTTAAATTATTTAATTATTATTAAAGAGTTTGGAAAATATTAATACAAATAAAAATTAATCATAGGCTTAGTTATATTTTGGAATTAATACTTATACGCTCTAGAGTTATTTATATGTAATTAAGATAAAGATACATATTTATTTTGAAACAAGAATCTTTAAGGTATTATTGGAATAACATTGAGGAGAATATTATTTAAAGTTTTTAATTTTATATTTTATTTATTTATTCTTAACATTCTGTCAACAAATTATTATTTTACTTAAATGACAATTGTTTGTCGTTCTTTGGAAAACTTTAATGACAATTCAACACACATGCAATCTTATTACCAAAAATATCTTTTAAATTTTCAACTTTAACTGACAAGTTAGCTTAACTTTAACATTTATCTTTTTCAAAACTTTTTCATTTTCAATTTTATAATACAACAAGAAAACACTTTAAACTTTTTGTATTTTCTTATGCACAGCTTTATTCTCGTTAGGACATCAGCCAAATAACCAGCAAAACAATTTTTGTACAATATTTTTTTTTTTTTTTTTTTTTTCTTACATTTCGTAAATGAAAAAGTGTTAAAAAGTACAAGAAATCAAATGTACTTAAAAGTTCCATATACGAATACTCTCACAACAGCTCTCTACACCCTTACCTTTATACTGTGTAAAAGAAAGGCTACAATTTGAAATGAGTTTATTTTTTTTTTAACATAGATAGATTCTAAACTGCTGTGAACAAGGCCATAAGTACATTCGTATGTAAGTATCAGCAATATGCCAGTATTATGTAAAGAAACAGAAAATGTGAATGAATATACCTCTCTAAACTCCACTTTAGTTTCAAGTACTTCTCAGTGAATAATCAACTATAAAAACACCTTAGAGTTTTGTTGCCATTTAACAGCTTTTCATATTCTTGCGAAAAAGATTTTTCAAAAAAAAAAAGTAAAGTAAAAGCAGCGGCAGCCGAAAAATTGTTGAAGAAATAAAACACTCACACATGTGCTTAAAGGTAACAAGGTTTTTATTGAAACACTTGTGATTTTTTCTTTCAAAATCTTTAAATATTAGGATGAGAACAGTGGCTTAAGAAGAAAATGAAAGGACTAAATAGAATAAACGAAAAGTAATCAAGAAAAATTAACTACTACTAAGAACAAGTTTTGAAAAAACATACACTTTTTATATCCTCGCAAATATATAAGATTCAATTTAGAACGCACCATATTATGACCAACAAATGCCATTCAGAATAAATTTCTTGTAAAGAAAATAAAATTTTCATTTAATAAAGGATCCACAAAATATTGCAATAATTTTGTAAATAAAATTTTTTTATACAAAAGTTCCTACTTTTCTCTTGATTGCCAATGTCATTAAACAAACGGAAATAAAGATGTTCTCGTCATCGTTTCTCATCATACTTAAATTTGCGTGAATTTTTTTCTTTCGCCCCTATTTGCAACAAATTGTCATAAAAATTACAATACAAAGTACATTATGTTAGAGTTGACGTTAAACACCCTTAACAATGTAAAAGAGTTTATTTTTTTGTTTATACACAATTTAAGCAGGAACTTTCACTTTACTCCCCCTCCAACCTTTGCGATATAAATGGTCTTAATCATATGCATAAACCACAAACAGACACACAGGCATATAATAAGCAGGGACTAAAAGTATAAAAAGCCACACATATTATGTTTAACTAATGGAGTGATAAAAATAATATAAATAAAAGAATAAGAAAATGAGGTAAAATGTTAGATTCGGTTAAGCCGAAACTGGGAAACCCTTCAGTTCTAGTTCAGTTCTAGTTCAGTTCTAGTTCAGTTCTAGTTCAGTTTTAGTTCAGTTTTAGTTCAGTTTTAGTTCAGTTCTAGTTTTAGTTCAGTTCTAGTTCAATTCTAGTTTTAGTTCAGTTTTAGTTTTAGTTCAGTTTTAGTTTTAGTTCAGTTTTAGTTCAGTTCTAGTTTTAGTTCAATTCTAGTTTTAGTTCAGTTTTAGTTTTAGTTCAGTTTTAGTTTTAGTTCAGTTTTAGTTTTAGTTTTATTTCAGTTCTAGTTCAGTTCTAGTTCAGTTCTAGTTCAGTTCTAGTTCAGTTCTAGTTCAGTTCTAGTTCAGTTCTAGTTCAGTTCTAGTTCAGTTCTAGTTCAGTTCTAGTTCAGTTCTAGTTCAGTTCTAGTTCTAGTTCAGTTCTAGTTCTAGTTCAGTTCTAGTTCAGTTCTAGTTCAGTTCTAGTTCAGTTCTAGTTCAGTTCTAGTTCAGTTCTAGTTCAGTTCTAGTTCAGTTCTAGTTCAGTTCTAGTTCAGTTCTAGTTCAGTTCTAGTTCAGTTCTAGTTCAGTTCTAGTTCAGTTCTAGTTCAGTTCTAGGTCAGTTCTAGTTCAGTTCTAGTTCAGTTCTAGTTCAGTTCTAGTTCAGTTCTAGTTCAGTTCTAGTTCAGTTCTAGTTCAGTTCTAGTTCAGCTATAGTTCAGTTTTAGCTCAATTCTAGTTTAGTTCTAGTTCAGTTCTATTTTAGTTCTAATTTAAACTCTAGCCTTAATTGTAGAACAGACTATAGATTAGACTATAGAATCCTTAATTTACATTAAGGAAATTGCAAGTGATTTGACAAACTAAACTGAAGGGTACAATAATATAAAGAAATTTGTATCTAAAAATCCAAAGAAAAAACTGAATAAACACACAGAAGCATCTAATAAAAGTAACGATAATGATGAAATTTGTTTTCTTTTCTTTCTAACTTCTTTTTTTTCACCACACCATTATGTATTTATAGACAATTTAAGGATTATTTGCGGTAACAATCATAACAATTCTTTTGATGTCTGGCCCTAGAAGGCAATATAGAATAAATTTTTAAAGTTTATTATTATTTTCTTTTTTACTCTTCTCGTTATTGTTACTGAATCTCTTAATTTTTTTGTTGTTTAATGGAAATTGTTTTGCATATAAAAGGATTTATTTTCTTTACTTTATTTTTAGATTTTTTTTTTTTTACTTCTTTTTAAGGTAATTTTTATTTCTACATTTTTAACAATTTTTTCGGTTGTTATAACAAAGTGAATGAGTGAGTTGATGGTTGATATGAGCGTATAGTGGAATGTTTGCAATTTGAGAGTTATTTGTTTGCTGGTGCTATGCAAAATGCTGGTTTCAGCAGAAACACGTCAGTTCAAACAGACACAAACTCCTTATTGCAAAATACACACAATCTAGTGAACAATTGTTTACCTTTTTTCTATAGATACAGTCTTTTTATTTTTTTTTATTTCAGATCATATTTAGTTTTTGTTTGCACTGGAGTTGTTAAATTTTTTTTATTGTTAGAAAAATTATTAAAGTTCAACTAAAGCAGAAGATGGAAGGAAATAGAAGGAAAAGAAAAAAGTTTAAATGTAAATAATTTAATAATAAAGTGTTGCCTTGGGTCTCAATAAGATTTTTGTGGGTAAATGTTAAAATTATAGATAAAGACACATTGTTAGGTCATTACACATATATATACTATCAAAAAATCAATTAATGTCTTTATTGATAAGTCACCTTGTCCGTTGACTCATGTGCCCATCTCTACTGCCACTTATAAAGAGCCCTGGATCCTAGTTATGTTGGGTTCTACCGACTAAAACACATTCTTTCTCCTCCGTTTACCCTGCACTGAACCAAATCTCGTAGGTAATATTGATGAACATTTTCGTAGAATTTTAACGAAAAGAAATATTTAAATTAACATTTTTTTTCTTCAAATCAATAGAATTTTTCTTCAAATCAACAAATTTTCTTCAAATCTATTAAAAAATTTTGTTCAAATATATTTTTTTGTAAAATATGTTGATTTGAATAAAACTTCGTTAAAAAATCTGTTAAATCGACGAAAATTTTATTAAACTGGCAGTAACTATTAAACAATTGGCAGTAAGAAAAACAAAACACAATTTTATTCAATTTAACACCCCAAAGTTAAGAAGTTAATTTGAATAAATTATCTGTTAAATTAAATAATATTTTTCGTAAATTTTAAAATTTACTAATATTTTTTAGTCAATTTGAATAAAATTCTTCAACTTGACAAAAATTTGTAAGTCGACTAAAAGCATACACATTTTAAGAAACTAAATAATTTTTTTTTATTCAAATTGAATAAAATTCTTCAAATTGAAGAAATTTCTTCAAATTTACTAAAGACATGTAGAATTGAAGAAAATTCTTCAAAATAAGTTTGAACGTCTTTACATACAATTGCAGTTTTTGATAATATGTTAAAAATATATACATATTTCATATAACTGTATTATTTTCTTAGTTTTTACTAGAAATTATTGACTGCACTATATAGGTATATGAACGATATTTAAAAAATTTTATAAAATATACTAAAAAATAAACTAATTTACATTTACTAAAATTAAATAAAATAAAGTAGTAAAAATAAATAAAAATTCTACAATATAATTAAAAAATTTAGTAAATTTTACTAAAGACATGTAAAATTGAAGAAATTGAATAATATTCTTCAATTTGACTAAATATCTTCAAATTTACTAACGACATGTAGAATTGAAGAAATTTCGTTAATATTAACTAATTTATTTTAGTCAAATTGAATAAAATTCTTCAAAGGCATGTAGAATTTAATAAATTTTGTTAATTTTAATAATTTGTTTTAGTCAAGTTGAGGAAACATGTGTAGAACTGAAGAAATTTCTTCAATACAGAAAACGCATAATGAAGAAGATCAGTTGAATGACAATCAATAAAGCTTGTGCACGTGTTTTTGTGTCAATAGATTTAAATTTCGTTTAAGATTTTTTTTATACAAATACAAAAATTCTCGAATAAATAAAACATAGTGGAAAATAAGTGTGAATTTGTGTTAAATCATATATACTTTAAGAACAAGCAAGTTTCTTTCAATAAATATATAATTCTCCTGCAAAAAATGTTAATTTATGTGCAAACTCATGGATGGCACAAAATGCAACCAACTAAAGCACTGTTAAGCGTAAGGACATTTGGAGGACTTTTTTATACTTTTCACGGTAATGTTAAACATTTTAAATTTTTAATATTTTAGGTATATTGCCCAGCAAAAACTTGGTAATGGCATGTAGTTACGGATGTAATTACTTTGTAATGACAACAACATACAATTTGCATTACATAGAAGTTGTTTAGTAACTACTTATTTATAACCCGATATATAATAATTTATAATAAGATTTTTGAAAATACTACTTTTTATTGATTTTTTTAATTCATTTACCAATTTATATATTTAAAGAAGGGATAAATATATGAAAGGAACAATTTTCGTATGAATTAATTTTTAGTCTGCACACTGAAAAATAAAAAAAATAAAAAAAAAAATTAGTTGAAAAACTGTTATTAAAAAAAAAAAAAAAAAAACGAATTGAACTAAATATTTCTTGTAGTTACCGGAAATGTATCACTTTAAAATAGTTTTTGTTTTTAGCTATAGATTTATGGCAACTACAACTAAAAATTGAATTAATCCAATCAATTTGTTCACTATTAAAAAAAATTAATAAATTTGTAAAGCACAACCACATTAAATTCTCGTTTAATGAATATTGGTTGTTGTAACATAAGAAATATGTATTCAGTCACAGTTCTAATATAATTCGGTCAATTGGGTTTCATTCCATTTTGTGTAAAAAAAAATAAGCTTTTGACATATGTGAAAAATAAATAAAATATAAAAAATTTAAAAGAACAACATTTAAATATACAACTAATAGCATAATGGAATTCCTTTAACGGAATATGTGAACCTTCGAATGGAAAAAGACTTCTTTCTATTCTTTTGTCTTTATCATTTTACATGTATTTTATTGTTCAATACGATAGATTTTTTCAAACTTTGTTGGGAAAATAAATGACCGGTCGGAAATGAAATTAGCTCCGTTTTGCTTCAAGATTCTGGTGGATAAGTTAAACTGAGAATAATTTTGAAGAGAATTATTTGCATTTACCAAGCTGATATTGGTAGGTACATAAGTAAATATAATCACTATTGTACAAAAAAGAAAAATTGATCTCCTTGTATTGAAATATATTTACACTAGATGATGCAGAATAAGTCTATAAAGACCAAAAGCGAAAAGAAGTAAACAATGTTGTAAAAAAATTTAACGCATTAAATATATCATTAAAATATCGGTAACTTTTAACAATAGATATTGTTAAGTTTTTTAAATTAAAATTTATAAAATCTTTTTACGTTTGAAATAAAAAACAACAAAAAACAGTTTTTTGCATCTTGACACTTCATTAGTTATTTTTTACCTTAAATGTAACTAGTTTTTATTGTTTTTACTAATCATGACTTTAATAATGCTTTAAAATCGTACGCATTGATTTTGAGCAGCTTAGAAGTAATTAGTTTTTGTAATGACATCTAAGTAATGTATATGGTAAGTAGTTGCCACTAATGTCATCACCGTGTTAAAATAATGAGTTATTCAGCTAATGTGTAAGTAATGAAGAGCCATTATATTAGCTTCTCAACTCATTACATGGCAACCAAAGTTTTTGCTGGGTTTACTTATTTTATAAATTATTTTGATAGCAAATATAAACAAATTAAATTAATCAACTGCCAGACCACGGTCATCATTATCTCAAGGAGCCGTTTTGGATTATGGAGAACTGCACGACAAAAATTTCCTTGGAAAACCTAAAAACAAACCTACTACAAGTAAACAGAAATGATTTGCAAATGTAGGTAAATATTTTTTGTACTTTGTATTAAAACTTTTTTATTTATATTTTCGTTTTCTTTACATTTTTTATATGTTGCTATACACTGGAGTACACTGGTTGTTGATTACTGTTTAATTATGTTAAATAATTTTTTTAATATATATATATTTTTTATTTTCTCAGGTTGATATCGATTAAACTCTTGTACTAAAATGTGGGTTGTTTCCATTCGAATTATAAAGAATTTTCATAAAATATCATCTTATATGGTGATCATATCAAGGATCCAGCAAATAAACTTTTATAACAAAATATGAAACAAATAGATAATATACCTGAAGGTAATATATTACAATTTAATTATAAAATAACAGAATTTCTTATTTCTCAAATATTTCTTAAATTTATATTTCAGACGGTAGTTTATTTGGTTTATTTTACATTTTTGAAAGGGTCTAATCTAACCTTTATCATAAAATTACTTTAATTAAAACTTTTGCTACGTAAGTTTATATTAAATTTAATTAAATAATTTTCTTTATATATTTTAAAATGCTTATTTCTAACATGACTTATATTTTTTACACAATAAATATTATTAAAGTGTTTAAAATTTTTTATTTGTTTTATTTTGATGATTTTAGTTTATAGTAAATTTTCCTACAGGGGTTAAACAGCAGTTTGGAATTGACCCAATATTGTCAATTTGAATAAAATTCAAATGTTAAATAGAATAAACATTCTTCTATTTGAAGAAAAAAAGTTAAATAATTTGAATACATTTTTTATTCCATTTAGCTAAAATTTAGTAGAATTAAATAAAATAATTTAGTTAAATTGAATACAGCACAGAAAAAATAAAAATTGAATTCAATTACGAAATTGCTTATATCAATTAAAAAATTAATTGATTTTGCTCCAATCATCAAAATGATAATATTAATTAAGTCAAATTAATTGATTTTTTAGAAAATTTTAATTAATTTTTTAATCAAATAAATAAAAAATTTTTATTAGAAGTTTGATAACAATGATCTAAAGTATTTATTAATACAGTTAAAAATATAATTAAATCTATACCTCTAGTGTAAAAAGGCTTTCGCGAATAAAAATACAAAAATTACGTTCAAATTATTTATTTCAACACAGAAAAAAGTAAAAATGGACTTCAATTACGAAATTTGTAATATTAATTAATTTTTAATTGATTTTGCTCCAATCATCAAAATGATAATATTAATAAGTAGAATAATTGATATTATTACTACTTCTTTTCCTTAAATAGATGCAATGAGCTGAAAATTTTTGAAAATTTACTTAAATTTATTTTATTTCTTTACTTTTATAGATAAATATTTAAGTTTTCTTTATATTTTATTAACTGCTGTCAATTTATTAAAAAACAAAACTGTAAACCAATTAGAAAATTAATTATATTAATAAATCATATAATTAAATTTCAATATAAAGTTAATTAATAATATTATTAAAAAATTATTTGAAATATTTTTTTCTGTGAATATTTTTAGCATTATTTCACAATAAAATATATGTATAGCTGTGTGTAGTATACAAGTGTTCGTATAGTCTTAAAATAAATTCACTTATACTTATTCTACTAAAAGTTTTGTTAAAAGCGGCAATTCCGCGAGTTGCTTAAAGTGGAGAATTTTTCCAGTTGATATTTATATCTAGGGGATGACACAAAGGAAAATATATTAAAGACATATTGTTTTAGTAACTTTGATAGTAACTTGTAATAGTAACTTTGGTACACAATGGATTTTTAATTTCGACATCAATGACACGTACATCTAAAATAAGACCAGAATACTTCAGCGTAAATCCAAACACAAAACATGCGTACTTACTGAATAAAATTTCTGTAGTCCATAATCTTTGGGATCTAAGACGTCATTCTACTTTTCCCAAAAACGATTCAATTTAGCAATAATTGATCACAATTTATATACAATTGGCTTAAAATTGTATTTATTTGTTAACATGAAAATTATTTTTCAAAATGATTTTCTATTTTGTATAAATTTTTTAAAAGCTTTCAATGTTTTAAAAATATTAATCATATTAATAGAAAACATAATTAAATTTGTAAATAAAATTAAATAATAAATTACTTGAAAAATTTTGTTGAATAATTTTTTCTGTGAGACTGCATCTCAGTTTCATCAGCCTCATCAAAGCTGTTATGCTCTGAACCATGAGTTCTTCCATAGCCACTCGCTCGTTTTAAAATTTTAGATAAACAAACACTACATGTTCAACATCCTCAATTTGGTTTGTTTAATAAAGGGAAATTTGGTGACGTAACTAGTCCAAATTTATACAGGTAGCTCCTGTACCCTCCATATCTTGTGAGAAATTGCATCAGATAGTAGTTTACTTCGCCATATGTTCTCTGGATCCATGACCCTATTTTAGATATCAGTCTAAAGGTCCACCTTCCTTTACAACTTTCCTCCCAGCACTTCTGCCATATTTGCATGGATTTCTGCATCTCCTTATATGAGATCTCTTATACACGATTTGTTTCAATCGCCAGTATATCAATTGGGATCATTCCAGTTAAAACGTAAGCTGCTTCGTCTGAGTCTGTATACAGAATTCAGTTTTCTTGCTACTGACTACTTGATTTGAATAGCTTCCGACCATATGTGAGTTGTATATAGAATCGTTGACTTTACTACCGTAGAAATTAATCTTATTTTGCTCTGTTTAGGTCCTCTTACGTTTGACATCATTCTAGATAGCACTGCTTCTATATTTAATCCTTAAAAACTAATTTTTTTCAATATGTGGTTTGAATTGCAGCCTATCGTCTATTACCAACCCAAGGTACAAAATCTCACGTACCAGTTGCGATGAAATATTATGGCATCCAGTTTATTTTTATTTTCTCCTGTTTCCGATGACTACTTATTAACACAGCTGATATTTTGTGGTCGGCTAATTCCAATCCGATTGATTTCATAAATGTCCTAATAGTATGTACTGTTTCACTGCTATGCCTAGCAGTGAAGACAATTACAATGTCGTCCGCGAAGCATACTGTGTTGGCTTTGTCTGGTATCTTAAGGTTGAATACATCCTTATACATGACGTTCCATGGATGTGGTCCTAGGAATGTATGATCCTGTGCCTTCATAGGTTCTATAGCGAAGCTCTCGTTTGAAAAAATAGCTCCCAATAATCCTTGTCAAGTACTCGGGTACTCCAAATCTGTATAAGATATTCATAACGGCGCGGTATATCCTTTTTACTCCTTGACCCTCAAAATTTATTGCATCTTTGATTGATCTTGACTTTCAGAATCCATACTGACGGTCGGAGGATCTATACATCTATTTATCGATCTTTCTATCTATCTATCTATCTATCTATCTATCTATCTATATATCTATGTATCTATCTTTATTTCCATTTAAAAATTCTATAGGGAAAATATTGGTTACTTTCCAGAAGACTTAAAATAAAATTAACACCAGTATTTCATTAATTTGCATTAAACCCCCACAAAACTTGATCTAAAACTAAATCTTCTCATACAAATATTTAAAATAACACCCTCAAAAATGTATCCATTACTAATGCACTAGTTGTAATAAAAACCCTTATCATCGATATTTAGTCAATCAATATCCAATCACTCATATTTTAAACTAACAAAACAAAAGAATCACTTTTTTTTCTACTTAAAACTACAATCATCACTCATCATTTTTCCCAATTTCCATTGAAAAGTAATTGTTTGTACAATAACCACAATATAATTTAAAACGGTTTCTAGATGCTAGACTCAAATTACAAACCATATTTTAGGGTTAAAAAAGAAAATCATGTGTAAAATTTTTCATTTACTTTTTTTTTTTGCAAAATTTTTCCATGTTTTTATAGTTGGCCAACCATACGTTTTGAAACAGATATGTTAAGGCTAGAGTTTAGTTTTTGCAACACAATCACACACAAAAGCCAACAAGAGAATCCGTAATGGTGGTCAACGGTAATCAAACAGATACATACATATTTGTATGTATGTGACTTTTTAAAGTGTGTGGTTAAGTGTACGCGTGAATAAGGTGTAGGTTTTTATTTAGGATTTCCTTCTTTTTTTTTAGAGAATTTTGGTTAGTTTATCATACAAACAACAAACATGCAACATAAAGAAAAAACGATTGAGTATTAAAAACTGGATATGAATTGATATAGAGTGAAAATAAACAAACTTTATGATAACGAAAAAAAAAAATTGGTATAGAAAATTTGAAGATGTAAATTAAAAAAAAAAAAAATTCAATAAAAAAATGTGACTTTTATTTCCAGTGTTTTATTTTTTGCTACAGTTCTATTGTTTTTAAGCCAATTAGTTTAATTTTTTTATGGGCAACACTTTAGCATTCATCACATGGAAATAAGACTTATGCTCTTAAGCACAAATACAATAACAATCACTAAAAAGCCCCCACACATATTCATCTATATTCTATTATTTTTATCTTTTTTTCCTAAATATCTTTTTTAAAATAAAAAAACTAAATGCAATACTACTATAAAAATAGATACAACCATGTAATAAAAAAAAACTACCTACATGTATTTATACATACATACACAGAGAAAACAGATTTGTTGTGGCAACCGAATTTATTGCCAATCGAATTCAGTCGGTTGCACGTATTATCTTCAAAATCGATTGTAGCTACCGATTATTTCGTTTCCTTTTAACATTTTATTGGTACTGACAAAAAATACATTGATAGAGATAACAAATAATTTAGTACAAAATAGTACATACAACGGTTTTAAAAATACAGTTCGGTGGTAACAACTGAAACTATTAGTAAGGTAAAATGGGAATAACTAAAATTTTTTTGTTTTAAATTTAAATGAATTACATAATTATTATGTCTTTTTTAATCAATTTATTTAGCTTAAATAAAGTTAAAAATAATGTTTATACATATTACATAAGAATAAAAAAAAACTCATTAAGAAAACAAAACTGGTGACAGTTTGAATTTATAATGGAAAGGGTACGGAATATGACTTAAAATTGAGACTTATTGTTTGGAGTTTACAACATATTATATATTTTGATTTTCTTGAGCGAACTATGCATAAACTTCTTAGCTGGATAATTTATTCATTTATTTGCACCTATTCTGTTTAACTCCTCTGCAGGAAAAATAAATTAACTGGTCAACATAATACGCGCACCTATAAAATCTTGACATAGCCATAGTAGACCTAGAATTCTTGGATATTAAAAAGTAACAAATTTAAAAACATTCATGTGTATTATTTTTTACAATAGTCTTACCTTTTGTCTTTTTAAAAGACTTTTTTGAAATTCTCCCACAATAGTTCGGTGCAAACATTGGTAACGTTCATAAACAGAAACAAGAATTACAATCTTTCCCTGGTATTATAAATTTGTATTATAAATTTTTTTAATTGTGTACAATTTTCTCCAACTTTTTTTCATAAATAATTTATTAAATACGTGTCAAAACAAATTAACTAAATATTCGGTTGTAATCGTCGAATTTAGTTTCTTCTGAAACTGAAACTGAATTTATTGTTACTTTTATAAAACAAATGATTACAACCATCAATATTAGTACTAAAATTCGGTTGTGTTTTCGATATTATTTTATTAAAGATACATATTGATTACGCTGATCAAATTTACTTTCTTAGGATTCATCATTCAAATATAATGATGTTTAAAATATTATCAGCATAAGAAATCTATTGTATTAATCAATAATATATATTTATAATAAAATATAAGTTACTTTTATTATTATTTCACTATTGCAACAGTTTTGCAACTAATTATTTTTCTGTGTGTATGTATATATAATACTAAGGTCCTTGTGTTGACAGATTTCATTGTGTTGCTCACTCTACATTGTCACCTTCATTCCTCTCCCAAACGGGCACTCACTTGCACTCGTATAGAAAACGTTAAAATTAGACAAATATAGACATTTCTCACCTAAACTCATGACAGAACTATACAGTAAAACACTTAAACCAAAAGCAGTTATCATGTAGAGTATGTTGGTAAATGTTTGAGTGTGTGTTTGTACATATTCACACTTACACTTTTTTGCACAGATAGGGATAAATAAAAAAAACTATATAGTTGTTAACGCAATTTATACAATATTTTTTTTTATTTTGTTTTTTAAACTTAGCTAATTTTTTTGTCATCTATAAAAAGGTGTAACAACCACAAATAAAGAGAAACAGACAAACACACTCATATTTATTTGTTGATAAAGCGTGGCCAGATGGGAGAGTTTTTTTAATGAAAATTGGGAATGTTTGAAAAATTAGGCGTACAAACTACTTTTTTATATGTTTTATTTGTGCTTTGAATCTGTCTTATTTTAGGCCTCACAATATGTATTAAAATCTTAAAAACTAAAAATTTAAGACTGTTCAATCTCTAGTCCTGCTATTAACGGGGTGGCAAGTCGGCTCTACGAAGCCTTGTATCTGACTGAACTTCGGCAAGAAGTCTTGCGGATGGGTTGGGGTGAGTCTCTAGTTTGACAATGTATTTTTCACTGTGTTTTTTAAACTTGTCTTTTACAAATGGAACCTCTAAATCTCTATGGTATATACGATATTCTCATTTCGTATATACCATAAATTTTAGATTGGATTCTCTGTATAATATCGATACTCGTATTACTGGCTGCTCCCCATAGTTGGATGCCGTATGCTCAATTTGGCTTTAGTTTATAATGACTGTTAATTAACCAGTGAAGAATAGAAGATTTTAACTTCTTATGAAGTCTCTTGGTTTCTATATATGACGATGCCAAGTTAATTGTCTATCTAAGTGCATATCAAGGTATGTAACATGATCTGACTGGGGTATACTTATATCATTGAGTATAACTGGAGAACGGTTACCTCTTGCTATTTGTGAGTCTTCATGAGATCTGAGTATTGCAATATCATCAGCAAATGTGGAAATAGTCAGTTAATCACATATAGGCAAATCAGAAGTAAAAATTAGATATAGGGTATGTACAAGAACACTTCCCTGTGGAACAAATTCTTCTGTCACAAAGTCATTATAATTTACCCTAAATACACGGTCAGATAGGCATGACTCCAGCAATTTGTGGATACATGATGGTAGTAAACATTTAGTTTTATAGAATAGATCCATTCGCCAAACTTTGTCGAATGCTTGTGCGACATCTAAAAAATAGCTGAACAATACTTCTTTAATTCGATACGTTTCCTTATCTCTCTAGTTAGACGATTCACTTGTTCTATTGTTCTTGGTGAACTGGGACGATATTTCCATCGTTCAAGAATGGTAGAATTTTCTTTTGAAATACTTTTTCGAACAGCTTCAACAAGTAAGAAAGTAAGCTAATAGGTTTATATGAAGATGTTATGTTATAGTAAAATCTGGCTTTGGTATCATTTTAATCTCCTAGTTTCAAGATTGCATTGATATCACAATTATTGCCACATTCGATAGGTTTTTAATCATTGATGGTTTTATTGAATCATATCCATGTGATTTTCTAACATTTATATTTTCTTAAATCATTGTATCAATGCGTACAAATTACTAAACCTGGAAATTTGATGGTTGCTAAAAATCTCAGTTAAAGGTTACAAAAATCTTTATTGAATACAAGATTTCTCATAATTTTACTGAAGCAAATTTTTGTACAGAATTATCAGTTTTGGAGTTATAGAGCATAATACCAGACAACAATTTGAAATTGTAAGTTTAATTCTTATTAGAAAAATTATAAGTAGTAATTTTTTTTTTTTCTTTATTATATCATTTACATTAAAATATTTAATAATATATTATATCTACAGTAATTGAAAATTTAATAAAAGTATTGCAACAAAAATATAACTTAATTTTTAAACTATTTACAGTGATAAGTATTTACATGTCTGAGTAAAAAGATAGGAAAAACCTCATGAAATTTTAAGAAATTTTTTTTTGGTTAACCATTTCTGTCATCTTCTTTTCAGAAGTTGAAGAAAAGGTTAATCATTTTGCAAATTTCTTAATATTTCAATACTTGAAGACCAATTTCTTTCTTCAAAACTTGTAGTTAATTTATTCACGAAGTCACGAAGTCTTGCTTAAAGTTTGAATGTAAAAGGACAGTTGAATATCTCCTGGTGAGATTGAAAATAGCTTTTAAATTTTTATTTTGAATGACTTTATTTTTATACGTTTTCGCACATCTGGATGACCATACCTGGCACCCATATGTCATTATTGGTCGAATGCACATTTTGTACAATAAGAGTTTATTCTTCTGATTTAATTGTGATTTCTTATTTAGTAGCGGGTATAAGGCCCTAACGCAATTTAAAGCTTTATTACGGGCTTGTAAAACGTGATCTCTGAAAGTTAAGTGTTTGTCAAATATCACACCCAAGTATTTAACATTATCACTAATTGGAATTATAGATCCTTGTATGTTTAAGTCAACTTGAGGAATCCTTTTTGGCGATTTATTGAAAGGAAAAATTGCTGTTTGTGTCTTTCCTTGATTGATTTTTATTTTCCATTTATTAAAATACTTTTCAGCATGGATAAGTGCGTTTTCAATATTTTTTTCAATTGCACTTGAAATTTTTCCAGACGTTATTATTGCTGTGTCATCAGCATAAAAGGCTGTGCAGTTGTTTCTTTGAGCTTTAAAGTCGGATGTGTATATGGCATAAAGGGTAGGAGATAAAACTTACCCTTGTGGGACACCCGCGCATAGAGATCTTTGAGTAAGATGACTCATTGTTTACATATACTTTAAAGCAACGGTTCTCAAATGGGGGTCCGCGACCCACAAGGGGTCCGTAAGGACATTCATGGGGGGTCGCGAAGGGATCCCGAAAAAATATTCTTGTACACACAAATATAGTATATATAATTTCTATTGCATGGAGAAGTTTCCAGGCTATATAAAGAAAATATGCTTCTGCAATTTTATAATTTAAAGAAGAAAAGGTCTTTCAATGAGAATATTGATAAATTATGAAGTTCATTTTATAATGAGATAAAATGTAACTCATGTGTTAAATTTAATTTTGAATCAACAGATTTAAAAAATTATAAATGAGTATTGCGGACGAAAAAAATTTGTGAATACAAATCTGGTTATAAAAACTAATCCAAAGGGCGAATTTTTTAAAACTATATTTTTATTAATGACTATTACGTTCAAATTCGAAATTTAAAAGAATAAATTATTTCTAATTTGTTTTGAAAAAAATATCTGATCTTTTCCGGAATAACCTTCATTAGAGTCTTTATTGTGTTTTCAGCTACTATTTTGCTGGAATAAGTTCACTTTTTTAAAACACAATTTTTTTTTTCTGAGCTTTTCCTTCAAGTTATTTTTCATTAGGGCTCAAAATCTTTCAATTGGGCGGAATTCTGGACAATTTGTTGGATTAACGTCTTTCAATACAATCACAACACTATTTATTTGATACCATTCCATCGCTTTGTGGCTACATTAAGAAGTAGTCACAAAACGTCAGACAAATGCGGCCTGAATGTGTTTTCCTAGGAAAGGAAGAAGTTTTTTCTCAACGCACTTATTCACGTATATAATGAAGTAGGTACAAATGGCTTGCCAAACCAAAAACTTTCTTAAAAATTTTGATTTTTGTACACAATATTTTTCTGGCCAGGAAGTTTCAAAAACTATGCCAGTACGTATATTTCATCGTCCATTAGCAACAATCAAATTCTACAAAAATTTCGTCTGAAGTATTTTCGCCTTCTGTTTTGCCTCTAAATTCTTTTTTGCGTTCCTATCAGGAACTTATTGTACCTTGTACGTCTTCATGCCAAATTTCTTGTCTTTTTTTTCCTAAAATAATTTTTTTCCTCCCTATAGCATTACATATTTTTATGTTTAATTCCAATTTTAAGAAAAACTAACTTTACTACCTATAACAATAAAATTTAGCATAGGGCTACTGAGCATATTTAAGAGATTGATATAAAATGCGAAAAGTTTCTTAGTATTTCAAATGTAATGAAGCAAAAACAACGTCGTAACTAATAATATTATTTGTCTTATATTTTAATCTTTCCATAACAACTTATCTGATTTTAAAATTAATCAAAGTTGTAGTGGGTCGCGGTTCCATTTCAATGTCAAAAGTGGGTCGCGAAGCAAGGTCTTGTGAGAACCCCTGCTTTAAAGTATCTGTCCAACAAAAAGCTTTTTATAATTTTTTGTAGGTATATTGGATATCCAAATTTGTTAAGTTTGAATATTATACCGTTATGCAATATAGAATCGAAGGCTTTTTCAATATCTAAAAAGACTATACCTGTACTCTTACGGCGATCTTTGTTTGAGGATATAATATTTACAATTCGTTTTATTTGATGTATAGTAGAGTGGTATTTCCTGAAGCCAAACTGTTCTTTGTTTAAAATATTATTTACTTCTGTATAATCATTTAGCCTACTTAATATAATGTTTTCAAATATTTTGTCCAGGCAGTTTAACATACTTATAGGCCTGTAACTTTTAGGAGATTTTTGGTCTTTTCCCTGCTTTAAAATTGTTATAACTTTAGCTAATTTGAATTGTTTCGGAAAATAGCCATTATAAGTAGTAATTTACAGTAAAGATTGTTATAGAAAAAAAAAAACTAAGTATTCACAGATTTCAGTTTCCAGTGTTACTAAAGGTATCACTAATGCGAAAATTCTTGGACGTCAGGCTGAAACTTATTTAAACAAAATAATAAATACTCTACAAAATGTTAAAATTATTTTCAATACAATAATAAAACAATTGTAAACAAAGAAAACAGATTCGTTGCGGCAACCGAATTTTTTTGTTAATCAAATTTTGTCGGTTACACGTACCATAACATATTCGATTGCTAGTAACACTCGACTGCTGAATTAATAGTTTGATTGAAAACAATTCGGAAAATTCAACTAATAATAATATGACTGTAACTTGTTCGTTAGTCATTTAATATTTTGAACCCATTTTAATAATTTGTTTATGACACTATTTGAAATAACAAAGAATTTATTTAGAACGAGAAAGAAAGAAATAGTCGGTCAATACCGACCATATGGTACCCTACACTATGGTGTATGAACATGAAAATTCGGGAAGGGGAATTATATTAGACCTATAGCCAATTGTAGACCAACACTTATACTAAATATGAAATAAAATATACAAATACTGATTAATGTGTTAATACTAACATCTGTATGATTTAATACAATTTAGGGCGATTCCCGTGGATTTATATGGGAGCTATGGTAAATTAAATTATTGACCGATGCTCATAAAATTTGGCAATGTGGTTTCCACTTATAAGAGGGATGCCTTTTATATTTTTCGAAAAACGTATAAAACGATATTTCTTTTTGAAAAGGACATTATTATTCCGAAAGAGGGGTTTATGTGGGAGTTATGATCAATTATGATCTTCATAAAATTTGGCACAAACATTAACAATTTTACATTTCTTTGTACCGAATTTCATTAAAATATTGCTATATTTAAGGTATATATTACCCTTAAAACCCCCATTTCGGGAGGACATTTGTATGGGGCCTAAGTGAAATAATGGGCGAATTAATTTCAATAGGCTTCATCCTTGTCTTAAGGAATTTTTATTAAGCTCATAAATCAACGTAGATATTGACAATCAGGCGAAGGAATTATAAGATTTAGGTAGATATTCGGTACACTGTTTTTAAAATATTTTGAAAAACTCTTAAGGTTCCATTACTCTACCGTAAATGTAAATACGTAAAAGCATAGAGCGACCTAATTTCATTGTTTATGAACACCCTAATACACATAACTGTCATAAGAAAAAGGTGCAGCTGATTCGTTACATTTACGGTATAGTAAAGGAGCCTTTAGTCCTTTAGTATTAAGGTTTATACAATACAAAATGAGAGACGAACTCGAAAATGTCACATAGCAACATTATTATGAAAAGTTTTGCTGCGATCATTTGGCAATATTGCGTGACAAATAAAATGGCTATTGACCATATTAAATCACGTAATAAAGAATTTTTAGGAGCTTTTACTAAGAACCTAATTATCTCCAGGATTCTACACAGAGTATTTACAATGAGTTTATCCTGGAAATATGAAATACTTTCATTCGAATTTCCCTTTAAACCCAAACTAATATGAGGCCAATTAAAAATTAAAAAAACAAAAACAATAACTAAGCTGGTGGCAACATCATACGTTTCAGTCAACTAAAGGATTTTTTTTTTTTGTGCCTCCTTCAACTGTTATGCTCTTGTTATTGTTCAGGTTGTTGTGAACAGTTACATTTCACAGACACCTGTCCTTGTATGCACATCCAACCATTCATGTAGAATTGTTTCGTTCTTCACTTCAAACACATACTCACATAAAAACACACACTCATACAGATGTCATCTAAAATTCCAATTAAGTTACAATTTGTACGTTAGAAAACAAGCTCAATATGATTTTGTGTCTATATGTACATGGGTAAGAGGGATTTGTTCAACTTTTCAACTTTTTATTTTAGCGTAAAAATGTCATAAAGCAATTTAGTTTTTCTGGAATACTCTTTGTACTACTACTACTTTTATACACTTTAAACAATTTAATTAAATACATGAAGTAAAATTGATTTTCATACCTAAAAATAATACATTTTTTTTTTCGCGTTCAAATAACAATTTTTATTTGACATTATCTGTCAACGCTCTCAAGGGATTAAGTATAGAGGAATTTTATTGAAAAATAATTGGTAGATAGCAGCTTCATGTTTATATATGGAATTGGGGTAATTGGAAGTATTGGTGTGATAATAAACCATTTGTTAACATTTTCATTTTAGGAAATAGTTCTTTCTAATTAATTTATTTTCCATGATTTTTATTAGATGCAAAAAAGGGAAATTCAGAAAATTAATTTAATAAATTACAAATACATTAAATTATCAAAAAATTCGTCATTACTTAGTTTTTCAATTGACCTTATACAAAAATTTTTTGCCAATATTAACGAAAAATAAATTTATTAAATCTCTTTACCACAAAACTACTGATACAAAATCTCAGTAGCTTACAGATAAAAACAATATAATAGTGTAATAAGTTTCTTTTTTTTTTTTTTGGTTCAGGACCACAGCTTTAATTCATCGGAAATGAAGAATAGAAATCAATACAATATACATTTCAAACAGTAAATACACAAAGGTAAAAGAATTCAAGCCAACATCAACAGGCATAGAGAAATTCCAATTTTATTATATTGAATATTTTTTATTTCAATTCCTAGAAAAAAATAAGGATTACAAAGTCTCAAGCACAAATATAGTTCTGATGTTAAGGTAATATTCAACGGAATTTAAAATTAAACGTAAATAATTGTTTGTTGGGCAAACAAACAAACAAACACCTAGAGATATCTATACAATAAGTAAAAACGAAGAATAAATACTTACAATAATAGTAGAAGAATAGATACAATACAGTTTGTGAAGTACTTGTATGGAATTCATTCAATTCGAAATATTGAAGAGCTCTTAGGAAAATAGGAGAATATATTAAGTTTTGCATTTGGTTGTTAATAAAGTCTGTTCTAGTTTAGTTCTATTTCAATTAAAATTCAACTCTAGTTTAAGTTCAGTTCTAGTTTAAGTTTAAGTTCAATTCCAGCTTTAGTTCAGTTTAAGTTTAAGTTCAGTTCTAACTTTAGTTCAGTTCTAGTTTTAGTTCAGTTCAAGATCAGTTCTAGTTCAGTTCTAGTTCAGTTCTAGTTCAGTTCTAGTTCAGTTCTAGTTCAGTTCTAGTTCAGTTCTAGTTCAGTTCTAGTTCAGTTCTAGTTCAGTTCTAGTTCAGTTCTAGTTCAGTTCTAGTTCAGTTCTAGTTCAGTTCTAGTTCAGTTCTAGTTCAGTTCTAGTTCAGTTCTAGTTCAGTTCTAGTTCAGTTCTAGTTCAGTTCTAGTTCAGTTCTAGTTCAGTTCTAGTTCAGTTCTAGTTCAGTTCTAGTTCAGTTCTAGTTCAGTTCTAGTTCAGTTCTAGTTCAGTTCTAGTTCAGTTCTAGTTCAGTTCTAGTTCAGTTCTAGTTCAGTTCTAGTTCAGTTCTAGTTCAGTTCTAGTTCAGTTCTAGTTCAGTTCTAGTTCAGTTCTAGTTCAGTTCTAGTTCAGTTCTAGTTCAGTTCTAGTTCAGTTCTAGTTCAGTTCTAGTTCAGTTCTAGTTCAGTTCTAGTTCAGTTCTAGTTCAGTTCTAGTTCAGTTCTAGTTCAGTTCTAGTTCAGTTCTAGTTCAGTTCTAGTTCAGTTCTAGTTCAGTTCTAGTTCAGTTCTAGTTCAGTTCTAGTTCTAGTTCTAGTTCAGTTCTAGTTCAGTTCTAGTCTAGTTATAGTATTGTTTTAGCCCATAAATGTAGTGTATATGAAACTCACTTCGAATGCTCTTTTTTTTTATTCTGCAATTGATTTTGAAAGCAAGCTTTTAATAATAGAAAAATTGATTTCTATTTTCCTGCTTAAATATTTCTTTACCTCTCTTATAGCCTGTATATTTGGAATTTTTATTCGTTTTTTTTTTTTTTTTTAGTTTTTTGCTTAACTCGTGCACAATGATAGTGCGACTTTTTTTATGCATTTGAAACGAAAGTTAAAAGCAATAAATTGCACAATATTTTCTATTTCTAGATACAATTCAATTTTTTTTTTTTTTTTCAGGTATAGTAGCCAGAGAAAAAAAAAATAGTTTTGGTTTATATGGGAATAAAGTTCGCCTATTTTTTTTATTTAATTTCACGTTAGTCTAAAAAAAAAAAACAAAAATTTACAGAATAGAAAAAAAAGAAAAACATTTTATAAAACCTTGAAAAATGTTTGGCACTTTTTCGTTGGCTACATTGGTAATAGAGTCTATTATAATCATTATTATTATATTTGAAATATTATGAACTTTTCACAAAATAAATAAAAAACTAACAATAGAAAAACTTTTTCTCTTGACATTTAAAAAACGCATGAGTAAAATTGTTTGCAAACTAAAGAAGGAAATAAATATTTTTTTTTTTTTTCTTGACAGACAAAGTAATAAGTTTTAAGCACCCCATAGACACATACTGCATAAACTCATGCAATATGTATGTATTAAAAAAATTGAGAGAGCTTTTCTATGTGTGTGTCACATACATAGAAAAGCTCTCTCAATTTCACTAATACATACATATTGCATGAGCTTATGCAGTATGTGTCTATAGAGTGCTTTACGTTGTTTATATTCAGGTTAGAAGTTTAACAGGATGACAATCATAGCTTGAGGTTTTATATTAAATTGTGCAAATGCGACAATAATTTGTTTAGAAAAATATGACAATGACATTCATTGGTGCAGTGTCATGTAGATATGCAAGATTTGGTAATAAAGTTTATTGAAAAGGAAATAATCATATTGACTATATTTAAATAACTTGCAGAAATGAAACATAAAAGTAAAAAAAAGGAATTTTTATAAATATTCTACTAAGTACTATAATACTCACAGAAAGAAGTCACCAATCACTAAATATATATTAGTGATTTTTTAAATATGCACCTCTCACCAACATGATTATATCAATTACTTAAAACTGTAAAAATGAAAAATAGAAAAATGTTTCCCATTAAAAAATTTATTAAATCAATCCAGTAGATGATTTAATGAATCAAAAATTTAAATAAGAAGTAAAATTTTGCCTTAAATTTTATTTTTACTTGAATAACTTTATTAATTTCTGATGCAAAATGAAGCAACTATGTTAATTGTAAAATATAGGGAATTAAACTTGAACTGATCTGGAATTGGCCTATAAGTGAAGAGGAACTAACTTGAATTATAGTTGAACTGAATTAGAACTGAACTAGAACTGAACTAGAACTGAACAAGAACTGAACTAGAACTGAACTAGAACTGAACTAGAACTGAACTAGAACTGAACTAGAACTGAACTAGAACTGAACTAGAACTGAACTAGAACTGAACTAGAACTGAACTAGAACTGAACTAGAACTGAACTAGAGCTGAACTAGAGCTGAACTAGAACTGAACTAGAACTGAACTAGAACTGAACTAGAACTGAACTAGAACTGAACTAGAACTGAACTAGAACTGAACTAGAACTGAACTAGAACTGAACTAGAACTGAACTAGAACTGAACTAGAACTGAACTAGAACTGAACTAGAAATGATCTTGAACTGAACTAAAACTAGAACTGAACTAGAACTGAACTAGACCTAAACTAGAACTGAACTAGATCTGAACTATAACTAGAACTGAACATATACAGAAAAATCCTAAAACTAACGTAAACCGATTCTACCAATCTTAAATCACAGAATCTTTTTTAAAACAAAACAGACTAAGTAATTTAGTATATAAACTTTTAACACTCTATAGCATAATAAGATAATTTCTTAACAACCAGATAGTCATCTTAATTATAAAAAGCAAGTGTTAATTTCTTCCTTCAACTATTTTCTGCACCTTAGGCAAAGATAAAATTATATTTAAATAAAAAATTAACATTTATTTTTTCGACTCCTTACAATCACTGCTATTTAATATTGCCGTCTGGACATACTCACTTATTCATTCGTTCACCCACATACATAATTGAAAGTAATAAATGTGTATTATTATATAAACATCTGTATATATTTATAGGTATGTAAGTGTTGGCTTTTGTTGTATGACTTGAATTGAAATTGCTTAATTTAGCAAATAATTTGCAACAAATTGTTTTTTAGATTTTTCCAAGCAAACTGAAACGTAAACAAGTTATATAAACCCTCAAGCTAAAAATAAAACAAACTTATCGAACAATAGAAAACAGGGACAATCGAAAATACATAGGAATGAGAAAAGCTACAATAGAAGGAATTGTATGATTTACTTTACATGCATAATGGTTAAAATACATACAATCTGGATTTAAAGTAAAAATTAAATAATAAAAACTGCTTTTTCAACAGATTATATTAGGGTTCCAAAAAATTTCAACCCAGTTCGGATTTTTACAATCTACTCTTCTATGCGCTTCCTATGACGTATTAACCAGCTCCATATCGCTAATGGTTTATATTCCACAAACTTCTAAAGTTGGACACCTCAAGGTTTTTGACTAGTTTAACGGACACCTAAAATCAAAGATGTAAAATTTTTAAGAATTTCTATTAGTACCCTTAAAAAAATTACACTGATTTTAAATGTTTTGACTTGCAGTGATCTCTCTTACTGCACACAAATCCATATCAAACGACAACATTACATCATGTACTTACACTCTCACAGAGCACATAATTAACTGTCTTAAATGTTTTGTACATTTCAAACAAAACTCTTTTACAACACATACGAAAAGCAGAAAAAACTGGGAATGAAAGAGGCAGGATTCCTCCTTATGTTATTATTACAACCATTTACGGCAGAGTGATGCAGAGAGTCCTATTTAGTGTACGAGAAAAGTATTATGTAAAAATGTCTAATACATCAAAAAGAAAATAGAAAAACAAGAAAAGAAGATATAGTCGGTCAAGCCCGACCATATGATACCCTACACCATTGTTTACCTCAAAATTCGGGGACTTGGGGCCAATTGTGGATCGATACACATATTAAGTGTAAAATAAAACATACGAATACAGAATATTACGTCGATACATGTATTTATATGAATTTATTCACTTTTGGGTGATTCCTGAAAGAGGGCCTTGTATGGAAGCTATGGTAAAATATGGACTGATCTTCGTAAAATTTGGCACTATCATTTACTTTTTATATAAAACTTATTTGTGTCGAATATTTACTTTATACTAACATTTTAGTGGGATTTATGCCCTTTAAAGTGATTTTCTGAAAAGGGGTTTATATGGGAGATATAGTCAATTATGGACCGATCTTCCTGAAATTCGGCACACCGATTAAGACTTATATAGAACTCATATGTGCACAATTTTATTAAAATATTGCTATATTTAATGGACTTATGATCATTAAACCCTTTTCCGGGAGGAAATTTGTATGGGGGCTAGGTGAAATAATGGACCGATCATAACCAGTTTCAATAGGGTTCGTCCTTGGCCTAATAAAAGATCGTGTGCTAAATTTCATTGACTTATCTTAGAAATTGCGACCTGTAGTTTGATTACAAGGTTTACATGGACAGACAGACGGACGGACATCGTTAAATCGACTCAGGAAGTGATTCTGAGTCGAATGGTATACTTTAAGGTGGTGGTCTGATGGTTTTTTCTATGCGTTACAAACATCAGCACAAACGCATAATACCCCAACCACCTATGGTGGTGTAGGGTATGAAAAGTGAAAGTAAAAAAAATATTCGGCTGTTCCGAATCTTTGATACTCTTCACCATTTTACCGACAAATAATACAATTTCCGCCTTAATGTATGCTTTCATACTTTCACATTTATAAATCTACATTTTTTTTCAAACTACGAAAATTTGAATATGAAAAAAAAATAATAATAATAAACAATCACAGCAAGCTTTGCTTAAAAAAATAAAGAACAACAACAACAATTCCATATTTATATAATTTTGTACGCATGTATATACAAATAAACTGACTGCAAATAAAAAAAAAAAACAAAAACAACAACGTTAATCATTATATAACTGCTGTTGCTACTTGCCTATACGCAAAAAAACAACAACAACAAAATAGTCATTATAATGCTTAATATAAATGTTTGTGTGTGTATTTATATTGTTAAAAGATCTTTTTTAGTTTTTGGCCCATAACTCAGTTGTTTATGAACGAATTTGGTTGATTCAGAAAACCGAAATTTTATAAAAATAGTTATGACGAACCGTATAAAAATAAAAATCTGTAGCTTAAACAAGAGCGGCATTTATGGAGCGATCTTGCTGAATTTCAATAGCAAAATTCTCGAAAGTATTATTGATTGTTTGATATATATATTGTATATGGCAGTTATCAGTGGGCTTCATAAACGCCATTTCAACCGACACACGGACGTATGGACATGGTCCTATCGTCATCATATCTTACAAGGATCCCGAAAATGTCAACTTTTTTGGTCTCCGACGAAAATTGTGGAAATTACAAACGGAATAACAAACTTATATATACCCTTATATACAGTGGTGGCCACGAATTTAAGACACGACATTTCACTTATATATTTCTGATAATTTTTACATCTTATCGAACAAATTTTAGATCCATGTTATTTTTTAAAGATCCTAGTAATGTTATGAAAAAAAATCAACAATAGTTTGTTACCTATATTTAGTTTCCAATTTTTATTTACATATTATACAGATTAATACAAGTTTAAGCCTGGTCATGAATTTAGGACATAGGCAAAATAAAAGTTAATTCACAAAAGTAAAGCTCAGCTTCATAAAACAATATTAGTATTTGGTAGGAAATCCTTTATTTTGAATCACAGCAGCGCATCTCCTCGGTAAACTTTCAACTAAGGCCATACAGCGCTCCTTTGGAATGGCATACCAAGCCTTTTGAATTTCTTCCCATAAATCAGTCAAATTTTTTGGCTTTACTGCTCGTACATGCTCCTCAACATCATTCCACAAGTTCTCAATTGGATTGAGATCCGGGGATTGAGCTGGCCATTTCAGAACTGTGATATTATTTTCCTCTAAGCAACTCTTCACTAGGCGTGAAGTGTGCTTAGGGTCATTATCATGCATAAATTTCCACATTAGAGGCATGTTGTCTTCAGCGAATGGTATCATGATGCTTGTCAGTATGTTTTTGTAAATATGCTGGTCCATTTTATTGATAATCTTCTGAATGGGACCTACACCATGCCAGGAAAATGCTGCCCACACCATGACATTTCCACTACCATGCCTAACTGTTTTAAGGGTGTACTTTGGGTGATGCTCCAGGTTTGGAGGACGCCATACGTACTGTTTTCCATCAGAACCAAAGCGACAAAACTTCGACTGGTCGCTCCAAAGTATATTTTTCCAAAATGTCATCGGCTTATTGAGATTTTCTCTTGAAAACGCTAGTCGGGATTTAATATTTTTTTTTGACACAAGTGGTTTACGTTGTGCAATACACCCACGTAAGTTCTTCTCATTCAGACGTCTTCTTATTGTCCTGGACGATATATTAATACCAAAATCCGATGAAATCTCATTTTTAATTTTACTTGAGCTCTTGAAAGGATCTTTAGCAGCTGATTTATAAATTAAGCTATCCTCCCTGGGTGTAGTTTTTCGGGCTCTAGGGTGCTGTTTGACATTTTTGGTAGTGCCATGTTGCTTGATGTGTTCCAGTGCATTGTAAATCTTGGATCTGGAACATTTCAGTAGCTTGGAAATTTCCATTACTGTTTTTCCATCAGTATTCATTTGTTGGATCAATTTTCGCTCGGCATCCGAACTCCAAGTACCTCTGGCCATTTCTAACTAAATATTTTGATGTATTCTAACATTAAATGGAATAAAACATTCATTACTTACCTTTTAGCTTCAAAAAACACCAAAAAATCACTTAAAAACCAAATATTTCTTATATGTTTTAAATTCGTGACCAGCTTCAAAAGCACGTTTTTACGAAAATATAATAAAAACAGCAACAAAATGTATACACAAACAAAACCAAATAACGGTAATTGATCTTAACATTACAGGGTACACTGAAAAATTAACAAAATCTAATTTTATATTGCAGGGTTGTAATAATTATCACAACTTAGTTCGTTACATGTCGTGTCTTAAATTCGTGGCCACCACTGTATACCCTATAAAAACAATTTCCTTAAGGATAACATATATAATAATGTAGTTATAAAGTAAAATGACATATATGTGTGTGTATATGTTTAATAATGTACATGCGTTGTGTTTCTGGAGAAATGTTTTTTAAATTACACAAATGGCTAAACAATTTTGTGATTTTGGGGTTGCTGAAGTTTTTAAAACTGGTCAATTTTGAAGTTTTCTTTATGCTAAGGTTACTGAAGAAATTTGTAAAGTGTTGTTATAATCGATTCGATTTTAAAAGAACAAAGAAAATAATATATTGATATCATATTAATGTGTTTAGTTGAATTGGCATTAACCATCAAATTGTGTCACTAAACAAATTAGAAAAAATAAAATAAAAGGTTTTAAAAATATGCGCTCTCTTGGGTGGACGCGTACACATGTTTTAAAAGAAAACATCTTTAGTAGCCGGACAATAATCGTAAACCGTAAAAGAAATCTACGTTATGTTGTGTAAAAAGATGTATCTTATTTTAATTTTTGTCCGTGTTTGCATTCATATTTCATCTTTACTTATATTTTTTGAAGTTAAATAGTTTACTATTTCTTTTTTTACTTAACTTTTTTTCTGGATTTAATTTTTATACCCAAAAGATCAAAAAGATGGGGGGTATATTGATTTTGTCATTCCGTGTGTAACATGTCAAAGGACTTATCTAAGACCCCACAAGGTATATATTTTCTAGGTCCTGGTTAGATTCTGAATCGATCTAGCTATGACCGTCCATCTGTCCGTCAGTCTGTCTGTTGAAAGCAGAATAGGGCTCGAAAGGGGCAACGTAGGGGCACAAATATTTATCTTATATACACAAATTCAGTTTTTGAATTTTTTTTCTTATATTATTTTGAATTTATATCTATTTTTGACCCAAATTTTATTAAAAGACCTAATTTTTTTAATACATAATCTAATTCTATACTTAATTTGTAAAACAAAAAGATATTGCTTGATGAAATCGGATAAAATTTTGAATAACTTGAAAAACCCGTAAAATCTTCATGCATCATAAGCAATTGAAAAAGCCATAAAGTATTGCTTGATGAAATCGGATAAAATTTTGAATAACTTGAAAAACCCGTAAAATCTTCATGCATCATAAGCAATTGAAAAAGCCAAATAACAAGATTTTATGAGTTGTACACATTTTAAACACTTCACAGGATCTACAATTCTCATCCGATTTTATCTTGCGATACCTTTTTGTTTTACAAATGAAGTATAGAATTAGATTATGTATTAAAAAATTAGGTCTTTTAATAAAATGTGGGCCAAAAATAGATATAAATTCAAAATAATAGAAGAAAAAATTAAAAAAACTGAAATTGTGTCTTTTAAATGTTCATTTAAATGAATATATACTTTTTAAAAAGGATAATTTCTTGTTTAAAAAATTTAATTTGGTCAACTGATATTCTAGATATAAAATTTAAAATCGCGAAGTCCGAAAAAATCGTAAGTGACATTTTTCATACATATAACAATGTAAACAACAAGAAAAATCATTAGAAATTCGTAAGTTTAACAATGATAATATTGTAAGATCTTTAACTAATTATGATTTAATAATAATTTTGTCGCTAGAATTCATCAATAAAATACCCCTGAAGAAGTTTGAAACAAGCAAACGAAACGTTGGGTGAAAAAGTAAAAATGTTATGATTTTTATTTACACATTTGGAAACAAATGATTGACCAAAAATAGCCCGTAAGATCTAAAGTCTTAAACACAGAATAATGTGTAAAGTTTTTGTTTTCTGCACTTACAATATTTTTGCGGTTAGAGCTCGATATGCTTTCATGAAGAAAATCTTGTTTTTAAAACATAAACTTCAATCATAATATTCAATCATGTTTCTACAAGACGATAAAATGTTATCCATTAAAGTTAATTTGTTTTTTATTTTTTTTTTTTTCTAATTATACCCTACACCACCAAAGGTGGTTGGGGTATTATGTGTTTGTGCAGAAGTTGTAACGCAGAGAAAAAATCTTCGGACCCCCACCTTAAAGTATACCGTTCGACTCAGAATCACTTTCTGAGTCGATTTAACGATGTCCGTCCGTCCGTCTGGTCGGCTGGCTGGCTGGCTGGCTGGCTGTCCATGTAAAGCTTGTGCGCAAAGTACAGGTCGCAATTTTGAAGATAATTTGATGAAATTTGGTACATATGCTTTTTTCAGCATAAGGACGAAGCCTATTGAATTTGGTTATGATCGGCCCATTATTTCACCTAGCCCCCATACAAATGTCCTCCCGGAATAGAGTTTTAACACTTATAGATGCCTTAAAAATAGGAATATTTTAATGAAATTTAGTACATATAAGTTTTATATCAGCAAAAATCCGTCTGCCAAATTTCATGAAGATCGGTCCATAACTGACCATAGCTCCCATACAAACTCCTCTCCCGAAAATCACTAACGTGCATAAATCCCATACAAATGTTAGTATTATGTTAATATTTAACACAAGTAAGTTGTGTATAAGTAAAAACAAAATTATGTGGATGGTAATGGTGTAGGGTATCATATAGTCGGGCTTGACCGACTATATCTTCTTCTCTCGTTTTTTTATAAAATTAAATTCGAATAACATTTTATGAGATATAAAAAAATTATCTTTGTAACCCTATATGCTCTAAAACGGTTAAATATAACCTAAAAATAACAAAATATGCTATAAATATGCACTAAAAATCGCCAAATGCAATAGTATCCGTTAAGAGTAAAATATGCACTAACAAATTGATGCCAAAATGATTTATTTGTTCTGAAACGGATAAATATTTAATCGATGGCTTTATTCAAGGTCCAGGAAAAAACATGCAATTGCATAATCTGGTTTCCCTGTTTATTACAATCAACTTAAATATTGAAATCAAAAAGATATGGTACTGAATTACCCCTTTTAAAAAGATATTATGTACCATATCCCTTAAGATATTTTCAGATTTCTCAAAAATTCGAATATAAAAATATTTACTTATCGTCTAAATATAAATTGTTTGATTTTGAAAAATTACTTATGATTTTTTTTTTTTTTTCGAAATACCAATGGTGTTTTTAAATTTGTTGAAATTATTCATAAGCTTTTGATTTTCATACGTATCAAAGTTATATATCTTTTTTTTATAAACAAAAAATAAAAAAAAATAAAATATTTATAAAGGAAATACTTAATCAATATTTTGTATTAAATTCATCATGAATTTCATAAAGGTAAGAATTTGCAAATCAGCGTGACGTTTGCTGTCCGCCTATGGGAGCTTTAAATGTATTCCTTACCTAATAGTTTAATCACATAGAAAAAAGCAAAAAATAAAATCAATCATCAAATATTTTAGTAAATAATTCATTCAATTAACAGCTTATTTAATTTGCACTTCACACCAAAATGATTACATCAATTACTAAAAACTGTAAAACATTAAAAACAGAAAAAAATGTCCAATTAAAAAATTAATTAAATCGATTAAGTGGATGATAGAATGAATTCAAAATTTAAATGTGATTTTAGTTATATTTGAATATATTTATTAAATTTTGATAATTGAAAAATATATTGAAATAATTTTTTCTGTGCACTTAAATAAATACATATTTCACTAACAAATATTTTATTATGAAAACAAAATTTTTTATGAAATAAAAATTTTAAACATACTTTTTTTTTTTAATTTAAATGTCAAACGAAAAATTCGTTTCGAAAATTTTTATAAAAAGTGAGATAGAAAAAATATTAACATATAGAGGGCTTATATTCAAATCGGGTCTCATGTAGATATACACAGATTTTTTTTTTTGCGTCAGACTCTTCAGTTTTCTATTTTTTATATATGGTGTTAGTTTTGAAGTCAAAAGTTAATTCAAACACTCTTTTTTTCATTTTTGTTTTTGGGCTATCTACAAACAGTATATTTTTTTTAAGGCAAAACATGCAAGTTTTTGTTTGATTTTCAAAGAAATGTAAAAATAAAAATTGATAAATAATGAAAACATACATTAAAAATAATTAAGACAAAACGGGCTATCTACCATAACTTCGCAAATAATGGAGTTAAAAAATTTAATTTTCAGGGTGAGGTTTAGCAAAATTTATTGTTCTAACCACTACTTATGAACTCGTGGTCCTTCTAATCTTCGATATTTTGGAACACCTTTTTTGTACTCTTCGATTATCGGAAAAGATACCTGAGCCATTGCCACTTTCCATTGAAGATCCATCATTAAAGGCTCAGGTTGATTTTCCCAAAGTTTAAGTAGAATGTTATTAGCAATATGATAGTTTCACAAAAATTGATATCTTTCTCGAATTTCCTATATTTTAACTGGCATAAAAAAACCACCTTCTATAAAATTAAAAGATATTGACAAGATGAAATTAGCTCAAGCATAATTTTAAACCTTTTACATTTCAAGTAGCTTAAGGTCCTCTCTTCCCTGACAACTGTTAATATTTAACATTTGTATTTATTCTCTAAAAATTTCAACATTTACTACCAATTGACAATTTATATAATATATTTTTATTTTTCTTTAATTTTTTCCTCCATTTTTTCTTAATTTCCTTTTCTGAGTCTAGTGTATCGCTTTTTATTTTGTCTTTATTGGCCAACAAAATTGTAATGCTATTTTAAGCCTTTGGGAGCTTAAATTCTTGTCATTGTTGCTGTTGATGATGCTGCTGACTTTTTTTTTTTTTTTTTTTTTTGAACTTTTATCGATCTGATTGAGACATCAATTTACACTTGTATAGACACACTAAAGTATAAGTATGTATTTTTATAGTACTTGCAGTTGTTTATTTCATGGTACTTGTAGATACTTATTTGTAATGACATTATAACTGATTTTAAGCCAACTATGCAGACAAAAGTAAACAAGATAAAATTTATTTTTGCAAAGGTTTAAAAAAATAGATTATGACTATTATAAAACTAATAGTTATATGTAAGTAAAAATGAAAAGAGACATCATTAACTGATTTTTAGTATAAAAAAATATAAAATATAGATTACTTTGAAATACACAGTTTTTCTTTTAATTAAATTTCTCACATTTAAATTTTTTTTTAAATGCTCTTGATTAATCAAAAAATACTGAATATATCTGAGGATTGAATTACAATTCAATAAAAGTATGCAAGTTTAAACGCCTTCATAAACTTCAAAAGAAATTCTTTCAAAATAAACTCAATGCCACACAAATTTAGCACCGTTTAGCGTGTAATTCTCATAAAAAAAATGCAGAAATATTTGTTCAGAAATAGAAAAAGAAAAACGTATTATAATAAACTCGAGTCAAAGCAAACATTCCCCAGAGGTTAATTGTTATGACGAGTAAAGGTAGATTTTTTTTTGTATAAAAAATAGCTTTGAATACTAAATGTACTAAATCGAAAAGGGCTTTTAATAGTTATCACTTATAAATATATCGTATATAGAAAAAAAAATAATATTAAGTTGCATTAAACTACAATGCACAGTGGGGCAGAATTGAAATTTTTTGGAAATAAATCTGTACACAGAAAAAAATATTTAAAATAATTTTTTAATAAAATTATTAATTAACTTTATATTGGAATTTAATTATATAATTTATTAATATAATTAATTTTCTAATTGAGTCATTCCATTTAAAACAAACAAGCTGATTTTCTCACCTCTTCCAAATTAGATAATATTTGGTACAATTATTATTCTTGTCAAAACTAAGACTTATTCAAAATTTCAGATAATTTCATTAAGTGGTTCGCGAAATATCGCGGTTGGAAAGTGCAAAATAGCTCAAAATGTGTACAAAGTTGCATACACAAAATTACAAATATCTTTCGAAGTATTTATTATATAAGATTTATTGAGATGTCATATTAAAGGTATAAAAATTACCTTTAATATGATGTATAATATGATTTTTTTTCTCAACATCAAAATGGTCCATATCTCGCGATTTTTCATTCGCGGGCAAATATCTCGAAAAGTGGTCCTTTTAAAAATTTTTAAAAAATATATGTTAATGATTAAAATGTTTTCTATAAGCGTGGTAAGTGGCATTCTGGGACTCGCAATATTTTAGGAATTATTACAATAAATGTAATAAAAAAATACGAAATATTTGATGCAACTGATATTTGGGGTATTCACACGGTGTGCTATCAAGTCTTATTGTCATAAAATACTAAAGTTTTATGATAGTTTTAACAAATTGTTGTTGTGCTTCAAAGAAAAAAGTCCTAAAATAATAAAACCTTTTATGATGTGTTTATTGTTTTATCATAACTAAACGGTGTAAATCTAAGTCGAAAGGGAAAAACTCTTCGTCGAGCCGGTGGTAATATTTAGAAGTTACCGCCATTGAATATTCGCAATATATACGTAAACATGCAATAAATTTCTGCATAGTTCTATAACTTCAAGATTAATTACATTTTATTAATTTATTTATAAAAGTTATTAACTTTTATAAAGTTAAATCAAAAAAAAAACTGAGACATTTAAAAAATAAAAGGAAGACAATTTTGTTTGTATACTTTAGCTGACTAGCAGCCACCGAACGTATTTAAAATAACCGCCGTCAGAAAATAATGCCGGCTTAGTCATCGACAACAGCTGTTTATGTTTATGTTTTTAAACAATTTCTTTTGTGCCAAAAAATATTTTATAATTTTTATAAAAATGGATTTTTTAGAAGATTCAGGTAATTTTAATTTTATCTTATTTACTTGAATCAGCCATAACAATATCCAATATGTATTTTTCGCACAAACCGGTTATTATTTCAGATTTTTGACTTGTTTTTGGCATTTTCATTAAAAATATTTGTAATTTTTTTATAATTGTATTTTTCATTTATCTGCTGACTCAAATTTGAAATAGCATACTAACTTATGAGGGTTGCTCACAGCAGTCATATTCTTTCGTGTTATTATTTTATGATATATGACTTTATGACGACCGTGTGAATACCCCAATTATTTTGTTTGTAATAAAATTGAAAAATCGCAAATTTGTTCCAAAAAACATCCGAAGTTAATGAAATTCGATAAGAATATTAATATTGACGCTGGTAACGCAAATGCCGAGTTTAAGTTTGATAACCGCAATATTTCGCGATTTGTAATATCTCAAAAATTAGGAAAATTGTGTTTTTAAAAATACAAATATATTCCAAAAAATATTTACGTTACAACGTTCATTAAGGCAAATATTTAAAGCCAATGAAATTACCTTTAAAATGATATCTGAAACATGTTGATTTTTTTTGGCGGAAAATTCGCGAATTAAATTTCGCGGTCGCATATTTCAAAAGTGGTATTTTTAAATTCGTGAAAAATATATATTTAGAGGATGAAATCATTCTAAATGCTCCCTGAAAGTATCGTGAGGAGACTTTAAATAGTTTATGAGTTATTGAAAAAAGTCGCGCCGAATAACGTGAACAAATTTATGCTTGAAATTTCTTTCAAAATAATTATTTTTTTGTTATACACTGCGTTTTATTTTTTGCAATAATTCAGAAGCTATTTATAGTCCCAGCACGATACTTACAGGGAGCACTCAGAAAGGCTAAATCATTTTTTCCACGAACTTAAAAATACCACTTTTTGAAATACGCGACCGCGAAATTTAATTCGCGAATTTTCCGCCAAAAAGTACAATATTAAGTTTGGAAGAGGGACCGCACATACCCCTTAGGGGCGGAGCTATAAGGGCTCAAAGTTGGGTACCTCTGACATACAAATTTTTTAATCGCTTGCCAAACTTTTTTTTCTCGTTCAGTTTCAAATATTTTTCTACATTATTGTAGGCACTGATAAGACCTATTTATCTCTTATAGCTTTTGAGTTATTTGCATTTGAATTTTTAAGAACCCCAATTTTGCATGTTCTTGGCCCAGTTTTTTTCATATATATCCTAGTGTTTTCCGACCGATTTTATTTATTTTTTCTTTAACTAATTGAAGGACAAAATTATCTATTGAATAAAGAAAATTTTAAGTCGATATCTTTACAGAGTCCAAAAATAAACGATTTTTAATTTGAAAATTGCAAAAATTACGACTTTTTGTGTTTTTTTGGCCGAAAATGTATCTATACTCTTTTTTTCTCTAAAACAAAATTTTCTTTAACAACATATAATAATTTTATATTTTTCTGAAAGGTATCTTCACAGAGAAGACTTGAAAACAAAAAGCAAGCCCAATAACTCAAATGGTCAAGGTACACACCCTCCCGAATTCGACCCATTTCATATGAAAGTTTTGATTTTAGCTATATTTTCTCAAATCCCAAAGCACGAAAAAAAAAATCTATAGATTCATTTCGAATTTATTCGCAATTAAGTGATTTTTCCAGATTTGTATACCCACCATCAAAAAGATGGGGGTATATTAATTTTTATCATTCCGTATGTAACATGTCGAAAAAATCATTTAAAACCCGAGTTTTAAATGATATTTTAAACTGATGAGTATATATTTTCTGGGTCCTGGTTAGATTCTGAGTCGATTTAGCTATATCCGCCTGTTGAGAGCAGGATAGGGCTTGAACGGGACAACGCAGTTTTTGCCGTTTTCGATTTTTAATGATTTTTTTTAAACAAAAAAACTTGCTATTTTCACGTAAAAAATATATTTTTTGTTTAATTAGCCGATTGAAACGTAATATATAAAGGGATTAAAGGTTAAGTAAATATAAATTTTTCTAAGTTTATTTCAATAATATCGGACTAACACTTTTTGAGTTATCATTAATTATGTGGAAAAACGTATAAAAAAAATTTATAATTTTACATAAAAATTAAAAAAAAAAAAAAAAAAAAAAAAAAAAAAAACCCCACAGACTTTAAAATTTGGACTACTAGAACCACAATACATCAAAATTGTAAAATGGTTTTTCAAGCCTTTAAAATTTTTTCGATTTTGTTGCCTTGTGTTATTAAGTACATATATACAAAAAAATATACGAATAATATATACGAATAATATATAAACAGTGAAGCCCATTGCAAAATAAATGGTAAAAAGTTTACATTATTATCTGATGAACCTAGAGTGCGTGGGCATCATACCATATCCATCCAAAAATGGCTTCATCGCTAAAGATGAATTTTCAACAAAAATTTAAGTTCTCTTCCAAACACTATGAACTTTAAGCTTGTACGTCAGTTAAATCTTCTACAGGTTCAAACCAATATATCGATATAAAATTCCACACATTGAGTTCTCGCGAATGTGCGAGGAATAGAGAATTATGTGTTTTGTGCGAATATTGTAACGCCGAAAAAAATCGTAAATACGTAACATAGAATTTGCGATTTATACTTTTTTAAATCTGGGCGAAAAGAATCCATTAGATCACTAAAACTCTTAAGGAAAATTTATCAATTTTAGAGGAGTTTTCTATACAAAGCTTGATTCTTATATGAGCAAATCGCATGCATAGTTTTATACATATGTACGTTTTTATATATTCTTTATTTCATTGTTTTTATTTCTTTTGAAATTTAAATGCAAGTCGGCAGGATATTAAATTTCAATTGCTGTTTTTGTTGTCTACTTAAACACTTCTTTTCGAGTGTCAGAAGGATAAGCGGAATGTTTAAATTTGTATTGGAAATAAACTAACACAGAAGCATGAACATATTATACATATATAGGGGCATTTCATAGAAATGATTTTTAGGATTTTTGATTAAAACAAAAAAGATTCAAATGAACATTGCAGCACTAAAAAGAAAAAATAATTAAATCATATACCCAGTGTTTAATAATTAAATATACAGTTAAGGAAAAAACTCTACATACACCCTATGATTTTGAAATTTAAATGCATTGTTGATGAATATAGAAAAAATTTATAAATCAATTATAGTTTAAATAATATTTAAGGCTATCTGAAGAAAAAAAACCTAAAAAATATGAATAGCATAGAAGTTACTACCATTAAACATAATAATTAACGCTAAAAAAGTCTACATACAATGTGGTAGCTCCTAAAATGAAACAGAAAAATTTTAACAAATAAAGGAAAAAACCTGTTAGTTTTTCTAAATTGCTTCATTTTGCAAACCTTACTATCATTCAAGTGCAGAAAGTAATTATTAAAGCAAGTCTTCTTTGAATTTTATTCTTTGAAAATGGAAAATAGAAAAGAAATACAGCTTTCAGTTAGAAATTTAGTGGTAAAAATGCGTAGTGAAAATAAATCATATGGTGGAATTGGAAAAATATTGAAACCAAGTGGGTCGATTGTTCCAACCATTATTAGGAACTATGAAGGCACAAATATTACCGAAAATAAGCCACAATCGGGGAGACCTAGAAAGCTTTCAAGGCGCGATGTAAGCAGTATCCTTAAAGAAGTCAACCAAGAACCAAAAATTAGTGCTCCTAAATTGGCGGAATACCTTGAAAGACATTCTAGTGTTACTGTCACACCCAGAACAATAATAAATGTATTACATGACAATGGTTTTAGAAGCAGAACGGCACGCAAAAGGCCATTAATTTCAGCAAAAAATCGTCAACTTCGCCTTGAATTTGCTAAAGCTCTTTTGAACAAGGATATGAGTTTTTGGAAATCTGTAATATTTACCGACGAAAGTAAATACAACATTTTTGAAAATGATGGCCGATCAAAGATTTGGAGAAAACCAAACACTGCCTTCGATCCAAAAAATATTATACCTATAGTGAAACATGGTGGAGGGAAAATGTTATGGTTTGGGGAGCTATGGCGTCATCGGGGGTGGGTCGTTTGGTTTTTGTCGAAGATAATATGGACCAGTATTAATATAAGAACATATTGGAACATAATCTAAAGGCGTCTGTTGAAAGCTTGGGCCTGGGAAATCAATGGATTTTCTAGACTGGCTTCTATATCATGCGCTAAGACAGCTAAATTCACCACCCCAGTCACCAGATCTTAACCCCATTTAGGATATTTTGGAAAAATTGGTGCGAAAATATGACATCAGAAGTCGCGAAACACTCGAAACTGCTCTTAATCGTGCCTGGACCGAAATAACACCCGATATCACCGAGAATTTGGTTATGTACTTGCCCCGCCGATTTCAAGCAGTAATTGATGCCCAAGGTAGGCCAACTAAATACTAATTTTTATAACCTAAACCACCATAGGTGGGGAGGGTATAATGCGTTTGTGCTGATGTTTGTAACACCCAAAAATATTGGTCTAAGACCCACCTTAATTTATACCAATCGGCTTAAAATCACTTTCTGAGTCGATTTAACGATGTCCGTCCGTCCGTCTGTTCGTCCGTCCGCCTGTCCGTCTGTCCGTCCATGTAAACCTTGTAATCAAACTACAGGTTGCACTTTTAAACCAAAATTAATGAAATTTGGTACACAGGCTTCTTATAATCCAGGGACGAAGCCTATTGAAATTGGTTATGATCGGTCCATTATTTCACCTAGCTTCCATACAAATGTCCTCCCGGAAAAGGGTTTAACGATCATAAATCCCTTAAATATAGCAATATTTTAATGAAATTTGGCACATATAAGTTTCATATAAGTCTAAATAAGTGTGATCTTTTTAAAAAGATCGGTCCATAATTAACCATAGCTCCCATATAAACCCCTTTCCGAAAATCACTTTAACGGCCATAAATCCCATTAATATGTTAGTATCAAGCTAATATTCGACACAAATAAGTTTTATATGAACATAAATGATAGTGCCAAATTTTTTAAAGATCGGTCCATAATTTAACATAGCTCCCATATAAGGCCCTCTTTCGGGAATCACTCAAGAGTGAATAAATTCATATAAATGTCAGCCTCAACGTAAAATTATGTATTCTTATGTTTTATTTTACACTTATGAGTATCGGTTTACATTTGACTCCAAGTCTAATAAAAGACCCCTCCCCGAATTATAATGTACACAATGGTGTAGGGTGTATGTAGAGTTTTTTCCTTAACTGTAATATAAAGAAAAAAATTACCTTTTAATTTATATCCTCCGAAAGATCAAGTACGATCTCTGCATCAATAGTTAAAATAATATGAAATATCATACACTTTTTCTAAAGAAATCACTTATTCAAAATTTAAAATGTTCATAGAAGACTCCTTCAATATAAAACACCCTCACATACTCCCACTTCAAACAAATCCATCCACAACTATACACACACTCACAGATCCATTTTTAAATAGACACATGTTGTATGCAGAATAAGAAGAAAAAAACACACACACATAAAACAAAATCATTTTCAATTTCGATAAAAGTGCAAAAGAAATCGAAATTAATGGAGAAAAAAATCTTAAGGGAATAAATGTAAAAAAAAATGAAATTGAAAAAAGATTCGGCTGTGCAGAATCTTTGATTCCCTTCACCATATTACCATCTTACCATCTTATCGACATCATATTACCATATTACCGACAATTAATAAAATTTTCGCCTTAACGTATGCTTGCATATTTTCTAAATCTAAATTTTTTTCAAACTACGAAAATTTGAATATGAAAAAAAAAACAATCATAACAGGCTTTGCTTTTAAAAAAGAAAAAACAACAATTCCATATATATTTATTTTTGTATGTACAAACTGACTGAATACACAAAGAACAACAACAACACTGTTATTCATTATATTACTGCTGTTGCTAACTAAACTATTTGTCTATACAAAAAACAAAAAACGTCACTAATAGTCATTACAATGCTTAATATACATGTTTGTGTATGTATTTATTTATGTATATTCTTAACAGATATGTTTTAGTTTTTAAAAATAAACAACTACAATTCCATATCTATTTATTTTTGTACAGACTGCATATACAAAGAACAACAACAACAACACTGTTATTCATCATATTACTGCTGTTGATAACTAAACTACTTGTCTAAAACAAAAAAACGTCACTAATAGTCATTACAATGCTTAATATACATGTTTGTTGGTGTATTTATATTCTTAACAGATTTGTTTTTGGGCCATAACTCTGTTGATTATGAACGAATTTGGTTTATTAAAAAAACCGAAATTTTATAAAAATATTTATGACTGATCTATATAAAAATAAAAATCTATAGCTTGAACAAGGGCTTCAAAAATAAAAAATTCGTTTTCCCCGATATCACAGTTATTACTGAACCGATTTATTTAATTTTTTCAGAACAAAAATTCAGAAAATAATTTTCGAGCCCCCTTTAAAAATTCGAAGTCCCTGGTATATGCAGAGGCTTCAGAAACTAAAAAACCGGTTCTAAAAACCGGTTTTTAAAGCATATCTCCACCATTTATAAACCGATCTTCCTGATTCAAAAAACTGAAATTTTATAAAAATATTTGTGACCGATCTGTATAAAAATAAAAATCTATAGCTTAAACCAAGGCTTCAAAAAATAAAAAATGCGTTTTGACCGATATCTCAGTTATTACTGAACCGATTTATTTCATTTTTTCAGAACAAAAATTCAGAAAAAAATGTCCGAGAATTCTTTGTAAAAACGAAGTCCGTAGTGTATACAGAGGCTTCAGAAACTGGAAAACCGGTTCAAAAAACCGGTTTTTTGAACATATCTCCGTATTGTATGAACCTATCTTGCTGAATTCCAATAGCAAAATTCTCGAAAGCATTTCCGATCGTTTGACATACATATTATATATGTCAGTTATCGGTGGGCTTCATAAACGCAATTTCAACCGACACACGGACGGACGGACATGGTGCAATCGTCATCGCTTCTTACAAGGATTCCGAAAATATAAACTTTTTTGCTCTCCGACGAAAATTGTGGAAATTACAAACGGAATGACAAACTTATATATACCCTTTACACCTGTGGTGAAGGGTATAATAAAACAAAAAACTTTAAACTCAAGGCAAAAGCAAAAATAGAGAAAATAAGAAATAATAAAAAGAAAACAAATCTTTGCTTTATTTTCAATTCTTTTCCTTCCTATATACAAAGTTTTCTTTCTGTATTTCATATTTAAGAACAAAGGATAGACAATAATAAGAAAAACAGTTTAAGAAACAGTAGAAAAACATTTTGGAGTGTTTGAATTGCTAAAGAAGATATAGGAAAATCACTTTGTACAAACAAACAAAAAAAATTTCTACTCATTGTCTCATAAACACACACTCAAATATAAAGAAACAAATTATTTTGCAAAGTTCATTTTCTTATTTTAATGCACAATTTAAAGAACAAAAAAAAATTAATAGAACTGCAGTTTTGAGAGTTTAACAGAAACTCTAGACTAGAGTATATATACTTCAGAGTAATTTATTGACTAGTCTAGAGACCACTTTAATATATAGACTAGTTTATAAACTTGATTAAACTAGTCGTTGTTTATTGTTAGAAGAAAATAATGTAAGTAACGCCTCAGTTGACCCTAGTTGTGGCAGGAGTAAAGAGCGTGTCAAGTTGACAATGCTTTAACTGGCAGGGAACTGAAGATCAATTTTAAATTTTATTTTTAATAATGCTATGTGTGTGACGAGTAACTTTAAATCGCTTACATTGTAGGCATTCTTGAGATCAACTGTGTATATCTTGCTTCATTTTCGGCCAAACAAAACGATCTTGAATTAATTTTGTCATTGCTTTTATGCCACCGTGTTACAAACCATGAATTAAATTGAAAATAATTTTAAGCAAATTTGATGGTACGAAAGGCCTTGCTTTTGGTGGTTTATCTTGAAAAAGTACCAAATACTTTAAAACAAGTGACGTTGATTTATCTTTTAAAATTGTATGAAGTTCTGGATCATATACTTGAGATTTGCTTAGTTCTTTGTTCTTAGTTAGTTCAATAGAAGCTAGTACATCGATGGTGAAAGTGCATCAGCAATTGTATTCGTATGAACGCTAATATGGCGAAATATTTAACCACAGCATATATAATTTCTGTGAGCTTACTTGAAAAGAAGCTAAGAGTAAGCCATCCATAATTTGATTGTTGCTCTAGTGCTCCACCTGTGCAGCATTAGCAAAATCTGTTTTACATTTAGTAAAAGCGTTTTCTGCTTCCGAAGTAATTTTTCTTTTTACCTATTTTAAATTCTAGAAGAGGTATTTTGGGGAGGTCTCAGCAGCATGACTAATAAATCTACGATAAAAGTTTATCATAGCAACAAAACGTAGAACTTCTTTTACGGTAGTGGGATTCGAATAATTGTTGGTTGCAGCTACTTTATCGGGTAACGGATAGATACCATCTTTATTAATCATTGAATTGAATTTCCGTTTGGTCAGAATGGCATTTTGATAAATTGATTATTATGCCACAATCGTTGAAGTGCCATTTCAAGATGGTTGAAATGTTCTCTTCAGTCTTCGGAGGCGATAAACAAAAAGAAAAATCAAGACCACGTAGGACCTCGTGAATGAAGCTTTGAAAAGTTTGGCCTGCATTACATAAGCCAAACGTCATGTAATGAAATTCAAAGAGTCCAAATGGTGTAATAATCGGGTTTTTATCTGGAGGCACTCACTAAATCTATTGTGGAAAAAATTTATACCATGTAATCGAAATCCAAAATCGTGGATATGTGGGAGTGGGTATTTATCGGCAATTGTTATGGCATTTAATAATCTATAATCTCCGCATGGTCGCCATTCTTTTTAGGTACCACATGCAGAGGTATTGACCAATTGGTTTTGGACGAGCAGCACAAACCTTGCGTCGAATCATAAATTCGCATTTTGCGATTTCATATTGTTCGGGTGAGCTTTAGAGGTCACAGGTTGTCCTTTCATTTCAATAACGTGTTGCACATTGGGTTTTCTTTCTAAGGTTATTGTGGAGGGATTTGTTATATCTGGAAAACGGCTAACTAAATCATGATATGACATCTTATTATTCACTGTTTTGACTTTTAAATGATTAGCCTTCTTCAAGAAAAACGTTGATTGTAGTCCAATTGAGCTGTTGTTTACTGCAGTAGTGAGGGAAGAAAATTGGCTGCGCAACTCGCTAATTTCATTCCTACTTTAAAAAGCAGCCATATTATTAGCAGATAGGCTGGAAATGTCACCTATTAAGTCAGCCATTATTGCTAGATTGTCCAGAGGCTCTGAAGAGGTGGCTAATATTGCTAGAGTTTGAGACGGCAAACGTTGGAGCCTCATAGTAAGTAAAAATTCATCCTTCACACCACCGTTATCAAGAGCACGCATTTTATGAAGTGAAAAGTTTGGTTTTTTTCTCTCCGGTGGGCGTTTCGTTGAATAATGTTTTTATACTCTTCTCTTGGGAAATTGAGAAGTGGTCAATAAGACGTTGTTTAATCCTCGCATAAGCATTATCGGTACGTTCCAATATAATGTCACTTACTTGAGAGAGAACTTCTGGATCTAGTTCCGGTAAAACAGCGAAATACCTTCATTTTTTGTTGACAATATTATGGTTTTCAAATTGAACCTCCAAATGGGAAAACCAAATCGCCGGATTTTCTTTCCAGAACCGTGGAACACGAAATGATACATTTAATGTTGTTGCAACAGGATCTCCTGCAGAATCTTCAGTAGAATTTCTTGGCATTGCACAAATTATTATTAATTCATTTGATGCAATGTGCAAAGAAATGTGATGCTTTCACTCGAAAAGAGGTTATTGAAATATGCCCATATTGTAAAGAGTTGCAAAGTACAAAGATCAAGTGGATCCTAAATGAAACGATTTAGAAGTGTCAGTATTATCAGCAAATATCAGCTGGTTAACTATAAAGGTTTCATATAGAGTCCACTTCTATGCACTTTAATGGACTACAAACAAGTGATTAGAATCTACCAGTTGCATTCAAATTTTTGGGATATGCATATTACTTGGCATTATTTACATACCAACCATTTGCGACCTTGATCTAGATAGTTAAAAATTACTAAAATATAAAAGCTTAAAACTGGAAGTGATTCTAATGATATGCTTCTCCGGTTATAAGTAAAAAACTTACAATTAATTTATACATTTTTTTGAAAAAATGAGCAGTAAATGTGCATTACGAGATCTTGCAGCATTAGCTTCAATTAAGCTAAAACTTACTACTAAAGGTAATGTATTTAATAAAGGTGAAGAAGCTCAAATAAAGCAAAATCCAAACATGGCAGAGATAATTCAATTAAAAGGACAAATTAAGATGAACACATGCTCTTATTCACAAAAGGTGGACATACAAATTGTGGACATAGTAGCTTTGGTAGTTGCTTATAAATATTCGAAATGTGCAACGAATTAGATGATAGCAGCTTGTGAAATAGTAGTAGAGTATATTGCTCAATGACCTTGATAACATGGCGATCACAGAAATGCTATATGTAATTAATCTTAAAAAGAGTATCTACATCGAATTCCAGCGACAAGCTGGAATTCCGAACCCCTTATATCAAAAGAAAGGAAGTTGGCTTAAAGAGTAGGAAAGATTAATAATTGCACTAATAGTGTACTTTTACTACGCCCAAACAAAATACTAAACTAGTCTATTCCATAAAACTTACTATGGACTAATTTCCGGAACTACAGGAAGATTATGAAATATATGTATTCATACTATTGCAAATTAAATTCTGAAACTTCGAAATTTTAGTAACTTTGTGTTATGTGTGTTCTCTAAATGTGTTTGTCAATATTTCAATTTTCAATTGTAACCAATTTTGTGTGCAATTTTTATAGTATTATTTTCTGTTTTAAATTTATTATTGAGTTTTTTTTTTTTTTTATTTTCAATTTACTGAAAGCAAATCAATATTACTTTTATTTTACTTCTTCTTCTTCTGCTTTTTTCATAAAATTTTATCATCATTTACATTTATTATTGAGGTGCTCTTTTATTTCAATTTAACGACTATGAGTTAAAGAACTTTATGAATTGTTTGGTTTTTATACTTTTTTTTATTTGTCCCATTTTAAGTCTCTCTAAATTCTTTGTGCAATTTAGTTGCAATTTGCCTGATAAATTGTATTGTAGCAATTGAATGACAATAAAAATTGAGGAAAAAAAATATAAGAGGAAAAATAAAACTTAAATATAAATTTATTAACACTTTGTGGATATTTCTTGAGGTTAAAGAAAATGTTTTAACATTTTATATAATAAAATTGTTGACATACCTGTGGGATTTAATTTCAGATTGAATATTTTAACAGCTGTTGAAAAAGAAAAAAATATAAAACAAAATAATTTTAAGACTAATAAATTATTCAGTAGATATTTTATAATTTAGATAATAATTTTATGGTGTATTTTACTTCAATACTATTTCTGTGTTTAATACTTTTTATTTAATTTTAATTTTTTTTTTTTTAATTTAATTTTTTTATGTTCTAATATCTTCCCTACAAACATTTGGAAGATATCTTCCTAGAAGATATTTACGCAATATCTTCTTTTTATTATTTGGAAGAAATTCATCAAAGCAATATTTTTATAATATTATATTTTTATCAGCTTAGAGAAAATTAGGAAACAAACACAAAAAATAGATAAAATTTTTATTTTTTGTCATTTATAAAATAAAATTTATCATCAAATTATCGCCCTTTTTTCTGTAAGGTGATTATCCTCTCCGCAATAAATTGATGATATTTCATTGAAATCATCTAGAAAAAATTAACGCAATACATACTTTTATTTTTCAGTCACATTTTTTCATTTGTCGAAAAATTGTATGTCTCTTAGCAAAAAAATGTATATCATATATGAGAGTGCAAAATTTTACATGCTTTATAATGTGACGATATTTATGCATGATGGTAAAGCATTGTTTATCATATTACTTACAGATTTCTTTAGCAATTTATTATTCATAGATTTCATTTGCAATAATATTGTTATTAAATCTTCCGGAAGAATATCTGGCGTTATCGTCTTTTTTCCACATAGATGATTATCTAGCAATATTGTCTAATTTCCTTCCGGGCGTATTGATTTCTTATTGCTTAGATGTATCGCCGGTGACGCACAATCTCTCCCGATGGGGGAAACTTCCGCAACACGAATATGAACACTGCGGCGATAAATTTTTTCTTCTAAGCAATACGAATTCGAATCATTTTCGTATTACTTTGCTTGTAGGGTTAAGATATTTTTTAAAAAATTCTTGTAAAATTTCCAAAAAAAAAATAAAGAAACTTATTTCATTTATCTTTTACTTAACAAAAAAATCAACTACAAACATATTTACTTTCAATGAAGGTAATAAAATCATAAAATTTGGTCTTTTCAGTAACAAAAACACAAAAACTAAGTCAATATTTTTAAAATACTCCAACAAGTCATTATTTACTCAATATTTAGACATCATTTGTCATGGTTGTAAAGCAACTACAGTGGAATATAAAATTAAACTACCCAGCAAAATAAGAAAGAGCTGAAAAATCGTGAGTTTAACATTGTGTTTTCATTCGAAGCAAGCACTTAGTGGTGAAAAAGAGCTGAAGAAGTTCTTTTTTTAACACATGGTTGTCATTGGTAGGATGTTCTTCTTTTATACTTCTTGTTCATTGCTTTTGAATTACTTCTATTAAAACTTTGTTTGTTAAAAATTCTATTTAAGCCTTGCCATAAACTCCCCACACCTCCTCAAGGAGTGGAGGTTATTACATATGTGGGCGACTGTATCATGATGGCGATGGCCCACAACGTTGATATCTTATACGGTACGGTGAATGGTTACCTCAACCAAATTCATAATTTCTTCACTGCACGTAACATGCAGTTATTTTTGTCGATAGAGTTCAAATTCCAACAGTGAACTACCAAAAATCATGGGGTCACTTTGACAACCTATTTACCTCCTCAGTTATGCTATTGCAATCTCGCAAAAATTGCGAAGTAAGAACAAGGTCCAAGGACAAAGAAACCTTGAGAATAAAAGTAGTTCTGGCCCAACTGAGGTCGGGATGGAGCAACAGGCTCAATGCTTACTGAACCCGCATAGACCGTGCCGTCCCCAACTTATGCATGTGGTGAGTGCCCCCCTAAATACTCCCACATATTTTACTGTACAGCTGTCTCCACATATTCTACTTCTCTTTGTCCAACGGATCTATGGACACTAAACCCCATTCTTTTAACGAATATTCGTTGAAAAAAAAATATATTGAAAACCGTTAAATTTTGATATAATCAAAATAAAAAAAAGTGAATTATTAACAAAAAATCTAATAATTTGAATTATTGTTAGAAAACTTTAGAATAACCGCTAATAAATAAAATTTATATAATCGAATAATTGACATTTTAATCGAATAACCTTTGAAAATTGTTTGAGTAAAACCCATAAAAATACATCCATAAATTTTTAATGATCATTTTGAATAATCGATTACAGTTTAAATATTTGAATAATGTAGATTTTAGTCGAATAATCTAGATTTTAATCGAATTAAAAAATGAAATTTGTTTCTTGAAATTGATTATTGAAATATATATGAACAGTTTTTTTAATAAAACCTATAGAAGTATATAATTTTTTTTTTAATAATTGCCTATTTTAACGAATAATCATCGAAAAGTAATCGTATAATCCATAAAATTGTCTATAAATTCTTGAAAGCCATAAAAATACCTCAAACCCTTTAAAATACAACTGAATAAATAAGCAATAATCGAATTATCCTTTTTTTCGAATAATCTTTATTAAATTTTCGAGTAACCGCTTAACTTTTATATTTTAATCGAATAATTGTTGACAATTTTTTGTTTATAACCTAAAAATGCTTGAATAAATTTCAAATAATCATTTTGAATAACCGAATAAAAATTAAATAGTTGAATAATCTAGATTCTAGTCGAATAATCGTTGGAAAAAAATTAATTAAACAGTGAAATTTATTATTAAAATATAAATTAACTGATATATTTGAACTGATATTTTTGTATTACGATCATTTCGCTGAAAATCTATTCGAATAACCCAAATAATTTTAAATAAATTGTTAAAAACCATAAAAATACTTTACAAGTTTTCATATAATCTTTTATAAAATTGAATAAATAAGAAATAATAAAATAATTAACCCTTTTTGTTGAAATAATCGTTAGAAAATTTTCAAATAACCGATTAATTTACCAATTAAATCGTGGACAACTTTTATAAAAAAACACTATAAATGTTTTCATAATCGTTTTAACAAATAGATACAATTAATATAATCGAATAATCAAACTTCGAAATTTTTTCGAATATAATTTTTTTTAATTAAGCAAATAACCGTTGAAAATTTTTTGAGTAACCAGCAGTTTTTTTTATTAAAAAGCGAGAAAATGTTTTTTTTTTTTTTTTTTTTTTTTTTTGTTATTAAATATTGAAAATTTTCCGAATAATATATTGATTATCTTTAAGCGAATAACCATTGTAAAATACTCAAGTAAACATTTTAATTTTAAGTGTGGGAACCGAATAAATTTTAAATAATTGAATAACGAATAATTAAATCGAATATTCGTTGCAAAATATTAAAGTAACCGATCGAATTTTTAGTTTAAAAACTATTATTTCATTACAATACTCTTAAAAAAAATAATTTTTTAACAAGCGAATAAAAATAAAATAATCGATTAATTAGGATTTTAAACGAATAATCGTTGGAAATTTTTCGAATAAACCATAAAATTTTTCATTAAAATATAAAAAAATCGTCGTATTAGAAATATAATAACATTTTTCAAATAATCGGTTTTTTAACGAATAATCATTAAAAAAATATTAAACGAATAATTGTTACAAAATATTGTAGTAAACGCTTTAATTTCATACTAAAGTGCAGAAAACTTCTTAAAATACTTTATTATCAAATAATGTTTTTAATAATGAAATAATCTAATTTTTTTCAACGAATAATCGTTAAAAATTAGCGAATAACCGTTTTAAATTGTATATTAAAGTGTAAGAAAATCATTACAATATATTATAACATATTAAATAATCGTATTATCAAGCGAATAAAAATAAAATAATCGATTAATTGGGTTATTAAACGTTAATAATCGTTGGACAATTTTGGAGTAATTTTGGAGTTTGTTTTTTAATGTGAGAAAATTATTAGACGTATTTAAGACTTAGAAATATCATAAAACTATTCGAATATTACTGTTTTTAAAACGAATAATAATAAAAAACATTCGAATAACCGCCCGTATTGTATACTAAAGTGTGCTTAACTTATGAATATATAATAACTTTAATTTTTAGTCATTAAATCCTTAAAATTTTTACCAATAATCGTTTCTTTAAACGAATAATCGTTATAACATATTCTAGTAAATGCTTAAATATTATAATAAAGTACAGAAAACTTTTTAAAATACTTTATTTATTATCAAATAATCATTTTTATAATAAAATTAACAGATTTTTAACAGATAATCATTGTGATATACTCATTAAAAATCCATAAAAATATATTTAAAATCTTTAAATAATCGCCTATTATTTAGGTAAATTTAATACAAAACATTTTCGAAAATTATAAATCCATTTTCCCTGCACTGTACTTACTTCAATGCCACAAAAACTCTTTAGAAAATAAGATAAAAGAAGTAACTAGCAAAAGATAAAGAACTTCTTTATACACAAAATCCTTTCACTCTAGAGAAAAATTATTTTATAGTCTATATTATGTACAAAAACATTTGCAACAAAAACACCAGAAAATATTTTTATACTTACAAGACTTACATACATACAAGAAGATCGACTAACTGACTGACTCTACTCAGTATTTAAGTACATTAAGGAAATGAAACAATTTAAAAAAGAAAATTGCCAGGGGACTTCAATAAAGTATATATTAGAAATATTGTATACTTATAAGGAAATAAAGTACTTTTGTACTTTATAAAACAAGAAAAGAATAAAAAAAAAGGAAATAAACCTTTTTTTGGAATACAAAAGCCAAAGAAAATCATTTGATTTATAACCTTATGAACAGACGATAATCATCTCACTGACAAGCGTAACGAACAACAAGAAATCTTGTAAAAACATTTTTAAGGAAATGGAATGATTTGAAAAATTGAAAAAAAAAACGATTAAAATTAAATTCATACAATTTTCCAAAATCTAACACCATAAAATTTATTAGTTTAATAAACTACTTTCAATTAGTTTAATATATTTAATAAATTATAACTAAAGCCGATTCAAGCAATTATATTTCGTTATTCTTGCAAATATAAGTACAAATGCGTAATTATTTTAAAGAAATTTATTTTAATAAACAGACTTTATTCAGCACAACAATAAAATTTTTTGAAAATGAAATTTGTGTAAAACTAATCAAGAAATATATCAAAAATTGAGTAATTTTCTTACAAATTTTATTCTCAAACTATTTTATTGTTGTGCTGAATGTAGCCATTATATGTATATGATTTTATATATGACCTACGAGGGCGGATCAATAAGTCCGTGACTTTTTCAATGTTTTGTGCAAAGCAAAAATTTATTTTTCAACATAATCTCCTTTTAACTCAATACACTTAGTCCAACGTTTTTCAAATTTTTGCATCCCTTCCAAAAAATAGGATTTTTCGAGGTCCTTAAAATAGGCATTTGTTTGGTCAATAATTTCATCGTTGGAGCTGAATCTCTTTCCACCGAGCCATTTCTTTAGGTTTAGAAATAGGAAGTAGTCACTAGGGGCTAAATCCGGAGAATATGGCGGATGAGGTACCAATTCGTAGCCCAATTCATAGTGTTTTGCCATTGAGACTGCACAAGTGTGCACCCGTGCATTATCTTGATGAAAAAGAACTTTTTTTCTTGGCCATATGGGGTCGTTTTCTTTTTAAATCCTCATTAAATCGGTGTAATAGGTTGGCATAATATTCGCCATTTGTTTTTCCCTTTTGAAGGTAATCGATGTGGATTATCACGCGTGCATCCCAAAAAAACTGTTGTCATCACCTTATTGGCCGACAAACTTACCTTGGCCTTCTTCGAAGCAGGTTCACCCGGAGAAACCCATTGTTTAGACTGCTGCTTGGTCTCCGGAGCACAGTAATGGATCCATGTTTCATCTACAGTCGCAAAACTCATTCGGATTGCGGTTAAACAACTTCAAACAGTCCTTTGAAGTTGTCACACGTTTACGTTTATGGTCAATTGAGAGCAAACGCGACACCCATCTTGCAGACAACTTTATTTAACCCAGCTGATCATTTAAAATCGAAACCACACTGCCATATGAAATGCCTATGGCATCAACAATCTTACGTACTTTTACTCTTCGGTCGGCCAAAACCATATCGTGGATTTTTTTCGACATTTTCGGGTGTACTGACCTCAATTGGCCTTCCAGAGCGTTCAGCGTTATTTGTGCTTGTGCGACCACAACAAAAGTCAGTAAACCACTCTTTTTACCATTGAAATCGATGGTACAGAGTCCTCATAGTATTTATCGAGCTTTTCCTTGGTTTGATTGACGGTTTTTTTTTTCGCAGAAAATAATGTTTAATGAGCACTCGAAATTCACTTTTTTCCAATTTTAGAAAAATACACGAGGTTGCATGTTTTGAACAGCTGTTAAATGGAAAGTAAATGACGACACTTGCTCAAAATTTGACAGTAGTCTATTAATAGGTGGTACTTGATGGGAACAGTGTTGCATTTCATATAACCACGAGGGAAGTTCGAAAAGTCACGGAAATGTTGATCCGCCCTCGTAACTTTTATCTTCTTTCATCTTTGAAAATCAATTCTATTATCTGTCTGCTTTATTAGTAGAGCAAAATTTTTCATTTAAAATATATTTAGTTTAAGACTAACTTACAAATAATTCATACACTATGCAGATTGTTATATTTTAATATTTTGTCATATATTCTATTAAAATAAATAGAATAACTTGCATATGAATGATTGAAAGTCTGTGCAAATGTTATCGTTTATATGCACATTTACTAAAACATACTTGCTGTGATAATTATTTATTAGGTAATTGCAATATTACTACATTTCCAAAATTAAAAGTTAAAGAATATAGAGAGTAAAGCAATAACAATTTCTAGTTATGTAATTAATTTATAGATGATAATAACTAACAATTCTGTAAGACAAAGAGGTGTGTTGATATTTTTGCTGCATAGCTCAAGGGACCCGATTAAAAATCCTTCCATTGCATGAATATTCGCACAAAATTTCTTTGAAATTGATGCAGTAAATCAAAGTAATAAAAATATGAATTTTTTTTACTAAAATATAGTTAGTTATATGGCCGTATACTTACTATAATTTATTAATATTACTCATACGCTTAAATTATCAAATTTAGTATTACAATATTTTTTGCAAATTTTTATGTAAATAAAAAAAAAAATAAGATCCCATTTTGAAATTTCCTTAAGATATTATAAAGTAGTCATAAATGACTTGTCAGCATTTCTGCTAAAATTCCTTTGTACAGTAGGGCAGAACCGATTTTTTTTAAATAAACCTTTAACTTCTTAGTTTATTTTGCTACAACATTTGAATAAAAGCTTTTGTTATATTGCAAAGATTCATGCTTTCATTTGACATCCATATTTTTTTTTTTTTTTTTTTTTTAAGTTGCGCATTTTTTGAAATTTTTTTTCATGACGCATCAGAATCACTGCTGACTTTGTCATTTGTGCCCATAAAAAATACAATATGACAACTACTGACATATTTATCTATTTTGTCAAATTTCTTCAAGACTTAATCAGCATATCGTCAATAGTGCTGACAAATTAGTGACATATCTTAGCGATGTCGACATGATTATTGCATTTAAAAATTCTGTGTATTGTCAGTGATATTTTTTCCTTCTTTGGTAACTACTGCTGACATGTCTATAAGATGTCTTAACGAAAAGAATTAATAATATCAGCATTCAATAGTGTAAACGTGATGCGTACTATGATTATGATGCATTTATTAAAAAAAAAAATACAATTTATGGAAATAATAGAAATTCATTTATTAAAGGTACTATGAAGTATTCTAACATAAATTCAAAATTTAAATCAATAATATCAATGTTAAACCTATTTTGTATTTGCATTTTGAATCAACACATTAGCCTCTTCAACGATATTGGTACAAACTGTGTTCTGATTTAAAATGCTTTTTATGTCCGTCTGCAATACTTTAATTTCCTCTTTAACTTCATTGTTGTTGGCTGCATTCTGACTCAAAGCAGCCTTAACGTGTGTCTGCAAGCACTGAAATTGCCCTTTCAGATGATAAAACTCGATCGGAATTTCTAAAAGAGTAAAATTAATCATATAACTATTTTTTCGACAAGACTTACGTGAAATTTTTTATATTTTTTAACAAACGTTTGATAGTTTATATTTGTTTTACTAATTTTTCATAGAGTTTTTGATTAATAAATTTTTACTGAAATATTTTTTAAAGTTATTGAACACAGAAGATCAAAATATTTTTTTAGTTTATTCCCTCTTTAAACGCTTAACTATTTAAAAAGTTTAACAAATGTATTAACTATTTAAAAGTTAAAAAAATTGAATCTTAATGAAATAAATTTTTTCTTAGAATTTATTCGAATATATGACCATTAAATTTAGGTTTATGATTTAGATCCGCCCATATTTTCTACTTTAAAGAAGAAAGAAATAAAATCATATTTATTTCGATATAGTTTTTAATATTTTTTAAGTCTAATTGTAGGTTTTCTAGCTATCAAGGTCATTCAGACATACACCTATTTTCATATGATAGTAATCTGAAGAAAAAGTGTTGACATGTCATGTAGACATCCCATATAAATGTCATCACCTAATGACTTTTACAATATAAGTCACTTATGAAACTGTCTTCAAGACACAATTTCCAACTGGGTCCTTTTGATAAAAAAAAATTGACGTCCTACTGAGTACGCAGTTTTAATATGTATGAGCTCTGGTTTGATACATACATTTGGGGTATTCACACGGTCGTCATAAAGTCATATATCATAAAATAATAACACGAAAGAATATGACTGCTGTGAGCAACCCTCATAAGTTAGTATGCTATTTCAAATTTGGGTCAGCTGATAAATGAAAAATACAATTATAAAAAATTACAAATATTTTTAATGAAAATGCCAAAAACAAGTCAAAAATCTGAAATAATAACCGGTTTGTGCGAAAAATACATATTGGATATTGTTATGGCTGATTCAAGTAAATAAGATAAAATTAAAATTATCTGAATCTTCTAAAAAATCCATTTTTATAAAAATTATAAAATAATTTTTGGCACAAAAGAAATTGACGTCCGCCAAGATAGCAACGAAAAGATAGCAACGACGGAAGTAAAAAGTGGCAACACCGCAAAATTTGCAATAATTTCAAATAAAATTTTAATAAAAATCTAATAAAAAAACTACAATAAAGTTTTAGATATTTAAAATATTAATTAATTTAAAAAAATTTACAAATTACAATATTTTTTTTTTCTTAATAACAAAATTATATACCTTAAGGAATCTGTAAATGGAATATCTCAAGAACCAGGCAGTGTCAGGGCAAAAACTGTATAGGGAATGGAAGAGTACTATTTAAAGATTCAAAAAAACTTTCCGTGCTAAAAATCGTCGGAACAGTTTCTGAGAAAATCCAGTTCATCCAAAATGGTCAGTAGAATCTGGAAAATGGAATATCTCAGGAACCAGGCAGTGTCAGGGCAAAAACTGTATAGGGAATGGAAGGGTACTATAAATAGATTCAAAAAAGCTTTCCGTGCTAAAAATCGTCGGAACAGTTTCTGAGAAAATCCAGTTCATCCAAAATGGTCAGTAGAATCTGGAAAATGGAATATCTCAGGAACCAGGCAGTGTCAGGGCAAAAACTGTATAGGGAATGGAAGGGTATTATAAATAGATTCAAAAAAGCTTTCCGTGCTAAAAATCGTCGGAACAGTTTCTGAGAAAATCCAGTTCATCCAAAATGGTCAGTAAAACCTGGAAAATGGAATATCTCAGGAACCAGGCAGTGTCAGGGCAAAAACTGTATACAGAATGAAAGGGTAATATATATAGATTTAAAAAAGTTTTCCGTGCTAAAAATCGTCGGAACAGTTTCTGAGAAAATCCAGTTCATCCAAAATGGTCAGGAGAATCTGGAAAATGGAATATCTCAGGAACTAGGCAGTGTCAGCGCAAAAACTGTACAGGGAATGGAAGGGTGCTATATATAGATTCAAAAAAGCTTTCCGTGCTAAAAATCGTCGGAACAGTTTCTGAGAAAATCCAGTTCATCCAAAATGATCAGTAAAACCTGGAAAATGGAATATCTCAGGAACCAGGCAGTGTCAGGGCAAAAACTGTATAGAGAATGGAAGGGTACTATAAATAGATTCAAAAAAGCTTTCCGTGCTTAAAATCGTCGGAACAGTTTCTGAGAAAATCCAGTTCATCCAAAATCGTCAGTAAAACCTGGAAAATGGAATATCTCAGGAACTAGGCAGTGTCAGGGCAAAAACTGTACAGGGAATGGAAGGGTGCTATATATAGATTCAAAAAAGCTTTCCGTGCTAAAAATCGTCGGAACAGTTTCTGAGAAAATCCAGTTCATCCAAAATGGTCAGTAGAATCTGGAAAATGGAATATCTCAGGAACCAGGCAGTGTCAGGGCAAAAACTGTACAGGGAATGGAAGGGTGCTATATATAGATTCAAAAAAGCTTTCCGTGCTAAAAATCGTCGGAACAGTTTCTGAGAAAATCCAGTTCATCCAAAATGGTCAGTAAAACCTGGAAAATGGAATATCTCAGGAACTAGGCAGTGTCATGGCAAAAACTGTACAGGGAATGGAAGGGTACTATATATAGATTCAAAAAAGCTTTCCGTGCTAAAAATCGTCGGAACAGTTTCTGAGAAAATCCAGTTCATCCAAAATGGTCAGTAGAATCTGGAAAATGGAATATCTCAGGAACCAGGCAGTGTCAGGGCAAAAACTGTATAGGGAATGGAAGGGTACTATAAATAGATTCAAAAAAGCTTTCCGTGCTAAAAATCGTCGGAACAGTTTCTGAGAAAATCCAGTTCATCCAAAATGGTCAGTAAAACCTGGAAAATGGAATATCTCAGGAACCAGGCAGTGTCAGGGCAAAAACTGTATAGGGAATGGAAGGGTACTATAAATAGATTCAAAAAAGCTTTCCGTGCTAAAAATCATCGGAACAGTTTCTGAAAATATTTTCAGCTATTCCTTAAGAATATTGACTCGGTTTTTAACAATGTTGGGAACGAGTTGATCTATTTATTTTCAGCTATTTTGGCTAGGTATTTAGGTAAAGTTAGCAACACTTTTTTAGCGCGCGCTTTTTTTTTTGCATGGGTGTATATTCGGCGGGTTTTTTTTTTTTTTTTTTTTTTTTTTCTTTTCTTTGGCGCACTAAATAATACTAAAAAATGCACACATATATTTGTGTGTAGTATATTGATTGTGCGAGTAAAAGAGAAAGGCAGTTCGATTTCAATTCATATACAATAGATTGTTCTATTCATTGTATGCTATATAGAAGTTAAAACCATGTTATGATTTTAACAAGTGTAGCGCAGAGCATGTATGTCTTGTTGTTTTACAACTAGAAATACTTCAAGCCGCACCGAATTTGTATTGCCATGCGAAATAAAAATTTTGTTAAAATCTCTGCTTTGGTTACAATACTTGCAATTAAATAAAATTTATTTGCAAAGAATCGTATTAGGCAATAAAAACTAATTACACTATTCAATAAAATAAATGTTTTAGTGCTCCTTAAAAAAAAAAAAATATCTGGACTATATGAAATTTAACATGCTTAAATCAAATCTGATGTCAGTTTTTTCCTATCAGGTCGAGATTTTTTTATGGGCATGTCTAGTATTGCGATCGATTACTCGAGTATATTTTTATAACTCGTTAATTTTTTCTAGATGATTTCAATGAGAAATCATCAACATATTGCAAAGGGGATAATCCCCTTACTGAAAAAAGGGCGATCATTTGATGATAAATTTTATTTTATAAATGAAAATAAAAAAATTTTTTTTTTTTTTTTTGTGTTTGTTTTCTAATTTTCTCTAAACTGATAGAAATTAATAATAAGTAATATTATAAAAATATTGCTTTGATCACTTTTTTATATAATAATAAAAAGAAGATATTGCGTAAATATCTTCTAGGAAGATATATTCCAAATTTTGCCCTATCCCACAATTTCTTTCTACAAAATATATGAGAAAAAATACCAACATTTTATATTTATTTGTTTTCCATATAAATTGCATTAAATCAAAATAAAAGCAAAAATACAAAGGATTTACCCAAAACAAGGCTATACTTCGTAATTTTGACTACGCATCCTTTAAAATTAATACATAGTTAGGCTTTTCGAATTGAGCTGGACAAACGCATATAGAAATATCTCCTTAAATATGTGGACTATACAAAAAACCGAAATAAATATAATAATACTATGTAAAAATAGTTATGCGTCGTCGATTCGACGAAGTGTAGCCTTGCAGGGTTAAATGTTTTATCAGTACCGAAATACAGTGTTACCGTTTACTGTGTAATTATCCAAAAACGTTACAAATTTTAAATTTATTGGATAATTTTTGGATAATGAAATTTCTTTGTAATTTTTGTGTAATTTTAGTAGAAGTTCTTTTTGTAAATTAGTCATATATTTTTTGTAAAAAAAATTGATCCAATGAATTTTAAAAAAATTAAGGCTCAAAAACACCGTATTCTAATACAATATTGCAAAAGGAGAAGAAATTTTGGATTTTTTGGAAGTTATTAATAATTGTTTACAAAAAGTTAAAATCAATGAATTCTTAGGCTCTATGAAATAACTCCCAATGAAATAACTTCAAAAAACAAAAATGAAATAAGTCCCAAAAAATTCCATACATTTTAGAAGTTTTTTCATATGAAATAACTCCTAAATTTTTTTGAAATTATTGCATTTTTTTAGGGAGTAACTTCACTTTCTTATAAAATTATTTCATTTTTTAAAAATACGAATAATGAAATAAGTCCCTTCAAAAATTTATTTTGGGATTTGTTTCATTTTTCAAAGAAGTTAGAAATTATTTCACTTTTTAAGGATTTATTTCATTTTCTTAAATTTGCGTTAATTTTAAAATGAATGAAAAGTCTAATTAAGTCTTTATTTATGAACTATTTTTTTAATTCTTTTAAGAAGTCTTTAATTTCAGCAAGTTTAAAGAGTGTTTTCTTGAAATCTTATACGTTATGTAATGCATATCGCTCATTTGTTACTCATAACTCCAAGAATCTAATTTTTCAGGAAACGCAGTTTTAGTTATTAAAAGTTGTGTATTTTTTTTTTTTTAACTCTTAAATTAAAATAATATTATTGTCAATTAGGTAGTTTTTTCTAGATATCTTAGTGGTGATGACTACACAAAAGCCGAAGCATATCTTAAATAATATATTTTTCAAGTAATACTCAATAGGTAACGTAATTAGAACAACATGATTTTTTCGCTGCCCTGCTTATAATCTGAAATGTTAATACACCAGACTTTTTCAGATAATAAAACAACTTTATTTGCTATTCATTAAAATGAGTGATGTACTAATACAAAATTTACCCATTAATGAAGATGTTTATAATACGTGTAAGCGATGTAGCGCCGCAGGGGAAAAATTTTGAAACTTGTTATAAATTGTTAAATCGCGCGATTTTTTATTAAAAATTTTCAATAGAAAAGTTATTTCATTTTACCATATTTTATTAATAAGTTAAACAAAAAAAAAATAATAACAACATTTAGTTCAAAGTCAACAGCACTACAGAGACATTTTCAATAAAACGTCACCCGATTTTTATAATTTTTTCTATTTAACAATTCATTTTTTAAATTTCTAATAGAAATCAAGAAATTTTTATAAAGGAAAGCATTAACGCTGTACTCTTAAATATTAATATTAAAGCTTCAAACGTTTTTAAAATAAGTATGTATATAATTTGGGACTTATTTCATTACTTTTTGAAATTATTTCATTTGCATTTATTTCATTTTCCTGTATGGGAGTTATTTCATTATGAAATAAAATCTAAATTTGGGTTTTATTTCATTATTGTTTTTGAAGTAATTTCATTTCTTTTAGGATTTATTTCATTTAAAATATTTTGGATTTAATTCATTTTTTTAGGACCTTTTTCATTAGGACTTATTTCATGGGACTTATTTCATTAGGAGTTTTGTCATTTTGCCGAATTCTTAGCAAGGAAAAAGTTTAATTTCTAAGAAAAAATGTCGCAAACTAAAAGAATTATTCGTTTTAAGAGAAGCAGTGTACTGCAGTTTTTTTTGCACTAAAGACTCTCTCCAAATGACAACTGCTAAAAATCATCGTAATTCACAACTCTTTTTCATTGCTTTTTTTGCTGCCATATTTATATTTTGGAGATCACGGAGCTAAGACAAAATAAATCTAAACTTTTTATAATTTTAAAAAAATAAACAAAATAAAAAAATGTAATACTTTGAATTGTTTTGTTTATTTTTCAAGTCGAGTGCATTGAGATACGAAGTAAAAAATGTAAATAAGAAATTAAGGCGAATTTTTTTTTCAGCAAAAAACAGGAAATAATTGATTTTTTTCAAAGTTAAATTTTAAATGCTTGTGACTCCGTAATATTTTTTCAAAATTCTTTCTTTGCACAATTTTTCTGTTTGTTGTTAATGAAATACAAAAAATTGGCTGACCCACTGTAGCGAAGAAACTTCACCAAGACTGGCTATAAAGTAAAAATATTAGTCTTTGCTTAATATCTCTTAAACTAAAAGAGATAATATATGCATACGACGATATTTTTTAGATCTCGTCTAACAGAATCTTGCTATATAAAAATCTTTCAAATCTGTTTTGTTATAAAAAATCATGATCGTGTATGTGTTTTTTTTTTTTTTTTTTTGATAGTAAATCTTATAAGATAGTTGAGAAATCTTATCACAACTGTCTTAAAATACAGTAGGGCCTCGATTATCAGTGATTCGATTAACCGGCAACGTCGATTATCCGGGAAAGAAAATTTGTAATTGTTTTCTTTTTGCTATCCATTTAATTTTATTTTTCCATCAATAAACCGTGATTAACTCTATTATCTGGGACAAAAACACAAAAGGAAAAATGAATAAGGTAAAATGCCAGTTTTCTGCATTAATGAAAATGTAGTTAACGAAAATATTTACATATTTGAAAAAAAAAAAGAAATAAACAATATTATATAATTTTTTAAGAAAAAACGTAAAATGAAACCCTTATGTATTGTTGACTGTTTTTTTTCCATATTCTAAATCCTTGAATAATTGAATTATAGAACTAAAAAATGTTTAAAAATACTACCAAAGAATATTCATATATAGAAGGCGCATCATGTAGAAACAAAATTTCTTATGGCGGGTTCTAATCATAGAACCTGCTCTCATGTAATTCTCGCTCTCAACATTTTGCATTGATGAGGGGGATAAGTAACAAGGGAAAACAAAATCCACCACCAAAACAGAGAGAGAGAAAGAGTTTAAATATATGTGTTTGTACATGTGTGTATTCCTTATAAAGAAATGCAAATAAAAACACACAGACATATATATGTTTGTACATGTATAAAAATCTTTATTTCAAATTGAAAGAAACAAATAATATTTGTTTCCTTTGTTTTGAAATAAAAAGTGCTAACAGAAATTTTAGTTGTTTATTTACTAATGGAAAAGATATGAACGTTAATATTACTGTAGGGCATAGCATGCATATTTTGTTGTTTTACAAGTAGAAATACTCTGATCTGCACCGTCGTGCTTATACCTTTCTTAGCGACGTGACAAATTTTTGTATGATTTCGAAGTTTTCAATTTATATTTTATAGTTATATTTTTGATAAACTAATAATTGTTATATTTTACTTTTATATATTATATTTTTATATATTTCATAAAATGTGCATACAATTTGTTTTTGTTGATTTTTATTATTATTTAAAAAAATGTTTTTATAGAGAATTTTTAATTTTAAAAATTATTATTTAAAAAAATATTAAAATTTTTTCATTTTTAAAAGTTTTGAATAAAAAAGTATTTCATTTCTTTTATTTTTGGGCAGAAATAATATTTATTTTAAAAAAATAAGTTTTTTGATTTCCTTTTTCTAGCAAAAAGTTATTATTTTTTTATACAAAAAGAAAAAAATATTCATACAGCAATGTTTCAATTTATAGACATAAATTTTTTTATAAACAATTTTTATTAATATATAAGTTATTTTTTGGCAGGAAATAAAAGTTATTTTTATTTATTTATTTTTGTCATAACAATTTTTTAATATAGTAGGTATATACAAATTAAATATTTTTTACAAAAGATATTTTTTCAATATAATTCCACCTTCTTTACAGAATAAAACAAAATTATTAAAGAAAAATCTAATTTTTTTGGTGATAAATTTGATATGAATAAAAAAAAAAATATATTTTTTTATATTTTTTTCAAGTGGATATAATTTTATATTTTTGTTTTTATTTATTTAATTAATATACTTAACATTAACATCTGTTACTTTGAATACATAAGTAACAAAACTACACAAATCAAATTTTAAAATATAAATTTGATATCCTGAAAGTATATAAGCTCATATGACGTTAAAAAAGGTATAACTAGTTCGGTGCTGATTAAAGTATTTCTACTTTTAAAACAACAAAACACATATGCTATGCCCTACACTAACATACGCGATCGTATTTTATCTCCTTTAGTAAATAAACAACCAATTTCTTGTTTCTACTTTTTTATAGGCACTATACCAGCGATCTCCACACTCATACATTTACAATTACGTTTGTGTATGTTTTGTTTTTCTGTCCCATTATGAAATTTACACCAAAAAAATAGCATCATTTTTATAGTAATTTTATTTTGAAAGTTTCTTCGTCAATTCAAGACTTGTAAGCGGAAATACACGTTACTAGTTTAGAATTTGAATAATAATAACCAGGGATCGCAACGATTACCATAGTAATCATAAAAATTACAATTTAATGTTTATTTTTTCTACTCTTTGATTAAAAAAAATAACAATATATTAATAATTTAGGATTTTAATTTCTTATTAAAAAATATCAAATAATACTAAATTTAATTCAGTACGAACGATTATTTCAAATTTGTATTTTATAATAAATAATAATATAATAAATACATAATTGTATTAAATTATTATTTCTTAATTAAAAAAAGATAGTTGTTTAATTAAGAGACAAAAAATCATATTAATATTTTTCATGAGTGTATCTCAAGCAACAAGCAGTAACACAGCATTCTTGCTTGAATGCTCGTGCGAGACTGACTTTTTTGTGTGTTTTTTATTAATTTCAAGAGCATAACAAAAGAGATAAAAAAACACACAAGCTTCTTTTCCTTTTGTCTTCCCTCCCGCATCTAGAAATACTTTTAAAAAATATTTCAGTTTTCATTGACATGCGCTTTCTATATATTGTATATTCTTTGATACTACTCAAAATTTTTACTCAATTAACCGGGAAAATTGATTATCCAGAATGCTTCCGGTTCCGACCGTTACGGACAATCGAGGTCCTACTGTATTTCTTATAATACTAATATTTTAGTCTACATCATGATAGAATTACTAAAGGTAAAATCACTAAAAAGTTTGTTCTCATTTTTATTTACCCTGAAAAGTCAAACACATAAATCAAAAGAAAATGTAAAAAAAAATTTAAAATAAAACTTCAAATTAAAATACAAAAAAAATATTTTACAACAATTTTCTTTAAAAAAATGTATGCAACTAAATTTTATTCTAACAAATATTCACAAATATATGAATTGTAAATGTCCAGTTGGACAAATGTACGTATTAAAAGGTTACACTGCATTCCAAGGACAGAATTCGGCATTTCAGGAAACAATTTGAATCATATACTTATGTGTGTAAACAAAACATTTTATAATTTTTTTCATTCTTGATTTTTGTTTTTTGCTTTTCATTTTTCAGTTTTTTGACTTAACAAGAAATAAAATTGACGACTCTCTCTAGTGATTCTACCTTCTATTATTATATTATGGTCTACATCATGATATAAGAACAGAAGGTAGAATCATTAGGGAGAGTTGTCATTTGAAATTCTTGTAAAGTCAGAAAACTGAAAAACAAAAGAAAAAAATTAGAAATAAAAGAAATATAAAACAATTGCCTGTTCTTAAAATTTTAAGTTTTTTTGCAAAGATAAATAAATCCATCAGCAGCAGAATTCTCCTTTTCAAAAATTTTACACAAAAAATTATATGGATATTTGCTATTTTTAAAAGAATTTACAAATTTATATTAAATTTAACCACAAAGAATTTTATTTTTAGTTTGAAAAAAACTTTTTATTTTTGATGTTTTGTTTTGATTTTTTTTAAATTTTATATTGTTTTATGTGTGACTGACTTTTAAGAGTAAATAAAATTGAGAATATAATTTCTGATGATTATACCTTCTGTAGTTATATTATGGTCTACATATGAAATAATTCTCTCAGAGACCGAATTTGACACTCTCTGATATAAAAAGAAAAGCGCGTCAAATACTTATATACTGTTGCCAGATTTGAAGATTTATCGTCATTTGAACGATTTTTGGGTCTGAAAATGGCCTGTTGACGATTTTACGATTTTTACCCCCTAATTTGACGATTTTTTCTAAAAATTCATAACTATTTATACAATTTTGTATATATTATTCTTTAAAATTAGCTGCTACAATAATAACAATTTAAATAAAAATCTTCTTCAATTTGCTGAATGGTTCACTTATTAGGAAGGATTTATGGGAACCAATATAATATTATATATAACTCTTTTCATGGCCTAAATACTTAAATAGCGAACTAAGAATCGAAAGACATTTTTGATGAATTCATTCAAAATTAAATTTTGTATATATTGTGGATAGGTTCACAAAGGAGCCTATGTGTTTTTTTATTTTTTATAACAAGGTATGATAAGTTTGTTTTGAAAGTCATAAAAAATTATATACAGGTAAATCTCGATTAACGCGATACTTCATTTATGCAATTTCTATATAACGCACTCAATTATTGATCATTTTTTGAAATACGAATTTTTATTCAACGCGAAAATGAAATGCGCAAATTACAGAGCGTATTGGAAAGAATTTATTGAAGAAATAAATTATTTAATAAAATATTGCCACCAATATGTAATTTTTATTAATTTTTTTTTAATTAAAAATATAATTTTTCACCAGAAAAAGCATAAAAGCTGTTCATTAACATATAAAATACGTAGGTTTTCATGAGATGAAGATGATAAGATGGTGAAGGGTATCAATTTCTTTTGATTTCATTTTTATATACATACTTTTTTTACTCTTAGTTTCACCAGTTTTGAAATAAAGATGATAAGCAGAAACCAAGGATAGAAAATTTAAATATTTTTGGGTATCAAAATATATTTCAAGTAGTACTTTTTTCACCCTCAGAGTACTAAAATTAAAATTTTTATTTAGTGTATAATTCAAATAATGTAATTTTTATATTACGAATTAAATATGAAACTAATTCATTGAATAATTTTATTTCAATTAAGTATCAAAAAAAGTACTATTGTATAAAATTTTACATCACTTCTAAAAAGAAATTTTAGCAAAAAAATCTTTTATTTAGTATGAAATAAATCGTTCAAACACTTATTTCAATAAAACTCGTAAACTATTGAGCGGATAACAATTTGTTAATAAAGCGACTTAAAGTCAATTTCATTCCACAAATTTCGGTGTATTATCTATATAAATCGTGCATACCGTTCTCGAGTTATAGTAAAATATACTCGAGTAATCGATCGCACTACTAGACACGCCCATAAAAAAATCTCGACCTGATAGGAAAAAACTGACATCAGATTTGATTTAAGCATGTTAAATTTCATATAGTCCAGATATTTTTTTTTTTAAGGAGCACTAAAACATTTATTTTATTGAATAGTGTAATTAGTTTTTATTGCCTAATACGATTCTTTGCAAATAAATTTTATTTAATTGCAAGTATTGTAACCAAAGCAGAGATTTTAACAAAATTTTTATTTCGCATGGCAATACAAATTCGGTGCGGCTTGAAGTATTTCTAGTTGTAAAACAACAAGACATACATGCTCTGCGCTTGTTAAAATCATAACATGGTTTTAACTTCTATATAGCATACAATGAATAGAACAATCTATTGTATATGAATTGAAATCGAACTGCCTTTCTCTTTTACTCGCACAATCAATATACTACACACAAATATATGTGTGCATTTTTTAGTATTATTTAGTGCGCCAAAGAAAAGAAAAAAACAAAAAAAAAAAAAAAAAACCCGCCGAATATACACCCATGCAAAAAAAAAAAGCGCGCGCTAAAAAAGTGTTGCTAACTTTACCTAAATACCTAGCCAAAATAGCTGAAAATAAATAGATCAACTCGTTCCCAACATTGTTAAAAACCGAGTCAATATTCTTAAGGAATAGCTGAAAATATTTTCAGAAACTGTTCCGATGATTTTTAGCACGGAAAGCTTTTTTGAATCTATAATTAGTACTCTTCCATTCCCTATACAGTTTTTGCCCTGACACTGCCTGGTTCCTGAGATATTCCATTTTCCAGATTCTACTGACCATTTTGGATGAACTGGATTTTCTCAGAAACTGTTCCGACGATTTTTAGCACGGAAAGCTTTTTTGAATCTATTTATAGTACCCTTCCATTCCCTATACAGTTTTTGCCCTGACACTGCCTGGTTCCTGAGATATTCCATTTTCCAGATTCTACTGACCATTTTGGATGAACTGGATTTTCTCAGAAACTGTTCCGACGATTTTTAGCACGGAAAGCTTTTTTGAATCTATTTATAGTACCCTTCCATTCCCTATACAGTTTTTGCCCTGACACTGCCTGGTTCCTGAGATATTCTATTTTATAGATTCTCCTGACCATTTTGGATGAACTGGATTTTCTCAGAAACTATTCCGACGATTTTTAGCACGGAAAGCTTTTTTGAATCTATTTATAGTACTCTTCCATTCCCTATACATCTTTTGCCCTGACACTGCCTGGTTCCTGAGATATTCCATTTTTCAGATTCTACTGACCATTTTGGATGAACTGGATTTTCTCAGAAACTGTTCCGAAGATTTTTAGCACGGAAAGCTTTTTTGAATCTATATATAGTACCCCTCCACTCCCTATACAGTTTTTGCCCTGACACTGCCTGGTTCCTGAGATATTGCATTTTCCAGATTCTACTGATCATTTTGGATGAACTGGATTTTCTCAGAAACTATTCCGACGATTTTTAGCACAGAAAGTTTTTTTGAATCTATAAATAGTACTCTTCCATTCCCTATACAGTTTTTGCCCTGACACTGCCTGGTTCCTGAGATATTCCATTTTCCAGATTCTACTGACCATTTTGGATGAACTGGATTTTCTCAGAAACTGTTCCGACGATTTTTAGCACGGAAAGCTTTTTTGAATCTATTTATAGTACCCTTCCATTCCCTATACAGTTTTTGCCCTGACACTGCCTGGTTCCTGAGATATTCCATTTTCCAGATTCTACTGACCATTTTGGATGAACTGGATTTTCTCAGAAACTGTTCCGACGATTTTTAGCACGGAAAGCTTTTTTGAATCTATTTATAGTACCCTTTCATTCCCTATACAGTTTTTGCCCTGACACTGCCTGGTTCCTGAGATATTCCATTTTTCAGATTCTACTGACCATTTTGGATGAACTGGATTTTCTCAGAAACTGTTCCGACGATTTTTAGCACGGAAAGCTTTTTTGAATCTATATATAGTACCCTTTCATTCCCTATACAGTTTTTGCCCTGACACTGCCTGGTTTCTGAGATATTCCATTTTATAGATTCTCCTGACCATTTTGGATGAACTGGATTTTCTCAGAAACTATTCCGACGATTTTTAGCACGGAAAGCTTTTTTGAATCTATTTATAGAACTCTTCCATTCCCTATACATTTTTTGCCCTGACACTGCCTGGTTCCTGAGATATTCCATTTTTCAGATTCTACTGACCATTTTGGATGAACTGGATTTTCTCAGAAACTGTTCCGACGATTTTTAGCACGGAAAGCTTTTTTGAATCTATATATAGTACCCTTTCATTCCCTATACAGTTTTTGCCCTGACACTGCCTGGTTTCTGAGATATTCCATTTTCCAGATTCTCCTGACCATTTTGGATGAACTGGATTTTCTCAGAAACTGTTCCGACAATTTTTAGCACGGAAAGCTTTTTTGAATCTATATATAGTACCCTTTCATTCCCTATACAGTTTTTGCCCTGACACTGCTTGGTTCCTGAGATATTCCATTTTCCAGATTCTCCTGACCATTTTGGATGAACTGGATTTTCTCAAAAACTGTTCCGACAATTTTTAGCACGGAAAGCTTTTTTGAATCTATATATAGCACCCTTCCATTCCCTGTACAGTTTTTGCCCTGACACTGCCCAGTTCCTGAGATATTCCATTTTTCAGATTCTACTGACCATTTTGGATGAACTGGATTTTCTCAGAAACTGTTCCGACGATTTTTAGCACGGAAAGCTTTTTTGAATCTATGTATAGTACCCTTTCATTCCCTATACAGTTTTTGCCCTGACACTGCCTGGTTCCTGAGATATTCCATTTTCCAGGTTTTACTGACCATTTTGGATGAACTGGATTTTCTCAAAAACTGTTCCGACAATTTTTAGCACGGAAAGCTTTTTTGAATCTATATATAGCACCCTTCCATTCCCTGTGCAGTTTTTGCCCTGACACTGCCTAGTTCCTGAGATATTCCATTTTCCAGGTTTTACTGACCATTTTGGATGAACTGGATTTTCTCAGAAAGTGTTCCGACGATTTTTAGCACGGAAAATTTTTTTGAATCTATAAATAGTACTCTTCCATTCCCTATACAGTTTTTGCCCTGACACTGCCTGGTTCCTGAGATATTCCATTTTCCAAGTTTTACTGACCATTTTGGATGAACTGGATTTTCTCAAAAACTGTTCCGACAATTTTTAGCACGGAAAGCTTTTTTAATCTATATATAGCACCCTTCCATTCCCTGTACAGTTTTTGCCCTGACACTGCCTAGTTCCTGAGATATTCCATTTTCCAGGTTTTACTGACCATTTTGGATGAACTGGATTTTCTCAGAAAGTGTTCCGACGATTTTTAGCACGGAAAGTTTTTTTGAATCTATAAATAGTACCCTTCCATTCCCTATACAGTTTTTGCCCTGACACTGCCTGGTTCCTGAGATATTCCATTTTCCAGGTTTTACTGACCATTTTGGATGAACTGGATTTTCTTAAAAACTGTTCCGACAATTTTTAGCACGGAAAGCTTTTTTAATCTATATATAGCATCCTTCCATTCCCTGTACAGTTTTTGCCCTGACACTGCCTAGTTCCTGAGATATTCCATTTTCCAGGTTTTACTGACCATTTTGGATGAACTGGATTTTCTCAGAAACTGTTCCGACGATTTTTAGCACGGAAAGTTTTTTTGAATCTTTAAATAGTACTCTTCCATTCCCTGTACAGTTTTTGCCCTGACACTGCCTGGTTCTTGAGATATTCCATTTACAGATTCCTTAAGGTATATAATTTTGTTATTAAGAAAAAAAAAAAAATATTGTAATTTGTAAATTTTTTTAAATTAATTAATATTTTAAATATCTAAAACTTTATTGTAGTTTTTTATTAGATTTTTATTAAAATTTTATTTGAAATTATTGCAAATTTTGCGGTGTTGCCAGTTTTTACTTCCGTCGTTGCTATCTTTTCGTTGCTATCTTGGCGGACGTAAGAAATTGTTTAAAAACATAAACATAAACAGCTGTTGTCGATGACTAAGCCGGCAATATTTTCTGACGGCGGTTATTTTAAATACGTTCGGTGGCTGCTAGTCAGCTAAAGTATACAAACAAAATTGTCTTCCTTTTATTTTTAAATGTCTAAATTTTTTTTTTTTTTTTTTTGATTTAACTTTATAAAAGTTAAAAACTTTTATAAATAAATTAATAAAATGTAATTAATTTTGAAGTTATAGAACTATGCACAAATTTATAGCATGTTTACGTATATATTGCGAATATTCAATGGCGGTAACATCTAAATATTACCACCGGCTCGACGAAGAGTTTTTCCCTTTCGACTTAGATTTACACTGTTTAGTTATGACAAAAAAATAAACACATCATAAAAGGTGTTATTATTTTAGGACTTTTTTCTTTGAAGCACAACAACAATTTTTTAAAACTATCATAAAACTTCAGTATTTTATGACAATAAGACTTGATAGCACACCGTGTGAATACCCCAATTGATTTTTTAGTGTGTGAACAATTTTTTGGGAAATTGTCACACAGTGTAATCGGTCTATCATTTGTAAATGAAATTTTTTAGGATTATATATTTATTATTTATTTATTATACAGTATGATTTTATTATTATTAATTTGAAGCATAATCGCAAGTAAAATCCCGCGATTTTAATTACGGCTAAATGACGCGATTAGTCGTAATTAGGCTTTTTTTTTTTTTTTTTTTTTTTTTGTAAATTTTTCACTTGTGAGGAATGTGCAATTTTATCTATTTTAAGATTAAATTTTCAATATCTATTAGAAAAATGTAGATTTTTATATTTTCTTGCAAATTATATGTATTTTTTTTTTTTTTTTATACTTTTTGAACAATATTGTAATTTTCCCGAATACCAGGGAATTTCCGGGAACGTCTTAATTAAAATCCCGTTTCCCGTGAGTTAAAAATCACGATTCCCGGGAAATTAAAAACCCTATTCGTAATCCAAAAAACCAAAAAAAAAACATAATTTTTCAATTATTTAAAGTCAAAATTTTTTATCAACATAAAATTTATTTTATTCAATGTATAATTCTATTATTTAACTACCCAGCAAAAAAAAAAGAACATCCAAAGAAGCCAATAAGATCCTGAACTTAAGATCCAGAAGTAATGCAAATTCGGATCATTTCCAATGAATTTAACATAGGCTTGTCATTGGAGGATGTTCTCTTTTTTGACACCGTTCATCAATGTCTTGCAACAGTAAACTTCATTTGAATCGCTTTTTAATAACATCTGCTGATGTTGTTTAAATAACTTTTAAAAAAAAAGAAAACATACACTATTTGATACTTTGGAAGTAATGAAAAAGTACTTGCTGGGTAACTGGAATTAAATTTACAAAAGCTTTAAAAAGATACAATATGATCCATATGAAACAAAAGTTTGGCAAGCATTTAAAAATGTTCTTCTTTGAGCCCCAATAACTTTGCTCCTGGAGGACCTTTCAAACTTAAAATTGCACACTCCTCCGTTATGGTTATGAGAAATAGCCTATTACACAAACAAAATCTTTCAAATTATTTTTTAACAAAATTATTAACTAACTTTTTATTGAAATTATTTATTAATATAATTAATTTTATTATTGGTTTACAATTTTGATTTTAAATAAATTGAGAGCTGTTAATAAAATATAAAGAAAAATTTAAGATTTACCTATAAAAATAAAATAAATTTAAGTTAATTTCAACTCATAATATGTATTAAAAAAAAGTAATAATAAAATCAATTATTTTAGTTATTAATAATATCATTTTGATGATTGGAGCAAAATTAATTAATATAAGCAATTTCGTAGTTAAAATACATTTTTACTTTTTTTCTATGTAGGAGTTAAAGATTATTATTATTATTTTTCAAAATTTTCGATTCCGCCTCACTGGGCGTTGCATTGATATTTCTATGATACCACTGTCTTCAGTTGGTTAATTGTCCAAAAGAATCTTATATATCTACTGATCTTTTTTTTTTTAATTAATTGTGTAATTTAAATGACCTAGAGTCTCACAAAACTAATGTAAAAATCAACAAACTTTTAGGAAGTTCCTATGATATATTATAAAAGTTTTTTTTTTCAAACGAATCCACAAATTAACACTATAAAATTTTCGTGTGCATTTTTTGGCCCAAATAAAAAACATCTGTAATATAAATATAAAACAAATTTACTAAAGTATTCAGTTCAACTATACGTATTCCTTATGTTTGTTCATGTTGCAACAAAATTTGAAATAAAGCTTGCAGATACAAGCACATAGTATATCCATCGATGTTTGTTAGTCCATCTATGTAAACTCCTTGCAAGCACACAAACACATGAGGATAAATTTAAATATATGTATTTTAAACATTATACAGCATATGATTTCCATCATCATATATAAAATAAAATAATGATGTAAATCGTTTCATGAAACATACGGTAGGGTAAAGAGTAAACTAATTTATGCTACCATACTACTATGCTAAAGCTATTACGACTACTGCACTGCTGGTGATTATATAGAGTAAGTTGGTAAGAATGTGTAACAGAAAAACCAACGCAATAGATAATGTGGCGATTTAACAACAATGTAGCATGCCACATAAAGTTGGTATAAGAGTAGAGAACATAGTAAGTGATATTAACTAATTTGTAGGCGAAGGATAACTGACTAATTAAGAATTGCATAAGATAGGGTCTAATAACTGAAGATTTAATTGATTTGGGACAAGGAGAAAAGAGAAAATTCTAGATTAGTTTTAAAATTCCATAAAATCACTGCCTTATGAGTAAAGACAAGAGCTCGATATGAAAAACCTGATATCATAATACTTTAACTTTAAACTAACTTGTCCATCATCAAAGTGGTGTTTGATCATAATCAATATTATCGATCATTTTTAACTGACAGCATCAATTTCAGTATATACCTAACTATAGTTTTTTCACTACTTTGCAGCAAAGGAAATCTCAGCACACTACACCACATAGTATACACAAAAGTAATAGAGCACATATGCTCCTGGGATTAGTACATACCTCAATAAATATATATCCTGAACTACATACTGTCCATAGCAAAAGAAGAATTAGAAATTGTTGCATAAATTTTTATTATTTCCTAAATATAAACTTATATATACCACAACATGTGCACACATTAATTCATACACATGACTTTAATATTACTTTTCTTTACATATTGTCTGCCAGCAATGATAGATTTTCATATGTTAAGTGTTTTTCCTTTTACCTAAATCAAATATTGTAGGTACATATTTTGAGAATTTTATCAAATGCCATAGACATTCTCCTGTTATCATTTTAATGCTTGTGTCGTCTTACAATATTTTCCTTGGGATATTTAAGTATGCATAATATATTTAAAGGCATTTTATAGGCTTAACCTATTTACCAACTAGAGTAAATACTGCTGGTTATAAGGCTTAACTGATTTACTAACTTATACAATGTTAATTGGAGAAATAGATTTTTTCCTTTGGATTTAGTTTATCAAATATTTAAGACTGACCATTGGAATTGTGTTATAAGGAAATATAAATTGAAAAGTGGTAAAATTTTTGTATGTTAGAAAAATAAAATGAGCTAAATAAAAAAGAAATCAATAAACAATACAATTCCATCGAAATCAATTCTGCACTAGAATCCCACATACTTTTATAACACTGCACATTGGTTAGTTTTTATGATTTTTTGAAAATATTTGGGCTTATGGGCTTATTAGCTCCATAACTTTTCACCGCACACTGAAAAAAGTAATTTCAATGAATGAAGTACATTAAATGAAATTCATTATTTTTTTCCAAGAATTTATTAACTTAATGTACGAATTCATTGCTTCAATGAAAATATTCATTAAAATTCAATGAAAAAATTAACGCTATTATGAACATTACATTGAAACCATTCATTAAATTTATTTCTTAATACAATAAGTAAATCAGTTATTTGATTTAATGCATTAGTTCATTGAATTAATTTATTCAATGTACAAATACATTGATTTAATTAAGAAGAAGCATTATACAATGAACAAAAGCATTGAACCAATGAAATATATCATTAAATTATATTAAAATAAATGCTTTCTAATGGCAAATAAAGTAAAACGAAAACAAATACAACTCATTTTTATTTTATCTCTTAACAAGAAATGACGCGTTTTAAACAAAAGACAGAAAATATAAAAAAAATCAGTGTTGTGTTAAAAACAAAAATAATTAAAAAGTAAATAAGTTAGAAATCGAATTATTAAAATACAAATATAATTTATTCGGAAAGGAGAAGTCGAGCAGCATAATTGAATACACCAAATTAAATTAATTACCCAAAAGAAGGAATTTGGAGACTTGCCTTCCTAACACGTAAGTTTAATAATGTTTATGATTTTAAACAGTTTTTAAATATTACATTTCATTTATATTTATGTAGATAAAACAACTAAGACTCAGAGGAATGTGTTATTAGCCTCAAATACAAGGGTTTCAAAAAATATTGTGATTTCAAAACCAAGAGGATTCTATTCGTAAGTATATACATAATTATATGAAATATTTTAATTGAATTCTTAATCTGGTGATCGTCAAAATAAGGAAATTTCTATAGACCAAAAAGATTTAAAGGTAACTAGTTCAAATATTTTAAGCAATTGAACGAATTTTAAAAATGTTATTTATAAACTTTCTTTGTTAAGGATAATGCTGTTGTTATATTAATGTGGCGTCTAAATGGATATTCCATACCATCATTGAGCAATGGAATTGAGCAACAGGAATTACTATATTATTATAAATGACAAAGCAAACACGATCACATCTGTAATATGCATTTTGTTTACTTACATTTTTTTGTGATATGTAATATTTTTATATTTAATTTTTGCTTATATTAACTGAATATCATATAATTTAATCATTTAATTTAAAATAAAATAAAAACCAAAATACAGAACAAGCCTATTATTATAATACATTTTTAATGTATAGTTTCATTGGGACAAAACATGAGTTCATTGAAATCAATGTTAATGAACGATCTGTTTAATGAACGTGTTCATTGATTCAATGTAAGAATAAATTAAATCAATGAACTTGTACATTGAATTTTAATATTAATGTATGGCAATACATTGTTTCAATGAACCTGTACATAGGGTCAAAATTAGTGCACAAATTCATTGTAACAATGAACTTTTTCATTGTATTTATGTACCTTTTTGGTTCAGTGCATTAAAAAGTAATGTATGAACGACTTGAAGATAATTTTAATTAAAATGTTTTGATATTTTTCTGAACTAAATCAGACAAGCCATTTTCTAGATAAACGTACTTCAATATATAGTGCAACCTCCTTACTTTTACAAATCGCGATTTATCGCGAGAACTGGAGTCAATTAAAAAAAGTGGATTAGAGGCTTAGTACTTATTAATACCGTGTATTCGAATTGACTGAGAAACCCCGTGCCGCAGAAATCTTTTCTCATTTTGTAACTCTGTGTTATTAGTTAAAAAAAAAAAAAATCAGTTTTAGAATTTTAAGATTTTTTTTAGCAGAACAATAATGTTAGAGTTAAATGGGTTAAATGAGTCGAAAATTATGCATAATTCAGAGAAGGGTGCTATCAACACTTTAATGATCACGTTTAATTTTCCTATTTATTAGTAAGCAAAAAAATGCATTTAAGTTAAGTTTTTTATCTGGAGGGTAATGTCCGTCCTTCTGTCTATACTTTTGGGTTAAATAGGACGAAAATGCCGTTTAATTCAGGAAAAGGTGATATCCAAATTTTGATAATCACGTTATATTTTTTCTATTTATTAGTTAATAAAAAAAATGAATTTTTAGAATTCTAAAATATTTTTTGGCAGCATGGCAATGTCCATCCATCCATCCATCTATACATTTGGATTAAATGGTTCAAAAATGCCACTTAATTCAGGGAAAGGTGATATCAAAATTTTAATACTATCATTTGGTTTTTATATTAATCGAGAAGTGGAAAAAAATATTTTTTGAATTTTAAAATTTTTTTGAAAGAATTCTAATTTCCGTCCATCTGTCCGTCTGTTTGTTAATTTTTGCAAACTTTCCAATTCAAAATCGTTTAACTTTTGACTCAATTAAGATATTGACTCAAAATTTGCTTTGTTCGATAGATAATTTTTCTTTTTAACCAACTACATAAGATATAATAAAATCGGTTGAAAATATTTGGCTATATATGGAAAAATATTAACTAATCCTTGTAAAATTTAAATTTTTGAAATTTGAAATGTATATAACTTGAATAATATATAAGAGAAATAGTACATGCAAGCATGTTATCTAAAAGATTTATCAAGAACTTTAAGGTGATATAAAAATCATGGAAATCGGGTAAGGAACAAAAATTCGTCGAAAAAAAAGTATTCCAAAAAATTTTCCCGATCAAGATTATTCCTTTACATTACACTGAATCAAGAAGCTGTTTTGATTAGACAGAAGCAGTTGGAAGACATATTAGATGCCTTAGAGAAAAATGTTGACCAAGAGCAGGTGCGGCAGGTGGCAACTGAAGAAACGAAACGCATGGTTCAAAAGTATTGGACTGAGTTCCTAACATCGACTATTTCAAAAAGAAATACTTATTTTTTTGAAATAGAGGCAATCGTAATTCTAATTCGCAAGAGAAGAAATGAAAAGGCAAAGAATTTTAGTCAGTGAGAACGATGCGATTGTGTGGTTTATCCTGAATTTGGCTAAAATTTTAGGAGTTCCTAGATAGAAAAAGAAATAAAGTGACAAGCTATACAGATATACACAGATATTTTACAACAACATCTAGATTATAAATTTTAAATCCTAAATGTACAGTTTAGGTACGCTTCCATTAGCGACAGCAGAAAAGCATGTGAAGCTTTCGATAGAGTGTCTGACGTTTATTTTGATACATTAAGATTTATTTGAAACGATGGATCTTATGGTCAAACAGATCGACATTATTTCGGCGACTAGGCTTAGAACTATAGAAGCATGGAATGACAGAGCTTATGGCCTTGCAGTCGTCTTAGGGTTCTTCAAAGACATAGCCTGCAATATTGACTATTGAATCCTTGACAGGGACTTCTCAGTATCAATCTCGAATGCTCCGGAATTAGGAACTGGTTTAGTGGAGGTTTATACTGATGGGTCCAAATCTGCTGATGAGGTTGGGGAGGTTTCTACATTCCCACATATAGGAATAGTATTTCCTTCAAATTGCCGGATCACTGCAGCATTCTTCAAGCAGAGATCTCTGTCATAAGGAGAGCGGTGAACTGGTTAATGTACTATAGGGTATTCGGTGTGGATATCCAAATCTGTACAGATAGTCAAGCCACGATTAAGTCGCTCTAGGGTGTCTTTTCGACATCGAGGCTGGTACATGAATGCCGGACATCTAGGAACGAAATGGCGAGACATTCAAACCTGGAGCTAGTCTGGGTTAGGGATCATTTAAATAAATTTTACTGACGAACTAGCCAGAAACAGTTCTCTTGGTTGGAGTACCGTTGCTTCATGTAGATCGATAATTCTTCGAAACTTATCGGGGATTGCACAATATAGATGGACAATTGAGTCCACGTGTTTAACCACGAGCCAAATATGGCCCCAGTATGATGGACTTCGATCTAACCTCATCCTGGGACTATCAAGGCACCGGTTACGTATGCTGGTAGTCGCAGTCGCAGGACACTGGATAGCTGGTGCGCATGCTACGAGATTTGGGCTCCCTTTTAACGACTTCTGTGGAAGTTGCTTCGATGAGGAAGAGGAAGAGACAATGGAACATATCCTAAACCACTGTCCAACTCTCACTGAAATAAGGACTGATAAGTTTGGAGGTCCGCTCATCCATGTATTACCAGATCTCTCAGTTATCGATATCAGAGCGATCAATTTCTTCATACATGCGTCAGGTTGTTCGACTGAACTCTGTTCCGGACATGTGAACAACAACACATTATCCCTTAGGATATGACAACGGTACCAAAATGGACCCAAGTGAGCAGTCCTGTATTGTTCAGACAGCTACCCATTGAACGTAACCTAACCTAAGCTTTATTCGAAAATACAGAAATAATGAGCATACATTTTCTGTCAGCAAAGACATTCCATCAGTCCAGTTGCTGAGAAGTAACAATACACAAGTTGGACAAGTGCATTTCTCTAAAAAGATGAAAAAGAAGATAAGTGCAATAAAAAACACGTTGAAGAAGAAGAACGGGAAGTATAAGGTGGTGACAATGATTGGCATAGAGATTAAAGAGGAATCAAATAAAAAAGGTGTACAGTGAGAATAATACCAAACAGGTTGATGATAAAGAGGATACTAAAGAAGTGCATCACAGCTGGTTATTGATGTCTTATTTCATTCAAATAATACTACTGAAGATAACAATGAAGTTTTGACAGTCGAAAGCAAACATTTTGTAGTTCTTCAATCGATAAACCAACATCCAGCTATACCAAGCATAACTCAGGCATCAACTTCTGCAAATAATTTCATCAACTCTAAATAGGGAGCAAATAGGCGACACCTAGATCGTTACTTTTTAAATCATACGACAGCAAAGTATAGCCTTACGGAAGACACGGTATGTTTAGTATATATTATCTCCTTCCTCTAGATAATTAAAAACGAGATATATAATACTGCAATTATTTAAAATTAAAATACATATCGTCGGTGCGCTGATGAAATGTTCCATGTATAATATACCGAAATTTGTTTATTGATTGTCCATTTCGAATTTTAATCTTATTTCAAATACCTGAACTAGTTTCGAAACTACTAAAAGAATTACAATGTAATTTTGTGTGACTTTCATACATAAAAAAAAAAATTTATCACGCTCCTGTTCCAAAACACATAAAACTTTTTGTCTGCCCAACGACGACATGTATATAAAACGTATAAAAGCTTACCTAATATAACGAATGGTCACCCCAAAATCCACATCCATATTTATACATTTTCCTGTATTTATCTGTAAACTTTCCAATGTTTAATTAAGCAAATGATTGTAGTTAATTTAATAAAAGAACACAATAAATAAATTATAGAAATTTCAAAATATTCATTCATTCAAAAACATTTGAAGAAAAAAAAAAAAAAAAAACACAAAACCTATAACAAATGACAACATTTACAAAACAAATGTCAGAAAATTTTTTATAAAAATTTGTCATAACAAAATTGTTGTGGTTACATTTCTGACAAAATATTTGTATTTGAAAATAAATTTATTTTAATTTAAAGAAATATATTGAAAATAAAGCAAAAAGAAATGTTATCCCATTTGCGTTATTTAGTAAAATCTGTGATATGGAATAAGCAAACCACAAAATATTTTAAATTATGCAGCAACCATCAAATAACTTTACATTTCTATAGTAAACATACAACACCACCATCTAACATTGAAATTGTGGATATAAATATTGATAAAATGATGAATGAAGATGACGAACTTGCTTCGAATTACAATTATGAACCTGTACCACAACTAATAACTCCAAACAATTCAAACAATGCCCCTTTAGCTCCTATAGATGTTGATCCTTGGATTGATGAAGAATATGAGAAAGGTGGCACAGTAGATATGGAATATGTAGAGAAATTTCAGGAAGAGATACACTATCCTGAACCGCCTAAGGAACGTTCAGGTTATTATGAATTTGAGGGTATTAAGATATGGTTGCCTAAGAAAATGTTAACACCAGCCACATATCGTTATCGCTTGGAAGAGGGAGAAGAAGAGACTCTACCAGATGACATTAGAATTTGTAAATTTGAAAAATATAAACCATCATCCTAATAATAAACATGATAATAAATATATTTAAAGCATGTAAATGTTATTTGTACATAAATAAAAATTAATTGACTGAAAATTATTGAAATATTCATTAAAACGAAGAAAAATAATACAATTTCCAGCAAAACCCCATATTTTATATGAAAATCTTAAATCTGCTCTAGTTTCTTAAATAGGCATCCAAAAGGAAAAAGGACAATAATCTGTGATCACTTACAATTTTCATCAAAAATCCATATTTTATATGAAAATCTTAAATCTACTCTAGTTTCTTAAATACGCATCCAAATAAAAAAAGGACAATATTCTGTGATCACTTACAATTTTCTTAAAAAAAATCGAAATTTTATATGAAAATCTTAAATCTGCTCTAGTTTCTTAAATACGCATCCAAACGACCAAAGGACAATAATCTGTGATCAAATAAAGATTTCCATTCAAAATAATTTCCATCAAAAATCCATAATTTATGTGAAAATCTTAAATCTGCAGTTTCTTAAATACGCATCCAAAAGGAAAAAGGACAATAATCTGTGATCACTTATATTTTCCATCAAAAATCCATATTTTATATGAAAATCTTAAATCTGCAGTAGTTTCTTAAATACGCGTCCAAATGGAAAAAGGACACTAATCTGTGATCACTTACAATTTTCTTCAAAAAATCGAAATTTTATATGAAAATCTTAAATCTGCTCTAGTTTCTTAAATACGCATCCAAACGGCCAAAGGACAATAATCTGTGATCACTTATACTTTCAATCAAAAATCGATATTTTTCATTAAAAATCGATATTTTATATGAAAATCTTAAATCTGCTCTAGTTTCTTAAATACGCATCCAAAAGGAAAAAGGACAATAATCTGTGATCACTTATATTTTCCATCAAAAATCGATATTTTGTATGAAAATTGATATTTTATATGAAAATCTTAAATCTGCTGTAGTTTCTTAAATACGCGTCCAAAAGGAAAAAGGACAGTAATCTGTGATCACTTATATTTTCAATCAAAAATCGATATTTTGTATGAAAATTGATATTTTATATGAAAATCTTAAATCTGCTGTAGTTTCTTAAATACGCGTGCAAAAGGAAAAAGGACAGTAATCTGTGATCACTTATATTTTCAATTAAAAATCAATATTTTGTATGAAAATCGATATTTTATATGAAAATCTTAAATCTGCTGTAGTTTCTTAAATACGCATCCAAAAGGAAAAAGGATAGTAATCTGTGATCACTTATATTTTCAATCAAAAATCAATATTTTGTATGAAAATTGATATTTTATATGAAAATCTTAAATCTGCTGTAGTTTCTTAAATACGCGTCCAAAAGGAAAAAGGACAGTAATCTATGATCACTTATATTTTCCATCAAAAATCGATATTTTATACGAAAATCTTAAATCTGCTGTAGTTTCTTAAATACGCGTCCAAAAGGAAAGGGACAGTAATCTGTCATCACTTATATTTTCAATCAAAAATCGATATTTTCCATTAAAAATCGATATTTTATATGAAAATCTTAAATCTGCTCTAGTTTCTTAAATACGCATCCAAAAGGAAAAAGGACAGTAATCTGTGATCATTTTATATGAAAATCTTAAATCTGCTGTAGTTTCTTAAATACGCATCCAAAAGGAAAAAGGACAGTAATCTGTGATCACTTATATTTTCAATCAAAAATCGATATTTTATATCGATCACTTATATTTTCAATCAAAAATCGATATTTTCCATTAAAAATCGATATTTTATATGAAAATCTTAAATCTGCTGTAGTTTCTTAAATACGCATCCAAAAGGAAAAAGGACGATAATCTGTGATCACTTACAATTTTCATCAAAAATCCATATTTTATATTAAAATCTTAAATCTGCTCTAGTTTCTTAAATAAGCATCTAAATGGAAAAAGGACAATAATCTGTGTTCATTTGTAATTTCCATGAAAAAAGATGGATTATAATCACTTATGTCATTGAAAAGCTTGTAATGGCTAAAGAGCATTAAATCGATATTTTGTTTAATAAAACGTACATATATCGAAAAAGGAATCGCTTATAATGGCTCTCCTTCCAGACTTTCCCGTTTTATTGAGATAAAAAATTGATTTTTTGTTTATTGATGAGAGAGTTTTTAACCTGAAAGTATTATAAATGTTGAATTAGTGATTTTGTGAATTGTGGTGGGAAAACAACTACAATGTATGTTAATTTAATTGACAAAAAATGAAGTTATTTGTAATATTATTGGATATGAAATATGTATGTATATTAGAATTCATTAGTAAGACCAAAATGGAAAGTTAAGTATTATGAGGTTGAGGTTTAATAAATTAATTAAATAATGATGTAAACAAAGCCATTTAAGTATTTAATTTATTGAAGAAAAAGAATTGTATAAAAAATATTTAACAGTTAAAAAACAAAAAAAAAACATTTTTCGTACTTGTGCGAAATAAATTTTTAATGTATAAAATTGAATTCAATAATTTACTTTTCATTTAATTTAATTTTTCTTTCTCTTCTTAGCCCCTTGTGGTTTAGATGTCGATGCCTTAGCCTTCCTTTTGCCAACCATTTCTTCACTATTTTCATCATCTTCTTGTTTACCAGTTTTAACTTCGCGATTTACTTTATACGCCGCTGACATTCGTTTTATATTTTCCTTGTGCACGATATCATGATTAACAATTCGATGTGGATAATCTGTGCCCAAAACACAACCATATTTCCGTTGGTCTGCTAAAGAAACCTTCCAGGGTTCATAAATTGATCCAGCGGGGTACTTGGCCAATTCGGGTACATATTTACGTATGTACAAGCCAGTGGGATCAGTTTTCTTACCAAAAGCTACTGGACTATAAACTCGAAAATATTGATGAAAGAAAGCTGATGCCGAAAGCCACATCCAATTACCAGCATTGAGAGCCCAATCTTGATCGAGTAAAAGTTCTTCAAAAACTTTTTGTCCTTCTTCCCATGAGATCCAAAGGTCACCACGTGTCAAAAAACAGGCTACAGCATGTCTGGCCAAATGATGAATCCATCCTTCTTGCCTTAACTGGCGCATAATAGCATCTATAAACGGATAACCAGTGCGACCATAAGTCCAAGCCTTCAAGTGTTCATCATTAGTTTGCCAGGGTATTTGCAGGCAAAAGGAATTACCCATCATGCGATCAAAATTGGGTTCATAGGCTGCTGCTGTGTAATAAAATTCACGCCACAGTAATTGACCCATAAGGGAAACAGGAGGCTTGGAATGTTTCGGTTGACGCTTTAAAACAGCATTTAATTGTTGATAGAAAAGTCTTGAACTTAAGCAACCAAATTTTAGATAAGGACTTAATACTGTGGTACTGGGTTCCAAGGAATTAGGATGGGTATTGGGTTTTTCAAAAGCCGCCACCCAAGGTTCATCAGCTAAAGAGGCATGTAATCGTTTTAGAGCTTCAGTTTCACCTACAAAATGAACATTTATTTAAAAAATTGTATTTAAGGATATTTATTACCTCCTGGAAATTTCAATGGTCCTAATTCCTCAGGTTTTTTTACCAAATCCTCCATAGAAGGTACACAATAACAATTTTCATTTTCTAATTCCCAAATATCCTTTTCAGGAGCACTACACTTTAAAATCTCTGGTTTTTCTTCCGGCGCGGGCACTTTCATTTTCTCCACTATGGACAAAAACTTTTGATACGTCAAAGGTGCCTTACCAAAATTTTTTTGTATGACCACTTGAGGATGATACACAGTATGGGAGCAATAAGTTATTACTTCTACTTTATATTTCTTAGCCAAATCCTGCACCTCTTTATCCCGCTTAATACTATAGGGTTCAATATCTTCTTCAAATGTCAGCAACTCCGTGCGCCATTCCTCAAACAAACGGGGAAACACATTTTGGGGATTGCCTCGTACCACGTACAAACTCGAGTTTAAAGCCTTTAACTGTTGGTGTAAATCTTCTAAGGACTGCTGCAAAAAACGCCAACGATTAGCTCCTACTCGTAACCACTGTATAATACCTGGATCGAGTATGAAAATCGGACGCACACAATATTTTTGTGGCTCTTGCTGGGCTTTTTCAAATACTCTCTTCAAAGCGGGATTATCATGCACTCGTAAACCTTTACGAAACCAATGTATTAGGGTACACTTTTCCGACATTATTTAACGGTTTCCGCTATATTCGAAAGGATTTTTAAAATTTTAAAGAATTTGTGAATGTTCTCCGAATAAAACGAGCGGAACAACTGTTTATGAGATGTGTTCAGTGAGTAATTCAACCACATTGTTGCGATAACTAAACACAGCTGAAATATTTTAATAGTGTTGTAAACTGTTGGTATTAAATAAGAAAAAAAATGTATAACGGTTTGTTGCGATTTTGAATTTAAATTTAACAAAATTAAATTTTTATTAATATTATATTACATAATTGTGTGGAACTTAATGATAGTGGAATTATTGTAATTTCATTATTGGCCAACTGGGCTTTTTAATTACAAATAATTAAATAAAATAAAATAAAAAATGTTTAAAAGCGTTAATAAAAAATAAAGCATAAATTATATATTACTTCAAGGTTGATATTGAAAGCCAATATAATTAATTTCTCTGCGTATTATTAATAAATTAAAAAGTTTTATAGAAAGTAAACTATAAAATTATATAAACAAGTACACATCAAAATTTGTTCAGCATATTTTTCAGAATGTAGAGGAAACTGCATAATATTATTATGAGTTATTGCCAATTTTTTATAGTATTTTCCCAATTATCAAATTTTATACAAAACTGAGGAACAATTTAAGATTATCACCACAGTTGAAAGAGAAATCTTTATTATTTTTTCATAATAGATTTCTCCTCCGCTGAATAAACTTTCTTAATATCAAACAAATTATAAGTACCGCTATATCCAAATGATATTACAATTGAATCTTTAATCTTATTACTTAAGAATCAATAGTTCCGATAATTTTTACCAAAAATGTTACATCAATGTTGAAAAAAAAAATAAAAAAATAATTGGTTATGAAAACTAATTGTAAGTTTAGTTTTCACTACAATAAATTTTCAACGTTTTCCAACACTATTTTTATTTGTTTACTTCAAAAATACACGTCAGTTTATTTGACATTCTCTTTGTTTCTCTCTACCAGGAATTGTCAGAATTTTTGACATTTGTTTTTTTTTAGAGAATTTTTTTCATTTAGTTGTTTTTGCGCGACCGAGGAAATATAACACGTCCGTTTAGTCCACACACAAATGCCAAAAATATCTAAATAATTTGTAAAATATTCTTTATTTAACTTAGAAATTCTTTAAATATATTTTGCTATAATAAAATAATTAAAAGTGCACAAAAGAAATGTAAGAAAACAAAGAAATTAGGGATTTTGCCAATCGTAATACAAAAAGAAATATGAAGTGAAAGCAAAAATGCCAAGAGTAAGAGAGTAAAGTGCCAAAAAGCAAATGAAAAAAAATTACAATGAGCTTAAAAATAAAAAGTCAATGGCAAAAATTATCATACATATTTAATTAATTAATGTTTTGTTTGAGTTGAGAAAAAGAATTGTTTTTATTAAAGAAAAATATAAAAAAAATGCGTTTAAATTTACATTTGACTCATTGGAGTTTGTTGTTTATAACATTAATTTCGAGGTAATTGCTCATAATGATAATTATGATGAAGAAAAAGAAGAAGAAATGTGCAGAGTATGCAAAAAATTATGTTGTTGCTGTATTTTATTCTCTCTTTTTTGTTAATTATTAAGTTGTTGTTGGTATATTTTGTAAAAAAAATAATTTTTATTTCTTGTTTTGCAGTTGTTTCCTGTTTTATGTTGTTGCCTCAGAGAATGCAAAATATGTAACAACAAAACATTTAAGAGACGCCCCACTGGCGTCCCATACTCATATGCCTGCATCAACTACTTCAACGTCATCATCATCTACAACAGCAACAAAAATACCAACCTTAGAACCGCACACTGCAACAAATACACCAGCAGCCGGTGAACAAAATAATCATGATAAAATTTCTTTAAATGAGGACAAAAATGATAAAATTCTACCCAATTATAAGAAAGTTAAAAAATTAATAGCGGAATATATACCCACACCTTTAAAAAACGATAATATTCCCTCAGATAAACCTCCCGCACCCTTGCCATCTGATGATGGTCAAATTTTATCTTCACCATCTGCAGAGGAAACAAAAAATGATGAAATAATCAAGTCTAGTGATAGTGTAGTACACAATAATAATAATAATGATGATAATAGTAATAATAGTGTAGAAAATAAAAATGTATTTAATACAATTGATATAATTACAAATAATGTGAATGCAAATAACGAAATTCATTCATCAATTGAGGATTTAACTCAACAAAAACAACCACAACAAGTGCCTGACGTGGAACAACTAACTGAACAGGGAATACAGCAGCAAAACGTACAAGATGACAATGCTGATATGGCAAATGGGTAAGTTTATGACCATTGTATGTATAGTACGATTAGTTAAGCATGATTATAGTCACTTCATTTTAGCGATAACATGCGCTGAACACTCTATGTGTAGTTAAATAATATTTAAATAAAATAATAAATGACAAACAATTGTAAATGATTTGGCAAATTACTAAGTTAAAAAAAGAATAATTTTTTATTTTTAAAATATAAAAAATAAATATACTTTATTAAATTATTTTAATGGTATGAAGAATATTTAATAAATTCTAAGGTACATTGCGCCTAAAGTTTACTGTTACAAAAAATCTTCATCGAGGTATATTAAATTTGCAATAAAAATTATTCTATATATCGATGACTATAACAAATAAAATTTTAATTGAAAAACAACTTGTCATACATATTGAAATGGTTAATAGAAATTCATTTGTCTACAGTGATTTTCGAAGAAGATAAGAAGTTAAAAATAGCAGATTTTTTATTTAACTGGACAGTTCATCAGCGGTTATCGCAGATGTTGAAATAGTATGGGAATTCCCATTTAAAATGCAAAAAATCATAAAATAAATTGAAAAAAAAAAAATTTATTAAGGAAATATTTATATTTAAAGAAATTTTCAATAACACTAAAATATTTTTATAGATTTTAATATTAAAAATCAAAGGTTTTGAAGTTCACATGTAGTCCGACCGAACTTTAAGCGCACAGTAAAGAAGATTGCAATCATAATTTGCCTTGTAGTCTCTACTTGGCGGTACCAAAGCAGGGTTTATATACTATAAAAATTTGAAGGATAAAATTTTTTGTGACGCTACACACTACATCTATACCCGCATGATAAAGATAAATTCCAAAGGACCATGATATCGTATTGTATTAATATAAATCTCCTCTTTTAAAAAGTGGAGTTGTTCTATCGATATATTTAACAACAAAGGAATTCTTAATAAGGGAAGTAAGTATCTGCTGACCATGTCTTTTTGGCCCCACCTGTATTTCACAAATTTCATAATCACTTTAAAAAGGGAAAAGCCAATACCTTGCCTCCAATGATACAAAGTATAAAATCGAAATAGGTTTGGAATACAAAGAAAAAATTTTTTTGGCTGCAATATAAGATGTAATAATAAATAAGGAAAGGCTCTTACGTACATCTCTTTTTTCCGATGGTTTCAATCGGAGTAGGATTGGACATAAATTAATTCACCTACGAAAACAGTTAATAGCTTTGAAGATACTACTAATGAGACCAATTGGTCTCATACCTAGTTTGTTTGAGAACTTGATTTTTTCCTTTGAGACCGTGGTTTAAAGCAATATTTTGAGCGCAATAAGTGAAAAAATTGGGTATCAATAAATTCATTTTTTGGAATATTGAGTGGATTTAGAAGTAGACACAAAAGTGCTAGAAACAATTTGTTCCTGGAAACCAATAATGATACTAAAAGAATCAGTTCTTAATTTTCCAATCTATTTTATTTCAGAAGTTCACTTTCACCGTAGCCAATAATTGCTTCTGAAAACGCCCTTCATTAAGAAAACAGGGGTCACCCAAATTGAAAAGAGAAAATCTAATCATATGCACTATTACAAGAAACATTAGGTCAGAATAATTTCTTAACGATTGGTTAGATTTATATACAATTTATAATAGGTACAGCTAAGGAGTGTACAATTAAAAGTTTGAAAGCTAAAATTTCAAATAGAAATAACTCACAAATTATAAGAAATATCATATACATATAACCATATTTAAAATTTATGAAAATGAAAATATGACTAGTGGTTAAAAATTGTCATATTAAAGATACCTTAATTGAGAAGTGAACACAGGCCCTCATGATTTTGAAGTTATTGTTGGAAAAGTATTTAAATATTGTGGCACATACCTATTATATTGTCGACCTCCACACCTAATAAGAAAATGGCTCAATGAGCTGCATACGAAACAATTTTGATATTGTTCTCTTAGAGTCAAGACCAGAACGTTGCAATAGCTAAGATTATGTTTGATATTGTTATGCCAACAAAAAGACATTCGCAACATCTGGTGGTTATTCGTGATCAAATTCAAACCAAATAGTCGAAATGGAACGGTATCGTTTTACTTTCTTTTAGTAACAGCTCTCAGTTGCAAAACATTTTTTTTAAAGAATTCTGTAGCTTGTAATAAAGATATCTGAATAAAACTTTACATCAGCAGAGCTGAGGTATTTATGAATTAATTTAATGGAGTACATATCCCCAGCAGGCCAGAATTGTTATAAGTTAACACCCCAAGGTGCTCTAAAAGCTTTTCACATGAAGTAAAATAAAAAGTATAAAAGGGACAGAGAATCTCTTAAGATTCATTATTCTTCACATTTGAGCTTTTTCTTGTAGTTTTCGCGTTATAAGATGTTTAATAAATGGTCGGAAAACAATATTTTGCCCTTCTACATCGAGAGTCACATAAAACTCATTTTAATGCGATAAAAGAGCATTTTGGGTCTGTATGTTTCAATATCAATTCATTATGCCAAATAAGGCGTAATCATTTTTATCAACAAAGTAGATTTTGTCATTATGACTATTTAATATACATACAATTTAAATTTTAAACCTTTGTACTATTTTTATTATAAACAATTGACTTTGTACAGTTAAATATTCAAAAATACTAATGAAATGAATCACTTTGTGTTAAACATTTGTTTTAAAAAATCTTTATTTAATATTTTGACACTGCTAACAATTCTTTTATTTTTTTGAAATGTTGCCTAGTTGTGTGCACCCAACAATGAATTAAAACCAGTTTCTGATTTACAATTGCATAACTTAAAAAATGTTTATGAAACATAAACATTTTTGTAATTATTTATTAATAATTTTAGAACAAATTTCATATTAGAAGTATAAAAAAGTAAAATACTTTTAGAATTTATCAAATTTGTTATTTTTGGGAGTCTGCTAAAGATAATGGCATTTAGAAGGCGTTTTTTTTTTTGTGCACCAAACAAAATTATCAGTTAATTTTTATTTTATTTAATTTTTTTTTTTTTCAATAAAAAGAAACTTGTAATTAAACATTTTGGTTTATTTATTTCCAATACTATTTGATCCTTATTCAATTTTCAATATATCTAATTCGCTACACATTTTCAAACAATTCATATAATTTATTAAAATAATTCCTTTCTCCTTTTTAATGAAAAATCATTGATGCTTAAGCTCGCGACAAAATAATTGATTTTTATAATCAATATTTAGATACATACATATATTTTGTTTGTCATATTATTTTGTAAATTTTGAGAGCAATATTGTTAAACATTGTTTGCATAATTTTGCCAACTAATAAATTATTCGATAAATACGTTGGAGTGAATGAGTTGCTGCAAAGTATTAGTTAGTTGGCAGTTGGTTTTGTTGTATGTAGTTTGGGACATTATTTTTCCAGAAGGCATTATTGTCATAAACAAACCTCCAGCGTCAGTCCATAAGCTTAAGTGTCAGTCTTCAATTTTTTTTTTTTTTTCATATAATTTTACTGCAACCTACATAAAGGCTATGTCAAAACACAACATAATTATTTTCAATATAATTTCACTCAATGAAAAATGTTTTTCCAAGGATCTGCCTTTAAGAAAAGTGCGTTGGTGGGGCAGCAATGGCGGCGGCGTTTTCGCTTTTTATAAACAACAAATTTTTAAATTCATTGTGTTTAGGCCCCAAACTGACTGTTGTTATAATACGACATCGAAACAACAAAAACTAAAGAAAAAAAACTATTTTCTTTTTAACAATGAATTTTAAAATGAAAAACATCCGAGCAAAATGAAAAAAAAATGTAATAAAATAAAACCGCGCCACCTTGCCAGCATAGAAAATTGGAAAGTAAAAAAGTCTAATAAAAATCACACGCTTTAGTAAAGGTGGCGTAGGTTGATCGCATATAATCATAACACTATATACTGCTATAGTGATCTCTGTAGTAAATATCTTAAACCTGACCCACACCAATGATGTGCTAATATTGTTGCAGTTTGTCGATTTTATTCATTTATTTATTTTTTTTTTTTTTCGCTTGGCTCATTTTGCATTTGCTTTGGGTTATTGCGCAAAATAGCAACCATAACAACAACATCAGCTACAAAATTATACAAATTTAACATAAATTTCAATTATTTATTGAATTTAAATCTTAAAGAGATTTTATAAAACCAAAAGCTATAAAACATGCAATTTTTCTTTGTATCAACCAAAATATAATTTTTGAGAGTCTTAAGGAATTATTAAAAATTCGGTGGGATGTTGTGGGAAATTTTTAACAAAAAATTTAAAATTTAATAAAATTGAAAAAATGTAGGAAAATCTACATTTAAATTAGTATTATAGATAACATTGATTACGATGATGCAATAAATTTTAATTGAATGAAATGATTTAAACTGATATCGCCCAATTGAATTCCCCATTGCGAACGGAAACATGGATTATCGGTATGTTTTTTATTTATATTGAATGTCTTTTTGTGTACATCCTTTCTGTAATTATTCTAATAAAGGTGAAAATCTGTAAAATTAATTGTATAGTGGAATATCTGAAATAAAATCTGCCTCTGTCAAATTTCCATTACACTTTTTAACCATTCAGTCTTAATTCATTCGGTTTTAGTATTGCAAATTTATATTATTTATTTCTAATATAATTTAGTAATTGCAGCAGAAAGAATAGAACGAACGTGACGATTTTTTTTTAGTATACTAACGTTTAAACGTCTGTTATAAGCGAATTTCGGAAAGCTATTAAAGATGGATATTGATATTGCATAAGGCCTTTTGATCTAATCTGGATAGACCATAGGAATATGTTAATCTGTTTTAATTAATTTACGTTTTCAATTAAGTTAAAAGGGAATTTCTGAAAGCGATTCCAGGAAGATACAAGAAGACCTTTATGCTTTCCTTAACTGTGTTAGAGTGTGTTTAAAGGAAAGGAATTAAAGTAATGTCTCACAGTCAAGTTTTCTAAAGGCTTTATAGTCGTGTTAGAAGATATTATGGGCCATTAAGAACAATTCTATGAACTACAGCTGACACTCATGATCAAATTTGGTGTGAACATTTAGATGGCATTCAAACTTCAACATAACACATTGGAGTCTCTGCCAATTCATGTCAAGAAAAACTTTCACATAAACAAATAGAACACATTTGTTTGTGTTTGTTCCAATTGATTGCAGCTTTGAACGTTATTCATGGATATGTCTTCAATTACCCGTTTGCTAGTAAGAAAATCTTTGAAAAACTAATAAGAATTGGTAGCGAAAATCAAGAACAGATCTGACATAACTAAGCTACGAATAAAGCAGTGGAGCATTCAACTCAAGTATCCTCTTAATACCATCATATATTCCACTATACCTGTCAATTCTAGTTATAGTTAAAACGACTGGGTCAATTGGGTCGTTTTTCCTAATGAATATATTGATAGTTTTAGCTAATAAATTCGCTCGTCGCTGTTCTAAAGGTTCCTTTTTTAACGTATTAATTGGGTATGATTTCAAAAGCACTAGTTCCTAATCAGAATAGTAATTTTCTAATAGTGGAATCTTCAACCAAAAATGGTTTCTTCAAAAATTTCATCGAGTCAAGTATACCATGGAAAAAAACATTTCCAAAAACTAAAAAAGTTACACATAGGCTTCACTTCATCGTTTCGGCGACGCACTCCTTGAAAAACCTATTTAGACAACTCGATTTGAGCTATGCAATTGCATAAAGAAACATCTCCACAATTATGTTAAGTAATGACTGGTTGCAATTGCAGTAATGAACCGGTCCCTCAGAATCTGTTGAGCACCAATTGACAGTTAACTCGTCACCAATGTTCCAGAAATTTACTCCAAATATCAGAGAGTAAATTTCTAAAATGCTTGTTATGTACACTATTTTATTTTATTGCTCATAACTTCTAACTTTGCATCAATGGTTTTTAAATGTGGGTCTGCGAACAACAATGGATCCATTTAAACGCATAATTTAAAGCAATTTTATTTAGAGCCAATAATATTTAATTAATCAATTCATACAGGGCTCGAAAGTTACCAAAATTATAATTATATCCATGAGAGTGATTAAAACAATTATGTCCTCTTAAAAATTTTTTTTTAGTTCCAAATGAATTGATGTTTTTGCAGTTTTTAATAAGAATTAATCTAAAAATTATGAGAAAAGGAAAAAATTACCAAATATTTTCTCTTGAAAATAAATTTATTTTTAGGTTTATGCCCAGCATATGGTGAGGGCTCCATGGTACCCCTTACATATTCAACTGTCCAGCGAACCACATTTCTCTTTCTCCAACGTATTTATAGAGACAACCAGTGGAAGTAGCACAATTTCTTGGACTTGACCTCCATGCAGAACCCCCAGACTGAAATGTTAAGAAGTTCTAGCTGTTACAACAACAACAGACTCTTGCATAAGCGACAGGTTCTCGGCACTAACTCTGAGAACCTGTTACGTGAATAGTTTTGAACCAATTCTCCTTTCTGTATGGAAGCGACATATTTAGAAGAAGTGTAGTAACTTCAAAATATATATATTAGATTAATCAATTATTTTTACTTCCAAAAATATAACAGTCTTAATGATTTCTCCTCCTCCTTAAATATTTTTTCAACATTTTATTTGTTTATCCAATTTTTCACACCCAATTTTAATATTCGGCCACACTTTCAATATTATTGTTTATTTTTTGTTTTTTCCTCCAACAATATTACGTTTTATTCATTTATTAAACCCTTAAGCCACCCATAAAGTTGTTAGCTGTATGTCTGTCTTTCTGTCTGTATGCCTGCCTATTTATTGGTTTGTCTGTCTGTATATTTAAAATATGCATAGATTTTGTTATAAATAATTTCTTCTCTCTTTCAATTAAATAAATGTATTTATATATTTATATTTTAAAGGAGGGAAAAATCACTTTTGATCTCATTGTCATGGGAAATGTCATGATCCAAAGACATTATTTAATCTGTGGCATGACTTTTATTTGAAAAAAAAAAAAAAAATCAAAAGTATAAATACAAAAAAATAAAATAAAACAATAATAAATGAATATTTATTATAAAATTAATGCATTTTTGGCATGACGCAAAACTAAAATAGATATTGATACAAATTAGGAAGACAAAAAAATATTTATATATACAATAAAAAAAAAAGCAAAACCGGTAGTCTGTAAGAAAAATGTTTAATTATAATAAGTTAATTTCAATTTGAACTGGGAATGTTTTCTTGTAAAGATATAAAGAAAATAAATAAAAAAAAAAAGAAAATTGCTTAAATATTAAAAATAAAATTATGGGTTTAATTAGGCAATATACATCCTAAAAAACGTACATACTTGGAGACCCATTATTTGATTTATTTAATTTTTGTTTTTACTGACCTTTAGCTTTTATTTTATAAATTTATTAATATTATTTCAATACACGTGTGACCTTTTCGTGTTTAACAAGCAATTTTTTGTTGTTATATTTAGTTTTCATTTATTGAAAATAACATCAAGGTGTAGTATGACAAAAGGAAATATTTTTCCTAGGATTTGTTATTTTAAATTACAACAATTTTCATGATCTTTACACTTTTGTTTACATTATTTTTAGAAGTATGAGCTATAAAAAAATTTTCCTTAATAATTTATTTAAGCTTTTGTTTATAAAACTTTATTGTCTTTGGCTCCATAGCAGCAACACACTTTGGTTAAATTTTTATTGTTTAGGTTTATTTTCGTCATTTTTGACAAAACGACACGTGCGTTTAATTACTTGTTTTCTTTGTTATTATTGTAAGCAAAATCTATTTTTAAACAAATATATTTAACTATGAATCTTTGTTTTTTTTTATGAATAAAGAATTTAAATTATAAATATTACGTATCTTTTTTCTTAAATAAATAACCACAATCTTTTTTTTTCCACTACCACATCCGCTGATTTTGTAGAACATTTTTAAGATTTTAAATAAACTATTATATTATTATAGTAATTTCTGTTGCTGTTTAAATACTTGGACATAATTTAGCTAGAAATTCTTATCAGTCCAACGCACTTGAACTATTGTATTTAATCTTTTGTATATATTAACTCTTAAGTATGATAGTTTTTTTATAATTTTGTTGACTTAAAGAACAAGACAAATTTTGTTTTGTAAAAGATCTTCAAAGTCAAGGTCATGTTTTTACTTTTTTTTATTATTGATGTTTATTCTAAGAAAAGTACACATTAACAATACTGAGGGGCCTTTTTTTAATTATTTAGTTTACTTGTTCAATTAGTGTTAATGAAATTGTTGATAACAATTTCAAAATATTTCAATTTAGTTTTAAATTATGATTTTTGTCATGATAAATTATTTACAAAAATAAAAAAAATTAAATAGATTGTGATGCTTGTCTATATTATTTATAAAGAATTTGTCTTATAAAAGCCATAAATTTCAGAACAAATGTCTTATTTTTATAAATTATGTTGCCTCGTGCAATATTTATTTTAAATATATGAGTGATTCCATATAAAAATGGATAAAACAATAATTTTTGTATTTGATATCTCCAATTTCAATGAAACTCGCTGCATATATTACCTATTGCAAATGTTGCTCAAATCATAAATCTTCCGGTTCAAAAATATAACGTTTCAAAATAAAAAATAAAAAAAGTGTGGGATTTTTTTTTTGCCACAGAACGTACTCTATTTTATTGTTCACAATTTCTAATATATACAAATTGATTTCATAAAATGTTGTCTCGAATTGATCAATTCATACTAGGATCGAAAGTTACCAAAATTTATAATTATAATTAGAATTGTGTTAGTTATCAAACTGATTCAAACTTAATTCTTAAATTTAATTCAAATGCAGCTGTAATGGTAAAAAAGACTATAGTTCTATACAAATAATATGATTGATCAAAGAATTTTAAATTTTATTCAATTGTTATTGCTTTGAACAATCTGAATGCAATTTTTGGCTATCAATGACATTTTTACAAAAATTATTAATTCAGAAGAATCTTCATCAGATGATCTTAAAGCCGCTGAAACATTTCCATAACATTTTAAATCAATTAATAAATGATACCAAAATGTTTTCAAATATAGAAGATCTTTGGAACCTATATACAAAATAAATAATTTCATGTGTTTTACTTTAACGTGACTTTTAGGTCCCAAAATAAAATTTTTCATTTATTCTTGTCCTGAAATATAAATTTGTTTTACGCGTTTTTAATTTACACGTACTTCTTGCGGTTATCGAGGGTTATCTGTATTTACTTTAAAATGACATATACATATAACATTTTTTTTATAAATATCGAAGCAGAATATCTCAAAAATCTTTATTTTAAAAATCTTAAGTTAATTATATATTTGTAATTTAACTCTATTATATATTCACTCCTTTGACTTAGGAGTTATGAAGCAAAATATGGTAAAAACCGATTTTTTATTATGTAAAATTTAACATATTTACAAAAATGAATTTTAAAGTATGTTTTTTACGAGCTCATATTAAAAATCAAATATAATCCAACATGCATTTTTTTGCACGATTATAGAGTAGAGTATTAACATTATTAGTATAATTTTTTATGAAATTTAAAAATATTGTTTTGGAGATATAGTGGTTTAATTTTTATAAGTCTAATTGTGACCTTTAAACTTACAAATTAAATTAACTTACTACATATCATTTTTAAAGCCATTTCTTTATCTTTTAAATGATACTAAAATTAGTTAATGGTCGATTTTATCTTGAAATTTTATGGTTAACGTTTTTTTTACTTGATTAGCTGCATTTTAATGTCTTATATATTTATTAAAAAACTCTTATAACATTTTTATTTTTTCTTTTGCTTATAATATTTTCAGTTGCTTTTAATTTATTTTTTTGTACGAGGGGTGTTATATATGTTTTGCGAAACAGCAAAAAATCTGATACCGTTAAATCTGACACCGAAATCATAAAATATTATGCCTTTAAGGTAATACATTCTCAACCATTTTTATTTTCAAGAGCTATTTCTGTTTCCTAAAGTTACTTAAAAATCGTCTCCGTCAAAAAAAAATAATTTTATGAAAGACTATACATTTTTAAATTTTAATCAGTCTTTAGAATTGAAGATTCATAGGAATTAACCTTATATCTCTGGTATGTGGAATCCAATCATTGGTACTGTTGGCTCCAGAATGAATTTTGTGAACGACTTCTAAAAATGGTTGTTTTGCTAAAAAAAAACAACACGGATGTTGTGAGTGCACTGATTGCAGCAATAACATATGACATATCGTCAAATAAAGAATGTCCTGGGCACAAATTCCACTACTCAATATTTGAGCATCCAGCACAGTTTTTCTTTTTGAAGCCCATATAAGTTAACAATTGATTAATAAATATACCTATAGATTTTTCAAGGTAAATGAAGAAAAGATTAGGATGTTACAAATGACGAAATCTAAATCTATTCGTATGATTCCGAAACAAAATTTTTATCAGCAGTATAACTCCTTCATAGTTTGTCCAATCATATTCATGTTGCCTCCAGTCCAAGCATTTAATGTCAAAGGTTTGCTTGTTTCTCCAGAAATCCGGACATTTTGGTAGTGTACGTTTGGTATATCAAAGTACTGTTAGATGTGAATAGTATGCAATCATTTGATTATCAAAAATCTGCCAAAAAGTAAGAGAATTTAGCTACCGAACTGGGCTCACTCTCCTCTACTAAAATTATAGTTTTTATACGTTGTTTGAAAAAATCGTCTAAACAAGTATTCAATCGTAAATTGCCTTGTTGTCTCTGTTTGGTGGTACCAAAGCAGAGTTCGTGGACTATAATTAGACACCAGCAGAATGGAAGACGTATTTTCTGAACCGCTACACACTTCATCAGCATTTGTAGTGTTTTATCCATTTTGGTTTCATTGAAACCTAAACATGGCGCCCGATTTGCACTGGATGCAATATTGGGGGACACAGCAGCGCCAGGCATTTGAGGCAAGTAAAGAAGAGGTTGAACCTAACATCGTAAACACTTTTAAAGATGTGGTTACATAATGTCGTAAGCCGATATCCGGTTGGAAGGACCATAAATAAGCTTGCAATCGTAAATTGCCTTGTTGTCTCTTTTTGGCGGTAACAAAGCAGAGTTCGTGGACTATAATTAGACACCAGCAGAATGGAATACGTATTTTCTGTGCCGCTACACAATTCATCAGGATTCATGGAGTCTTATCCATTTCGGTTTCGTTGAAACCTAAACATCGTCAATATTATCCGCGCAAACATCGCATTGTAGGGTTTTTCACAACCCTAGTTTGTTATCCAATAAATACATTTCATTATCAAACATAAATTGCGCGGTCAGCTTATTTCAATACGTAAAAAATCGGTTACTATAACAAAAATACATGTTTTTGAGTTACTTCAATCAGTGTAAAAAAAAACTGCATTAAGACTTGGTTCAAACGTAAAAAAGGTATCGACTGTCAAAAATACTACTCTAGGACACAAGAATGTCATTTTGAAAAAAATGGGGCATCTCTCGTATTTATTTAAAATGTTAGAACAAAATATATTTCAATTAAACAACACTCTATTTTGTACATACTTTTCATTTTATGTATTTTTTTTTTTTTTTTTCCAAGGCAACCTTTTTTTAAGTTCAAGGTCATTTAATGATTAACAATAAATATTATACAATATTTACTTTCAATTTACCTTAAAAATAGACCGTCATCAATTGTATTGTTTTATTTTTATTTATTTGACTACTACTCTAGACTCTATTAGTTCAAAAGTAATTTAATATGCATGCGTTTGAAGAAAAAAACTCTTAGAGATTGTTAGTTTTTATAATTTTTTGTGTTTAACAAATTATTGGCAATTTACTTGACTTTTTTTCTTTCTCTTTTATTTAAAATCATTCAAAATCTTTATGATTGATGTCATAATTGCAATTATAAACATTAATTTTAAAATATTTAATGCTTTATTTTTTTATAAAATGAAAATTATGTATTAAGTTTTTCTGGGGCCTCTTCCTTTCTTTTTGTAAATAATGTCTTTTGTAAATCTTTATAAATTAGATGGATTTTTTTTTTTTTTTTTTTTTGTAAAGGTTTGAGAGACCAAATTATGTACATTTAAAAAGATTTAAAATTTTGTGCAAATTTAAAACAAATATGTACATTTTTATATATTTTATTTAAAGTTAGTGACAAAGAAGATTATAATAAGTGATTGTTAGGTGTTTTGTTTTTACATTGTCAAATGATTTAGATAAATTTTAAGCTAATACAATAGTGTACTGATGATTAGGCCTATTTGCGATATGAGTGGTAACCAAATTAAAATTTTGAAGAAAAATTATACGAGAAATTTAGATATGGCAAATATAGAAATTCAACCTGATTTTTCGGGTTTTATAATTGGAATTATTCAAATAATCTTTCAGATTTATGAAAGCTGGAGAATATAAAGTTTAAAAATTCGTCAGTGATATTGTAATGACTATGAGCCAGTTTTTTTCAACCAAGAGCTTAAGAGAGTTTTAATTCGACTTTACTGTAAGATAATGTAATTTCTTTTCACTAGGCGTTATTACTGGTATTTTCTGAAGTCGGATTTAATGAAGCTCTTGTCCATGCTCTTTCTTTTTGCTGAAATAGTGCATACTAAAGTAAGGGTGATAAAAATATATTTTTTTATTTGCTTCCAGCCTAATTAACAATGTAATCAATGTTTTAACACCAAAAAAAAATTATGTTCAATGAATAAAAACAACACTTTTAACTATAAGTGCAATTTTTATTGATTGTGTTTTTTTTTTTTTCTAATTTTTCTTTTACAATGATATAGGAAATAACAGGTACTCAAATTTTGTTTTTTACTTTCTTATAACCAATACATTAGGTGTTTCCAGTTCATCCTCATTTGTTATGCATTTTTTCCAATTTATTAAACAATATACTTACACCCACATTTGTTATAAAAGAAACTTAAAAAAAAATAAATCAATCAATAATGCTTAAAACTTGTATACAGCACTAGAAAAAATTGCAATATTTAAATATATTACATATATAAATTGTTCATGCTATAGTAATGACTTAACTTATTATGGGGACATCATTTTTAACACTCAACTTTAATGTACTACACTGCTACTAACAACGCGCTTAGATTTTTTTTTGCATATGCCATTTATAAACTATATTCAATCACAGGTCTATAGATAAGTTATATGTTAATGTTGTGACAGAGAATAAAAGAAACGAAAATGATTAAGGAAAATCAAATGAGAATGTACATGAAATATCTAAGAGTTTTGAGACAAATAAAATAAATTTTGAATTTTTGAATTCTTTGTTTTGGTTCCGCTCAACAATCTGTGATAGATATTGATTTTTTAAGGTCCTTAAAAATCAGAATGAAGTGTGATAAAGCAGAGTAAATAGGTACCTATTAACTTTTGGTGTTGTACAATTATATTACTCAAAATTTTCTTCAGTAACGCCAATTGGAGTCAATAGAGGCAATTTCCAATATCATTTGTATGGTCCTTCGAATTGAATGAAATACATATGCTCCCTGCAGTCTATGGTGGCAGTTGCGTACAAGTTACCTAACCGACTTATAAAATGACAAATAAGCACTTCCACGACTACAAGGTAGTCCTTTTTTAACATACACAATCACTTCAACGGCTAGAAAGTGTAACTTTTGTGCGCACACAATCACTTTACTGGTTACAATGAGTCAGTTAAAAATTTTTGATTTTTTTTCGTCTTCTTCCCGCTTACCATAGAGTCAGTAAAGTGGCAATTACTATCACGGTCATTGGTGACTGATGGAGAGCGACAGGTGACTATACACCAATGAATCTTACTGTCTAAAAGCGGGTTAATTGCCATCAAATAAAAAAGCGTATTACATTTTATTGGTTTGTAAAATGATAATAAAATGAAATGTTGATAATAACGGCAATTACTGATGCCGTTATGGTCCTTCGAATCGGATTTTAAGCACAAAAAAAAGTATTACATTCTACTCTTGTCTACACCCAGAGAAATATCAATCACATACGTGTTGAAAACGATACCATTCTGTGTCAATAGTGAATCTACACAGTATGTGTTTAAATTCAACACTGCGTGTTCAATTCTTATTGAAAATCGTATCAAATTATTAAATTACATTACGTTTTCTATTAAATTTGTTAACGAAAGGTATTAAAAAGCTGTTACCGTATATTACCAATGTGAGCACAACCGTTGTTGATTTTGAATCGAATTTTTTCCCTTAGTGTAATTGTTGTTCGTAAACTCTTTTTTAGTAACATCAAAAAGAAACAATGAGGGTAATTACTATATATGGTCCTTCGAACCTAAAACTGCTTTAAAATTATAGTCCGAAAACTCTGCTTTGATACTGTCAAACGGAATATTGGTTGTCCTTGAAATCGAAAGCTAGTTATCGATATTTTATTCAAAGTTAAATTTGAATATATGAAAACAAGGACTATTATCGATAGTAACTCATTTATGGACCTTTGAATCGGATAATGTAATTTGCAAATAATTATAAATGTTTTTATGGTCCTTCGAATCGGAAGAAATATCCCAGCTGAAAATTGTGCCTTGAAGTTAAATTTGAATATATGATAACAAGGACTATTATTGATAGTAACTCATTTATTATATATATTATTTATAACTGATTCTGAAATTCTAAATACATGACAGTCCACAACATTTCCTGCAAGCCACTAAAACTAGTAATATTTTTATCAAAAAAATTAAAATATCATAAGGTGTCATGATGTTTTTTATATGAGAACAAGGGATAATGTCATCAATGATGATAACGAGTCACAAATTATTACTTTAGGATGTCTTAAAGAAGTTTCTAACTTCTATGTTGCTAACGCTAATTAGAAGTAATAAGGACAATTACATTTCGCAGGTATTACTCTAATCTGGTTTATTATTACAATCCACAAACTCGGTTTCTGTAGTAACAAACAGGTACAAAAAAAAATAACCGATATTTTATGGTCCTTCGAAGCAGATGATAGTGGACAATATTTTCTTGGAATGTTTACTATGCTAAGTACATATTTTTAAAATCCAGATCATATAAAAAAATTCATAACTGTTTAAGCTATTTAATCTTGTTTCAAATATTATTCATCGTACTGTTGCTAAATTTATAGTTTGTGGCATAATGTCCAGACATTCATCTTTTGAATTCATAGAAATAGTATGTATGTATACAAATGTTAAATCGTTAAACTAAATGAATAAACATACATAATATATGCTCTTATGTCCGTCTGTCTGTATGTAGATATTAATGTCTCCACTAGGTATGAATAAATGCAGAAAAAAAGAAGTATTAATAAATGTGTTCGTTCATGTATATTTTAACTTTCAATTGTAAATGATGTTAACGATTTTTTTTTTTTTTTTTTCAATTTTCATGTTAGTTTTTTTTAGTTAAGCAAAAGAGTTGCGCTTGATTTGAAATTGAAAGATGATTTTGACAGTCAAATTTATCACTACACTTTTAAATACATACAATGCATTTTCCTATTTGATTTTTTACCAACATTTTATCAAATGAAAATTGAAGTCTATAACTTTAACTACCATGTTAATTAAGCAATTTTAATAAGTGAAAAAAGTCCTCATGTTACACATGTCTGGATAAGATTTTGTTTCTTTCTATTTATTTTTTTTTTTAATTCGTATTATATTTTCGCGTTTTTGTCTGGTATTATTTTGTAAAGTTTTAGAGGATATCTGTAATTTAATTTGATGGACAAAAGAGAGTTAAATATTATTTAAGACTTTATTTCTTTTGTAGTTAATTTACACTTGTACATTTATGAATATTTTTCTCATTTTTTTAGTTTCTTTAGTTCAATGTTGTTTGTCAAAACTTTCACTTTTTTAGCTATTTTTTCTTAGAAACTAGAAAAAATCCTTAAAGTTTTGATACACACAATTTAACACTTTCCATCTGGAGAAGATGAAGAAATAACTTATAAAAAACTAACAAAACTTAAATTATTACACAAAAATTACTTTCATATGATATTTATTTGTTTGATTTTGCTTGTATTGTATGTATGCAGCTTTAACTTTAACTATCCTTCATTGTGATCTTGTTTTAACGATTTGTTTCTTATTATCACCAAATTAAATGATTATGATCTTAAGTTGGCTGAATAATGATTACAATTTTTTTTCTGAGCTTTGACTGTTAAAGCTGTGTTGCTTTTGCAGCTGCTACAGTGGGAGGTAAAAAAGTAGTAATATAATAATGTATATTTGAAAGCTTAAAATATGGTCCTTCGGTCAGGATTTGTAAGAGTGGGAAAGGGCCACCTTTGAATATCGTTTAGACTTAATCTAGCTTTTTAATTGTGAAAATAAAATTCACTGTATATAAATTAATAAATAAATAAATAAGGAGGTTAATGAATATATAATTATCGTTCAGTTACATACACAGAAAAAATTATTACGGTCTTTTTTTCAATTAACATACAGTTAGGGACAAAACTATTTGTACACCCCATGCATTTCGTATATCTTCAATAATTTATAAAGAATAAAAAATTATTATATGTAGTTTTAACTCAGGTCCATTTTTATTGAATTATTTGATAAAAAATAAATTAATATATAACACATTGTTAAAAAAAAGTACAATTTAAGTAAAAATCTTTGGGACAAAAGTATTTGTACATCAGTACTTTGTACAATTATTTGTACGTTGGACTCTTGTATGATAATTTTTTTTAAATACCGTTATATTTTCTTCGTTAATCGAGTTTTATTTTACAAAATAAGAAGTTGGTTTTAACGTTTTGAATAATAAGCACATCAAAAATGGGAAGGCGAAAAGAGTTGAGTTTGGATATTAAAAATTTAATTATTTATGAACATAAAAAAGGAAAATCTCTCCGGAATATAAGTAATTTAGTAAATTTGCAACATTCCACAGTACAATACATTGTAAACAAGTATAAAAACAGCGGATCTGTTGAAAACGTGCCAAGAACTGGACGGCCAAAAATAGTTTCCAGACGGGAAGCGAACTTGGTGATAAAAGAAGTGGCAAGAAATCCAAGAGTAACTCGGGCAAAATTAGCGGAACAAATCGCAAATACTACCGGAACAATTGTTCATCCAAAAACAGTAGGGAGGATCTTACATTCTGCGGGATATGCAAGTAGAATTCCCCGCAAGAAACCGCTGATTAGTAAAAAAAAACCAGCATTTGCGTTTAGAGTTTGCCAAACGATACGATGATAAGGACGAAGAATTTTGGAATAGGGTTTTGTTTACTGATGAAACCAAAGTCAATCTTTTCGGAAATGATAGCAGGGGAAAAGTGTGGCGCAAAAAAAATACAGCGTTAGATGTTAACAATTTGACCCCAACAGTGAAACATGGTGGGGGAAGTGTTATGGTATGGGGGGCAATAGCAGCCAGTGGGGTAAGGCGAATGGTATTTATAGATGGTGTAATGGACCAGCATCAATATAAACGTATATTGGAAGACAATTTGAAGGATTCCGTAGAAGGTTTGGGTCTTGGCCAAAGTTGGATATTCCAACAGGACAATGACCCAAAACATACAGCGCGTTCAGTGAAGGAGTGGTTGCTTTACCATGCACCAAGACAACTTAACTCTCCTCCCCAATCACCTGACTTAAACCCCATCGAGCACTGTTGGGATATTTTGAAACGTAAAGTCGCTACAAAGCACGTCCGAAGCAGGGATGAACTTAAAATTGCTTTGGAGGAAGCCTGGAAGGAAATATCTCCAGATGAAACGAGAAATTTGGTCCGATCGATGCCCAGAAGATTACAGGCCGTGATAGATGCAAAAGGAGGACCCACAAAATATTAAATTTTTCCAATATAAGTATTATAAGTAGGTGTAGATTATATGTACAAATACTTTTGTCCCAATGAATTTTCATTATTTTGTATTTTTTTAAATAATGTGTTGGATATTAATTTTTTTTTTTATAACTTAATTAAATAAAAATATATTAAAAATAATACTGCATACAACAATTTTAAATTCTTTATAAACTATTGAAGGTATACGAAATATATGAGGTGTACAAATAGTTTTGTCCCTAACTGTAGTTATTTCATTTTGCATCTAAATTTAATAAATTTATTCAAGGAAAAATTAAATAAAAATAAAATTTTACTATACTTTTATATCTTATATACATTTTTAATTCATCCAATCAACTACTTGATTGATATAATTAATTTATTAATTGGGAATTTCTTTCTGTTTTGTATTTTTTATAGTTTTTAGTAATTGATTTTTAATTGAATGAATTATTTTCATACATATTTGTTAATTGTTGATTTTTTTCTGTGTAAATCAATGAATTCGGAATCTTTCAAAATATTGATCTTTATAATTTGCTTTTTATGTCTAGCTTATAAACTTAATATCCCCCGTCTATTTTGTCCACCACAGTATATCCTTCCTGTTGATTTGTAATCACCATTTTTGTGTTTAATCCCAACAAAAATAAGATTAATTCAGTTTTACATTATTTTTGTATTTTTCTTTTTTTCTACTTTACACTCACATTAACTATTTTCATTGAATGTTGTTAATATTTTGATATTTCTTATTATTGTTGTCACCGTTATTGTTGTTGTGATTTAACTGTTTCGTTAAGTGGCAATTTTTCTCCTCTATATGATGTTTAATCGATTGTGACTGCATTTATTTGTAAGTCACAAATGCAAATGATCGGCGAAATAAAAAAACAACCTACAAAAAAAAAAAAAAAAATTAAACACACACAATTTTACGATCAAATGTTTGATTGAAATGCCATTTCGCTTTCAAACAAAAAAGCGCTAAAATTAAGGTGGATCATAGATTAAATTTTTTTTTTTTTTTTTTTTTTTTTTTGTATGGGAATATATTTCTACATACAAATTATTAGTAGAAGATAAAGTCTAGGTAATCCTGAGATTAAGATAATCCTATATTAATGTTGATTCTTGTTTTTATTTTTACTGTTTGTTTAATTTGTTAAAAATTTTATTTAATTTTATATTTTTCCTTAAATTTTACACATTACTATTTGTTTGCAATCCTGCTAAAATATCTAAATTATTCTTAATATTCTTAATAATAAAAATTTTAATATGTTTAATGAGGATCACCCTAATTTAAAGTACTATGTACACTGCATTTAATAATTGTACATACTCAATGTTTAAAGCATCACTTAATTTACTAACTTTATATTAATAATTAAAACTAATCAAATCATTTTACTTAATTTATATATATTAAGTTCTATGCATACATTTTGCTTTGCAATCAGACATCTTAATTATTTTATATACATATAAAAGAAAGATACCTTAGTAACTGGTCTAAGAATTAAAAAGAGTATAAAGATTGAAAACGAAAAATAATTTACGTTTTTAAAGAACTCATTGAACAGAAAAAATATTGCTTATGATTTTTGTTATAGTTCCTATCCCTGTTAACTTTAAAAAAATTTTCTTGATCGTAATTTTTAAGAGATATTTCAGATTTAAAAACATAACATTTTTTAAATCCTTTGGTTTGTCCAAACTCGAAATGCATTGTATTGCTGCAGGGTAAGCACAGTTGAATTCTAATAAATCTCATATGAATTTTCTCCGAGGACAATATCATTACTAAATTTATAAAGATTCACATCGCATTTGACATGATGTATACGAAAAAATTATTTAAAAACTTTTTAAAATTGGTCTTCAGTTCTCTACCAGCGATTAATCGAAATAGGTATCAAAAAATTCGTAATTTTATGCTGGTTATGAAAAAAATATTTCCCCATGGGATTTTGTATCGCTACAAGACTTTTTCAAGGTATTTTTATGAAACTGAAAATCAGTTTTAAAATTTTTTTAATTACTTTTCCCATATTAAGCTTATTTTTACGCATCGTTTGAGGGGTCTTTCTACAAAATTTTGGCCTACGGGACGCTCTAATGTACATATTGTTTATGCATTAAAACCTACCATCTGTGGTTTCCTAATTTTAGTCGTTGTAATATCGTGAATCGGAAATAATTTTCCCATATTCACTCAGGAGCGCACTACGTCTTCACAATTCGGGGGTGTTGAACGAATCTTATTGGTGTTGAAGATATATTGTCAATTATTAAACGCATTGAAAAGTTCAGCTTTGAGTCCAAGAAACTCAGAACATATATTATAAGCAGTAGCTCCAAGGATATTGATGCAGACTTATAATATTCCATGCTGTATTCTCAATATTTCCTTCTGAACGATAAGGTTCTCTCCAGTGATACAGCCAGGTATTTGGGGTAGAAGTTGTGGTCCAGGAATTTGTCCCTTATCTGAACTTTTAGCTTAAAATATGCTTAGATGGAACCAAGAAACATTTATTTCGATATGGCTAAAGCATAAGCACCTTTTTCAAAACTATTAGACTAGAGAGAGTATTTGTCAGGACCGGTTTCGATACAGCTAAGGCATAAGCGCCATTTTCAAAAGTATTAGGCTACTTATTTAGGGAAGACTACTTGTCAGGACCAGTTCAGATTGCGTCATATTGTGTCCCAATGACGAATGTTGTAGGTAAACCATTTTTGTATAAATCAAATATGGCTTTGGAAGAGATTTGTCTGATTCTGTTTTACGTTGATCTAATTCTATTCAACATGTGTCTTTCCAAAAGTTTGTATATTACACTCAGTAAAACTATAGATCGGGAACTTGGTTTCTGTCTGTTCGACGATTGCAGTGTTTTCCAGGCAATGTTGATTCCTTATATGTGGCGACATCCCTTACAGGGATATTAATAACTGCTGGGATAGCCAAGTGGCTATCAAAGCTATTACGTCCAGTAAAATGTTGTCCACTGTAATACGTGACTGCCCAGGTCTCTTAACGAGATCTGCCTGTATTTATTCAACACTTAATTTAGGAAGACCTCGTTCTATTAGAAGGTTTTACCACAAGGATCCTTCCGGTGAGAATAATGTTGGTATGATTTTTCGAGAGTCAAACGATCGTTGAAGAAATTTGAACACTTGTCTGCTAGAAGTTTCTGGCCAGAGCTCAGTTTAAGCCTAAAATCAAGTCTTCTCTCTCGAAAGACAGATATAGAATCTATCTTATATTGGTCGCTGTTATGCGGGTGCTGCTACGACGAGAAGACATCTATCACTTACATTATCTGCTCATGTCCGGCTCTGTCGGTGGATAGAAGAAGCCATTTCCTAGATCAACCCTCATTTGAAAGTCTTAACAATAAGGGTAATCTGTATGTCGAGCGAATCTTGGACTTTAATTGTTCTGCAATTATGGTATCAAAAAGGCCACATTTGTAATCCAAAGTAAATTTGTACTTCAGTCCATTGGTCGTTACCACCTAACCTATAATAAAGTTTAAAAAAAGAAAATGTAAAACTAAATTCGTTTACAATCATTATCACAGTACAACATTTAAATAAGTATTAAAGGGCATCCCACGCTAGAACTTAAAGAGCAATCACATTGATAATCAAACTTAAGGAGGCCTTGTTTTAATATCATAACTAATTGGATTTAAAGTTCAAAACCTAGCATGAGCATAATGGTCAATCGTGTTAAGCTCTAAGTAACAATAAAGGCAAAACTCAGATTATTAACATTATATATGAGATCGAAAAATATAGTCAATTTAAAATACATTTTAAGTATTATTACTTAATCAGTGTAATTATTAATTTAAACATTAAACTGTACGTTTATTTTCTAAGCACTGTTAAATTATATAGATTAGTTTTTTATTGTTTCTTTTATTTGTCGGCTGTTTGGTTCATTCATTGTTTAGTAGTAGTCGGCTGAAATAAATAAGTAAGTGACTTGAACCACCGATAATATAATTAAGTTTATTTATTTTGTCGATTATTTAATGTCTTTTTTCTTTTCACTATCTCTCGCTCTCAGCGGGCATAATTTTGATCAATGTCTAAGTTATGTGTCTATTTTGACACATGATTTGATATATTATTAGTTTTTTGTTGTTGCTGTTATCGTTGTTTTTATTATTGTATTTCAACTTTAAGTTTGAAATAAAATCAACTGTGCGACGACTACCATTAAATATTTTTCAAACCATAAATATTTTAACGAAGAAAATCTACGAAAATTACTTGAAATTACAGACTCACTTACTCACATTTATTCATTCATTCACTCACTTACTAAACTTTTTCCTTCTATTAATGATTTTTCGCATAAAAACTATTTCAGTTAAGTTACTTTGTAGTTGTCTTCTCTTGGTTTTTGTTTATAAATCACATCATTATTTCATACATTTTCATACAAAAGATCAACATTTGTTCATTCATCTATCAAATCCTTTCATTTTCCTAATGACTACTACTACTACCAATTTCTACTATTTTCTTCTACTCTACTACCAATACGGTTAACTACTTTAGGCGCTTATACCGAGAGTTAAATAGTAGTAGACAGCGACTTTGAGTCTCATGAAGTTAAGTTTGTCCACTATAACTACAACTACCACCACCAACACCAACCCACTACTAAACAAATCGCAAACTATTCAATTTTAAATACATATCATATTGGACAGTTATTGGAAGGAATGAAGTCTTTGAAGAAAAAAAAATGTTAAAAATTTTTTACGAAACAAAAAAAAGTTATTAAAAATGGATCAAAAATCTTCTACAAGAAAAAAATTAACAAATATTTTCTATATAAAGACAATTGATCAAAAATTTCCCTTAAAAAGAAAATTTACTTTTATATTCTATACAAAGAAAATTGAAATTTGATTTAAATAGAAAGAAAATTTTTTGAGTTTTCTATAGAAAGAAAATTTATCATTAATTTTCTATAGAAAAATAATTGAGAAAGAAAATTTATCGACAATTTTCTACAGAAAGGAAATTTATCAACAATTTTCTATAGGAAGACAATTGATAGACAACTCTTTATAGAAAGACAGTTGATAGACAATTTTCTTAGAGAAATTAATAATTGATGGACAATTTTCTATTAAAACAAAATTGGTCGACAATTTTCTATTGAGAGCAAATTGATTTACAATTGTCGATAGAAAGAAATTTTTCAGTTTTCTATAATTTTCACCGCTTTTCAAACAAATAAATTTTAAAATTTTCGGTACTAATTACCGAATAACTACGGAAATATTAACTGGACAAAAAATTATATAAATTCAGCTCAAAGACAATTTAGGTCGCCATATATTAAAATTCAATTTATCTTAATTGGACAAATTGTTCTCGAGTTACACAAGTGTGACTGCCTAAAGGCGGGGTCATAGTAGTCATGCCCATAAAAAAAAATCAATGCGTGAGAGAAAAAAACTAAAAGTTGATTCTTATTTAGCACGTTGAATTACATCTAATCCACCTATTTTTTTTTTTTATTTAAGACGAAAAAAAAACATTTTTTGCCCACTAGTGTATTTCCACTTAGCTATAGGTATGCATGGGTATCCTAACTTAACTGTGAATCCAATCAAGATTTGTGCATCAATTTTTATGATACGTGGCTTTATTTACTCGTAGTTTTGCCAGCTTTGAGATAAAGGTAATAAACTTAAATATTTTTGATGTTTTCACTTTTAAAAACAAGTTTTAGTAAAAAAAAAAAAAGAAATCTTGAATTTTGCATGAGAAAAAATTTTTCCGACACTTTTTTCGAAATATCTCCTAAACTATTGAGCGGATAAAAATTGGTAGAGCGATTTATAGCTAATTTTATTCCGCATATTGTGGTATATCATTTATATAAATCGTGCATGTCGTTCTCAAGTAATAGTGAAATATACTCGAGTAATCGGCATATTTAGGGCACAATATTAGACACACCCATAAAAAAAATTTCGACCTGATGGAAAAAAAACTGAAAGCAGATTCAAGTTTACCATACGAAATTCCATCTAGTCTATTTTTTTTTTTTTTTGTGAAGGAGCTCAAAAAAAAATTTACAAAAATTTATCGATAATTTTCTATTGAAAACAAAGTGACAATTTACTATAGAAAGAAAATTGATTGAACATTTTCTATAGAATGACAATTGATAGTAAATGTTCTATAGAAAAAAAATTGATTAACATTTTTTTATAGAAAAAAATTCATTTATTTTACTATAGAAAGAAAAATTATTGAACATTTTCTATAGAAATAAAATTGATTGAACATTTTCTATAGAAAGAAAATTGATCGACAATTTTCTATAGACAGAAAATTGATCATTAATTTTTTACAGAAAGGAAATTGATCGACAATTTATAAATTTATTCATCGAAAATTTTCTATAAGAAGATTAATGATCTAATATTTTTTATTTAAAGAAATTTTTTCTCATATTTTCTATTAAAAAAAAAAATCGAGCATATTCTCTAAAAATTAAATTGATCGAAAATGTTCTATTATAAAAAAAAGATTAATGAAACATTTGCTATAAAAAACAAAATCTTTTACTAAATCAAATTTATAGTCACGAATTAATTATTTTAAATACTTCTTCATAACAGTTTGTTTAGTATCTTAAAAATTTTCTTGACCATGTAGTTTTTTTCTTTTTTTTATATTAAATTTTTCTTCCCAAAAAAACACTGAAATTCCCGCAATGTTTGTTTATTATTTTGTTGATTTAGACCGGTCTATCCCCATGCAACAGCAAAGCAATTGTAGTGTGTATGATATTAACTGAACTCAACGATTGTTTATAAATGACTATCATGCCGGCATTTTTTTCATAAATACAAATGTATGTATAATTTTTTCTGTTCATTTCTTTTTTTTCTATTTTTTTCTCATTCATTGAATACATATTTTTATTTTAAGCCGGCATCTCTGATTAGCTTTTATTTTACCTCTAGACACTTACATAGACAGTCAACCAAACCAGACAAATGGACAGACAAACGGACAACTATAAGTTGAGATTTGAATTGAATTGAACAACAAACCGAGTGAGCGAATGTGAACGATTGAATAGCAAATGCAAATGCCAAAAAAACAAAAAAAAAACAACGAAGGAACCTACAAAAATTCCATTCAAAACAGATATTGTTAAAAAGTCTGTAGGTGGATAAGAAAAATGAAATACACCAAAAATATACATAGAGTTGAAGTATATTAAATGCATGAACGTTTTAGTAGATACGATTATTTGTTTTCTTTGAGATTAAGGGTTTTTTATGGAGAGATATTTTATTAAAGTTTTGTGGGAAGATGGGAGATTAGGTGATAATGTTTAGGGAAGTAGAAGTGTAGTGCATTTGGATCTTTGTAAGGAAAAAATCATTAATAGTTCATTAGCTCTTTCTTTAGCAAAAAATCCTAGATAATTTGTGACTCAAAGTGTGTCTCAGTCGGTACTGCACTTCTTGATCGATTACAAATCAACAAGTATCTTCCATTATTATGTCGCTTGCTCTATACCCTCAGATTTTCAACATAATGTATAACATATTGTCGGAAGTTTGAAAAACATTTTCTTCAAAAGTTTAAACTAGAGATCAACATTCCCTTTTCCAAAATCTCTAGTTATATACACATTATTTCCTTGTTTTAGATACGCTCACTTTCTGAATATAGGAAGTTAAGAACACAAATATCTCTAGTCAGAGTGGACACCGATAACATCTTTCTTAAATTGAAAATTAAAAAGAGATCGAGTTTTGACACAACTTCAAACTTCTCTGCCAAATAAAGCACTAAGATTTGTATTACCCTATCATTCTCCATTTATGTTCTCCAAAAGCTGACATCGCTGGTGAATATTATAAGGAAACAATCGTGGCTTGCGTCGAAATTTATTAAACGGTAGGAAACCACAGCCGGACTCAGACAGGCGAAGCGGTTTGTTACGCTTTCCCAAAATTGTTGTTGCAACAAATAGAAGTTCTTAATATTTTTCAGTATAAGGGTTCTGCATGGAGGTCAAGTCCATTGGACAAAGTGAAATGTAGTTAACGGGACAGTTGAATGTGTAAAGCTTTTCAAAATATGCTGGGCATAAGTTGAAGTCGATACGGTGCATGCGGGGACAGTAAAAATTAAGCTATATCCCGGCCTACTCTACTACTATACTTGCTCTCCGGGGCACGATCCTCTCTTTGCCTGCAATTTGTGGTGTCTTCTACACAACAGATGATCCGAGATATCTCGGTCAAAGGATGGCAACTCAATCTTTCCCAAAGTGAATTCCTACATTTGACACGATCGATCTTAGATTATTACGCGTTTTTTAGTGGACACTGTGGATTACTATAAAACGGATATATTGGTAATAAACAAATAAAAAACTGCTGATTTTGTGAAATTCACAATAGGATCCCACACCGCCTTGAACTCTAGTAGAACAAATTAACTTTCAGCAACCAAATTAATAAAAATAAATTTGAAGATTGGATCTGATGTGATAAATATAAGGATTTGTGGTGCTTGTGGCCTCCTTTATCTACTATTGGAATCTCTTCTGTCTCCTTCATATAAAAAAGAGAGAGCAAGTCTGCGCGTGCTGTGGTTAATAGAATAATTTGACAAATAATCCTTCAGTTTACTTTTGCTTACAGCCTACTCTCTATATTTTTGTTTTCCCCAATTTCTTCGCCAAAATCAGCACAGAAACCCTACTTTTCCTGCAAGCAGAATGTTTGCTTAAACTATTTTAATTTTTATTTTATTGCTACGATTGAATAATTAAAATTAAAAAAATATACTTTTTTTTGTCAATAAAAATGTAAATCATCTCATTGAAATAGTTCAAATGCTTTCTCTCCACTTCTTAACTAAAAAATACTTCAACAAAGAAATACTTATAAAAGATATTGACCTTGATCACAGTTCATAAATATAAATTCCCATCGTCTAGCCTTCTTGGACACATATTCGATAAGTTAGAAATACAAATTATATAACCTTTACTTTATTAGTTTATCTTGAGAAAAAACTTTTACCTCAAATACAATAATGTTGTAGTAGTAAGTACATACAACGTACTACTGCTGACCATTGATACATACTTTGAACTCATTGAACATTTGCTGCAACCAAAAAAAAAAATTCAAACAAGCAACCAACCAAATAAATAAAACACTAAGAAACATTAAGTATTTGCTCATGCAATACTTCATTTTGTCAAGATATACATATTTAAACATTTTATTTGAAGTTTTTTTTTTATTATTTTAATGTTTTAAATGTTTTTTTTTTATATTTTAGCGGCATCAAGTGTTTCATTTTCACTTTTAAAATATTTGTTTATGTAGTTTTGTCTTTAAAATACTTTGTATTACAGTTATTCGATAAGGTTTATACCGGTCAAACGGAAGTTTAACAGCAGTTTGTTCGATATAATGACAGCAAAAACCTTCTTTATTTTAAGTGGTTAAGGAAAATTTTCAAATGTAAATTGAGCTGGATTTTATGGTTATTATTAAAGAAATAGGTAGAAAACTTTTAAGGAAACGTTATTTAATCAAATTAATCTTACGTACTAGTTATGTAATATTTAGGGATTTATGTGAAAATATCAAATTTTATTTTTAAAATTAAAATATACACACAGAAAAAGGATTGGTTGGAAAACGCTCACAGATATGAAAATACAATGATAAAAAAAAATTAAGAATTCCAGTTATTAAAAATTTGTTAATGTAATAATTTTTCCATATTTATAATCATGTAATAATTACTGTATCTAAAGTAAGGACCGTACCATTGATTAATTACTTATCTAAACCAATATATTTATGGTTATTATTAATTTCAAAATTCGGTAGGGATAATAATATCTACAATACGTTTTGTTATTGAAAATTGACAATTACAATCGTAATTCTGTTAGTATAAATATTTTATATACAGTAATTAAGAAATTCGTTTCTTCCAACCGATCGACATTCATGCATAAATTAGAGTATTATAGACATATAAGTGGGTAAGTGTTTTTTTTTTTCCTAAAAATAATCGTGCAATTTCTACGATGTATATGAAATATTTCAATTGTTTTTCCTAGACATTTTCATAACATCATTATCGGAATCGCTTTTTAAACTACAGGTATATTTATTAACCCCTGTTCGCTGAATTCGAGAAGATATCTTGTTTTTCCAAGCATAGTTTTCCAATGATAAGTATATATGTGTATAACTTTTTGATCATTTTTTACTAATTTTAATGGTGAATTCTAGTTGAACAGCAAGATTTGACCTCTAAAAGAAAATATATACTCCCGAAGAAATACGTCAACAAACCTAAACTCACTTGTACATATTAAGCATTGAATTATTATGTGGTTATAAATACAATATTCTGCCAAGTTAGTCTGAATTGAAGTCCATCTACGAATTTTACTCCTTTAGGCGTTTCATCAAGAACAAAACATAAGTACAATGTTTGGAATCAGTTAAATTATCTGCAATGTCTTTTACCCCGGGTATCAACTACAATGTTTTGAGTGCCTGCAGTTCCTTGGAAATACTTTTGAGTGATTCCATGTCAAAACGGACAGCAATCGGATTTGACATCTCCAATTTCAATGAAATTCACTACAAGCATTGACCATTGGAAGTGTTTTCGTAAACATGAAATTTCAGATCCATGTTTCTTTCCGGTCCGGAAATATGACGGTTTAAAATACGAAAAAATTTACAAATGAGTACTTATTTAACTTCTAATAACTTCTTAAATATACATAGTAGATCTCTAGTTGTTACTGTACATTAAAGACAAAGATGTTGCCTTAATAACGATATATACAAAGTTTTTTACATCAAAAGTTCAAAGGTCAAAGTTGAACATAAAAAAATTCAAACTATTATATCTCAAAAACCGGTATTTTTAAAATTCTTAAAAAAATATATATTAGTTACATAACTTTTCTCCATATGGATATAAAATTTCAAGTTGGATCCTTATTTAGTTTACAAGTTATGGATAAAAATAAAATCCAATTATTAATAACTCCTAAGCTATAGAAATTTTAGTGTAATTTTAAAGACAAAGACATTACCTTTAAAATGATATATAGTGTGTTACTTTATATCGAAAGTTCAAAGGTCAAAATAAGACTTACAAAAAATGAACCAACCGAAAACGATATCTTTAAAATGCTAAAAAAAAACTATATAATATTGATACAACTCTTCTTTATACTTGTGCAAAATTTCATTTTGGACACTCCTTTAGTTTAGAAGTTATGTAACAAAATATAAACTGAAGTCAAATTTTATATATAAAATTTTATTTTTTTAAATATGTGCTTATAGAAAAAAAATAATTTCAAAATAATTTTTGTAAATATATTAAATTTTACATATTTTTTATCGTATTTTGCTTCATAACTCCTAAACCAAAAGAGGCTCCAACTTAAAATTTAGCACAAATATAGATTAGAGTTACATTATAAACATATATATTTTTTAGATATTAAGCTTTGAAATTTATATTATCGATTTAGACCTTTGAACTTTCGAAGTATATAAATATTTTACTTGACGTTTTAAAGTTAATGTGTTTTTATATTAAATAAAATAAAAATAAAAACTGTACAATGTATATTTTAGAAGTTATGAGCAATAAAGTCTGATTACTTTTGGAAAAAATTCAACAGCTTTTTCATTTTTGAAACGTCATATTTTTGGACCGGGAAGAGTCTTTACTCAGAAAGTTTGTGATTTGAGCAACATTTGCAATACGTTATATCTGTAGCGAATTTCATTGAAATCGGAGATATCAAATGTCTGTTTTTTGTCCGTTTTGATATGGAATCGCTCTTTGGTAAATATTTATATACAAAATTAAATTTTATTTTTTTGTTCGTTTATTTGATTTCAAAGTTGGCTGTTTATTGTATTCTATATTTTTTAAATAAAAATAATAAAAGAAAAATGTCAAATAATTTTTAATTTAATTCACAATAGTCATAAAACAAAATAGTCATGTGTAATGAATTAATTCGGTTATTGCTATCGAATTGTAAGATAGTACGTACAACCGACCAAATTCAGTTGGCTAAAAATTCGGTTGCCGCAATGAATCTCTTTTCTCTGTGTACAATTTATAAGTAAGCAGACGGGAAAGAGAATGGAAACCTTTAAACATGTACGTTCGAAGTAAAATTTTAAGTAAAAACTGAGAATTATAAAGTTTAAAAAGGACCACGCAAAGATTTTCATTTGAAGTCAATAAACCGATATAAATTAAAACTGAAGACTAAGATGATCTTTATAAATACATACACGCTGAGAAAAAACATTTCGCAATATGATTGCCCTAACAATATTATTTTCATCGCAATGATATATTGTCATCGCAAACATCGTTATTGTTGAATATATTTTATTTTAAAAACAATTTTCTTGTAGCAATTATGCAAGTACATATACAACAAAAATATGGTTGCAGATCAACAATATTTGTATTGTGACCCAACCATATTATTGCTGTCTACATGAATTAAGTACATATACAACAAAAATATGGTTGCATATCAACAATATTTTTATTGTGATTCAACCATATTATGGTGTTACATCTAAGCATGATATAATTTACAGACAACCATAATATGACAGTACTCGATTATGTTTGCTATTCACCTTTTTTTCTTTACGTGTATAAGAGGTAAATATGACATGCCAGTATGTTTTTTGTAGGTCTTATCAGTGCCTACAATAATATTAAAATCGGAAGAGAAACAAACATTTGGCTAGCGATGAAAACATTTTTATGTCAGAGCCCCCCTTACTTTGAGCCCCCTTAGCTCCACCCCTGAGGGGTCTGTTGGGTCCCACTCCTCTGCTACGTCTATACCAGATTTCACGCAAATCCAACAAGCCGATCAGAAGTTCCAAAAATTTTCTATTCTGCGCTACTGTGCAATATAATTTAAATTTGGACATTTTCACCTTTAATTGAAGTAAGTCATGTTGGACTTCTTTCGTCTAATGTATAAGGTGATTTTTAAGATGATAGAGGATTGTATTAATTCTGTTTTCGTTTAGTCTACCCAAAAATGCTTTTCCGATAAATTTTATCTTTTCACTGGTCCTGGGTAGAAGTTACTCCCACCCAGAACTACTTGTCTGCTATCAGTTTTCGCTCTCTAATGGGAATTTGTTTTTCCTAGTTTCCTATTTTTGTGAGTCGAAACTATTATTCAAAACATTCGAATAGAATTTCTTAAACTTTCATTAAAATTATCAAAAAATGTTCACCCGATATTTTTGTATTACCATATTTTTTTTTATTTTTTTCGCATTTTTAGTAATTCTGACCAGAAGTTTGTGTTATTTATTTTATCTCTAATAGTTTCCCGATTTTGTGATTTGAAAAAGTTCCCTGAAGCTCTCTTTCAGATTTTTGTAGACAATTTCAGGCGGTAGGATCTCTCACACACTTGCTTAATATTCTGTTTGAGATCTTTTAGAGTTTTGTAGGCTTAAAAAAAATCTATAGAAAAAGTTATGAAGCTTTGAAATAGGACTATATTATATCGCCAAAAACGTGATATTAGCCTATCCAGAAAATTCTTCGCCATTGTAGATTACCATTTGTAAATTGAATTCTTATAACATTCTCCATCATTCGAATATCTAGCAATAACTATTATTTTGTTAAACAATTTTGATATTTTTTGCCTTAAAAAAGAAAAGAAATGGGTGATCTTAGAGCTAATTGTGTCGGCTATTTATAATCTGTATTTTATACGTTCCAGTTAAAGAAAGAGATATAAAACAGCTAATAACAAAATGATAACTAAAAAACACATACACTTGTCTTCGAGAGCATCCAGTTTTAGATCAAGAAACTATCAAAGAATGGTGAGAATTTGGGAGTTTTTATGCGGTCACTGCTAATTGCCTAAAAATAAAATTAATCGACGCACAAGTTCATCCTTTAAATGCCCAGTTTCACGCCAGTTAATTATGGAGTAGTAACGTCTATTAGAACCCACATGATGACAACTCAGAAGTAGATAACGTATAACACTTCCCAAATGGCTTTTTTTAATAAATTTTTCATAAATCATTAACCCAATATTCCCTAAAAAATGATGTGAGCAGAATCTTTAACGCCTATATGAGTTAAAAAAAAAATAATAATCAAAGAAAAAATTTAAGCAACACTTGTGCAAAATCTTTTCCAATCAATTAAACTTCAATTTATTTTATCAAAAGCAAAAACTTATTGCCAATATTACACAATTTATGTTAAAATCCAAACAAAAATAAAAAATCTCTAAAATACTTTGTATAAAAACAAATTTATCTAATTTATGATTATTAGTAGTTTGTTTGTTAGTTCATTTGTCAATTTATTAACAAATGCTGTTAATCACAAAAATAAATAAAAATGAATAATAACAAATATATATTTTTTTCTTATTTAATAGTAGTAGATTTTATAGTTGTCATTTTATTCATTATATTAACAACATATAGACAGACAGACAGACGAACGGATGGATGGACAGACAGACATATAAACATGATTTCTTTTTTATTTTGCATTTAATCTTCCTTACTTCCTTATGAAAACAGCAAAAACAACAACATAGACATGAAAAAAAAAAAAAAAAATATTTATAAAAAAAATTAACAACAGACACTTGTTGACAATCAATGTTTCATCTTCACGCAACAAATTTGCCACTAACAATCATACACACAAATGTTAGTTGTTTCATAAACCGATTTACGTGTAATAAAGTATCTATAATCTCAAAGAGTTGTCATCCACAAAATGCCACCAGCGCCAGCATTTCTGAACACCACAACTAGCACTCCACCTCTAAATCGTCTCAAATATGTAGTTACATGCAAAATATTCGCTCTAACAAATTTTCTATGCAAAAATGTTGTTATGGTCTTTTATTGATAAAAAAGAAGATAAACACAAACAAAAATAATATTAAGGAAAAACTGTATGTATGTATGTAAAATCATTTGTAAAAGATGGATTTATTTAATTTGAATTACATGAAAAAAGTCTGATTTGATTAGATGATTTGCATAAAAACTTATTAATCAAATAAATGATAGCAAAGTATTATACAATTATGTGTATGGATATGAATATGAATGAGTATAATATCAAGAGGAGGAGTAAGTAATACATATGGTGTAAATTTTAATAAATATTTAAGCCAACAAACAGACAAGCGGACGGATGGTAGGATACATGATGGTTGAATGGTTAAACAAAAAACTGTTTTATGTCTAATAAAGTGTTAAACATTGTAATAAAATGGTCATTAAATTATTATAATTTTTCTAATTGTTAAAATTATTTTCTTTTATTATGTTGTTTGATATGTTGTGACCACAAATGCGGGAAGCATAATTTATGTAATTTATTGGCAATTAAAAAATAAAATGTTAATTTAATTGCTAATTAATTTATATTTAATTATTTAAATTTTCAAGTTGGTTAAAAACAATGAGATAAACGTAAAACAAATATATGAATGACAGTTTTAAAAGCATAATTTCAAAGTAATTTTCAAAGTTAATAAATTTCAATAATTTTTTTTCAAACGTTTGAACCAAATTCTAAATTTTTAGCTCTGATTTAAACATATCCCAAATATTTTTAATACAATTGAGTCATTCCATTTAAAACCAACACGAAAAATTAAAATTTTTGGTACAATCATTATTATTGTCAAAACTAACTAAGTCACTAACTAATTCAAAATATCGGATAATTTCACAAAATTACAAATATTTTTCGAAGTATTTATTATATAAGATTTATTGAGATGTCATATTAAAGGTATCAAAATTACCTTTAATATGACGTATAACATGAGTTTTTTCTCAACATCAAAATGGTCCATATCTCGCGATTTTGTCGTTCGCGGGTAAATATCTCGAAAAGTGTTCTTTTTAAAAATTAAAAAAAAATATATATATATGTTAAGGATGAAAATGTTTTCTATAACCGTGGAAAGTGGCATTCAGGGACTCGCAATATTTTTGGAGTTAATGATACCTGAAACATGTTTTTATGTTGAATTTTATTGGTGGATAATTCGCGAATTAAATTTCGCGGTCGCGTATTTTCAAAAATGATATTTTTCAATTGGTGAAAAATATATATGTAGAGGATGGAACCATTTTGAATGTTCTCTGTAAGTATCTTGATGGGACTCTCAATAGTTTCTGAGTTAATCTACATTACACGAAAGTAGATTAGTAACTACTTACTTTTAACTTGATTTGTAATCAATTACATTGGTCGACAAAAAATCCTCCCCCAAAGACGAATAGTTGAACTTGATGCATTTTGCTAAATACGAATCTGCTTTCAGTTTTTTTCCATCAGGTCTGGATTTTTTTTTATGGACCTGTCTAATATTTCGCCCATAATAAGGCCAGTACGATTGACATAAGAGATACACCAAAAGAAGCGTACTAAAAATATCTTCAAATCACCCAAACAACTTTTTCATCCGAAAAAACTTTTCATGAAAGATTTTACATTTTTTTGTTATTAAAATTGCTGGGCAAAAAAAAAAAAATATTTCTTTTTAAACAAAAATAGGTGGACTAGATGGATTTTGACGAATTAAACAAGAATCTGCTTTCACTTTTTTTCTATCACGTACTGATTTTTTTATGGGCATGACTTATATCATCACCTTATTCAGCGGTCACACTATAAAACTCTAGAATGGTTTGTCCAATTTAGACTATAACTCAAGAACCGTTGATACGATTTTGATAAGTAATATACACCAAAAGAAGCGTACGAATTGTCTTCAAGATATGTCAACAATATTTTGTATTCGCTTCAGAATTTCAGAGTAATGAATCAAAATTTTCACCATTTAAAAAAAATATATATATATATATATATATATATATTTTTCGCTACTAATTACCAAATGACTACGGAAATATTAACTGGACAAAAAAATTATGTGAACTCAGCTCATAGACAATTTAGATCACTATATATTGGAGTTATACATAGTAGTCATGCCCATAAAAAAAAAAAATTGATACGTGATAGAAAAGAGTAAAAGCTGATTCTTATTTAGCACGATAAATTCCCTCTAATCCACCTATTTTTTATTTAAGGCAAAAAATAATTTTTTATTTTTTTTTTGTCCACTAGTGTATTTCCACTTAACTGTAGGTATGCATGGGTATCCTAACTTAACTATGAATCCAAACAAGATTTGTGCATAAATTTTTATGAAATACCTTTAAATACCTTTATTTACTCGTAGTTTTGCCAGCTTTGAGATAAAGATGATAAACTGAAAGATTTTTGATGTTTTCGCTTTTAAAAAGAAGTTTTAATAACAAAAAAAAAAATCTTAAATTTAGCATGAAAAATTTTTTTTCGGACACTTATTTCGAAATATCTCCAAAACTATTGAGCGGATAAACATTTTTTAGGAGCCAGTTTTATTCCACATATTTTGGTGTATTATTTTTATAAATCGTGCATACAGTTCTCTAGTTATAGTGAAATATACTCGAGTAATTTGCTTATTTAGGGCGCAATATTAGACACGCCCATAAAAAAAATCTCGACCTGATGGGAGAAAACTGAAAGCAGATTCGAGTTTAGCATGCGGAATTCCATCTAGTCCACATATTTTTTCTGTTCTTGAAGGAGCACGAAACATTTTTTTTTTTTTTTTGTTGTCGGCCAGTGTTACTTAAGATCAGATTTTTGGAAATATTTTTTATCAATCTTTATTTAAATTATAAAAGTTATATATTTTAAGAGTGGGATAAACATAAAAATACATTAATTACTTGTTTTTCTATGTTGTTTCTAAAATTATATCTAAAAGGTTTTTAGATTAAAAACTAAAATGTCAAAGTTCATGTATACAGTTAAGATGTTGAGCTCTGTAATTTGAATATATTAAATTATTTATATTTTAAATAAATAAATTTAAAAAAATATATATCAGCTTCTTATTTTTTCATATTTCAGTACTTATTTGTAACAGATAATGTAACTATTTAATATTCATTTTGCTAATAATGACTTCTGTAATACTTTGAAATTAATGAGTTATTGAATATCTTCAAAGTAATTAGTACTTGTAATGACTTCTAAGTAATGACTTTCTGAAATGCCTACCTATAATAATATATAGTAAGTAGTTGTCTAGTAGTTACATCTAATGTGTAAGTAGTTATTAGCTTCTCAACACATTATATGACAAAAAATTAAAATTCCCTCCCTTTTTCCCTTCGGCTATAATTTGCCTTAAAATTCCCTCAAAAAGGGAAAATTCCCTCCATCTAACATCAATGATTACACTAGCTTTTTCCCGGTGAACTTCGCAACCCCATTTGATGCGATAACTAATATTTAATGTATGTGGGGGCTTCTGCTCCCCCTGGACCTTGTCACCCCATACGAAATTTGTTATGAAAATTATTTTTAGAAATGTTTAAGACTTTTAGTAATTTAATCCTTCAGATATGCGAAATTTAATATTTCAATATATGGAGGCTACCTCTACCGCCGGCCCTATCCTTCAAATTTTCGTTTCAAATTACGTTTATAAATTTTTTAAGAAAAATATAATTTAAGCTTTGCCAAAGATTATAAAGTAATTATTAACTTCCAAAAATGTACAAAATATGCTCTTAATTCTACTTTTGAAGTGTTGAAATTGTTCGTTTTGCTCGATTTTTTTTTCAAACACTTGCTTTCAAACACGAGATTCAAAATTAAAAAACATAATTTTTTGTAAGAGTTCTGAACTCTGAGTTCATAAAAGCATGTATGTCATAAATATCTCTCATTTTCATCATTAAATATATCTCATACATCTATAATCTATGAGAATGTTCTATTTCTATATTTTCTTTACAGCCAGTATTATCCCCCAAGAAAAATATTCGCATTTTTGAAAGTAGGCTTAAAACTCGAGCATTTTAAAATAATAATATGAGTATAACTTGAAGAAAATTTTAATTCGAATTTTTTAATATTAACTGAACCAAATCGAATAAGTTATTCTCGGTAATGATGCAACATTGATAATTTTACAAATAGCAATTTATTCAAACGTGCATACGAATTGATTAAGAAATGCTGAACTTTTTATAGTCCTCATATTTTAGCGATTCTGCTTGCAAGTTTATAAGCAATTGTAGTTCTTTTTTTTACAAAAAACAATAAGAGTTTTAACGTTTTCCCTTTTTTAAAAGAAGCTTAATAAATTCTAAATATTTATTAACATCTGACCTAAAACCTTAAAGTTTAATGGCCTTTATTAAAAATTTTTCATTTAAAAGAAAAAAATTTTATAAAGCTGAGGGACAATCTGAAAAAAAAGAAAAGCCACAATGGGACACTTTTAATCTTTGTACACCTTTTTAATAAAAATCAATATTAATTTTCTCTCTCAAGTTGCAAATGCTAAACACCCCCATTTCTTTAATTACATTTACAAATTGACCAAATGTCAAACATATCAATTCACCTTTTACAGATGTTCATTCATTATGCGAATAAATATTTAATTTATTATTTTTTTTTTATTTGTACAAAATAAATACAAATACATATGTTTTTTCATTAATATGTTTACAAAAATTTACATTTATGCATAGATTTTTAAATAAATAAAAAAAAAAATGCAAAAAAAAAGAGAAGAAAAACCAAAGGCAGAACACTTAAAAACATACATCCCACTAATGTGTAAATGATTTTTTTTTATTCACTATTATTCCATACAAATGTTTGACATGGCATTTCCTTAAAATATGGGTAGTAAATTTGCAACCCACCATTACTACCCAATATTGTTTGTTTTGTTGTTATTTTATGTTGTCCGCGTATCTTAGTTTTTTTTCTCTTCTCCTTCTTCTCCGCTGTTTTTCATATTGAGATAATACAATGAATGATGTCAAAAGGGAGTCAAAAAGGTGAATTTATTATAACGCTTTTCAGTAGCTTTTCTTTTATGTCTTTTTTTCGGTTTATTTGCTTATATTTTTTAATAAAGACATTTATATAATTTTTTGTTTAGATTTTTGATTTGTTTTTTTTTTTTTTTCAAAAACCTATAATTTTGTGTAACACTTGTTATTGTTGTTGTTGCGGTTATAGGGATCTAATTTGTTACTATGATTTTTTTTTATAAATCATTTTGAATACTTGTAGCATAAAACATGAAAAAAAAATTACAATTTTCTTAAATTATTTCTCTATTTAACTATAATTTTCTTTCAGCAGTTTTTTTTTTTTTTTTTTGTAAATCTTGAATTGTTTCTTGTAGACTTTGCAGTGCAGACCTACTCATTTGCACTCAACTTCCAATTGCTACTGCTGGTTGTTTGGTTTGCTTGCTGCCATCATCATCATGTGCCGGCATTTCCAACTTCAACAAGAGCAGCTGCAGTCTTAAAACAAAACGAAAAAATATATATATATAAACAACTACTATTATAGCAGCAGCAACAATAACAACACTAACAACAACTATACCGGCTGTGTGGCAGCAACAAAAACAAAAGTGTGTTTTTCTAACAATATTTACTTGAATGTTGTGTTTTCCATTTCAATATAATGCAACCCAATAGATAATTTTAGAATTAAGTTAAAGTTTAAAGGAGAACATAGGATATTTTAAATATGGATATCGAGGAAATGTAAGCTAAATATCATAACAAAAATTAGTTTATTTTAATATAACCCCTCAATAGTTTTCATTTTATAAATTGATAACAATTATGTATTTTTCAAATGAAATTTAGCTGCGTTGAATTTTTTTAAATGGGAAAAAATATATATATCAATTGTTTGTCAAATTGCAGTAAAAAAATAAAAAAGTAGCGTTACAATAGCTTGTAAAAAGTCACGTTGCTAAGTTAAAGTATACATATTTTCGGTTCATCACATTTTTCTCACGAACCATTTTAATATAAGTCTCTATAATAGTTAGAATTAGCTGATTGTAATATGATACGTTAATTAGGCTTTAAAAAAAAAAACTTTCGCACTACGAAAAAAATGGCTAAAATTGTTCAAGATTTTTTCAATCAATTGTTTTTGATTCGTATGATTTCCTAGATGGATATTTATCAATATAAGCAAAAGTGACTGATCAGCAGCAACAAAATGAAAACTTCTAATATTTCGTCTTAAGAAAACTGTTTGTTTTCTTATAGGGTAGAAGGGGAAGCATTTCCCACCGGGGCACTATGACTGCTAATTATCTTGAAAACGAAGTAAAAATTTGTGTGTTACTAATTTTCCTTTATCGCTAATCTTTCAACTGTCAAATTTTTATATTTTCAATTTATATTTATTCAGAGACGTGATTAATTGTTTTTTCAGTACTCTCCAAAATATTTCGCTGTGTTAATTTCTGTGATAACTTTCATAGTTTTTGGAATTGTTCAAAAATTTTTTCCGTGTTATAAACTTGATAATAATGAACAAGAATTGACAACAAGTGTTTTAATAAATTATTTTAAAGTTTGAAAAAAATTATAACTTGTGCGCAAAACTCCTGCTGGGGAGCATTCCTCAAACTGCTTGTAGGATTATCTAACTTATCTTCTAGAAACGTCGTAATCAGCTTCGAGGAGTTTACTAGGAGTCAGTGAACATACAGACTTTTTTATTTATTTTACATAAAATTTAATTTAATATTAATGTTTAGTTTGTTTTTCAATTACTGTATTAAAGTAAAGTAAAAAACATCATATATAGAAAATTATTCTGCTCCCATCATTTGGCTAATTTACGCACTCCATGGGTTGGGATAGTTTCGCCGTTTTTGGTCACTTCAAAAATTCATAAAAAAATTAACGTAATAGAGAGATAGTAAGGATCAAAAAGGCTTAAATATAAGCCAACATATATATCGTTAATAGTTTTGAATTTACAGAACTTTAAACAAAAAAGTGATGAATGCTGCCCCTTCTTCATTCAATTAACAGTTTTTTTTAAATTTGCACCTCTTACCAAAATGATTATATCAATTACTAAAAACTGTAAAAAAATTTAAAAACAGAAAAAAATTTCCAATTAAAAAATTAATTAAATCAATTAAGTGAATGGTTAAAATAATTAAAAATTTAAATGAGAAATAAAATTTCACTTAAATTAGATTCTTATTTTACTTTTATTTGAATATTTTTATTAAATATTGATGCAAAATTAAGCAACTGTGTTAATTGAAAAATATATGGTAATCATTTTTTCTATGTATAATTTTAAATTTATGAGACTCTTAAACTTGTTAAATATAAGCGTGAATCAATAAATCCGTCAATTTGTTCCCTAAAAGACAGTTTTTTCATCCAACAACGTAATTTATTTATTTCAAACGTCATTTTTTTATGTCAAAATAAAAGATTCCAAAAATGGTCAATAATACTATAGTTGGGTACTGGTTAGATTCTGAGTCGATCTAGATATGTCTGTCCGTCTGTCTGTTGAAAGCAGGATAGGGCTCGAACGGGGCAACGTAGGGGGATGAAATTTGGCACAAATATTTATACAAGGTTTGTTTGGTATTGAAAATGGTCAAAATCAGTTAATAAACAAAAAAGTTATGGGCAAAATACTGGAAACACAGTGTGTCCGATATGGCTTCATTTCATACTTTTCTGCTGATATTTCTTTAACAAAAGCATGTACAACAACGAAATTTTGTACGTATAGCTCGGGAGTCGATATAAACTTGGAAACCAAAAATGGGTGTGGTCCGCCCACTTTACCGCCCACCTCCCATATAAGGTGAAAATCAACGAAATTTTGTACAAATAGTTTAAGGACTAATGTAAACTCGGAAACCAAAAAATGGGCGTGGTCCGCCCACTTTACCACCCATCTCCCTTGTAACGAAAATTTTGAAAAAGTTGATGGTGGGTATATAGATTCGGCCGAGCCGAATATAACAATCGCGCTTGTTTAATATAGCTTTGTTGAGGCCTCAAAATAATATAAATCTGAAAAGGTTTTTTGCTTCAAAAAGGGGCCTTGCAAGTGGGTTTGTATGCTTTTATAGCTCTGTGACGTATTTTTACTGCAATTTCATAACAGAGTCTATTACTAGTCCATGGACGAACGTTGTTGTGAAACATATAATAAATAAATAAATAAATAAATAAATAAATAAATAAATAAATAAATAAATAAATAAATAAATAAATAAATAAATAAATAAATAAATAAATAAATAAATAAATAAATAAATAAATAAATAAATAAATAAATAAATAAATAAATAAATAAATAAATAAATAAATAAATAAATAAATAAATAAATAAATAAATAAATAAATAAATAAATAAATAAATAAATAAATAAATAAATAAATAAATAAATAAATAATGGAAAATCCCCGAATAAAAATAAAATGTTTTTATTTCTAATCCTAGAAGAATATAATACTTCTTTTTGTTTGTTAAAACAAAAAAGTTTTATATATATGTATACCAATCGAAAACGTGAACAGTCTCGAAAACGTGAAGATCCTTGGTAAAAATTAGTTCACGTTTCCGCGAGTCTACTGTATTTGTTTATTTTTTTATTTATTTATTTATTTATTTATTTATTTATTTATTTATTTATTTATTTATTTATTTAAGTCTAAAGAACAATATTCCTTACAGACTAATGAATAATATAAACATATTATTTTGTAATAATTTACAATATTAATTCATGTTTTGCAGTACAAAGTTTTTAAAATTAATTAAGCTAGAATTCGTCTAAAATTTCTTAGGAGCTATCTCACGGTGCTAACTTTACACACATTTAATTTGTAGTAACAAATATGAAGTTTTTGAAATAGATTAATTTATTTTAACAGACAGACAACATTCATATTTCGTCTTTGTAGCTATAAGAATCCAGATTGTAAATTATATATTATTTCGGACCAATATTAAAGGAAACTCCAAAAAGAACATTGATTTTGTCAGTGATATTTTCATTACATCCTCAAATCAAAAAATACATATTCCGAAAACATGCCTCCTAATTTATTTCCTTCTTAATTTTGAAAAAATCGAATTGAAATTTTACTTTATAATTATTGAAAATTCCTTTATGTTTCTTTTAAATCCCACAATATTTACATATTGGGTGGTGTCAACTTAAATATTTTTATATGTCTAGAGTGCTTGTATGTATGTCTGTCTCTATGTCATTTTGTCTGTCCTATAGTCTTTTTAAAAGTGCATTTTTTGTTGTTGTTATTATATCTAGTATCTAGAGTGTTGTGGTGGCAGTTTGGCTGGCTGACTAGCTAGTAGACTGGCTGGATGGATGGTTATAGATAGATGTACTATGAGCAAGTTGGTATATGTGCATTTGATGGTGTCTCGCCTCATACTCAAATACACTTGATTTGCAACAAAACCAATTCAAACAATTCAGTTCTCATTTAGTTTTACGTACGTTCAGTACGTACGTGCGTCGGTCTACCACCGGTCGTTAACCGTACGCTCGTTCGTTATTATTATTAACTGTGTAAAAATAACAACACCAACTAAACGGCTATAAAATATCCTTAACGGTTTACATTTAAGGATATTTATATTTCATTTTATTATTTTTTTATTTTTTTTTTTTTTCGTATTAAATGTATCAATTTGTTTGAGTTTTTCATATACTATCCTTTTTATTGTAACAAATACTTTAAGGAAAAAAAGAATTTGTTAATTGCATTATAGCAAGGATTGAAATTGATCCTTTATTTGTTTTGTTAATTATTAAAGAGTTAGTGCCTGCTGTGCACAACTTGTTTATAATTGTTACAGTTTTGAATGTGAAGTGTTTAAATTAAATTATTTAAATTGTTAAAAAAAGTTTGTAAGTGACAATTGCAATATGACTAAAGCTCCTTATTGAAAGCCACATAATATTTATAGACTGCTGACTTCCTTGCTTCACAATTTGTTGGATGTGAAGGATTTACAAGATTTTTCAATGTCATGATATTTTTATATACATATGTTAGAGCACACTTGTTGATTTGCTTTTCCAAAAAAAAATGAAAGCAATTTAATTGAGTTTGTTTTAATTTAATTACGTTATTTGTTTTATTTTATAAGAAATTATGTATTTATGTTTTATTTTTTTTAACTATGTTTTCTTTGAATTGTGTAATAATTTTAGTGGAGTAGAGTTTCTTTTTATATTTATATAAATTTATTATATGAAACTCCCCCCATTTAATTAAAATATTTATTGCAGTCTTTATTTAAAGTGAAATAAAAAAATAATAAAAACAAAAGATAAACATAAATACTTAAGAGTACAAGCAAAAGATACATGTTTTGGTATTTTATTTCAATTACTTTTGAAATAAATATACTTTAAAGCTACCTATTAATCTTTTGAGTGGCTTTAATATGCTCTAGCTACTAACGTTTAATATTTTGACGCTATTTGTTTAAGATTATTTTAGGTTTATCACACGTTTTGTTAACAATAAATTAATAAGGTGATATAAAGTTTATATACAAAAATTATGCTACTTATTTGAATTGAAAAATATTTAATTGATTGAATGATAATCATTTCAAAATAAATATTACGAGTGGTCTTGAACTTAACATAAATAAAATCAAATAGTTGTGAAAATTTTAAATTTTGAAAAAAAGATTTCTGATTTACCAAAAGTGATATAAATGGTATGAAATTCCTTTTTAACAAATTTATTTTATTGTGAACAATTGGAAAAAAAAAATAATAATAATAAAGAAATACTTCTTTTATATATTTAACACATGTGATATTAAATTTAAAAACATCAATTTAAAAGAAAAAAATATCATTTATAAACCAATCTATAATTTGTTATATTCCATTCGTTAGTTAAAGATAAGAGTACAAAATTTTTTTAACGTTTATATTAAAGTTAAACTTACAAAGAAATTTTAAATTAGAGTTTTCGCTGCTATTCAAGCTAATATTAAATCAGGTTACAACTTGAATCCTGTGACAAGATTCGAATTATAATTTTGTGCATTTTTGGACTTTTTGGATTAAAATATAAATTTTCGAGACTCTTTTTGAATTTTTTATAATAATAATTCAAAAATTATATGAACAACATTTGGATACCTTTCCTCTCCCTAATCAAAGTTAAAGATATGAAGCTGTTAGAATCTGATGAAATAATATTGATTAAAGTATTAAAATAGTAAACTTAAAAAATAAAAAAAAATAACAAAAATCTTCGTATTTAAATGCTCTCCTGGCCGAAATGCAAAATCTGTTTTCGATAGGATTTTAAAATTTCAGATATTACAAAAAATTAATAAATACGTATCTCCGCTCCCTGAAAATGTTTAGGAAGAATAATTTTGTAACTAAGCCGATATTTAAATTTTAACGTTGTCTGGGAATTTCAGAAAACTCTGAAGAGAGAAAAATTCCTAGAAAATCATATATAAATCCACTTAAGGGGTTTTTACTCTATAATACTCTGTATTAATAGCAAAAATATTTTCAAATGAACTATGATGTAAATCAAGATTTCCCGCGAACCCCTAGGGGTCAGTAGTAACATTCCAGGGAGTCCGCGAGAGAGACCGAAAATGTGTATATAATTATTGCAGGGTAGAAGGGCGAGCATTCGTCATAGGTGCACATTCGTTTTTGCCAATTATCTTGAAAACGAAGTAAAATTTTTTGTGTTAATAACTTATTTTCTTTTCATATATGAACGATTTTTCATCTATCAATTGTTCGAAGGTAGACGTGATTAAATGTTTTTTCAATATTCTTCTAAATATTTCACTGTGGGTACTTTATGTGATAACTCTCATATTTTTTGGAATTGATCAAAGAATTTTTTCTATGTTATAAACATGATATTAATGAACAAGTTATGACAACATATGTATCACTTGTGCGCAATACTCCTCCTACATTCGCCAAACTGCTGGTAGGCCGATTTCGATGTTCCTAATCAGATACAAAGCTCTTACTATCTTTAGATCTTTCACCGTACATATAGACTCTCTAGTGTTAATTGAATTCAAAGAAAAATCATGAAGTGAAGAAAATGCATAGATTAAATTTTTATTTATTTTATATAAAATTTAATTAAACATATTAATTATTATTATTATTATTATTTTTTTTTTTTTTGTTTTTTTTTTTTTTTCAAATACAGTATTAAAAGAAAGTAAAAAACCATCATAAATAGGAAAACGATTCTGCCCCCATCACTTGGCGAATCTACCCCATGGTATGGGGCAGTTTCGACGTTTTTGGTCACTTCACAAATTCCCAATAAAAATTAACTTAACATGAAGATATTCAGGATCAAAAGGGTTTAATTATAAACCAACATATCAAGGTTTTTATTAGTAGAGAAATTTATTTATATCGTGAACCGTTTTAAAAATACAGCATTTTAAATGAAAAAGTTATGAATGCTCCCCCGTCTATCCTACATTTTTTCTTTTTTTTTTTTTAATTTTTTTACATAATATGAATTCTGTAGTTTTATTTGTATTAAATTTTTTTAAATTTTTCGTTTTTAATTAAAAAAAAATAAAATAATAATTCTTTCCTTAATACATTTTAGATATGTATTATAGAAAATTTGTATTAAACAAAGTAAAATAGTGTAAAACCCCCTTTATCTTCTTTTTTTTTAGAAAAGCTGTTTCCGTTAGAATTTGTAGGACAAACAGTTTTACCAATCTGCCTCCTGATGTAAAGTTCAAATTTCAAAATCCAGGTCTACCACGTCTAGGAGCTTCAAAAAGTTCTGGAAAGAGAAAAAATGTTTAGAAAATGAAACATATATCCGCTTATCTCCAGTCCCTGATAAAAATTTAAAAATCTGTCTCCGTTAGGATTTGTAGGAAAGATAGTTTTATAAGTAAGCCAAATTTAAATTTTCTACGTCGTCTGGGAGCTTCAAATAGCTTTGGAAGGAGAAAAAAATGCTTTAGAAATTAAATATATAAAATAATTTACGTAGGAACTTCCTTAATTTTTTTCGATTCACGTGCATTCCCACAAGTTGTTTTACATTATGGACATGTTTTGAATTATGCGTTTTTGTGAGATATGTTCAATTTTCATTTTGCTATTATTGTACAACAAAACTTAGCACTATAGAAAGTCGTTGATTCAAGGAATTTGTTTCCTGTTTTTGATCTAATGTATAGGTACGTTAAAACAGCGTACGTTAACAATTATACAGTTCTAAAGTTCAATGTACAAGCTCATTGATGAACACGTTCGTTGATTTAAATAAATAATTTCAATGAACAGTACGTTGAAATAAAGAAGCAGTATGTGTAATTAATATATACGTTGAAAATGTATCACAATAACAGACTGTACTTTTGGTTTATTTTATTTAAAATTAAATTATTAAATAGTAATATAGTCAATATTTAAATCAAATCAAAATTTAATTCATCGAAATAATACATTGAATCAATTACGCTAAATTTAACGAATAATTTCTACGTACCGTTCAGAATTGCGTTGAATATTTCATTGAATTTCAATAAATATTTTCTTTTCTCGGCAGGGACCCTTTTAAAGCTCATATAAATAGTATTTACTACCATTCCATCTAAATTAAAATTTTCTCTTCGATGAAAATTACACGGGGCTAGTAGTATATTTTCCGTTTTTAAAGTTGTCATATTTTAAATCTTAAATCATATTATTAATTATCATACTAATAAGAAAGTAAAATTTCTGTAATAGGTTATCAAAATATTCGTTGTTGCCAAATGCATTGATTTACTTACCTGTTTTGTGAATTTTTTTTTTTGTTTTTTGTCTCAAAAATAAAACAAATTGCTATGTTTTAATATAGTGGTTTTTAAGGTGTATAATCACATGATTTAAACAATTATGTCCATTTAACGGCATAATACTCGTACATATACGTTTCCATTATTTTACTTTTTTTCATTTTCTGTGTTTGTATTACATATTTTCTTTAGGTTGAAACAAAAAACTAAACAAATATTTCATTTAAATTAATTTTAAAGAAACAATTGCAGTTTGTTTTTCGTTTTATATATTTATGTACAACAACTATGTGCAAATAAATAAAAAACGGTAAAGTTTTACAACTGGTATTAAAGAAATAGATGTGTAAAATTAGTGTTTTTATAAAATTTGAAAAAAGTAATAATTACATGAAAAGTAAGTTTGTTATTAGTATATAATTTAATATTTGAGATTGTAATAATTATTGCAAGTTATGATAGGATATTTAGAGATTATAAGAAGTTATATCATTTATGCTGAACGAAATCATCTTAAAATTTTTTAATTAATTTTAATGAAAAAGTTTTAAGCTGCTTTAAATAGTTTAGGGGACCAGAAATAAATTATACTATTCGGAATTGTTGAAAAGGAGCACTAAAATTAATGTTTTTAATAAAGAATTGTTAAAGGAAAGCAGTTTTATTAGGTTTTAAGTTTAAAAAATTCAGATAGACAAATATTTTGATTATAATTAGTGTTATTATTATTTACATGTGATAATTGTTACATGTAAAAAGTTAAAATATTCGTAATTAACACATTTTTCGAACTACAAAATTACTAATTGTAAATAAAAGTTGAGGATAAACTAAATATTTATTTAATTTCAGCAGCCGATGAATTTTCATTTTATATTTCTATTATTATTGAACTTTTAGTTTTTGTCATTTTCGTTTTGATAGGAAAATTTTTTTTAACCATTTTAAAAGTTATTAATAATAATAATATAGAAGATTTTTAAAATGTGATTTTTTTTTTTTTTTTTTTTTTTTTTTGTTAAGACAATCTTTTTTTATAGTATTTAGCGCCTTTTTATTTTTTCCAAATATGGCAATATTACAATCACTTTTTGTTTAAGTAATTTTTATATGGGGTAATATTAATTTTTCTCAGTTTTTGATTAGTTTCATTTGATAACACATGTATTCCCTTCAACTAATAAGCCTCTAAAACAATTTTTATACCCACCATCAAAAAGATGTTTTTTTGTCATTCCGTGTGTAACATGTCAAAGGAATCATTTAAGACCCCACAAAGTATATATTTTCTGGGTCCTGTTTAGATTCTGAGTCGATATAGCTATGTCCGTCTGTCCGTGTGTTGTAAGTAGAATAGGAGTCGAACGGGACAACGTAGGGGGCGAAATTTGCCACAAATATTTGTCTTATATAAGGTTTGGGATTGAAAATGGGCAAAATCGGTTAATAAACAAAAAAGTTATTGTATACAAACTAGAAACACATGGTGTCCGTTTCATACTTTTCTGCTGATATCTCTTAAACAAAAGCATGTACGACAACGAAATTGCAAAAATAGTTTGGGAGTCGATATAAACTCGGAAACCAAAAATAGGCGTGGTCCGCCCACTTTACCGCAAACCTCCTATATAAGGTGAAATTGTGTTCAAATAGTTCAGGAACCAATGTAAACTCGAAAACAAAAAGTAGGCGTGGTCCGCCCACCTCCCATATAACGTAAAATTTGAAAAAGTTGATGGCGGGTATATATTCGGCCGAGCCGAATATAACATTCGCGCTTGTTTTTAATTGATTTTTATATAATCAATTTATTAGAATTAAGGATAGTAGAACCTATTAACTTGTATTATTAATTAATAAATGTTGAAATCCTCACAACTATTTCAATAGAAGTGGTTTATAGGTGTTAATATTCAGCACATAAGTTCTGTGTAAGTAGAATCAACATTACCGAATTTTATGAGAATCGGTCCCTAAAAATACTAACATCTAAAGACTACGCACGAAAAAATCCGTGCATACAAATCTGCTTACAGAAACTAAACCAATGGGAGACTTTTTTTTTTTTTTCAAAATGTTATGTTCAAGTTCTAAACATAAAAGAATAAATTATTTTCTGTTGGTTTTTAAGGAAATATCTTATATTTTCCAGAATTCTTCTAATTAAAGGTTTTATTGTGTTTCTGTCACTTTTTTGCTTAAATAAGTCCACTTATTTTTAAACCCCGCTTCATTTTAAACCAAGCTTTTAATGTTCTTAAAATTATTTTTTACTAGAGCCCAATATTTTTCAATTGTTCGGAGTTCCGGACAATTTGATGGATTAGCATCTTTCGGTACAAACACTAACAATTTCTTTATTACCACTCCATTGTTTTGTTGCTGTAATAAGAAGAAGCGAGAACAGGCCAGACAAAAGTGGATACACTGTATTTTCTTAGAAAGGGGGAAGTCTTTTCCAAAGCCTCTCATTTACATGTATTTCTGTGCTAATGGAACCATTTTTTATGAATGAACCCCCAAGAAACTGTATTTTTGACACAACTGCCTTCCTAGCAATTGTTTTATACGACCGATATAAGATTTCATGAAAAATTTCAATTATGTGTTTTGGTGTTTTTTGTTCAATTTCCATTTTAAGAAAAACTAGTTTCGCCATAACCATTAAACTTAGCGAACATAATGACAAATGTAAACCAGTTAATAGAAACATTTAGTTTTCACCACATCAAAAGTTAAAAGCCAAAATCATGCACGGATTTTTTCGTGCGCAGTCCTTATATAAAATCATATGATGTTAGTATCAACGCATTATTCTGTATTTGTATATTTTATTTTACATTTAGTATTGGTCTACAATTGGCTACAGGTTTAATATAAGTCTCCTTTCCGAATTTCTATGCTCGGTCTTGACCGTTTTCAAATGTAGATTGCAAACATAAATAGCTAAATATTTATTTTATTATAAAAATTAAAAAGAGACCATTTTTAGATTTGAATTCAAATTTAAAAATTAAATCTTTGGTCTATGTTTTATCGTAGTTTGTTGAGAAAGATGTATTAAATCGTAAAATCCTTATATTTTAAACATTTGACTTTGTGCTTTTGATGAACATCCATGTACAAAACAACACGAAAAGATCGAAAGATCAATAATTTTTTTAACAAATATCCGATACCAGATACGGAAGTGGAAAGATACTAATGCGGATGTGTAAATTCGAACATGAGTAGAATCATGGGTAAAATCGAAATTTTTTGAAAATAAATCTGGAACTTCAGAAGCATACCCTTCAGGTACAGAGTTATTGAGGATCAAAATAGGGTACCGTTGTCATAGAAATTTTTTGCTAGGCAAATTTTTGTTTCTTTTACGATTTCAAATATTTTTACATCTTCTTGAAACCCTAAGATAAGGCCTATGAAAAACAGACTTGAATGTGCTATTTATCTCTTATCTCTTTATATATATATATAAAAATTATGTCAGTGAGATAGAAAAGTTAATTTTAAAAAATGAAGTCCATAGTTTTTCAAATTTTTGGAACTAAAGTAAAACTTTTGTAAAAAATATTTTTTTTTAGAAACCATAAATAATTGATATCTAATAAAATCTTGGTTTATTAAGATATCTTAACGAAACTTTCAACGATTGTTGATAAATTTAAGATTTTTTTTAAGAGAATGATCCGGGTTTGGAAGATAATTTTCCTTACTTCTTGGAAGAATTTTGGCAAACAAATGATGGCGTACTATAATAAGAGTACTATTACTCTTATACTCAAAACGTACACTATCAAAGTGTCCTGAGTCCTATCCTCAAGAACTGCTTTATCTGGGTGGAACTTTTATAGGGTTGAGCAAATTTTGAAGGAGTAATACTGTTGACTGATATTTTGTTTTGGAATATTACGCACAGATATAATTTCTTTTTGTCTTTCTTTTCTTGCCAAAATAACGCGCATATCTTTTAAACAATTTTTAACTTATATGGGGTTAAAAAAGAAAAACTGCTTTGAACGCCCAAATGTTTATCAAATATTGAATACTTTTTAGTGGAATTAATGCCCAGGAACTGCTAGATCACGCGATCAGTGCATTCACAGTGTCATTGTATTTTAGCAAAAAAAAAAACGTTTTTAGAAGACCTTCAAAATATTTATTCTTGAACCAAAAGTAACCATGTTGTATTCCGCATACCAGCGATATAAGATGGAGTTTAAAAATATATTGCTTTTGAAATAATCCATATCGAAATTGAATGAAACTTTTTTATTGTAAAATTTAATTTTTTTACGAAGTCAGTTTTTTAAGTAAATTTAGGATACAGAAATAGCCTTCTTATAAAAAATTGTCGGAAGACTTCAAAAACATCATATTTTAAGATTTTGTTGACAAATCTAAAGTAAGTTGCGGAGTTTTGCCGTTTCGCAAAATATAAACGGCAGCCCTGTATTTTCGGCAAAAATAAGTTGCATTTTTTCAATTTCGGAAATGTTTATTTTTGAACTCAGAGATATTTTTTTTATTCGATAGATAATTTTGTTCTTTAACTAATTGGGTATCAATTTTACGAAATCGGACAAATATATTGGAATATATATTAGAAAAACTGGACCAAGATGAGCAAAATCGTTTAGCTTTCCATTGGTATATGTTTAACTCAAATATTTATATATAAAATTAACCTTATTTCCCAATGGGTTTTCATAGCATAGTTTTGGGGTGTCTGTAAAATACTTAATACAATAAAAATATGTTTTGTTAATACCAAACACTATTGAAACAAGAGAATAAATCCAATATGTAAGTTTAAGAAAACTAAAAAAGTTGTGTAGAACATTTCTCATTATATGTGCAGAATTTTATTTATTTCTCCAAACTAATTTGTTTTAAAATTTTACATATTTTTTAATGTAGGCTACAACCAAAAAATAATTATTTCACGAAGAAGAAATATTCATAACTATTACAAACTTTCTCATTTCATGAATCATTAATAAAAAAGAAGTAACAATTTGTCTAAAGAGTGCATATTTTATACCTTGTAAAAATACATTAAATAAACTCTACTGATGGCTGCGAAAAGAAAAAAATACAATTTCAAAAATCGATCATAAAAGACAGCCATCTGTCCCAAAAAAAAAAAAAGTATAGGCACATCAGCATACAAACAATTTTCTATAATTTACACTTTTTTAAATAAAAGTTGTTATTTTACTTTCGTTGTTAAGAAAATTTTGTTTTCATTTTAAACTACTACAGTTTATTATCACACCATTTTCAATTTTTGCATAAATAAAAAATTTCAGAAATTTTTCGTATAAAATTTATGAATTCATATAAGGAAAAAAAAACGAACTATGTATAAGAAAAACAAAGTTATTGGTAATAAATATTTAGATTTATGTTTGGCAACTTTATTACGTTACAGCCTCCTACAATAGTGGCTTTGGTTACTGGTTGTAAAATTTGCACTCTTTGATTTTTGCGCCAAAAATAAAATTCACACTATAAAATTTGAAATTTACTTAACTGCTACCCTCTGCATATACCTATTTTTGTATGTTTTTCGTGTTTTTTCCACAAATAATAGATAATTAAATTTTTTATGTCCAAAAAATTATTTAATAAAAAAAATGAGTTAAATTGAACATTAAAATCTTTTTATTCTATTAATTAAATTAACAGATAAAATTATAATAAAAAAGTTTAAAATGGACCTTACTAAAATAAGATTTCATTACTTTCATTTCTTGGCATTAATTTTCTCTGTGTTTTCCAAGAAAAGAAAACTAAAAAACTTTTTGCTGCATTTTCAAATATTAAAGTTTTTTTTCCTTTGAAATTAATTTTCAATCTTAAGTTGTATTTTCAACGTATAATTTATTTCATGTGATTTAATTGAATCAATTAATATTAAAAAAACCTATCTTTCACCCACAAAACATCAAGAAAAATTATCTACACAACATGTCGCCACTGATAAAAATTTGTCAAAAAATTGTCTCTAGCATTCCTTTTCCAAATTTATATGTTCATTAAACATTATTTTTGGATATGAATTTTCTCAATCCCTATCTGAGTAATAAATTATAAATTAAATTCTTACCTTTAACAAAAAATACCAACAAAAAGTAAAACAGACACTCATATATTAAAAAAAAAAAAAAAATTATAAATAGTTTCAGTTTGTTAATGGATCATAAAACAAAATATTTAAAAAATAATAATGATCATGATATACAAAATAGCAACAAAAATATGTTTCTAGAATCTATTAAAGAATTATTAAAACACACGAAAAAAACCTTAAACATTTATCACAGCTGCGTTTTGGTGTTTTAGCTAAATTCCAACAACCATTTTTATTTTTTCTAGATTCAATTTAAGACAAATTGCAAATTATGTTATTTTTTCATTCTCGTAGAATTAGGCAAACAAAATCCAAGCAAATGACAAGCCTTTTGGAAAAAAAAAAAAATATATTGAAATGAATGAATGAATTCCTTGCTCATGTTTTATGTTTAAAGTATTGTGTTATTGGTTGTAAATTTTCTTGTTAATCGTTTTTCTTTTCTATAGAACATATGTTGGTGGCAACGACGTTAACTGTTGCATAATGGAATCATGGTGAAACTCACTCTTATTGCAGCATATTGCTATGAGTTTTTTATTTCAAAGGAATTTTGTTGAATATTCGTTTTTGTTTTTTAGGTTATGTACTACTTATGTAGGTGGGAAGGTTTTTTGGTAGAGGTTTTTTAACACATTTTTTTGGGGGTTTTTAATTTATAGCTGCGTATGTGCAAATTGTTATTAAGTTTTTATAAATCATATGGATAAGAATTTTTGCGTTTAAAAGCAAAAGAAAAATATTTTGTATTGAGAAATATTTTAAAACTTTTTTATGTTATTGATGAAGATAATTAAAATGGTTTATATATTATATTAGAGCACAGCACAGTGGGATTGATTGCCCAATAAATGGTCATAGGAAGACATCCTCAAACGTAAATTACTTATTAATTAAATTAGTAATTTACTTTCCACTATCAGGTTACTACTTAGAATTAAAATGAAGAACTCTATGACGATGTCCATGGAATGGGATGTTATTTAACGGTAACGAGTTAATCTACTATACAAAGCAATGAAAAAAAAAACTTATTACTAAGTAATGAGTGTAGTAAGTATTAATCATTACTGAAAGCCGATAACATTTTGCTAGTATTTTAGAAATCTATCTATCTATCTATCTATATAGCTATATATATATATATATATATATATATATATATATATATATATATATATATATATATATATATATATATATATATATCTATCTATCTATCTATCTATCTATTTATTTATTTATTTATCCATTTATTTATTTATTTATTTATTTATTTATTTATTTATTTATTTGTTATCGACTCGGTTTTTAAACCGGTTTTTTCAGCCAATGTGCTTTTGGTTTCTTCAAAATGTTTTTAAACACAAAAAACCAGTTTTAAAAATACCTTTTTATTTAAAAAATTATGCTCTAAATATTGATATTTGATTCGAAATTTATGATTATTTTTTTTTTTTTTTTTAATATTCATAAACTATGATTTTTAATGTCTTAAAAGAATAGTTTAAAATTGAATAAATAAGTAATAATTATCCTGAATGAAATTTGTTTTATCTATTGTAACACCTGTAATATTTTTGCATCCAATTTAAAAGTTTTAGTTTTTTTTATTCAACGAAGAAATTGTTTTTCAAAGATTTTGTTTTAAAAAAGTTTCACCTGAAGAATCGTTTTAATAAAATTGATTCTGGATTTTTCCATATTAACCCTTGGTTTCTATTTAAGCTAAGTAAATGTTAATATCATTTTTGATGATTATTTTCTTACAATTTTTATACCCTACATGCCTATTATGCGTTTGTGCTGATGTTTGTAACACCCAAAAATATGGGTCTAAGACTTACCTTCATTTGTACCAGTCGGCTTCAAGTCGATTTAACGATATCCGTCTGTCCGTCCATGTAAATACAGGTTGCAATTTTGATTTCTTATAGTCCAAGAACGAAACGTGTTGAAATTGGTAATGATTGGTCCATTATTTCCAAGAAATCATATACTTTTAAATCTGTGTTCCTAATTTCATGAAGATCGGTCCATAATTGACCACAGTTCTGGTCCACAATTCCACAGGTCTAGAAAAAAAAACACCCCTAATCGAATTTTGATGCACACAATATTGTAGGGTAATGTCGGCCTCGATCGACTATATCTTTCTATCTCGTTCTTAATGGGTTATAGTTATTTTCAAAAATAAAAAAAAGATTTATTGATTTTTCTTTAAGAAATGTAGTCTTTAAATAGAAATATTAACTTCTGCAAATAAACCGGTTAATCGGTTTTTTCTGAATTTAAAAAAGTACAATCGGTTTTTTCAAAATACCAACTATTCGAACTATTCGAAAACCGGTTTCTCCAAAAAGTCGAATAATCGATCACCCTATTATTTATTCTTAAAAAAATAGCCTGTACTCGTTCTACTTTGGTTTTATGACCAATGATTTTTGTCTAAAATTGTTTCCTCCAGAACTAGTTCCGTAGGAACGTTGTCTAGCCAGTACCCATTCTATGGAACGGTTCTAGAACTAGTTCCTTAATCAATGTTTTTTGTCCGAAATTATACCAATTGTCACAGAACTCATGATATAGAAGGGTTAGGAAATGATTTCCGAACATTTTGTTTTTAATTTTTTATTCAGTGAGCCATTTTCTAGAGGCCAGTTTTTAAATCAATATAATTTTGTTAAACACCTGGTTTTTTTAATATGTTTTTGAATTTTTTCAATTTTTTATTTAAGTTGTTTATACAGTTCAAGGAAGTCATTTGGGAACCAGTAATTTGTTCAGACATCTGATGTAGAAGTCACACAAAATTAGTTCTTAAGCACTAGTTCTCAAAATTATTCTCTAAAACTAATTTAAAATCATAATAAGGTTCTACTCAACGAGTTTCAGAATTAGTTGTGAATCCACTAGTTCTAAGGATCTTTTTAAAGAATCTGAAGTGGTTGAGATTACTAGTCTAGTTCTAGAACTAATGATTTTAGAACGTGTTCTAAGATTGTTTCTAGGTTTATTTATTTGTATGTTAATTTCATTCATGTCTATTCTTTTTTTAAGAATAAAATGTTATTTTCAGGACAACGTATTAAATTTAAAGTATTGTCCATCGGAAGCTACAAATTTTTAAAATTTTCGTTTCTTGTTCTGCCCCCAAATGATTCTGAAATAATTTCTTACAGTTGGCACGAGTCCGGTTCAAGTAAAGCCTCCAGTTAATCATCTACAAACTTTTTCGGCTAACTTGGAAGTTCTTTCGAAATTGCCAGGTTAAAATCGTTAAAATAGGCTTTCCGCAGGAGTTTTCTTAAAAAAAAAAAAAATATCTGGAAGTTTCACTTAACGCAAATCCAAATTTTTTGTTTGCAGACTTCCTATATTCAAAGTTTTAAAAAAATGAATAAGAACGATATTTAATATAAAGCGATGGAAATTAATGCATACACTCATAAAATGAAAATATTGCTTAGAAATAATTATGTCCTTTAGACGAAAAAACCATATTACTTATTTATATTTATTTAGTTATAAAAATATCTTCAATTCAATACATTCATTCAATATTTATTCAATCCACATTTTCATTTTGAAAAATTGTTACAAATTAATTTTCTTTTGTTAACACGTTTATTAACAGCTTCCGTTTTAAGCCATATTCCTATGGCGCATTGTTGTCTTGTGTGTGTATGAACTACAAATGAGTATAAATAAATTAATATAATTTACACATCGTTTTTTTTCCACAATTTCATGCTTACAATTCGCTAGCTCTTCATTTAAACTAAATTTCGTCATAAATGTTTTTAATTATAAGTTTAAAAAAAAGTGTTTCAATTAGTCATATTTTTTTCAACTATATTGTAACTATTGTATTGTCGTTATTTTACTCTAATTTTACTTTAACAACTTGCTACTTACAACAGGTTGCATAATATTTTACCATACCCATCATAATCATAAAAAATTTAAAACGCACACTTTTGTGGTCTTTATATTTTAGCTCTCTTTCTCCTGCAACAACATAAAAATCATGGGTTTTGTTTTTTAGTTGTTGTTATTGTTACTATTAACTAAAAAGCTTAGCAGACGATTTACTAACAGGCGGTTATAATGATTTGCAACATTTAAGTTTGCGATTTTATTAAACCCTTACCACTATAAATGGGGTGAAGTCTATTAAATAGCAAGTAGTATTTGTTGCAACTTGCAACTCTATTCGAAGTATAAAGTTATTTTAATTTATAGATTATATGCAATAGGTTATTATAGTATAAAGTTATTTTAATTTATAGATTATATGCAAAAGGTTTTAAATCTTCTAAGCGATTTAAAAATACTGTACCCTTTATTAATATTATATAATTTATTTTTTTAATAATATATATTTAGTATCTTTGTCCAATATAAATAAAATTTAATCTCTTATCATTTTAAAAAATATTGACATTATTTGTTATAACAAATGTTTTGCAAAATTATGCAATAATATTTTTAGTGTTTCAAAAAATGTATTTAATATTAACACTTGATTTCTAAGTATTTTATAAAGTATCTAACATTCGACTAAACCCACATTATTTCATTTGTGTTCTAATTGTGTTTACATTATTACTAAATAAACAGACTATATTAACACAATGTTTGCATAAAACAAGATTAAATTACATGGTTTGACTGCTTTTCAAAGGGGAAGTAACCCCTTTACACATAATTGAAATAAAGGTTATATAACTACCAAAAAAAACAGCTTTAGACACAGTGACCTGTAGTTTGATTACAAAGTTTACATGGACGGTCTGACGGATGGACATTGTTAAATCGACTCATAAAGTCATTCTAAGCCGATGGTGGGTCTTAGACCAATTGTTACACGCCGTCTAATTGACTGGAGTATTATTTCCAGTGTTTGCAGTTAAGGTCTAAAATTTTCAAAAAAAAAAATACATAGATCAAATTTTGGCATGGTACGATAAAACCCTGGCTAGCTCCACAGGAATGGTAGGTTTCTTTGACCCGTATTTCTGACGTGTATACATATACCTAAACTCCCCATGCCACTTTAAAACCAAGAGTTTAGTAAAAGAAAAAGGAATCATAACTAAAATAGCCTCACGAATTATACTGATGATGTGATATGTATGGACAGGTGTTTGCCATACTGGGGTACACTTATCCCACCCATAAGCCTTTGACAATGTGGCTACCTTATATTTCATTGTCCCTATAATATGATTACTTGTCTATCAACCCTTCATCATTTCTAGCATTCCTTTTTTTATTAAAAGATTTCATATTCATTTTAAAATTCAATTTTTTTTTTTTTTTTTTTATTATGCATATAATAACAAAAACTTCTGAATATTCTATTAATGGCCATCATATATTAGAAATTTTTAGTAGACTAAAATGGTTTTAACAATTTTTAATATAGATGGAGGAAAGAAATTATTTAAAAAAATATATAATAATGCTACTATATATCTAATCCTAAAATATTTACATATAACATTAAATATAACTTATTTTAACTTGCCCTGCATACATCTGCATCAGCTGATTCTGCCGTTGAATGCTGCTTACTCGTTGATGTTACTCGCCGTGACGCTGTATTGTTTTCTGTGGTTGAAGTTTGTCCTTTTCTTTAATTTGACGTTCTGCTGTTTTAATTTTTTCTTCTTGATGGATTTTTTTGTTTTTATTAATTTGTTGTATTTAATTGTTTTTTTTTTTTTTGCTTTAAATTTTCTCTCTTTTCTTTTGTATTTTTGTTCAGTTATATGTTTTATTTGATGTCTTTAGCTTTGTTTTGATTTTTTTCTTTTCTGTTGGCAATTTAGGGTGTTGTGTTTACTTGTCAAATAATCTTTATAACATTTTTTTCTTTAGGTTCAATATTAACTTATTATTTTTTTCCTGATTTAACTTTTCTTTTGGATTTAAAAAAAAAAGAACATATACATACATTTCGTTTCATTATATTTTTTTTTTTTTTTAATTGTTTGAAGTTGCAAATTTAAATAAATTTAGTTCCTTTTATATAAGTTTTGTTTTAAATATAGAAGTTTTTTTTTTTGATTTTAACACTCACTAATGTTAGTTTAAGCTTTTATTTTTAATGTCGTTTAAGTGTCTTTACTTTTAGTTTTAAGTAAGTTTTCTTTCCATTAAAATCATTGTTTTATTAAAATTTTCAAACATTTTCTTTCTTTTATAAAAAAAATCCCGACAATAAATTTAAACTCATCAAGCTTTTCAGCTGCACGTTCTAAATAAGACAGTCCTTTTTTTCAGCTCTATCACTTCTTTATACCCTTTTCTTAATTCTACTGCGCATACATCATTTGACATGTGGCGCAATGTCATTGGTCAATGAAAATAACGGTAAAATAAGTAGACGTTATATTGGTATACACAGAAACAACTAGAATTAATGGAAAATTCCTATGATTAACATAACTGCCGAAAAAAAATTGTTGCCAATTACATAATATGCAAGTGCTGCTTATTAAGTGTATGCCATGAGAAAGAAAGAGAGAACAATAAAGCATATACGAATATAGTGTAAAATAAATAGAAATGTTAAAAAGTGTTCCTATTTATGTTACACTGAAACAAAATTTCTTAAATGAAGTAAATCCGTAACACAATATAGGATAGTAATATTTTGGTGTAGAAATATAATCTTGGGTTCTTTTAAAAATATTTTTTTTCCACGAGTAATATTAAATTTACATGAGTTTCTCGTTGAAAAGAAGTCTTTTAAATAATTATTAAGAACTTCCAAAAAAGTTTGAAATATGGGATTTGTTCTACTTTGAAAGCTCTTGATCGTTTTTTATTGGAGCATTAAATGAAAGAAATGGAAAATACATTACTTTTTAATGCCATCGTTTAATTCTTGATAACATTTTAGCTATGGATGCTTCCCATTTACATTTTTACAAAACTTCCTAATACGTTTTTCTAACATTTTTTTTTTTTTTCTGAGATAAATTATTGCAAAGGAATTTGAAAGTCAAACATGTTTTTGTATATTTATAATTGTTTGTCGTAATGAGTAATAAAATTTTGTCAACGAAATGATTAATAAATAAATAACCTTTCTCAATATAATATAAATTAACCCCCAAATTTTAAAAATAAAAAATTAAAATTGAAATCAAAATAAGCTAAAAATAGAATTTTTAATTGTGTTGAATTTAATATTCAACACATTTTTTTTTACTTTTGAATGTTGGCCATTATTTAGTTGATGATATTTTTTCTCACAAACTTTTTTAACACAAATAATCTACGCCTAAGTATGAAACTAAAACACAAATAAGATTAGAGGTTAATAAACTTTTAATTGAATGCATTTTATGCATAATAAAATAAAATAAAACCTATTAATATTTTTTTTTAAACAAGAAAATAATATTATCAGTTTTGTAGTATGTTTACACTGACAATGACCTAAACAAAAAAAATCACTATCAATAATGATTTCCTAATGTTTTGTTTTTGTTATGATTTTTTACGCAGATTGTAAATAAATAATTTATTTTATCGAACAATTATTTATTTTTACTTAAGATCTTGATAATTTTTTTTTTTTTTTTTTTGTTATCATTATCAGACCTATAAATTTTTTCTCGTTTCGTAAATTCCAGAAAGCTTTTAAAATAAAATTTGACACAATAATTTGTAAAAAACAGTAAACAAATTATCGATTATATTTAAAAACATCATTGGCGCTGACACATATAAATATGGGTGCAATTTTTTATGTCTTTAAATGTCACTAAAATTAAGCCAATAGATATTTCTCTCACTTGTCAAAAACTTCTTGAAAGTTATTAGAATCTTCGTTTAAAACCATAAAATTACTGACAGAAATTTCATGCAATACTTTCGATTTCTTACCATTTTATTTAAATGAGTTTTAACTAAATTAATTACTAAAAGTTACAAAACAAAATGATATTTAATAAATATTCTGCATTCTTGTATGTATTTAATTATCATTTAAAATTCCAACATTTTTTTTTTTTTTATTCCCACAAAGAGCTAAGAATAAATTGTTTTCTATAATACAAATAGTTTAAGCAATATTTGATAAAATAAAGATACATATATACATACATATAAATATGTACATGTATTTTTAATTTTAAAATATGTATTTACAAAACAATGTTTATATCAAAGCAAATGAAATGGTTAAATAGTATTATACTATTTATGACAAGGTTTCTTTTCGCGATAAATACATTTAAATATGTATGTATATAAATAATATAAAAAGAAATTTAAAAGCAAATAAACAATAAATAGCAAATGTGTCATTATCAGAATAATTTGAATAAATGTTTAGAATAAAAATAAAACGATAAAATAAACAAAATAATTAAAATAAACAAATAAGAAAAATACATATTAGCGTACCAAATTTTAAAGTAAAAAGTATTTAATAAAAATAAGAAAATTTTGGAAAACCTACATAAATATGTATATATAAGGGTGGCCCCAAAATTAAATGTAATGAAATTACAAGCTGAAATAAATATCTAAATGAAACTGAATGAAATAAAATAAGGACTGCGCACGAAAAAATCCGTACATACAAATCTGCTTATAGAACCTAAACCAATGGGCGAATTTTTTTCTAAATTATATTTTTTATTAATGACTGTTATGATCAAGTTCTAAACATAAAAGAATAATTTATTGCCTGTTGGTATTTTTGGAAATATCTGATCTTTTTCCAGAATTCGTCCAATTAAAGGATTTATTGTGTTTCAGTCATTTTTTTTGCTCGAATAAGTTTATACTTAAACTCCGTTTGATTTTACACTGAGCTTTTAATGCCCTTTAAATTATTTTTTTCTAGAGCCCAATATCTTTCAATTGCACGGAGTTCCAGACAATGTGATGGATTATCCTCTTTCGGTACAAATACCAACAATTTCTTTGTTACCACTTCATTGTTTTGTTGTAATGAGAAAAAGCGAGAACAGGCCAGAAAAAACGGATACACTGTATTTTCTTAGGAAAGGAAGAATTCTTTTCCACGTATATTTATGTGTTAATGGATCCGTTTCTTATGAATAAAGTGCTTTTTTCCCCATATGCATATGGCTTTGCAAATCAAAAACTTTCTTGGGAATTTCGATTTTTTTTTTTTTTTTTTTGATACACGATATTTTTTCTGCCATATTCCCTCTAGCATCTGCAACATAGAATTCCAGATTAGGAAGTTGAAAAAAGTCTGCCTGTACGAAAGTTTCATCGTCTATTACATACTTATAATAATTTTGAAAAAACAACCGTCTGAAGTACTTTCACGTTATTTTTTACCTCCAAATTCTTGCTTGCGTTTCTGTTAGGATTTTTTTGTACTTTATATGTCTTCAGGATATATTTCCATTCAACTTTTCTGATAAAAATATAAAGCAATTAACTGTTTGGGACACTTTTCTTCCAGAGATGAGTGGATTTTCTCTCAAAATCCTTTCTATTATGCCTAAGTCGTACAGCCTGAAGATACTATTTTTTCTCTACTACCAGGTTTCCATTTAGTGACCATGACTTCTTTGTATAATATTATGAACCAAAAAACTGTATTTTGTGACACAACTGCCTTTCTAGCAATTGTTTTTTATAACCGATATAAGATTTCATGAAAAATTTTAATTATGTGTTTAGGTGTTTTTTTATATTTAATGATAAATACAAACCTGTTAACAGAATTATTTATTTTTTACTATATCAAAAGTTATAAGCACAAGTCCTTAAGTAAAAATGTTATAATCGACGAAAAATGATTCAATGCAAGAGAACTGGAAAGTCGTTGATTGAAATGGCAAATAAGATATTTACATTTACTCTAAAATGCCTTATATAAAAAACAAACGATAGAAACTCGTATTAAGAAGTTTAGTCTCATAACTTTATTCGGAATCAATATTGTTTTTTTTTTTTTTTTTTTTTTTTTTGTTTTATCTACTTATCATGGTAAAATACGTCAGTTATTATTTTTAATAAAAACCATGTTGATTTGTCGTGATTTTCATCAAAATGAGTGACGAAAAAGATTTACGTCCTTCAAATTATTAAAAAAAATTAAAAAAATCCAAATAGGTCCTACAAATAATTGGCCACAGAATTAAATTTCTGCCGCCAAACTGTTTTTAATATTATTAAACAGTATCAGAAGAATTTACCATTGATATGAAACCTGGTTCGGAAAGAAAATAAGGACCACATGATAATGGGAAGTGCAGAAAAGTGAAAGTATATTGAATGGAACTCCAAAAACATCTGGTAGAAAAATATCTCAGTTATCTCAGTGCTTCGACTGGTACGAAAATTTAAAGCTAATGCAGAGTTGATAACATATAAAGTTCAAAAAGTTCCAAATAGGAATGCTGCAAATAATTTAGAAGCTAAGAATAGGACACGGAAATTAAAACCAAATTTCAAACAAAAATACTCAAGTTGTATAATTGACGAAGAAACATATGTGCTGGCAGAATTTTCGCAGCTTATGTGTCAAAACTTTTTATTGTTAATGCTCGAGGCAATGTTGAAGATAAGTTTAGGACCCAAAAGCAAAAAAAAAGAAAATTCAAAAAAAAATACCTGGTATAACAAGCTTCTTGCAGTTGCGGCAAAACAAGAAAGTCATTTGATACATTCTGATCTATAAATACCAAAATATGCATAAAGGAATATTTGCAAAAAAGATTTGTTCCTTTCGTAAGATAGTACAACATGTCCACATATTTTTGGACCCATTTGATATCATAATACTACGGTAAGAAAGCACTGGAGTGGTACCAAAACAATAATATAGTTTTTGTACCAAGAGAGGTAAATTTTCAAAATTGTCCATAGCTTAGAGCAGTGGAGAGATATTGATCTCTTGTGAAAAGAGAATTGGAGAGCACAAAAAAGGTGTCCCAAAATACTGAAGATTTTAAAAGAAGATGTGCACACTGTTCCAAAAAAGAAACTGAAGCAACTATCAAATCTCTAACGGAAGGGTTATCAAAAATGGTCCACAAGTTCATAAGTAGTGGTTAGAACTATAAAAGTTATATTTTTGATCTATAATAAATTATCAATTGAATAACAAAAAAAATGAAAACTCTAAGAGTAACCACATCCAAGTTATTGAACATTATATATGTTTTTTTTTCGAACGCACTCCTTAGTCCTTACAAAAGGACCTCAGAAACGGAAAGGAGGATTATTGTATTGGTAAAGTAGGTCCGCAAACAGTTTGGCTATATCCATAATAGTTCTCCGAATTTAATGATATTTTGTACAATAATTATTCTTATCAAAACTAAAACTAATTCAAAATTTCAGATAATTATGTATATCAAGTGGTTCGCGAAATATCGCGAACAGCTAAAAATATGTACAAAGTTGTATACACAAAATTACAAATATCTTTTAAAGTATTTATGATATAAGATTTATTGAGATGTCATATTAAAGGTATCAAAATTACCTTTAATATGACATATATCTCGCAATTTTTAGTTCTTTTTAAAAATTTAAAAAAAAATATATGTTAATGGTGTGTTCTATAACCATGGTAAGTGGCATTCAAGGACTCGCAATATTTTACAAATTATGACAACAAACGTCATAATAAATACGATATATTTATTTCAATTTGTATTGTTTTGCTTATAATAAAACAGAAAAATCGCCAATTGCTTCCAAAAATCATCCGATTTGAATGAAATTCGGCATGAATATTAATATTGACTAACTAATTCGCGATTTATCATATCTCAAAAATAAGAAAAATTGTATTTTAAAAAATACGAATATTTTCCAAAATATTTACTTTACAACGTTCATTGAGGCGAATAGTTAAAGATAATGAAATTACCTTTTAAATGATATGATATGATATGTTGAATTTCATTGGTGAATAATTCGCGAATTAAATTTTCAACAGTGATATATTGGAAATTTTTATGCTTCCGTTTGCCGGAGATAATGGCATTTACTTCGGGTATTTGAGCAAAATAATAGCCCCAAACAAAGTTCTAGGTTAGTTAAGAATGGGTTCTCCCAGAATAACGTCCATGTTTTAACTCGCCGAAATCCATCAACGGATCTAAATTCTTTAGATAACTTATTATAAGATTCGAAAAAAAGACTTTCGGAAGAATTTGTCAAAAATTGAGGTGAATTATAGAGTAAAACATAAAAAAATAGGACTCCATTGGAAACATGTCAGATGTTGATGTCTAGTATGTCCAGATGAATGCAGAAAGTAGGCCAAAATAAGGATGGATGTACGGGATATTAGTACTTCCTTAAAGTTACCTAATTTTATATAAAAACTTAACTAGTTTTTAATTTATGTATTTTTCATTTAAGTGTATCTATTATTATGAGCACCAAAATTGCAATGAAGTATATTATAGACCATGCTAGATCTTGATGGTTGTATTCCATTTTTTGCTTAATCGATTTTCTTGAAATTTCCACAGCATCATATCGCTATGCAAATATTCATTATGTCACATCTAAAGAATTATTGTAGTCAGAGCCCACAAACTGGATACCACTACTTATCATATTGCATTGCCGAAAAATTTAAAAACGGTTAGACCAGGGGGAGACGTGTCCCCCATACAAATCAAATATTAATGTTCGCATATCTAAAAGAGTATTACAGTCAAAGTCTTAAATATTTTTAAACAAAACTTTCAAAATTTTTATATTTTTTTTATATACCCTCGCGCCTTACAAAACATACCGTATACGATATTGCATTTTTATATATAAACTATATTTTTTTTTTTTTTTCATTTAATTTTAAAGTTGTCGATATGTACATATGCACGAGTATTTCGTATTTTTATGAGTATTTTACGAGTATATTCGCTTAAATGAAAAATTTTAACAAAAACAGTTTTGCTAAAGGCCAAAAATTTAGCTTAAACATCTGTATTTACAGGAAAAATTCAATTTATAAAACACTCTACTCGAATGGTGACAATCGCAAGACAGCAACTGCTAAAAAAATATCAAAAGAAATGTTTTGTTTTGTTTAGTTTTCTTTTAGTTAAATTAATTTTATTTTGTTTACAAGATTGTTTTTGTTTATGTAAAGGGAAAACAGGCTACAAAACATATTAGTGGCTGTAACAGCAACAGTTGGTTGGTGTTATTTGGCACTGATATGATTTTTTTTTTTTTTTTTTTGAAATACGTATTGTACCTTAATTTACTAAATAGCATTTAAATGTTAAACATTTTCATTTTAATATACAACTTTCCATGACTTATCACCAGCAACGCCAACAACAATTGAAAAATTAAATTTAAAAAATAATAATAATGAAATATTTAAAAACACCTGACGTGGCTTTCAGTAAGCGGAGTATTTAGTTTTTAACTTCACCTGTGTTTTTTATTTATTGCTCTATTTACTAGTGTGAAGTGTTTGAATTCGGTTCTGAAAACTAAATCAATATTGTGTTATTTATTTTTTTATTATGTAAAATAGAATTTTGTTTGTATAAAACGTAATCTTAATTGTGCCAAAATGTTAATACAAATATTAACAAATTTCATTAGTTGTGAATTTAAGAAAATCAAAACAAATTTAACAATGTTTTTGATATTCTTTTGGATTATATGGTTTTCGCAAATTTTAGCCATTTCAACAATGTTTATGAGGTAAAATAATATTTAATTTTTATTTATCCAAAAATTTTAATTTTTAACGAATTTATATTGAGAAAAATTAATAATCGAATATAAAATGTTTGTAAAATAATTAGCAAAACTAAATTAATTAAAATAACGTTTTTCGCGGGGTTCTCTATTTATTGGCTCTAATTTAAAAGTTATGCTTGTTTAAAGTTGGAAATTTTAATTTATTCATGATATGAATCGCACTTTATATTTATTACTTATTTTTAATAAATAAAATATATTTTTTATATCTTTTTTAGTTTGCCTGATATCACTGATATACCCACTGTAACTGTAACGGAATTACCATTGGAAGTTTTGCAACAACCGCAAAATACATTGGATTCAGTTATAATCGATGATGGTGGTGATAGAACTCCAGAAGAAACAGTCAATCGTACGATTGAGGTTATCGCGGAGACAGAAGAGGAAATTCAGAAGGGTAAGTAGAGAAAATATATACGGTGAACACATACGCCCAGAAAAAAATCGACCTAATACTTCTTGATAACGAAACCATTCAGTGTAAAATTCAAAAGCCGGTAGAAAAAATTGTCAATGTGACCACAATCATGTGAGATTTTGAATCGAATCTTTCCCTTAATATGACAGCTTATTTTTATACCCACCATCAAAAAGATGGGGGGTATATTGATTTTGTCATTCCGTGTGTAACATGTCGAAGGAATCGTCTAAGACACAGTATATATTTTCTGGGTCCTGGTTCGATTCTGAGTCGGTGTAGCTATGCCCGTCCGTCTGTCCGTCTGTTGAAAGCAGGATAGGGCTCGAACGGGAAAACGTAAGGTAACGAAATTTGGTACAAATATTTGTCTTATATAAGATTTGTTTGGGATTGAAAATGGGCGAAATCGGTTGACAAACAAAAAAGTCATGGGCTAAAAACTAGAAGCACAGGGTGTCCGTTTTATAGTTTTCTGCTGATATTTCAAACAAAAGCATGTACGACAACGAATTTTTGTACGTATAGTTCGGGGATCAATATAAAATCGAAAACCAAAAATGGGCGTGGTCCGCCCACTTTACCGCCCACCTCCCATATAAGGTGAAAATCAACGAAATTGTGTTCAAATAGTTCAAGGACAAATGTAAACTCGGAAACAAAAAATGGGCGTGGTCCGCCCACTTTACCGCCCACTCCCATATAACGTAAAATTTGAAAAAGTTGATGGTGGTACTTATTTCTTGCTACAATTAAAATGGAGAACAAAAATTAATTCAAGGAAATCGAACTTTGCGTAAGGTTAGGTTTGAACCCAAATTTCGCTAGAAATTAGTGGATAAACTAGTAGATAATGGAGACTTCTATGAGCTCTTTTAAAGTAGAACATTCGCACTGAAGGTATCTGATTCATTTTTCTTCTGAATGCTTTCACGTCTGAGCCATATCGTTTAAATACAACGATTATTAAGCGGAGGGAAAAAAATTCTGAAATTTATCATACACTTCATCACATTGAAATTGATACCTCAAGCCTCGAATACTCTTTTACAAAATACCACCAGATAAGCTAGCCTCTGCACTATGTTAAGAGTAGAGACGTGTGTTTTAATCACCACTTCACAAGAGTACCATGAATAATAATATCAATATGACACTATTTTTAAATAGATTTTCTAGGCATATAGGGACTTTACAAATCTTGAATTAGAATATCCGTAATTCCATATCAGCATAACTTTGATGTAATGCAATTACCGTGAGTAGCAACAAAATGAAGGAATATTTTTCTCCTTTCGATGTCTCAATTAGTCCTCGTTTTCACTAATGAATATATCTTTTAATCGTTTGGATGCATTTTTTGTCCATTCTTAGGATAACGTATGGTGAAAGAAATACGAACAAGTAAAAAAATTAACGAAAACAGTTGAAAAAAAATTTATTAAAATTAAAATTGTAATTAATATTTAAGCTTACATGCTAAAGTATATTTACAAAAGAAAAAAATTAGCTCCTTCGCGATTTGCTTTTCTTATTTTTTTTTTGGGAAGATTACTCATTGAAGCCTGAATTCCTTCTGTATTTATACTTTTCAGCTCCTTTTTTATTTTCAGAATTAGGGAATCAACATTTTTGGCTCTGTATCCTCTTTCATAAACTTTTCGTTTCAAATTAGCCCAAAAAGTTTCAATAGGTCGCAATTGTGGAACATTTGGAGGGTTCATTTCCTTTGGGACAAATTCTATTTTTTTATTTTTCAAGTTTTCTATTGTGGATTTTGCATAGTGAGAGGACGCCAAATCTGGCCTAAAAATAATTTGTTGTTTTCGATGATATTTTTCGATAAAATTTTTAAGTACTGGCACACATTTTTCATTGTAAACTTGGGCATTCACAGCTAATTCACCTTTTAAAAAAACTGGTTCACTGATACCAATTTCACTTATGACTAACCATAACAAAACTTTTCCTGGGAACTTTGTCTTACGAATAAATTTAACTTTTTCGGTGGCGGCGTGACTAGAAGACTCAAAATAATGTTTTGGTTGCCATTCATTTCCTTCAACGGTAAAATATGTCTCGTCGTCCATTACACATTTATACTCTGATGAGCAAGAAAAGTAATTTCTGGAAAGCTCCCGTAGTCTATGTTTAATTACCTTTTGTTGAGCTTCGGTGGTAAATGGTGCTTTTCTGTACTCCCATGGATTCTAAATATTTCTTAATTGTGTTTTTGTCACAATTATATTTCCTACAAAATTGACGATACGATTTTGCACTGGCACCTAATACTTCATTTTTTAATTTAGAGCGTAGTTTGGAGTCTTGTAAACTGCATTTTCGACCAGATCCACTTTTTCTTTCAATTGGCATATTGTTCTCATATAAGTTTACTGTCTTGTAGATAAAGGTTTTTTTGAATCCCATGTCCTTAAAGTGCCAAAAAATTTCATTTTTGGTTTTATTTGGGTTTTCTTCACAAAATTTAACAATTAATTTTCGACGGTTCAGTTCTTTTAGTGCCATTTTCGAAACAAATATTAAATTGATCCTAACAATTTTATGTTTGATAAATAAAAAGACAGTACTCTTGAATTTACCGTATGTAATTTTTTTTTGTTAATTTCATGTGTCATTTTTAAATAGAGTGTTTTACTTGTTCGTATTTTATTCACCATACGTTATAAACAGTTTGTCCAAATAATTATTAGCAACTGATCACTCAAAATAATTCCGATAATGATGAATTGATGATATCTGATAATAAAAATACTTTACCTCTCGATTGATTAACTAAGTTCTAATTTTCCCAGCTCGGCTGATATCTGGGGGTGTTATTTCGCTTCGAATAAAAGCAAGAAATTTTAAAATATAAATTATAAACATTTTATTTTAAATTATGTAAAAATTTTCCTACCTGGTACAATCTGATAAAAAAATTTGAATTATCATATTAAAGGATGTTTTCGTCCGTCTTACATTTTAAATTTTAATTTAATATATTTTTACTTAAAGCATCAAATTCTAGTAACAAAATATCGTGTTGCATATATAAAAATCTAATTAAATATATCTGAAATTTTTTGCTTAACTATTTGTAAGAATTAAATTATTATTGCAAAGTTTTATATGGATTTTAAAATTTATTTTTATACACTTGAACAATTTTACAAAAATTCAATTTTGTAAACTGTTGTTGCGGATTTACGTTTTATAGAATACTATTTATTTATTTATTCAATTAACCAAATGTAAATTTATTTTTTTATTTTATATTTCTTACACAGATGAACAAATTGTAAAAATCAACGATTCAGGTGGTGGAGAAGGTGTCATAGATTCCACAATACAACCCACACCCATGACTACTGCATCAACAACAGCAGCAGCAGCAGAAGAGCCAGACATAACCTCATCAACAAATAACATTCCAACAGACACGAATAAGATAAACACAACAGAAACATCAATAAATACTAGTACAGAACAACAGCAGCAACAACAACAAAATGCTAGTTCAACACCCTCGGCTAGTCAAGTGAATCTCACAGCTGCCGAAGAGGTACCTATGCCGGTGTTCTCCGAGTGGGCACAAAAACAAATGGAGGCAGCTGAAAAACAACAAGCTCTCGAACAGGAGCAAACTGTCAACAATTCGGCGCAGCGTAAAAACAATACAAATGGTAATGGTAAACCAGCAGCTCTTAAAATTAGAGCTAAAAATTATGCTTCTCCTGATTGTGGCGCTAAAATTATAGCCTCCAGCGCTTACACATCTAATGCTGGTGCAGTTTTGAGTTCATCAAAAGATGAGTACATGTTAAGTTTATGTGGCAATCGCATTTGGTTTGTTGTAGAATTATGCGAAGCTATACAAGCGCAAAAAATCGATTTTGCTAATTTTGAACTTTACTCTTCATCGCCGCAAAACTTTACTGTGGCTGTTTCGAAACGTTTTCCCACCAGAGAATGGTCGAATGTGGGACGTTTTGAGGCCGAAGATAAGCGAGCTGTGCAGAGTTTTGATTTACACCCCCATCTGTTTGGTAAATTTGTGCGTGTTGATATTAACTCACATTATTCCAAAGAACACTATTGTACTTTGTCTTTATTTCGTGTTTTTGGCACTTCCGAATTTGAGGCTTTTGAGACTGAGAATCATCCAAATGAAGATTTAGATGATTTTGACGATGAGTATTTGTTGGAGCAGAATACGGTTAAACATGCCGAATCGAATTTATTTAAATCAGCCTCAGATGCTGTTTTATCGATAGTAAAAAAGGCCACTGAAGTACTGGGGAAGCCTTCAAACAATCAGAATCAAACATTTAAAACACAGCCACAATCTGTAGTCTGTCGCACTCCCATCTATGGTTTATTCAGCTGTGCTGACTGTCCAACTTCGTTGGTAGAAAAGGTAAATAACATTTTGACATGTGAATTTTCACAGCTGAATACATTGTTGAGCAACAAAGACATAAGAAATGATTTGCTTAATACAGGTGTTTGTGCCAAACACTATGGTATTGATACCAAACAAGTATTAACGACACAAAAAGACATTAAAAAAAGCTTTTATGTCAACATTTTACCAAACGAATATGTAGGGGCTTTATGTCAACTATTGGCCAGACCTAAAACTCTCTGCGAAAAACCAAACAATTCATTTGTTGCGGATACAACAGGACAACACAATGAAGCTACCGAATTACCCTCAAATTTAACAATTGATAAAAAGTTTGGCAAAGAGGACCTAAATTTACTCGATCATCCCGAAAAGAAACTTATGAAACCCGATATACCCACTTTACCTGTGGAACCAACGAAACCTACTACAAAGACTTTGCCTGAAGTTGTGGATACATCTACTGAAACTAATCTAGAAGATAATCAACAATTACCTAGACCCTTGGAACCTGAAGAACATTTAGAAGCTACTACGTTACCGCCTAAAACTATACAAAAACCTAACTTACCTGATACTAATATATTCAATGTACCTGCCGATGATTCATCATCATCATCAACAGAGACTGAAGTACCTGTTGCCGTCACCCCTGAAACCCCAACTTCAGTTGAAAACTTTGAACAATCCGCCACCACAGCTACACCTACCACTACTCCCTCACCTACTGCTGCACCCAATATTGAACCAGTTACTACACCGCCCAAAAGTGAAGAAGATTCAAATTCTTGGGATAACATAGAACATTTATTGACAACTGTACCCTCTACTATTGTGGCGGGTAATACTGGTGGTTCTGCACAATATAATAATCAGCCGAAAAATTCGAATAGTCCTCAATCGGAAAGTGTTTTTATACGCCTGTCAAACCGAATTAAGGTAGGTTTTTGTTTAGTTTTTGTTAACCTTTTTATGGCATTATTATTTTAGCCTTAAATTTCACTTTTTCCCTGACATAGTTTTATAAGGGTAATTTTTAGTTTATTCTTTTGGTTTTGATGAACTTGGTATTTCATGTTTTTCTTCTTCTTAATATTCACTTTTAAACATGTTACATTACATGGCAAGGTGTGTATGTTTAATATGAAATTTGCGTGTTTTCACATATTTTATTATAGTTTTCCTTTAAAAAATAAACTTTGATTTTGGTTACCAAGATAGTTGGTTAAAGAAAAAAGTTAAAGGAAAAAATTTTTATTTAAAATAATTCGATGTATAAGTCAATATTACAGTAGTACAAAGGGAATCATAATTTAATAAAATCTAGCTTTTCGAATTAATTGTTTTATTAATTTTTGCTCCTTTTCCAAGGAATTTTCGACAATATTTCTAGATTAATAGCACAAATTTATAAATTCGGTTCAACTTTTGAACCTGAGCAAATGAGAACTCATTTTAACGTATTGTTTCTAGTTTTTAAGTTCGTATCTATTGAATCAATATTCTATCATAACGTCTTTTCGATGTTAACGTTGCTAAAAGATTCATCCCAATCATATACTAAATGTCAAATCTTATTCCTGACCAAAGGAAATATAGAAAAATATTACAAAGACGATTGCAAGTGTTTGAACTCTAATACTTGAAGCAATATTTTTTATTTTATTTATAAAGGTAATACAAATACAATCGAATCAATACAATTCAGTTTCACTTCAATTCCGATTTATCACCTTTTATTGAATAATAATGTTATAATATATAATATAGGATACAAATAATTTTTTTTGATATCTCCAAAACTAGAACCAATTTTGAAAAAAGATTTGAACTCCAATCTGGGACATAAATTGCAAATTACTAGAAGAAACCAAGTTTTAAACCTAATGAAATAATAGTTTAGTCTTATACACAGATCTTCCATTAGAACGCAAACAGGCATAAGTGTAAACCCGCCTATCTTCTCGACCTAACCTCAATTTCAAAAGGCTGCATTTTGACAGTTTTTATTTTATTTATTTACAAAATATGTAATACAAAGCCTTTTATGTTTTATTTTTTTCACCAACTGGTTATTCCTGATTTTTGAAAGAATGAACCGATCTTAGTGAAAGATTGATTCTTATACCAAACTTCTTTGCATCGAATTTCATTAAATTATTAATATATTTAAAGCATTTCTGTACGTTAATCTCCTATTCTGAGAGTACATTTGTATGGAAGGTAGGTAAAATAGTGGACTGATCATAACCAATTTCAATAGGCTTACCCCAAATAATTATTCTTGCCAAATTGTGACCTGTATTTTATTCACAAGGTTTACATGAACAGTTAGTCAGCCAGCAGATCAGATGTACATTATTAAATTGACTCAGAAAATTATATTTTAAGATGGGGATCCGAAGATTTTTTTCTGTGCATTACAAGCATCAGCACATACGCTTAATAACGCAACCACCTATGATGATGTTGGATATAACAATGCTATCTCTCCTAATAGCGGTACTTTCTTCCATGTATCTGTGTTATTGATAGACATCTTAATGTTCCTATTATCTATTACTTTCAAAGTCTTTAAAAAGAATTGTAATAATATAATTCTACTAATTTATTGATTTAAATTTACAATTAGAAAGCATTAGCATCTTTGGATATTTGTTTGTTATAACATATTTTCATATTTTCATAGTTTGCCATTGATATTATTTATCGGTTTGATATGTAAAGTTTAAGTAATAAAGCCTTATTAAGACCTATAAATCCAATGTCTTTACCCTGTAAACTTTTTCAATTTAATATTACTTTCATTCCACTGTATGTCATAATAACCTTCTTTAGCATTTTCATCATACACACCCTCAGCAATATTTTACTCTATGTACGTACTTCTAGTATATTAAGCTGGCTGCCAGGCAGACGAACATGTATAGTTATTTATAATACTAGGTTTACGATACTCTTATTTACATGCGCTTTATAAACACCTTAGATATTATTGGTAAACTAAAAACACTAACAACATACTCGTACAATAATTATTATTCTCTATTTTGCAAAGTTTTCTTTAACACATACAATTTTACCCTCATTTTTTAGGCACTTGAGCGTAACATGTCTCTGTCCGGGCAATACCTAGAAGAACTATCACGTCGCTATAAAAAACAAGTCGAAGAATTACAGCAGACTCTAACACAACAAATTCAAACGATACGCACACTGGAGGAAGAAAATCGACGTCATCATGAACTCGAACAAATGTACGTCTTACGAAATACACAACTCAAAGATGAATTGGATGACCTAACATTACAGGTGCATGCCTGTATTGTGGTCATAATATTTGTGGGAGCATTTGTCTTTTTAGTATTAATGGTAGGCATACTATTTTATCGTTCGATGAGAAGAGAAACTAAGGAAGTTTTGTCGCTCTATAATAAAACCGTAAAGAAGAAAAACGATCCAACAATGGGAGTGACGAGCGGACAAAAGAAAATAAATCGACGAAAATCGTTTGAAGATTTTTCGGATCATCAGCAATCGGTTAAAAGACGTGAGCAGGATAGTTCAAATGTTAGTGCAGCATATGACAAATATAGAAGGCCTAGTGAAGAGGCAATGTTAATACTAAAAGAATGTAAAGGTGAGAGTGGAAGAATGAGTAAGACTGAAGAACAGGAAGAGGAGGCCAGTTCTCTAAATATTGTAACAACAACCACACGGCAACGTAAAATATCTGTATGTTATGGTAGCAATAATAATATTAATCAAGCGAACAACCAAAGTGCCGGACTGCCACCCATACATCCACAAAAATCCCAAATAAAGCGTAAAGGTGAAAAGCACTCATGGCCCAATACAGCACAAGCTCAATTACAGGCTTGGCAACATTTGGAAGAACTAAATGCAGAAGATCACATAGGCGGTAAGTAATTTAAAGTATTGTTTTTTTATTTATTTATTTTTAAAATACTTTAAACATTAAATATTTTTCTTTAAAGATTCTGCAGAAATTTCATCATCACGACTAAGGAAGCCTACTGCCCTAAATGGTAAATCAAAAAAGAAAAAAGATGCTTTAAGTTTAAAACGCCAGCAATCTTCTCCCGCGGAAAGTTCTGTTCAAATGAATTGTTCTGCTCCAGACGACTTAAAAGGTGCCGAATTTGACGAACGACTAATGTTAGATGAAGATGATTTAGATAATTTTATACCCAATACCGATTTAGCATACAATGAGTTTATGCCTGATGGCCCCCGCGGTTATCAGTGTGCAAATTCCAATTCTAATGCCAACACTCCTGCCTCGAAAAAATCATCCAACAAACAGTTGGATAGCAATTTGAAAAAATCACGCCGCCTTTCTTCGCCAGTTTTCTTCAAATCACCATTTACAAAAAGTCTTAAAGGTAAAATATCCAACAGCAATAAATCAAATCCAGCCCATGAATCGACATCATGGGAATGGTATCGTTTAAAAAAATCAGCTTCATCTGCATCATCTGGTGGTGGTGGCGGTCAAATGATAGCCACTTCCATTTCTAATAATAGCACTAATAATGCATTTTTAAGTGTCTCACCTAATGCCAGCTTGGATTCATCCTCTTTGTCTGAAATTAATTTTCCCACTAATTCTACCGAAAATTCATTTCGCATTCTAGAAGAAGCCATTCTATCATCCGGTGAAAGTGCCATTACGACAGCCACAACAGCTTCATCGTCGAACTGTAAAAAATCGTCTTCGGGAGGCATTAGTAGTAGTAGCAATAGTAATCGGAGTTCAAGTTCAAATTCATCTACACAATCGAAAAAGAAAAATCGTAGTTTTAACAAAATTTTCCGTAAAGTATTTTAAGTGAAGAAAAAAGATTTGGCCTGATTTAGAGAAAAAAAAACTGATCAGAGAAAGGCATATTTTGTAAATATTTGATATTATTATGAAAATTAACAGTTTTTTTTCTATTGAATTTGAATTTCTATTTTAAAACAGCTTTTGCAAACGTTTTCATATATACAAATTACATGCATACATTTTTATTAAATTATAAGAAAGAAAAAAAACAGTTTACACATTTAAGGCTGTTAGCAATTGTTAATAACTACAAAAACATTTAACCCAGTGTATAGTTAAATACATTTTAAACATTTATTTTGTTTTTAAAATTTCTTACATTTTACAATACAAATTTGAATAATTTGTGTTCATTCAACATTTTGTAAAAACATTACACATTCCTTTCATTATTTCATTAAGTTATTTTTAATTAAATTTAGTTTAGTTAAGATTTGTCGCCATTTACTTTTTTTAGTTTTAGTTTCTATTGTAGATTTTTTAAATAAAATAAAATGTTTATTTATTCCTATCCTATTGCAAATTTAACAATAGATTTTATTTTCAGTTTCAGAGTTCATAGTTTCTAAAGTTATTTTCTAATGTGAAGAAATTTTGTTTATTAGAATATATCGTCACCCAACACAGAAACATTTAATTTCTAAACTACCTGAAACATAAACTTAAAAAAATGCAGTAGTCCAAAAGAAATCCGTATTAAAAACAGACGAATTACGTTATAATTGTGTTTCATATTATAGCATATTGTGGATTTTTTAAACAATATAAAATAAACTGCTTTTTTAATCCTATCCTATTGCAAATGTAACAATATATTTTATTTTACAGCAGAGTTCATAGTTTATAAAATCATTTTCTAATGTGAAGGAATTTTGTTTAATAAATACAGTGCGCGAAAAAATATAATAAAAACCACTATATTTATTTTATATTTTTATATAGTTACCTATTTTGACATTTAAATTACAAAACTTAAGATCACTGCTAAGAATTATGATGCATATTTAAAGATTAGAACGAAATAACATAAGCATACAAATTATATTAGCATGCTTTATTTAAAATTATATAAAATATTATGGCGGTTTAATAGTTTTTATGGCTAATTGCATTCTTTGTAACATATTCCAATCGTAGCGACATTGATAAGACTTCTTATACGTCAACATTTCATTATTATTGTCCATGCATTTTTTAAGTCGTTTATAGTGTTAAAGTGAATCCAAGGAAAAAATTGCTCATTCTTTTCCGCAAACAATGTTTTTTTTTTTTTTTTTTTTTTTTTTTTTTTTTTTTTTTTTGTTAACTTTAAATTTTTGATGAGGCGATATCTCGCTGAAATGTATGAACCAAGTTCCAATAATCCTTTTTATAAGAAAAGGAACGTTTATTATAATTTTCTGTACCTAAACCACATGGAACCGTGAGTCATGCATTTTTTGTAGTAAATTTTTCTCCATTTCCTGTCTATAAAACATGAATAAATAACATACTCTATTACCTTGAAAATTATATAATCTGAAAACTCTTTAGTGAAGCATATCGTCACCGAAAATGCAAAACAAAGTTACATAACTTTTCATAAATTTACAGGAGGTACAAAAAACTTTATAAAATCAAAACAAATTGTCATACAAACAAGATTTTTTGTGTTATTACATTCTTAAATATCACCTAATATATTGGTGATGTATATTATTATTTTTATTAAATATTTTTTAAGTTATGTAATTAACGTTTTTCAAGATTTCAATTTTCTGAAACCAAAAATACGTAACATCAATACGAATTTTAGAAAAATTATAAATAAAAAGATTTCTGATAACTTGATATTATAAAAATTAAGTGTAAGTTTGTTTGTTTGTGCTTCAATCACATCTAAGCGGCTAAACCGATACAAAGTAAAGTAGTATATCTAAAGAACTAATATAGTGAAAATCCTCAAACTTAACGCACTGATAAAACGGAAATAGCACAGGGAGAGAGATAGCCCCTTTACAAAGAAAATATTATTTTTCTCATTGAAAATTCTAGCAGCAATTTTCATATCAAATTTCGGATAGGTCCAGGGGGAGTAGTAAATATTTGCTATCGCCTAAAAAGGGGTAGCGAAGTGCACCGGGAAAAGCTAGTAGCTATTACATTTTTAATAATTTGCAATCTAAATTTCTAAACAAAAAAATTAACAAATGTGATGTTACGTTATTTTGACTTAAGCAAATCATTGCCTTCGTTAATATAATCGTTATTATTTGAGCTACATGTTTTAAAATTTGTGATCACAAGTATTTTGGAAAAATAAACTATATATCTTCGTCTAAAAAAAATCAAAATTAAAAAAAATAAATAATTAAATGAAGTATTAGAATGTTTTTTTTTTCTTATATATAAAAAAGTAAACGACAAAATAAAACGCAGATATTAGAGCCTTTCCTTTTTTTGGTATTGATTTGTTGGTGCAAGGATTTCTTAACGCTTAAATAAAGCTACACCTTGAGAAAATTGAGAAATTGGGGTAAAGTAGGAAATGTAATTTAAGCTTGTAAGTTTAATAAAATTTCTAAAACATATTTTCTTTCCATTTATTTATGTGTTTTAAATATCTAATTCTGCTAAAGATTTTCTTTTCATAGAGTACTATTCTCAATAATTCCAGCCTTGAATTGTACTTTATATTTTCCAGTAAACAGCACTAGAAATTCAGGTCAAATGTATTTCATTTAAAAATTTTTTTTTTTTTTTTTATTTTGATTCTATACAAATGAAAATTACACTTACAAAGAGTGAATGAAACTCTTTTTACCCTGCAAGGCTACACTTATTCGAATCGACGAAGAATTTTTGATATTAAGGAGGACAGAAAAATAATTTTATTATTTTACTTTATTTATATACAAATTAAATTCAAAAAGTTCGATTTTGAAAAATTTTCAAGATTATATTGTGTACAAAAACTTTTTTTAAATCACCGTCATCGATTCGAAGAAGTATAGCCTTATCGTAATAAAAATAAGTTTAGCCTTTCAGGGTTAAATAAATCTTTTGATTTTTGTTAACTTTAAATTTTTGATGAGGCGATATCTCGCTGAAATGTATGAACCAAGTTCCAATAATCCTTTTTATAAGAAAAGGAACGTTTATTATAATTTTCTGTACCTAAACCACATGGAACCGTGAGTCATGCATTTTTTGTAGTAAATTTTTCTCCATTTCCTGTCTATAAAACATGAATAAATAACATACTCTATTACCTTGAAAATTATATAATCTGAAAACTCTTTAGTGAAGCATATCGTCACCGAAAATGCAAAACAAAGTTACATAACTTTTCATAAATTTACAGGAGGTACAAAAAACTTTATAAAATCAAAACAAATTGTCATACAAACAAGATTTTTTGTGTTATTACATTCTTAAATATCACCTAATATATTGGTGATGTATATTATTATTTTTATTAAATATTTTTTAAGTTATGTAATTAACGTTTTTCAAGATTTCAATTTTCTGAAACCAAAAATACGTAACATCAATACGAATTTTAGAAAAATTATAAATAAAAAGATTTCTGATAACTTGATATTATAAAAATTAAGTGTAAGTTTGTTTGTTTGTGCTTCAATCACATCTAAGCGGCTAAACCGATACAAAGTAAAGTAGTATATCTAAAGAACTAATATAGTGAAAATCCTCAAACTTAACGCACTGATAAAACGGAAATAGCACAGGGAGAGAGATAGCCCCTTTACAAAGAAAATATTATTTTTCTCATTGAAAATTCTAGCAGCAATTTTCATATCAAATTTCGGATAGGTCCAGGGGGAGTAGTAAATATTTGCTATCGCCTAAAAAGGGGTAGCGAAGTGCACCGGGAAAAGCTAGTAGCTATTACATTTTTAATAATTTGCAATCTAAATTTCTAAACAAAAAAATTAACAAATGTGATGTTACGTTATTTTGACTTACTTTATATTTTCCAGTAAACAGCACTAGAAATTCAGGTCAAATGTATTTCATTTAAAATTTTTTTTTTTTTTTTTTATTTTGATTCTATACAAATGAAAATTACACTTACAAAGAGTGAATGAAACTCTTTTTACCCTGCAAGGCTACACTTATTCGAATCGACGAAGAATTTTTGATATTAAGGAGGACAGAAAAATAATTTTATTATTTTACTTTATTTATATACAAATTAAATTCAAAAAGTTCGATTTTGAAAAATTTTCAAGATTATATTGTGTACAAAAACTTTTTTTAAATCACCGTCATCGATTCGAAGAAGTATAGCCTTATCGTAATAAAAATAAGTTTAGCCTTTCAGGGTTAAATAAATCTTTTGATTGATATAATGAGGGTCCTCATGAAAACGCGCAAAAACCTCGCAAACTGTGAAATGTGTGCAAGTTTCACTCTCGTAAATGAGCTGCCAAAAATTGCGCAAACTAGCGCTGTTTAATTGTGCATTTATAAATCATCTTTCTTTTGTTTATAATTATAAATTACAAATAAATGAGATTTAAAAAATTATTCTTTCGTTAATTATAATAAAATAATTGTTTGTATCTTTGATTTTAACAAAATTTTTCAATAATTTCCAGTGATTTATAATTTTTTTTTTATCCTTAATATTGCACAATATTTAATAAGGGGCAATTATGAAACATGTGTAAATTTGCACAATTGCACAAAATGAAAACTTAAGCGTTTAAATGTGTACGCTTAATATGTTATGGACCTATGCATTTTTTTCTTCATATTTTTCACCTACCTCACCTTTTTTATTTGTGATATAAAACTGTTGTCCAGGAAGGTTTTCGTAAACTTATTTAACAATTGGAGTTTTGTATTTTTGTATCACATATTTTATGGGCTCTTTTTTTAATACATTGCTCTGAACAATTTGTTTTGGACTTAGATTTAATGAACTGATATTTGTGAAAATCTATTTTAATTTTATAATTCATTAGTTTTTTACCCTTGTATACAGCCAGTACTCATTTTTTTTATCAAGAATCTCTCATGAAAATCGAAGTTTTACATTATTCAAAATGTTAACAAAAGAAGAATTACCTTGTCCAAATAAATTATTATTTTTTCAATTATTTTTATATCTACTCCACACAATATACACATCTGCTCAAAATAATAGATACACCTCATAGGATGATATGTATTTAATTGGCGATAACTTCAGAAATACTACCACTATTTTTCTTTTCGTAAACAATTTAATCTGGCAATGGCACTTTAACAGTTAATTAATTCGTATTTTTTTTTTTTTTATATTAAATCGAATTCTATTGTCCTTTTTCGATTATTTTTACGTAATAGGATAAAAAAAGTTGCATTTAGGTTGAAAATATTGTAAAGAAATAGTATTCTAACATATAGAATTGGAAGAAATAATCATTGTACCAAATAGAAGAGAAATTTTTTTCAAAACAAGAGAAAACTGGAAAATCGTTGCTTGAAATGACAAATAGGAACTTAGAGAGAAATATACTTTATCTCTAAAATGCCTTATCTAAATAACAATCGATGGAAACTCGTGGTAGACCTCATAAAATAACTCCAGAAACAGATAGGAGGTTTACTTAATTGGCAAAAAATAGCCTTTTCATTTCTTTGAAGGCTATTTCAACTGAAACTTTTAATGAAGTTGTATCCGGAAAGAACTGCCAGAAAAATTCAATCAATGCGTGTACGAAATTTTAATATACGGTTAAAACTTGTTAAAAAACATTTACATTAGCCCGAATGTTGAGACGAAAAAAATGGAGAAACATATTATTTAGTTGCGAAACGAAAACTAGTTTCGTAGGGTTAGGGAACTGAAGATCAATTTTAAAAAATTTGTTAATATTTTTCCCATATTAAACTAATTTTGTCCCGTAGACAAAAATTTCCCATAAATTTGTGTCTACGGGACACTCTAGTGGAGGTATATTATCTAATAAAGATATATGCATATTCTAAACTACTTTTATATCAAATTCCCTAATTTATTTATTTTTATATATTGAATTTTGTATCATAAACGGAAAAATGTCCACATATGGAAAACCAAATGATATATTTGTTTAAATAATAATGTTATATAGCAGACTTAAAAATTATTTAAATTATATTTAATGATATTAATATTAATAATTCCAAACTACTGGCGCAATTATCATATCTCAAATTTAATAAATTATGCTACTAATGTTTTGTGTTTTTACTAAAATTAAAACAAGCAGATTTCATACAATTGTTCAACTAATAATTTAAATATTTCACCAAAAACGTTTAAAAACTAATGCTCAAATTCAAAATTAAAATATTATGAAAATGTATAAAAACATTACGAATCACTCTTAATATAGTTCAATTAGTTTTAATTTCTGCTACAATTATTGGCAAAATCCATTATTTTAACACTATGTGTCAATTAACACGCTACTTGGTTATAATTATTAATTTATTGATTTTAATTTATTTAATTGATTTTTCTATTTTATTTCTAGTTGGTGACTTAAGTAAAACGTAAAATTGTCTACAAAACAAAATCTGAAATTGTAATTACCAAAAAAAAACAAAAAAATCAAATTTAAAAAATCTTTATTTTCTCTTTAGTCTATAAAATATTTATAAATAATTAAAATTAAAAAAATTTTGACTGCATTTTTTTGTAAGTAAAGTAAATGGCTTTAGTGCAAAAACATAATAAACAAAACGATTATTATTATTTTATTTGTTGTTAATAAAGTATACAATATTTTCGAAACAAAAAGAAACAAATTTTAAATTTTTTCCAGACTTCAAGTGAGTTTATAAGAAATAGTAAATGTATTTTAAAATAAAACATTATTCCAATAAATTTAAAACGAAATAATGTAATAAAGGATATTATTTACGTATAAAAATAACATTAAAATATAATAATGATTGATTTAAGTTCCTTCTTTATTGACTTAATTTATTTTCATAAATTTTACTGCAGTATACTCATTCTTGTTCTTTAATCATTTTTTTTTTTTTTTTTTTTTACATTTTTGCATATAAATAACATATAGAATTATTAATTATTCATTTTTTCTTTTATTTAATAATATTAATAAATTACTATATTATTCTCATCTCTTATTTTATCGTACTTGTTATTTTATTCTATAAGTTATTTATTAGTATTTTTGTTTAATTGAGTTTTTTAATTTATTTTAAAATATTCTTTGTAAACAGAAAATTTTATAATAAAATTTTTAGATAAATAAAAAATGGCATTTTAATTAAAATATTTAATTTATATATTCTAATTTTTTTATTTTAAGATTTGTAACTCTTTTACAGCTGACTTTTTATTATGGCTCCCGTACAATTCTAGGGCAACTCTGAGCAATGATAAAAGAATTTATGTTCTTTTAAAATTTAATCACTCTTTCTGTTATATTACTCCAACAAATGTGGCAGCAGGGCTGTCAGATGTGGCGATTTTTCACCAAACGTGGCGATTTTTAATTTCTCTTGGCGACTGAATTTTCCGTTTTGCGACATGGCGAATTTTTTTGCGATTTTTAACAATGTGGCGATATATTTGGCTAATAGGTATTCGCATAGTAAAATTTTTATGTTTTCTTACTATCAAACGTCTATTTCTATCCAACACAACGGTTCTCAAATGGGGGTCCGATGTTCACAACAAGGGGTCCGTACAAAGATTGTCGCTAAGACCTTTTGCTTGAACATAAAATTAAAAGTATTACTTTAAAGCAACGGTTCTCAAATGGGGGTCCGCGACCCACAAGGGGTCCGTAAAGACATTCGTGGGAGGTCGCAAACAGATTCTCAAAAATATTCTTTAATACAACATTTTTTAATGTAAATATTATGTAACAGTTTTAATAAAAATTACAATGAAAACATAAAACTATTTAAAAATGGAAAGATGTCTTTATACAAAATATAAGTAAATTAAAGACAAATGTAAAGAATTTTTTCCAAAATAAGCACTTTTAAGAACCATGTAGCATTAGCTGCAAGAGAACCAATCCCTTCTTCGATTGAAAATATTAAGTTTGATACTCGTAATAGCAACAATGATCAAATAAAGAAAGTGATGCCTTCGAATGACGCAATATAAAGAAAACTATGATGTGGCAGGGAAAACATTTATAATTCACTTTAATTGATGAAACTAAAAATTTTTCGCATGAAATTCTACTTTTATTTTTTGTAAATTCATTATGCCAGGAACTTTCCTTATAGTCGCTTCAATGCACTTTCTGAATTTTTATTATGGAATAAGATTGCAAAAATAATAAAAAAGTATCGATCTTTTGTGTTCGCATAATATTATACGAAAAAGTTTCTGAATGTTAAAGATCTCATGAAGCAAAAAAAAAAAAAAAATTTCACAATTATTAGTATTATCATAACATTTTTTTATCTTTACATAACATTTTATCTGATTTTAAAACTAGTCAATGTTATAGTGGGTCGCGCTTTCATTGCTTTGTCAAAAGGGGGTCATGCAGCATAATCTTGTGAGAACCCCTGCTTTAAAGAGATAACATACATTTATTAATTTCTCCATACTTATAAAATAATTCACATTTACTAATTAAAGTTGCAAAAAATATAGAGTAAAAATTCGAAAACTATTGTTAGTGCCTGATTTTTATTATCATCCTGGTCATTTTTGCAAATTGTAAAAACATTTAATGATATTTCGTCCTTGGAATAAAACATTTAGTAGCAATTTTTCAAATCCATTTTTAAATACAAAGGTTTTATATTAAATTTATAATTAATTGAAATACAATGTTTTTACTATTTTCTTAAATATAGCCTGATTAAACAAAAGCATTTGATATCAAATTGAGAATATACCATTTTTTAGACCCTACACCACCATAGGCGGTTGGGGTATTATGCGTTTGTGCTGATGTTTGTAACGCATAGAAAACGTTATCCAACACCCATCTTAAAGTATACCAATCGATTCAGAATCACTTTTTAAATCGATCTAACGATGTCCGTCCGTCTGGCTGGTTGGAGGGCTGGCTGGCTGTCCATGTAAACCTTGTGCGCAAAGTACAGGTCGCAATTTTCAAGATAATTCAATGAAATTTGGCACGTGGGACTTTTATAATACAGTGACGAAGCCTATTGAAATTGATTGTGATCGGTCCATTATTTCACCTAGCCCCCATACAAATGTCCCTCCGATATTGAGTTTCAACACTCAAAAATGCCTTAAAATTAAGAATATTTTAATGAAATTCGGTGCAAAGAAGTTTTGTATCAGTATCAAACCAAATTTTATGAAGATCGGTCCACGATTAACCATAGCTCCCATATTAACCCCTGTTCCGAAAATCACTTTAACGTGCATAAATCCCATACTAATGTTAGTATCAAGTTAATATTCGACACAAATAAGTTTTATATAAATAGAAACAACATTGCCAAATTTTATTAGAATCGGTCCATAATTTACCATAGCTCCAAATCAAATCATATATGTAGATGTTAGTATCAACGCATTATTCTGTATTTATATATATTATTTTCCATTTAGTAAAAGTGTTGGTCTAATATAAGTCCCTTCGCCGAATTTTTATGGTCATTCATAATGGTGTAGGGAATAATATGGTCGGTCTTGACCGACTATACCTTTTTTTCTCGTTTTATTTTCTCTCTTTAAGTATTATTTTATTTTTAGACTAAGAATTATTTAGGAATAATATTTGATATGAAATTGAGAATGTATCACCTTTTTTTTCAACTGAATATTAATTTTTATTCAAACTTGAAATTCAACATACGTATATTCAGAAATATCTTTAAATTATCAAATTTCAAAGATTTTAGTTTCTTAGGATATAGTTAATTTACTACTCAAAAATGCTTGTGGGTCGTTTTCAAGTTATAACTTCTCAAGTGGGCCACGAATAGAGTATTCATTTTACTCGACTTTTTCATTGTTCGAATAATAAATTAACTCAAAAATACAGTTTTTATATTACTCGAATAATCGAGTAAAACTTTTAAATTACTCGAGTTATTCGAATACCTTAAAATTTTACTCGCTTTTCAATGATTATTAAAAAATAAAACAAAATTATAGCTTAAAACAAGAAATAGTCTTTCAAAAATAATATCTAATTAAAATTTGCGTAAATATTTATGAATATTTGTCTTTTTTGATTATTATTCATTGATAGTAAAATAAATAGGTCTAACCATTTTGGTGTATTAATTCGAACAAAATGTTATATTAAAGTGAGGTTTAATTAAAGGAAATTATCTATACTTTCGATAACAATTTAATGTTGAGTTTTTAACCACTTTGAAATAATTAGCGATTTTGTCTCACTTTTCAATTTGGACACATACTAATCTATTTGCTACACAGAGGTTTTCAGTTATATTCAAAATATTTGTACAATATTTGGGAATGTTTTACCCATATACTACGATGACTAATCGCCAGATATAGACAGATAAATTAAGTGTTAGACAGTCATTTAATATTATACAATTGTAAATAGTTTTTAAGATAATTTACTCTTTATATATTAAGAGTAAGAGTTATAGTGATCTCGTGATTATGTTTTAGTTCTATTTTGTCCAAAAATGTTCCGCAACTTTTAATTTCCTAACAATACCAGTGTTAAAGTATAAAATTTTTTTTATAAATTCTATAAACTTGTATAGTAAATTAGTCATATATACAGTAAGTTAGAACTAATAACTTTTCTCCATTTAATAGACAAATTTATTGTAAATTTAAAATATAGAATTATTTCTCCCAAATGTACGCGTAAGAATTATAATTGGCTCTATTGTGAAATTAACCATAATATTTTATTTTTCCTTTCTTCCTATTTTTGATTCCAACCAAGCCATCACCATCATATCCTCCACACCAGACTGAGAATTTATTGATACGTTTTTGTAAATCAAGTTTAAAATCCTCTAATTTATTTCTTATAAAACATTTAATATCCTTCTCAAATTATTAAAATTATAAAAAATTATTTAAATTTTACATTACAATTTTTTAAAGTGATATTTTTTTTAATAAACTTCCGAATTGTGGTGCCACTTTTAGATTCTAAACATCCTATGAAAATTTTGAAACATTGTTTTCAAGCTAAATTTAAAAAAAAAAAAAAACTAAAATTAAAACATCCTAAAAAATAGTTAAGAAAGGAACTATTTAAAATATTTTTTTACTCGAATTATTCGATTAATCGGCATAATTTGCTCGAATAAATTTTTACTCGAAATTCTTGATTTTAATTTAATCGAACCAATATTTGATTTTAATTTGACGACTAATCGAGCAAATAATATTCGAGTGAATACCCTAGACACGAAGCAAGAGGTTGAAAAAACCCCTGATCTAAGTCGGGGATCATACACAGCAATTTTTCCTGCTGCAATTCTGAGTTCGTAGGAGAGAGAGGAGAAGGGAATACTAAACATTTACAAAGAACTCTCTCGTCTACGAACTCAGAATTGCAGCAAAAAAAATGCTGTTTATGAACCCCGACTAACATAATAAATATCCTTAATTTATAAATATCTTCAATAAATGTTTGACAATTTGTTTTCCATCATCTTTCAAGTATGAATATTAAGATTTTATGGGCCATAATGAAAAGAAAACGTTCAGGAATAAATTAATTCTTTGAAACAATTTATAAATTTAATAGGACAAATGTTCATTATATAATTTTAGAATTATTCTGTTATTATATTCTAAAATATAATAAATTTTTAAGATTTTTTACCTAAAATGGAGCTTTGTATGTCAAAAAAGTGTATTAAAATCTATAGTTATATTTTTTTCAATTATTATTAGCTATTGCAATTATCATTGACTTTGTTGATGATAAATTTACATTTTAAAATTATAAAAAATTTGAAGCACTAAATATTTTAGTTGTTTTTAGTTTTTCTTTAAAAAAATATATAAAATTTAATTTTGGCGATTTTTGGCGATTTCCGATTAACAATTTGGCGACAGAGGCTCAAAAAAATCTGACAACCCTGTGTGTAGATCTTATAAAGAAAAAATGGTAATAAATCCGTATCTCTTTAAATAATTAGATCGAACCGAAATGTTTGAGAATGTTGTAAGGAACCAAATCTCTAAGAAACCTGTTGTAATACATCACAAGTAGGGTTTGGGATCCGGGAATTCCCGTAAATTTTTCATCGGGAATTCCCGGGAATTTTTTTCAATTTTCCCGGGAAAACGGGAAATTTAATATTCACGTAGTTTTATAATCCTATAGCAAAAAGTGTTACTAAAAATCGCCTCAGTGAAAATTTTACATTAATGTAAACACACTACTAAAGGTATTTTTAGATGTTAATACAAAATATATGTACATACATGAAATTCGATACAAATGATATTTTATATTATTCAAAAACATTTAATCGGTGCGCTGATGAAAATTCCTATTTGACTACTTTTCATTAGGAAAAAAACGATTTATTTTGTCAATTCACATTTCAAGTACACGAGTTTTTAAGTACATATTGCTAATCTTTTAAACATTTTAATGATGATGTACCATTTAAAACTTCATTTAAATCTCATCTTGGCTCTGAAAAGTTTTTTCATATTTTTTTGCCAGTATCATTAGTTTTTTCGACATATTTAAGTCCAGTTTGTATCACATGATTTTATACTTAAACGCACGATTTTGGACTATATTTGGCAATAATAAACGTAAATAATTAATCTTTGAAGCTGTGTAAATAATTCAATATTTATAAAAATTAAATATGTAAACATTTTCAAATGAAAAATGGATAGGAACTTTTCTTTTAACAACAGAAATACATACCGCTACTTTTACAAAATTTATTACAATTCTACTTTTCAAAAATTTTAAAACGTGTAAATATATTAAACTAGGAATGTCCCTGCGGGAAATTTGTGGCAATGGATCGGTTTCTCTGTACCAGTTGAGTACCAATTGACACCTAACTCGTCACCAAAGTTCCAGTTGAGAACCAGTTGACACAAACACACTCACTATTAACATGCTCGTTAAGTGCGCAAATAGCAACTCAATCAGCAATAACAATCAGTGGCTGAGTGGTAAGCGTTGAAGACTATAAAACATAACATAGTCAGATGAACATGGGTTCGAGCCGGGGTGCCGCCATCGACATTAACGAAAAATTATAAAATTAAAATAAACATAATTTAATAAAGATAATAATAAAAATAATGTTTAAAAAGTAAACAATTGCAGAATTTTTATAAAATTTTTATTTCATTAATCGTTACTGAACTTGTCCTCTTGGATCTGCCTTAGGACCTATCCTGTGACCTGTCCCAAGGGGCTAATTAGCCACCTCCAATGACAACCCCATGTAAAAGTAACAGGTTCTTCTCATATAAAGTTCCGGAACTGGGACCGGTCACTAGCCCTGAGAACCTTTCACGTGACTAGTTTTGAACCGGTTCTCTTTACTCTAGGGGTATTTTATTTTTCAAAAATATTCGTCTAAATTAACAATATCTTTCAAATGTTAAATGAAAACTAATTTTTATCAGATTTCCGAACACTATATCATTGGACCACTAAATATTGTTGAGAACCAACTTTAAATGTTTTTTTTAGATTTTTGTTTTAGAACGAATTAAAATGATAAGAAAAACTATTTATACTGAAATTTATGCCACAGATGAGTGTTTATCTTTTTTTAAATTTTTAGCATGAAAAACTATTTAAGTTAAAAATCTGAAGTATTGTGAATATTTTTATTTTTCGCTTATTTGACAATTTACTAATTCTATCCAAAGAAATAGTCTGGGCTGTTTCATCCAAGAAGAAGAATATTATTCTCTCAAAATCTCTCTCAATTCCCAATTTTTGAGTACGGGAACACTTTTCGGTAAAATAGGGATCCCGCGTGCTCTCAATTTAGAAAGCTAATATTTTACAAATTGAATCAACAAATATTTTCTAAAGCTAATTCCTAAAAGATTTAAATAGAAGAAAATTTTAATGATTCAAAATATGTTTTAAGCTTGAATTGTATAATTGGTAGAGCATTTTTTAAGCAATTAAATATTGCGAAGTCCAAGAATTTAAGTCTATGAATTGAATTGTTATGAATGCTTCAAAGAAATGACTGGGATAATAAATTTAATTCGATTTTGAAAAGTAAATTAAAGAATATTGTTTTATTTTCTGTTAATTAATCATAAATGTGATTTATAATGTTGTATTATAGTATTGAATAGAAAAAAATAACATTCTTTATAAAAAATCATCGCTTTTTCTTATATTTTAAGTTTCCCGGGATTCCCGGGAAATAGAATTTTTCATTCCCGTTTCCCGGGAAACAAAATATCACGGGAAACCCCAAACCCTAATCACAAGTTACTGAGTGTCAAAATTTACAACAAGGTTTAAGACCATAAAAATTCTACAAATTATGACAATTTATACATCATTTAATGTCCGCTAAATTTTAACTTCCTACGATCTAAAAATTTTTTCTCACTAATATTAATGATAATATACATCAAACGATAGCTAAAAGAAAAAGCTATCGTTTGATGTATATATTTTACAAAATCAACATTTTAATAAAAATAACTCATAAAAAATTCGTAGAAATAAAAAGTAAAACTTTACTCACCTATTTTATATAAGATGTCCTTTTTTCGTTCATATTTACTTTTTTCCAAATTATGAATATTATATAAAATCTTAATATTGAATATAAATCGTTGCCATAAGCTAAACTTTATTTCGTTTTAAAGTTAGTGACATTATTTATTATTTTTTTTTTTTATTTTTATGTAATCGCTATTTTATTTTATTTTCGAAAATTAAAATATTATTCAGGAATTAACCCAAAACGAATCGAATTAAAGTCGTGTACAACGATATAAAAAATGCGTTAACTTACATATGTATGTTGAATGAAAGATCCCAGCAGGCCATGTCTTGTAGAAAATATCGACGATGTCTTGATGATTTGTCAAGAAAATGCATGTAGAGGACAAGTTTGATTAAAAGTCACCTATATTGTCATCTTACCCCATTTTCGGCGACTTCAATAACAAAATATACTGAATTGTCGTACATATTTAGTTCGGTGACAACATGAGTAAAATGTCCAGCGAGAATGTCGTGCGATAAACCAAATACACGACATGCTTCATTACAATGTCATCAATACCTATGAGATAAATAAAAGCATTAATAAAACCATTAGAAAGTGGAGATTATTGTAGCTGAAGTGGTAAGTGCGCTTGACTATTCAATAAGGAAGAGATAAATTGGTGGCCTGGGTTCAAATCTCAGCGGAGCCCATCTTTTTTTTCATTAATTTTTCTTAAAATGGTTGACGAAAATATACATGACACTGTCGCTCAGGTTATCGTTGATGACTTAAGTGCCCTTTGTTCGAAAATGTCACCAATGTTTGTTCGGAGCTGTCGTACATGTGTCATCGAAGACTGTGACAAGTCATCAAGACATCGTCGATATTTTCTACAAGACATAGCCTGCTGGGTCATGTCTGTGGCGACCGAACCGTTTGTAATCGTAAAATAACGATCTTCCACATAAATACAAATTTTAAAAAAAGTTTTTTAGATTATTTTCTTAACTCAAATTAAAAAAGTAAAGAATACAAATTTAATCCAAAAAGTGAATTTTATTTTTTAAATTTACGAATAATATTAATAAGAGCGAATAAAAACTTAAAATTAAATTCGTAATCCGAATTTTTCCGTACCTTGATTTTTTAGTTCAAATGTTCAAAATATACTAATAGTAGCAGTTTTTTTTTTTTTTTTTTTGCAATTTACTCCGTTCTTAAACAACACATTTTTGATATCAGTTTTTAGAAAAAAATTAAAGAACGACAATTTCAATGATGATATTAATTATAATAATACAAGTTGTATTTTAACAAAAAAAATTATTCAGAAGTTAGACAACAATTGAAACCTTATGTTAAATGTGTAAAATTTTTCGTAAATAATTCCAAACAAAAAAATTTAATAATTTTCTATAGTCGGTACCTCGGGCCTAAATTTTTCTTGCAAATGCATTCTGTAACAAAAAGGAAAAACTACATAATTCATTTTTACTACTTTTCAGGAGAGCGTTTTTAAGGTTTAAAATTGAAATTGAAGGTCATAGGTATACAATTTAAAATTACCTTCCGTGTAAATATATCCGCAATTCGTATGAAAAATATTTGATATATTTTTGGACCCGATATGTATACTGTTTATCGAATAATATAACAATAAAGTAATGGTGTTGTTTTTCCTTTTATAAAATTTATATTTTGTTTGAACAATATCTCAAGTTATACATTTTTTCCAAAATAGAATAGAAAATACATTATGAATATGTTGAAATATGTACTTATTCCATTTCAAAAATATTATAAAAATAAAATTTTTGTCTTGAAAAATAACATATTTCAAATAAGTCTATTGAATTCCATCATGAATTTTGATTTATTAAATATGGAAAAATAGCATATGTTAATTTATACATTTTTTACATTTCGAAAAAAGGAAAAATCAACCGAATTATGTCGTTTTTCAGACTACTATCTCCTAAAGTAATAGACAGATTTCTAAAAATTAAAAGAACAAAAAACAACATAACTCAAATTATGTAGTTTTTCCTTTTGACCACAGCATTTAGACCCTATTATTAGAAATATTTCGTCGGAACTATGTAATGATTTATCTGTTATTATAAGGGGTCATTTCGATTATGTTTGTAAAAAATGTGTTAAAAGTGAATTAAATCTTAAGATTCATACATAAAAATGTTCTACATCTTAAGATTCATACATAAAAATGTTCTACAGATTGCTGTAGGTCGCTGAAATGTAAAATTTTATATTTTGGACCATTTTTCCAAAAAAGGACAAACTATAAAATCTATCAAGTTCAAATTTTTTTTTTTTTTTTTCTTTTTTTTTTTTTCTTTTTTAAAATTATGTTATATTTCAGAGCATAGTTTAGGGCATTTACATACAAAATGTGTTAATAAATTTCATGCCGACTATTGGATCAACACATGCCGAACACTAGAAAATATGCCGACTATAGGTAAATTCGATGTATTTTATAAAATGCAATAAAATGGCCAATTTATTTTTTTGAAAAAATCCAACAAAATCTGAAAAAGTACCTTTTAATAAAGAGGTGCAATATCATGATCACGTTCGGAAATATAAATCTTGAAAGACAGAAAAAAAGTTAAGCAGCCGACCTCCAGTACACTTACCCTATGATTCATATACGAAAAAATAACTGTTTTAACAAAATTCAAAAATTTACCCAAAAAAAATCCATTTTTTTATTTAATTTTTTAAGAATCAAAAATACTGATTCTTTAAGAAAATTTTTAAGAAACTATGTTGTATTATTATAGATATTTATAATTTTATTGAAAAGAATTTTACAATTTATTGATATATGTAAATGTACAGAAAAATAACATTTATGTAACAAAAAAAAAAAAAAATAACTAAAATTGTAATAAAATGAAAATGGATATAAATATTTTTATCTTTCAATAAACATAAATTTAATATACATATTTTCAAAGTTTTCACAAGTTTTAAATTTATATTTTAAAAAATTTCACAAAACTCTTTAAAATTTAAATTCATAAAAATAACGTCACAAAGTTTTAAATTTATCCGTCTTCTGATTTTTACTTGACAAGCTGAAAAAGTCATGAATTTAACATTGTGTTTGCATTGGAAGGAAGTACTTACTGGTGCAAGAGCTGCAGAAGTTCTTTTTTTATCCCATGGCTGTCATTGGTAGGATGTTCTTCTTTTATGCTTCTTATTCATTTCTTTTGAAGTACTTCCTTTTAAACTATGTTTATGAAATTTTTTTACAAAAATTCAGTTTTAGCCTTATTAAAAGATAATAAAAATGCATTAAAATTTATAAAATTTTAATTTTCTTAAAAATGATTAAGCTTTTTTTCCCGCTAAAAATTCATTTATTTTAATTTTTTCTTTTTTTTAAGTAATTATTAAGAACTTCCAAAAAAGTATAAAAAATGCACTTTGTTCTACTTTTGAAGTGGTGAAAATCTTCTTTTTTGGAAGCTCTTAGTGGTTTTTTTTTTTTTTTTTTTGCTGGGAAATAAAACAATGAGAAAGAAATTCTAATTGGAATTTGGCAGAACTGAAAAACAGTATTATTTCTCTGGTTTGATAATCATGAAACGTTTCAAAGTGTTAAAATGCAGTGAGAACTATGGTATAGACCTATTTTTATTATTTAAAAAATTTTAATAAATAAATTGATTTTTTACTTACATGTATTCCTCTCTGTGATGTGTTAAAATTTTATTAACTTATAAATGCTATGGAAAATCAAACAGTTTTTAAATCTTTTGTAAAGTCGTTATTTGTGAATATAATGAAATAGTTTAAAAGCTAAAAATAAATAATTTTAAAAGGGTTTTCTTCACATTAAAAAATAATATGACATTAGGGGGGAAGGATCCGAAATACCAAAAGTACTTCGAGTATGTCGGATTCAAAAATAACCAAATGAAGCTATTATCAAACCATGAACAACGATATGCCATATGTTGGGATCGGCCTTAAAATGACGACGCTATACACAAAAAACAAAAAGGGCGGTATTTTTAGGCGTGGCAAAAAAATATTTTTTGTATTTTTCGAAATTGGCCGACCTGGGACGCACGATTTGACAAACATTTTTGAAAAATGCATATAAACAAATTCCGTATTTTTAAAAAATTCGTTAAGTATGGCAATCCTTTATATACATTATGATAACGCCATCTATTGAACGATATTGTTTTTGCAATTGTGCAATATGCAAACAATAGATGACGCTGTCAAAAGATTTAAAAATAGTATTACCAGCTTTGAAAAATCTGAAACTTTTTAAAGGCATTGCCAGATGTCAGTTATATTTGTTTAAATATCAGGGACCGTTATGACATCATAAAATCAAATAAGTTATTTTTTTGATTTTTTACCACAAAACGAAATCAACGAAATAAAAAATTAACTAAATTTGAAATTTCAGAAAATGACTTCAATTTCTGCTCAAAAATAAAAATCGCAATATAAATATTATTTCTGCTAAAAAAAAAAATAAATAAAAAAAAAACTAGTATTTCTTCTCGAAAAAATAGAAATCAAAATTTTAAAAGGCATATCACTTTATGAAAGTAGACTCCATAAAGATCACAACGATGTATTTGAATCAGTTTTCCGAAATTTAGTTATTACTGCTTTTTTATTTTAAAATATAAAAATAACAGTTATTATCCCTATTAAATATAGTTTGCACTGGAAATACTGTTATTCTAGATTGCTGTAAAGCTGTTACTTATGTAAAATTGTTAAAGATTAATTAATTCAATATAAAAATTTCCTCGATATAAAATTATATTTTATTTTTGCCCTCAAAAGTTGCGCTAAAAATTAAAGTAGTACTGTCAGTAACGTTATATTCATCATACCTTTGGTTAAATATATAAAAAGCTGGTAATTAATATAACGACTTTGTAATTGAATATATTAATCTAAAATTTACTTAAATAAATACATAATAATCTATAATATTACAACTCTTTCTTATTACTGTGAACTTTCCTTATTATTAGTACTTTCCTTGTTTAATTATTTAGATTAATTGCTGTAATACTTTTAAAATATTGTAATTAATTATTTTATAAAAGTTTTCCATAAAGTCAAATAAATAAAAAAATGTATAATATTAAATTTTTTGAGGGAAAAGTATGAATTTTTCTTTGAAAAAGACGAGTTTCATTTAAAGCTTGTTTAGAAAATTATATAACCTGAAACCATAGAAAACAACTAGAAGTCCAACTTGCTCTCAAAAAACCTAACTCAGCTGTCAAATTAATCAAACTCTTTGCATGGGTTAGTAGAATTCTACAGAACTAATTTATACGCATGAAGAGAGCAGAACTAATTTATATGCATGAGAGAATTAAAAGAGTTGGACTTCTAGTTAGTTTCAATGCTATCAAAAAAAGAAAATTTATATAAAACCTCTACTTTTTATATATATATATATATATATATATATTTTTTTTTTTTTAACAACTCTACACTTTATTAAGAGAAAAAAAGAATTGAAACTATTTTACAATTTCAAATCGTTCATAAAATCGGTCACATCCAACATTTCATCCTCATTTAGTTTTTTCGTCTTAACAGCTGCATTTAAATTTCTACCCGATGAGCCCAAAAGTTTTTTCCAATTCTTAAGATTTGCTAATTTTTCATTGTTTGTACAATAAACAACTTCATTAATGTCCTCATCAAGTTTATAGGTACACATAGCTGGAAAAACATTTTTCAAAGATTTTAAGGCATTTGCACGTAGTGCCTCATCACGACAAACTAAATTTAATATAAATAAACCCTTTTCACCGATAATGCTTTTAATATTGGATAAAACTGTATCGGCTAAGAATGTAGGTGGTGGACAACTCATGCCTAAAGATAAATCTTTGCTATCGACATCAAAGAGTACAGCATCGAAGTTAATACCTAAAATAATTTAAAAATTATAAGAAGTACATTATATACAAAATCTAAAAAGGCTTTGTATTACTTAATCGAATAAATAAAATTAAATTAAAATTAATACAAACCTTCAGTTTTGCAACGTTCGATAAATGCTAAACCGTCATCTATTACCACATGTAAACGATTATCTTGTTTAAGTTCAAAATATTGTTCGGCCACTTCTAGCATTATGGGATCGATTTCAACTGCCGTAACACGTACATTTCTATTTATAAAAAAACGATAAAAATATGAAATAAGGAGGGGATTGAACAGCATGTCTTTATCAGCAAAATATCATGAAAATGATTTTAATGCTATTTTTATAATTTCGTTCAAATTAAAAAGAATAAAGTGCAATATTTAAAATAAGTAATAAAAAATATCTAGATACTTACGGCAATGTTTCATGTAAAAAGCTGCACAAACCACCTCCACCCAAACCAACTACTAAAACATTTTTAAGTTCATTGTTTTGTTTGGGACCTCCGGTAGCCATTTGTACACCTACCGACATGTATAAATGATGTTGACACGCCAAATAACCAAAATCTATTTTTTTACGTTCATTTTTACCTTTTGGTTTTACTGCAATAAATAAATGAACGATTTTAAATCCTTCTTTAAAAATATTATTTACTTGATACTTACTCGTTTTAACTAAAGCTTCTGACTGTATAACAAATTGATTGTTTAAAAATATTAAACGTCTAAAAAGTTTACCATCGGTACCCTCAACTTCTTCTATTCTAAAATCACCGGATATTTTGGAAAATCCACTAACTAATGTCTCACGTTTGCCTACATCTGAACCGAGTGATAGGAAAGGTATCTAATTAATTTAAAATAAAATTAAAAACGGAATAAAAAATTATATTGTTTCTAATACCTGTTCTTTTAGACCCAATGGAGCTAAACTTTTTACATTCTCTGATAATTCCAATTTAACAGCATCTAATGATTCATAAACTTGATCTCTGTGCAAAGTAACAACAGCCATACGTTGAAATTTAGCTGAAGCCTGAAGCTTTTTACGACCTTCTGAAGTGGCAAACAACCATTCGATTTCTCTGAAATAAATCATATAGTTCAAAAAAGACACACAAATACAATACGAAGATTACAATTTATTACCTTCCTTGTGGCACTATAAATGCAGCATATTTGCCAAAACCTCTGGCTGGTGGTTGATCTAATATATGTATAGTATAACGTGGATTAGTTTCGCCTGGCTTGCATAATTCCATTGTAACTTCATTATGACCAGCTATATTGCTGCGTGCCAAGCCATTACATACTAGGGCGGCTCGTTGAACAGATGTTACAGCATTTTCTAGTTCTTGAGGTGATTTCAAACGTTGAATTTTGTCACTGCTAAAACTGAATTCTAAAATCTGTAAAGGTTTAACATGTTTTGTAATGCAATTCAAGAATAATTCTATAGTTGAGACTATATTATTAAAAACAAGAATAACCTCTTGGCTTGCGCCTCTTCTTACCGGCATTGGTAAAGCTTTGAACTTTGTTGCAACCAAAGCAAATACTGGCATTGAAACTGCATCTGGATTATCGGCATTTTTCTCCTGATTCGCTCTCTCTGCATCCAAACAGTGGACAATACGAACATAAATGAGTTTTTAGGAAAATAGTCAATAACATATTTTAAAATATGTTCCTGCAGCAATGAAATACATATATAACGACCTCCTGTTCTTAAAATACGACTAACTTCTTTAAAATACTTTTCCACCGTTTCTCTTACTTCTGCTGTATCGTCAACAAATAAAGCATCTAATGTACCCTTATCCAAAGCAACCGAAAATTGTTCATTCTCAAATGACATCTCGGTAGCATCCATTTGCAAGAATTTCATATCGGCTCGAGTACGGCAGTTAATTTCTTGCATTTTTTTAATAGCCACAGCGGAAATATCAATATTGACAATGTCTCTATGTGGAACACAATTATGGATAATAAGTCCAATAAGAATTTTTAGATTTTATATTTTATATCTTGTACAGCTACTTACTTAAATCCTGAATCATACATATCCATACTCAGCTTGGAATTACCACAACCCAACATTAGAATTTTATCATTAGACTTGACATACTTGTGTATTTGTTCGCACAACTCCAAATATTCGCCATACCTAAGAAAAATTAAAGAATTTTACAAAATTTTAGTTACAATTTCTAAATTTTGATGTTTGGATTTGTTCTGATGAACACCAACCATTCAAAAGCTTTTTCTCCTCGTTTCTTAAAGAAAGCATTCCAGTAGTCTGTTTGTGCGAATTCTTCATGAGATTTTGGTAAAAGATTCATCGTGGTTGTAAATTATTTTTATTAATAAATTGTTTATTTTTATAAAATAATAAATAATTTTATGGAAAGAAAACAAACTACTACACGCGCTTTAAAATGTAAACATATGTTCAGTAATGATATTATAGCGGGTTTTTGATAAATCCAGCGATTTTAAGAGTAAATAATACATATCGTCATATGAAGATTTTTTTAAATACCCTACAAAATAGAAATGAAAAAGTCATGATTTTAACATTGTGTTGTCATTGGAAGGAAGGGGTGAAAAGATTTTTTTAAATACCCTACAAAATAGAAATGAAAAAGTCATGATTTTAACATTGTGTTGTCATTGGAAGGAAGGGGTGAAAAGAAGAGCTGCAGAAGTTCTTTTTAAACCCTTGGTTGTCATTCGTCGGATGTTATTCTTTTATACTTCTTGTTCATTGGTTTTAAAGCACTTCTCTTAAAACTATGTTTATACAAATTTTGGTACTCATTTACCTCCCTAACTCACTTAAAATCGTAAATATTTCCTATACTATTTATCCGATTGCAAAGATTAAGGAATCAATTAAAAGCTCTTAATGGCGCATTTATAAAAATAAAAAAATATAAACGTTTTATAAAGACAACTTTTTTAAATATTTTGTAATTTTTAGTGCAAAAAAATAATTTTTTTGTTGAAATATTTTTTTTAATAGCCGGCCTTCGGCCGGGCGGAAGCACTTTTAACTCTGTGGTATGTCCAAAAGCGGCTTCGCTAACGTAATTCTTCCTTTTTACTCAACTTTTTTTTATAACAAAATTTTTTTAATGCGAATTTTTTAGGGAAATTCGACTTTCAAAGCCCTATAACTTCCAAAATATTTAATTGCGCTGAAAAATTTTTACATCATTATTTTCACCGATAAATGTACTATCAACGGCGAAAAAATCAAATAAATCGGAGCTGAGTTAGGGAGGTCTATTTATGCCCAAATTTTTAATTAAAATTATGTTTTTGTTTTCAAATTTGTAAAATTTAAATTTTGTTAGAAATTGTTACTATTTTTTCCCGATGAAAATTCATTTATTTTCATTTTTTTGGAAGTAATTATTAAGAACTTCCAAAAAAGTTTAAAATATGCACTTTGTTCACTTTTGAAGTTGAGAAAATGATATTTTTTTAAGAACTTTATCGTTTCTTGCTGAGTACTAATTTTATAATTGCTATACAAGTTAAAAACAAAATTTTACTTTTTTAACTTTTAGGATTGAATAACATTATTTACTAAGATTGTTATGACTTGTTATTTTATATATTTCAAAGCCAGAAAACATTTCGATTCGAGTTGTTTATTTATTTAACACAATAAAAACCATAGTATAATAATAAAGTACTCGCACATCTACAAAAACAACAATTGCTTGTATTTTGTTAGTGTAAAACTACTGCCCACAATGTCAAAATGCTTTGAACGGAAAAATGAGAGAATGAAGGTGAGCAAGAGTAAAAAAACTCGAAAAAAATTTTACATATGAATACAAAAACAATTTGACAGTACTGTGCGAGTACTTTATTATTATACTATGGTCGTTTCACAAGCGTTTTGAAAATCGCCAAATTTATTTCAGCCTGTGCTGCAGTTCACGCGTTTTACTTGTTCGATTTTTCTCAATTTGATCAGCTGTTTCTATTAAATCGCTTATGTATGAGAAAACAAATATGAAAGAGAATAATGGATTAAATTTTAAATTTCATATTTTTACTTAAAATTGGTAGAAAATATTACTAGTTTTTACCTAAATGAAAAGAAAACATATTAAATTTTATTTGTACGCCATATTTATTGTTTTTTGAAGCCATGTTTAAGCAAAATAGACAACTTCACTTTGGTGTAAGCATGCGATTTGAAATCGCCTATTTTCTTGTGATTGTGAACCACATCACACCTATTATGCGATTTGAAATCGTAATCGCCAATTTTATGCGATATGCGATTCTCATCACATAGCCGATTTATTCAGAAATTTTATTTGTTTAAAAATTTTAGTTTTTTAATTAGTGTTTGTGTGTGAAATTTTTATTTAAATCAAAAATTGTTGGCAATCGAAAAACAGGCCAAAAGAAAAAACACAGTAAAATTATATGTGAAGAATGATGCTTAAACTTATTATGTTTCTTAAAAAACAAGTAAAAAACGAATGTGTCTGAACATAATGTTCCAAAGTACAAATCTTTAAGGAAATACTTATAATTTATGTTCAAACAAACGGTCTTCCTCGCCCCTTACATATAAGGGGACGTGTACCCACATTTTGAAAACATAGCTCTATAAGACGATGCGAAAACAAGGAAAAAGAAAGTTGTTTAACTTTCAGCTGATTTTTAGCCGCCTCCGACATTTTTTACAAAAGTCCTCGCCGCCGTTAAAATTGTTCGGCGCGGGTCTCTGCTGATCAGCTTATTTATATATTTTTTGACGTTTCATTGACAACTAAAAAAACAAGGAATAGAAAAAATGATAGGAATTTTTAGGAAAATTATTTCTTGTATTGAATAAATTTAAAAAACAACTAATAATAAAAACGGAATAATTTAATTAAAAATGAACTAAAATAAAATAATTTTTGTAATGTGTACAAACAAATGTAGTGAAATTTAATGGAAAATAATTTCGTCAAGATGAAATATTAACGAAAATCTTTACCACGTACTAAACAATAAATTAAAAAAATACGCCTTCAACAAAAGAATTGTGTTTAATTATTTGTGTGTTCTGCTGAAAGGAATGTTTATTTATAATATTAAAAGATTTTTTGTTTAATAAATACTCAAAATCTAAACTAAGAAAAAAAGTAAAAAGTTTTGGAAACCAAAGCGAACATGTCGCGTCCTGATTATGAACAAACCATTTTGCATCATAGTTATTTGTTAGTGCTTTTACGAGGAGTTGGACCATCTAAACCAAGAACATTGCAAAAAGCGTTTGACAAGGTCAGACGTGTTAGCAATGTTAAAATTGTTGGTATGTATTTAAAAGACACAAATCCTATACCATTTGCTTTATATAATAATTTTTCGTTAGATTCTAGCGGTGTTACTAGAGACATTTGGGTACGTTATATCCATGACTATCCCGTAGAAAATAATGATTGGGGAGATTTTCAAACACATCGTCGTTTGCTTGGTCTTGTTACCATAGGCAAGTTTGATACCCAGCAAGAGTTAAATGAATTGTGTCGACAACATGAATCACTTAAAGTTCGTTATGGCAGTACGTTATATGACTCGAGAGCAATATTTTTTGGTCCTTCTGTAACAAAGGATGAAAAAGAAGCTACTGCCTCTAGTAATCATGTAGATGACACAGTTGATTCTGGCCAAGTGGCGGCATCAAAACGTTTGCAAGATGAGTTTACCACACCGTCCAACTTTAAGGCTCAAGCTTTTTTCTATAGAGAGAGCGAAATGTGTGCTGATTTAGAAGCTCATATGGCTGATTTTGTTAATGCCCTATTTTGGGTTTTGGAGTCCAGACGATTGGAGCGCTCGCGAGAAAAAGTTGAAAAATTTACTCTGTTAACAGCTCCATTTGAGAAACGTGACTTTGTGGGCCTAGATATGGAGTCAAGAAATAATCGAAAGCGTGTTGTGGGTAGAGTAACAAAAAATCTGGCAGATCTTTCTTTACAAGCCGGTTTGATAGAGGACGCTTTAACTTTATACCACAGTGCCTGTGACACTTTAAGGTCAATTAATGATTTGCTGTGGGAAGGTGCCGCCGAAGAGGGTCTCTGTTCGGCTTCAGTATGTTTACTTTATCCTCAACTAAGAGCTGATGAGACTTTGCATCGCAACGCTTCTCTACAAGAGGGTTCACCTTTGAAGGGGACTCCCGAAAAGTGGCGTCAAAGTGAAATAACTAAACGTTATAATGTCAGCGACAAATGTTTACAAGAAAATCCAGAAGGTGTGGCCACATCTCCCACTCACCAACAGCCGCCACATTCAGCTTCAAATTCATCGGTTTCATCGATTCTAACCACATCAACTTTGTCACAAGCTTCTACTAACTCAACCTCCTCATCGTCTTCCACCTCTACAATATCGACCGCCAATCATCGTTTCGGGTTGCATTCCGATTTGCCTGGTAATATCTTAAAGCCCGATGAAATTTTGATGTATTTCAAAAATGCTATAATAAATTATAGCAAATATCGTCATGCTGCTATAGTCGAAGTTGAGGCAGCTTTTAAAGCAGCGCGTATATTTATAGAACAAAATCGACCCTTGGATGTAGCCATGTGTTTGCAAAATATTTTATATATTAATCACTCAATGACCGAGGCAGATCGTATTAAAAGTTTTGAGGTAATGACCGCACTTTACCAACAAATTGGCTATAGACGCAAAGCGTCCTTCTTTCAGCGATTGGCGGCTTTAAAGCATGTACATCAGAATTCTTCGAATCCCGATTGGTCACAAACGTATCGTCTTATGTTATCCAGTTTTCCCGGTTATATGTTATCTTTAGATCCCTTAGAAGTGTTAGAAACCAAATCGGGTTGGCCTTGTTTACAAATTGATCTCCTACAATCCCTTATTACAGCCGCAAAACGTTTGGGTCATTCGACTTTAGCAACTAGACACATGACTTTTCTATTACAAACACAATGGCATAATATGACTTCAACAGAACAAAGTGAAATGGCGGTACAATTGCAGGTTATTAGTAATTTTTGTTTATAGTTTTCGAAACTTTTTAAAATTCTATGTTTTAATTTTGACTTTTATAGAATTTAAGTGCTCAATGTGAGGGCTCTCCTGTTCCTTTGGTTTTAGAAAATGGCACTGTTATACCACCTGCTAATCTAACGGATCTCCCTTTTTGTTTGGATATTGTGGTAAAGGATTTACCAGCTCATTTAAAGCCGCAGCGTATAAAAATTGCTAAAGCTGACAGTGGTCCATTTTTATTTACTCCTTTGCAATTTAATTCCATTGATCGAAGGGATAAAAATAAAGATAAACATAAAATACGTAAGTTCAAATAAAAAATTCTTCTAATATGATTTGTATTTGTTTTCTATAACCTTTCTGTCCAGCTTTCTTTTGGGTACAAAACAACATTAGTGAAGTAATGGTGCGGCTGCGAAATCCCTTACCTTTCGAACTAACCGTTTGCGATATGCGTTTGCTAACCAATGGTATTGTTTTCAAATCTCTACCACAAACTGTAGTATTACAACCACAAGTGCCAACTTTTGTAACTTTGCATGGAACACCAATTGAGGTGGGACAATTGGAAATACAAGGTTACAGTACTCACACATTGGGTGTTAAATCAAATTGTCGTATGAAACACATGAAAGATAGAAAATTTCCACAAAACTTTTTGGTCGATGTAATACCAGCACTGCCAACTATTACAGTAAAAACATCTTTGCCACAGACAGCAACATTTAGTAATATGTCTGGTGCAGAAAGTGTCGTAACAACAGCCAGTCTTACACTTTACAATGGTGAATCTTCGACGTGTATTATAACAATAACAAACGATAGTGAAATACCGGTTGAACATTTGGAAGTGAATATAACATCCAATATTGAACAGGATATACAAAAGAAAATATTTCAAATAAATCAAGATTTGCAGGTAAATAAAAAATTTATTAATGGAAGAACAAATAAAAGCTAATATTTTTTCTTTTGCTCTTATTTTAAAAAAAAGTCCATACTACCTATAACCCCTAAATGCAGTAAAGATTTTGTTGTTGATATTTTTGCTGAAGCTGATTTTATATGTCCCTCTGTTAATCAACATACTATTTCATCTGTGCATTCCACAAGTATTCATCCCTATGACCATTCTCATACCCTACAATATTCCTCCAATTTATCTGCATCGAGTCATGCAAGTTTACCATCACGTGTAGGTTCCCCCAGTCAGCATTCAACGACACGTCGTAATGATACAGCATACAGTAGTTTTCGCTCTACGACATCCACATCTACAGCTCAACATTCGTTGGCGGCTTTAAGTTTAACAACAGCAGATGCAAATTCATCTAGCAATCAAGCTCAACATATAGAAGCTCAATTTCGTATAAAATATTCGGGTGGTGAAGCGATGCAAGAGGGATATTGTCGTCAGTGTTCGGTGTATTTTAAATTGGAACTTATACAAAGTGCTCAAATAACAAGTTGGGATGTATTGCCGGCTGAAGTGTAAGTATAATTTGATGAAATATTTTATTGAAGAGAAAGAGAAATTTATATAAAGTGGATTTTTTTCAAAAAAAAATTAAGATTATAAAATGATTAAAATTTGCTTCGGCATAAATATGTATTTCTCTAATTAATAGCCTGTTTCTCTATGTCGAACGAAAGCTTTCTTTCGACTTCTAAGCGAACGAAAATTGATTTGGGTTTCTCTAACTCACTTCTATGCGAACAATGAGTCGAACGACAAGTCGAAAGATAACGTAAGTGTTTTCATATAAAATTGGGTTTCTGTATTTCGAACGATAAGAACAAAAATGTCAAAATCAGTCACTTGCTATTTTGCTTTCGACTGGTTGAATTTTTTAAAGAAAAATAGGAAAAAATCTCAGAAGGACATTGCAAATGTTCCTTAATCATGTTTATTATTCATTTTGATGTATTTGGTATCCATTAATTACGATTTTGTGTCTGAAAAACAATTTCTAAAAAAAAAATCAAAGAAAATTTTTGTTTTTTAATTTTTTTTAAATTATTTTATTTTTTCTTGTTTATTTACTTAGTTATATCCATAGTATAATAATAAAGTACTCGCACATCTACAAAAACAAAAATTGCTTGTATTTTGTTAGTGTAAAACTACTGCCCACAATGTCAAAATGCTTTGAACGAAAAAATGGGAGAATGAAGGAGAGCAAAAGTAAAAAAACTCGAAAAAAATTGTACATACGAATGCAAAAACAATTTGACAGTACCGCGAGGTTTGCCAATGAAAAAATTGTAAAACAGCTGTTCTTACGAGTATACTTTATTATTATACTATGGTTGTATCTATGTTTAAACAATTTAGTAGTATTTTTAATATATTTACGAAAAAAAGTTACTCTTAAAGAAAAATAAAACAACAACAATACGAAAAGACGTAACTCCATGCGAACGAAAGCGTACGAAATACAGAAACCCAAATTGATTCGAATTCGTTCGACTTGCTTTCGTTCGCTTAGATTTTCGTTCGACATAGAGAAACAGGCTATAAGATATAATCTACATGTAAATCATGCTTTTTGTTTTAAATAATTTTTTTTACATTCAACTCACAAATTAATTTTTTGTTTTGTTTTTTAAATTTCATACCAATTTCCAATTACTGTAAGTAACATTATACCGCGAATAACTCACGTATCGTACACGCGATCATCGGTGACTTTTAACAGCATATCGTCCCTGCGCTGACTAAATTAAATATGTAATTTTATGTAATCTTGGTCAATTTTTAACTTCCTAAGATAATTGGAACATGCTATCAAACGGTAATTTGTTGATGATACCAGAAAATTCTTAAAAAAATTGAAAATAAAATTCACCAATATTAATGTTACATGTATCAAACGATAGCTAAAGAAAAATCAATGAAAAAACGTATTTCATGATTTTGAAAAAAAAAGTTTTAAATAAGAGAAAATTAACGATTTACTAAAAATTCCTGAAGTGCGTCAATTTGTGCAAAACAAAAAATGTTGCAAGTGTACCCTCCTAAAATTAAAGATTTATGTGTCTTAAAATAATTCTCAAAATATTAGGAATCAATTATTTCACTTTCGTGAGCTGGACCGATTTTAAAGTATCTCCAAAAATATTATTTTCGATCAACACTATACACAACTTTTATTTTTGATTAAAAGAAGTCCAATATATAATAGGTAACGCTGAAATGTCATTGATAGTATGGTCTCCGCTTTTTCCTGTTCTGATTATTAAAAAAAAAAATATAATAATTTTATAATAATCTGAAACTTAAAGACAGACAGACGGACAGACATCATCAAAGCATTAGTTGACGTAAATCTGTATCAGTTAATTTTGGTGTAACTAGTTTTGGGATGTACACTTTCAGGCGATATATTATAAGCATACAATATTAAATTTAAATCTTTTAGGTTTAAATTTTAATATTACCATTTTCTCTAAGAATATAAATAACATTAACTTGTATGAAAAATTATTTACATAGATAATTTTGTTGGAGCATTTTATATATGGATTTACATAGGTAATTTTGTAAATCATAAACTATTCGAGATATCGACAAATGCAGAAATAAAAAAAATTTTCAAAATTTTTACGTAGGTAATTCAGACAGCGCAGGGACGTTATGTATATAAGACACCAAAACGTAGCTATGAATATGCAAAAATCGTTTCCTCCATCAAATTCCTTGGTTGAACCTTATTTTCGTGTAATTTTCTTGGAATAATAAAAATTATCTCTTACAATAATTTCTATAAAATTTCAGTCCCTCACAATTTTATTTGGTTTTGGATATTACAAATTTAACTGCTCAAGAAATGACGCTCAATTATACAAATAATAAAAATATTTCAATGGAGGCTAAAGACAGTTGTCGAGTTCCAATTCCCGTAGATCGTTGTTCTGTTGAACAAGTCTGGGCTGCCAGGGAAGCAGAAATGGCTGAAAATATGGAAAAAGGTTTGCTTTACAAACACACATTTCATATAAATAAATTATTTCTTTATATAAAAAAACTCATTGCAGAACTTTGTTTTCGAACGGACATGGGCTCTTTCAACGATTCTGTAAGTCGTTTATGCTCAAAGCATATAGCCGAAAGAGTTAACATCAACTGGTCATTGACTGGCACTGATATACAGGGCATAGCTTCTTTAAAAGGCATTGTTTTAACACCAACAATGATTGATTTGTGTACGGTATCGCCTTTACAATGGAGTAAGATAATTAAAATAGTTTATTTTTTATTTTTATAATATTGTTAATAATTTCCTTTATAGATATTTCCTTTAAAAATCAGCCCGTACAACCCCAATCAGAAGTCATTTGTACTGCAGGCCAAAGTTCTATACTCAGCGTTACAGTTTGCAATCAATCGGTTCAGCCTTTGAAAAACTTAATACTCACCATCAAATTTTATCAGGACTATTTAAATGGCACAGAAAATTATAATTTAGAAACAAGAGTAGCTATTTCAGGTCCTAATAGGTAAGTCTTAAAACGATTAAACTATAAAATGTTTAAATAAAATTTTATTTTCTATTCACAGAGTTCGTATACCAATTTTACGAAAAGATGAAAAAGCTAATCATGAATGTACTGTGTTATTTTTTACCCCTGGACGTTTTAAGACTAGCATACAATGTCATGCTAAACCTCAAAACATTGGTACGGGCACCAACAATTCCTTACTCTCACGCTCGTGCCCTATGCCTCAATCAACTGAAAATAGCCTACATATTACTCTTAACGATATAACAGTTGGTGCTCAAAGTTATCATGAACAACAAGAACATATTTGGAAATTTATACCACCCATTGAGGTTACCGTTGTTGAACAACAATAATTTGTAGTGTGGTGTAAATAATAATGAAATTATTATTTTTGTTCTTAACAAATTTAAAACCTATTATTTTTAAGTATGTATGTTGTAAATACTTCTATTTCAATTATAGTTTAAACAAATATGAAAACCTTGTCTTATATCTGAGGGTGTTAAATACCTCATATGTAATATTTTCATTACGATTTTAAGAATTTTTTTTCAAGAAAAGTTGCCAATTCAATAGATAACTTTAGAAAACATTCAAATAAACAATGAGGGTATTTATAAGTGATATTTTTTATTTTAATATTAAAATAAAAGCCCAAAGCAATTGTTACTAAAAGCATAAATAAATATAAAGAAAAATACAGAAACTATGTACTGTTGTATTAAGCAATTAAATATTTATATGCTTGTATAAATTATTATGCAAATAAAATATACCAATATCCCTATATAATATTTGGCACATTTTATTTCATGCTGCTATAAAACCAAAGTTAAAATAGCTTTATTTTAATAATCACAAATTGTCATAATACAAAAAAGCGGTGTGGCTGTCTATTCCAACATATCTCGGAAATAATCAATAACACTGGAATAAATATTACTTTCAACATCTAAAAAAAATGCATCATAATCACAATCAATTTCAATTTGTACCATTTTTTCCATAGTCTTAACACCGGGAAATGATGTAATACGTGGAGTTATTTTTAGAGCTCGAAATAATTCCATAACCTGAGCTTTATCATTTCGCTCATAGGTCTGGCTTTTAAGAATTTCTAATGCCGGTTGTTTTAAATGTTTATGAAATTTAACGAAATAATTATGACGATCGGCCAACAATATACCAGGTGCTGTTTCACCGAGGCTTGTTTCGGAAAGTTCACGATAAGTCTTGAACTTATGATAACGTTCGTACTCCACTTCGTCCATTGATGACTCAATAGATGCCACTTGCATTTGATGCTCCAAAGGTTGGGTATTCTTTAATAAAATTGAAAATATATTGGAATTAACATTACTATAGAGTGTAATATACATACATATAATGTAAGTTAAAAGAGAGAATTAAAAGCATGATAACATGTTTAAAAGTGTGCTACAAAATAGTTTCGAAACGTATAAAATTCATACCACAAATTTTTTAATAAATAACACTGGTCGGCAAAAAATTGATAAAATTAAGAAATCAAAATTACAAGCACTGTTGGAACTGAAATATTTGTTTAATTTGATTTGTGTTTCCTTACTCATCTATGTATGTCGAACGACGGTATCGGAAAAAAATATTTAAACAATTTCTATAATTAATATTCAGTTACCTACCACCAATTGAACTTTAAAAAAAAAGTTCGAGTTTTTTCGGTACGGGGTTTCTCAGTCAATTCGGATCCACGGTATTAATAAATACTAAGCCTTAACCCACTTTTTTTGAAATTACTCTAGTTCTCCCGATAAATCGCGAATTGTAAAATTAAGGAGGTTGCACTCTATATCGTAGCATATCTCGAAAATGACAACTGATTTTTTTTCCAAAAAATTCTAATTAAAATTATCTTCAAATCGTTCTTGCATTACTTTTTAATACGGTAAACAATTATGGAGATATTAAACCCAATTTTTGAGAAAAAAAGAAAAATTAACAAATTACAAAATCATTTTTTTTTTTTTTAATTTTTCTATGTAACATGTAAATGAGTATTTTCATTAATTTGTGAACAAAATCAAAACATATACATTGATTTTAATAAAATACATCGTCCATTCCATGAAAGATTTATAAAAAATACGGAGGGTCATCCGATTTTGTTCATATTTGGCACGCAATATCCTAGGAGCCATTTAAATATCCATTTTTATTTTTTTGAATTTTTAAAAATTCGCGAATTTATTCACGATTTTAATTTTCCGAAATGTCAAAAAAATCGGAAAAGTGTGTAACTTTACACATCAATACCTCCAAAAGTTGTTAACCTTCTATATGCAGTTTAATGATTTAAACTGCATATATAGAAGATGAATATGTCCTCTTTTAATTACAATTTAAAAATGCATTCATAATGCAAATGAAATATTAGGATGCATTTTTGAAAATTTAAATCTACCCTTTCGATTTTAATTATTTTTATACCCTACACCACCATAGGTGGGGAGGGTATTATGTGTTTGTGCTGATGTTTGTAACACCCAAAAATATTGGTCTAAAACCCACCTTAATTTATACCAATCGGCTTCGAATCACTTTCTAAGTCGATTTAAAGATGTCCGCCCGTCCGTCTGACCGTCCTTGTAGTCAAACTACAGGTCGCAATCTTGAACCAAAATTAATGAAATTTGGCACACAGGTTTCTTACAGTTCAGGAACGAAGCCTATTGAAATTGGTTATGATCGGTCCATTATTTCACCTAGCCCCATACAAATGTCCTCCCGGAAAAGGGTTTAACGATCATAAATCCCTTAAATATTGCAATATTTTAATAAAATTCTAAATAAATCTAAGTAAGTGTGCTGATTTTTAAAGAGATCGGTCCATAATTAACCATAGCTCCTATATAAACCCCTTTTCAGAAAATCACTTTAACGGACATAAATCGCATTAAAATGTTAGTATCAAGTTAATATTCGACACAAATAAGTTTTATATGAACATAAATGATAGTGCCAAATTTTACGAAGATCGGCCCATAATTTACCATAGCTCCCATATAAGGCCTTCTTTTGGGAATCTCCCAAAAGTGAATAAATTCATATAAATGTCAGCATCGACGTAATTATTATGTTTTATATGTTTGTATTATGTTTTATTTTACACTTATGAGTATTGGTCCACATTTAGCTCCAAGTCTAATAAAAAACCCCTCCCCGATTTATAATATACACAATGGTGTAGGGTATCATATGGTCGGGCTTGACCGACTACAGTTAGGGAAAAAACTATTTGTACACCCATGCATTTCGTATATCTTCAATAATTTATAAAGAATAAAAAATTATTATATGTAGTTTTAATTCAGGTACATTTTTATTGAATTATTTGATAAAAAATAAATTAATATATAACACATTGTTAAAAAAAAAGTACAATTTAAGTAAAAATCTTTGGGACAAAAGTATTTGTACATCAGTACTTTGTACAATTATTTGTACGTTGGACTCTTGTATGATGATTTTTTTTAAATACCGTTATATTTTCTTCGTTAATCGAGTTTTATTTTACAAAATAAGAAGTTGGTTTTAACGTTTTGAATAATAAGCACATCAAAAATGGGAAAGCGAAAAGAGTTGAGTTTGGATATTAAAAATTTAATTATTGATGAACATAAAAAAGGAAAATCTCTCCGGAATATAAGTAATTTAGTAAATTTGCAACATTCCACAGTACAATACATTGTAAGCAAGTATAAAAACAGCGGATCTGTTGAAAATGTGCGTGAAGGTATACGAAATATATGAGGTGTACAAATAGTTTTGTCCCTAACTGTATATCTTTTTCTCTCGTTTAATATGTTAAAAAGCAATATCTTTACTATAAAATGCAAAAAAAAAACCTGTTCTGGGACAATAAAATCTACTATTTTTAATATATATATATTTTTTTTAAATTACTATAGCGAATAAATTCGCGAATTTTTAAAAATTCAAAAAAATAAAAATGGAGATATTTAAATGGTTCCATAGGGTATGCGTATGAGAAAAATTATTAAAATCGGAAGACATAAAAAATATTCTTGGGCGTTCTTTTGTGGAATGGACGATATATTGTTTTATTTGCAACACATTTATCATAAATTGGTCTATCTACATATCTATAACCCTAACAAATTTGTGCATTTTATCTAGTAATGTAAATACAATTTGAAGATAATTTAAATTATAATTTCTTGATATGTTTTTGAACAAAATCAGATAAGTGGTTTTCGAGATATGTTTCGATATATAGTACATCTTTAATTTTGCAAATCGCGATTTATCGCGGTAACTAGAGTCATTACTATTACATTCCCAGCAAAAAACGACGAAGTTCTTCCAAAAAAAGAACATTTTCACAACTTCCAAAGTGGAACAAAGTGCATATTTTAACCTTTTTTGGAAGTTCTTAATAATTACTTCCAAAAAAGTGAAAATAAATGAATTTTTAACGGAAAAAAATGGTAAGAATTTCTAACAAAATTTAAATTTTAAAGCATTTTTATTATTATTCAATAGGGCAAAAACTGAATTTTTATTGAACAATGTTTGCGAGTCACATAACTGTACCGAGTTACAGTTTGTTGGTGTGGATTCATTGACCACATGCTTTCGTTTTACCTCCTTTGAGGTTAAGTTTTTGATTAGAATACATATATAGATTCAAGTTCCTGCTTCCTATATGAAGGTATAGGTCGTTTTGGGACTTTGAGTCACCGTGTGATAACCTGGAAATTTGAGAGTATAATACACCTCCAACCTAATTTTAAAGTTAAAAAAAAAAAATAATAAACATGGATTGGAGGCTTAGTACTCATTAATACCGTGTATACGAATTGACTGACCATGAAGATAAATTTTAAAATTTTTTTAATATTCAGCTCATTAAGCGCATCGTTCGAGGGGTCTTCACAATTTTTTTTTTTTTTTTTTTTTGTTATTTCTATGGGACACTAATGTACCAAATTTTAATAACATTATAACAAATAAATTCACTTACATCTGCGATAACATTCAACATGGCCAACGCAGCTATTTGTTTTGCATCTTTCTTTTTCTCCGATACGCCATATCGTTTTATAGATGCCAAACTGCATACTGCTACAAACTCCGGAGTGTCTGGTGTACCGCCTTGTTGTACAATTTCAAACACAGGCAAAGGATGTTGATGTTGTACACAATAGTCTCGTAGTGTAACAATCATATCAGCAGTTGGTATTTCCATATGTTCAACATGTTCTATTTCATCAATATCCGGGAATATTTTACGCATTTTTATAATTAAATTGTGGGCTGCTAAATGTTTTGCATCTCTTTTTGATCGCCCAGTGCTATCAGCTTCGATATCCATTATCTGAGCTCTACAAACAAATGCTCCGCCTTCTTCTGAATCGATATAGTCGTATACCGGCGGTGGTATTTTGTGTTTAGCGCAGTATTCCTGTATAGCTGATACCGACGATTTGGGCAACATATTACGAACAAAGTTTTATTGTATTTTTTCAGTGTATCCTGATTATAATTGATTACAAAAAAATAGCTTGTAGATTCCTTGGGAATTGGGAGAGTAATCTGTGATTCCCTTAATTATTAGGAAAAAATGTCACTTTTTTCTCAATCTGTCAATATCATTGTGTTTTTTGCATATGTTTAGAACAGTGTTGCCAGAACTTCTCTGAGGAAAAGTGCTAAATGGCTATTAAAAAAGTGCAATTTAGTAAAAATAAGTGCTAAATGAATGTTAAAAAGTGCAATTCTTTAGAAAAAAGTGCTAAATTTTAAAAAAGTAATTAGAATGAACATTTTTGTTATTTATGCATATATTCACTATCTTAATATATTTTTTTAATTTGTATGGTTTACGCACATTATATTGGTCATATTCTTAATTCCAAAGGAACAAATCAAATCACAATAACTTCCCATCTTTATCTTATTAACGTATTCACATTATATTTTGGAACACAGTAAATTTCATACATAAGTATGTCTTATTGAAAAATGTATAAAATAATTTTAAATAATTTTGTTAAAATAAGAACATTAAGATTTTCATTCAACCGGATAAATCTACACAACTCGTAAATTTATAAAATATTTTTTTCCCTATGTAAGAGCTTTTATTGCATTTCAGGTACTTTTTTGTGAGAATGGGTTTACTTCTTTTATTTTTTCGTAGGCTGTCCTTATAATCGGTATTTTCCTAAAACTATGTTCACATTTGTCAAATATTTGACCAAAATTGTGCAACCACTACTTTTACAAATAATTGTTTACAGTTGTTTGATATTGCAAATGTTTTGTAAAAGAAATCAGAATCGTTCTAAATTTGGTAAAATGTCAGGTATGAATAATAACTAGTAAAAAATGTTTCCATTAAAATGAAGGTCAGAAAATATTTTTATAGTAGTTACGTCATTTTGACTAGTCTGACCATACCTTAAGACTATTAGTTTTGGAGTTGTAAAAAAAAGATTTGATCGGTAAACTATACAAAGATATTTTTAGCTATTTTGTGCTTTATTTATCCAAAATTAAAATTAAAGTGCAAAAACTAAAAATAAATGCTAGAAATGCACTTTTAATGCTAAAAAATTCATTTTATTTATTTATTTAGCACCTAGCACCTTTTTTTCGCAAAAAGGTGCAGTATCCGAAAAAAAGTGCTAGAATTGCACTTTAAATGCCGTTATGGCAACGCTGGTTTAGAATAATAAACAAACAATAAAAAAGAGTTGCCAGCTGAATTATGCAATTTAAACCTGAGATTATTAATTACAATAATTATTAATAATTTTAACTGGTCGGAATGATGACACTCCAGACTAGCCCACAGAAAAATAAAAAAAATATATTTATTCTGGACAGAAAATGATTACCTACGTAACTTATTTTTAAACCGTTTTGATAACTTGTCCTAAGTTTTGAAATACTATTGTAAATATCTGTAACACTACTTACATAGGTGTTCTGAATAAATAATTTAAAATATGCAATTGATATTAAAAAAATAGAGTGCGTTTCTGCAGGGTATATAGGAAAATAATTACCCAATAATTTTAACTATAATGAGATCCGCATAGTTAACCGTATTATACTTTGAATGATCGACATGAAATGATATTTATTATACATAAAGATTTTTTCCGAATTTATGTCTGAAAACTTAATCTTGTGATAGAAATGTGTAAGAATTTTTTTTAACGAAAACCAATTGTATAAATATACAAATATATTTTATTTATGAAATAACTACAACTTTTTTTAAACAACTTAATAAACATCATAACCATACATGGGACCCTCCATATAGGCTCTATGTTGATCTGGTGAATTACGTCTTATACGACGACCAATGGGTTCCAAGTCATTATAGCATTTAGGAAACACTCTTTCGACGGCTTCAATAGCTTCCTTCCTGGTAACATTACGAACAGCCAAAACGGAAGCTAAAGCTTTTGATTTAACACAATTCTATAAAATAAAAAACAAATTGATGAATATTTAACAACTCAAGTTTGTTTAAAAAGACAATTACTTGATGTGTTTGTTTAATGTCAAACAAAGAAGCATCACCCTGCATCATGGCACTTAAAAAAGAACAATGTGCTAAATTAGCAGCCCTAATTTCAGTGCATGCTAAATGATCTATATTACGAAAATCCAACTCATTATTGCAATAGTCAAACATGTGTATCATTTCATGTGTTAGAACGCCTTGTACCATGCCTTCTTTCTTGGCCATATTCTGACAGACAACAATTTGATTGAGCACTGGATCATAACCACCCGTAACAGAAGAATCACAAACCTCACATGAAATATGTCTTCTTAAGTCTATAGGACAACCGGAACTTCTCAAAGCACCCATCATTAATTTAACTAGAGGACTATTTTTGACGCACCAATAAACATTTCGTTCGCATTTTATTTTATCCATATTCTCATGACCTTCGAAACCCAATAATATACGGGACCATTTCGGCTTAAACTCCTCACCACGACGTTCCGGATAAAGATCATAGCCCCACTCTTTTGTTGTTTTCTTTTCAGTGTTATTCTCTGTATTACTTTCTGTTTCGATCTTTGTTGTTGTTTTCTGTGGAGCCGCTGTGGTATTTAGATCTAGTCCCGGAATTTCCTCTTGGGATTTTGCCTCAACTTTAGTGAAAAATCCCATTTTTAATAAAATTTATATATTACTAAGAACTATTGTTTTCATTTGGCGAGTTAAATAATAACTTCTTTCCTCGCATATGTTCAGTGATGATAGTTCAGCTGTTTTCACATCACATCGAGCGTTTTTGAAACAATAATAACAGAGACGAAAACGATTAACTAAAAAATCAAGCGATTTTTGAATTAACAACACTTTTTTATTGAATTCCTTTAAAAATCGCTGCGTTCTTTATTCTGAGAAAAATAGCTGCAAGTCCATTACTGAATACGACACTGTAAATTTTGAAAGCGCAAAAAAAATTAAACGCCATTATTTGAAAAATATACAGCCAAAAAGTTTGGTTTGATGAAATATTTATTAACTTTTACTATTAAATATATTTAGTCTATTTAAATAATTAAATTACACTTTTGATTTCGATAAAATGTCGCAGTTTAATTTTTTCAATGAAATTAATAGTGCACTCACCATGGATGGAGAGATAACGCGTGGCCCCGCTCCTAGGTGGCAAAAGAAATTGGAAGCATCCACGGCCAGTTTAAATGGCAGCATAAATGCTACACGCTCCGTTTTGTCTGTTTCATATAATACTAGTTTTTCGGGCGTTAATCCACCCACAAAAACACCGGGCAAAAATGCTGAGGGTAAAAGTAAGAAGACACCAACACCCAATAAAGGTTCCAAGACGCCAGGGGGAGGTGATAGATTTATACCCAACCGGGGAACTACTAATTTTGAATTAGGTCATTATTTGGTAAGTGGAAAGTATCTTTACTTGTTGAATCGTTTGTTTATATAGGGAATTTTAGATAAAACAAGAACAGGACAAATCCGAAAATGACGAAGAGAATGATAGCAACTCTAATAATGTCAATAAATTGACTCCAGCTAAGGCTGAAAGACAAAAGTTAATATCGGATTCTATGCAAGTAGCTGATGGTAAAACTACTCGCATTTTATCCTACCAAAATAAGGCGCCTGCAGCTCCAGAGTCCCATGTCAATCCCTTAAAGGTAGTTTATTCCATTAAAACTCCTATATCAACTAAAAGTGGTTCACGTTATATACCCACAACATCGGATCGTATTTTAGATGCCCCTGATATTATCAACGATTATTGTAAGTACAAGGCAAAAAATGGTCGTAAACTTAAGATATATTTTTAACATTAAATCTCTAGACCTTAATCTTTTGGATTGGAGTGCTGACAATATAGTTACCGTGGCTCTGGGTAATGCTGTTTATCTTTGGAATGCAGTTACCGGTAATATTGAGCAATTGGTGGAATATGAAGAGGGCGATCATGCTTGCGCTTTAGCCTGGATTCAGGAGGGACAAATTTTAGCCATTGGTAATAATACAGGAGCTGTGGAACTATGGGATTGTTCTAAAATTAAACGATTGCGTGTAATGGATGGTCATTCGGCACGAGTAGGCTCTTTAGCTTGGAATTCTTTCCTTGTCTCGTCTGGAAGTCGTGATGGTACCATTATACACCATGATGTTAGAGCTCGTGAACATAAAGTGGCCAATTTAGCTGGCCACACTCAAGAAGTATGTGGTCTTAAGTGGTCTACTGACTTTAAATATCTTGCAAGTGGTGGCAATGATAACCTGGTAAATGTTTGGTCAGCTACTAGCGGAGGTGTGGGTACAGCCAATGAACCATTACATATACTTAATCAACATCAGGCCGCTGTACGTGCTTTAGCATGGTGCCCTTGGCAGCCTAATATTTTAGCCTCTGGTGGCGGTACTGCTGATAGGTGCATTAAGTTTTGGAATATTAATAACGGTTCACTAATCAATTCTGTCGACTCAAAGTCTCAAGTGTGTGCTCTGTTATGGTCACGCAACTTTAAGGAACTTATTTCAGCTCATGGTTTCGCTAACAATCAACTTACCATTTGGAAATATCCTTCGATGGTTAAACAAGCTGAACTTACCGGTCATACTTCAAGAGTTTTACAAATGGCATTGTCCCCAGATGGCAGTACAGTTATAAGTGCTGGTGCCGATGAGACTCTACGTTTGTGGAATTGTTTTGCTCCAGATCCTCATACAGCGAAAAAGTCCAGTTCGGCTGCCAGTAAAGCTAAGCAGAGTGTTTTTCGTCAGAGCATACGTTAGAAGCGCGTGTCATGTCTTAAATATATAGTATTATGGTCGAATTATTTTATTTTCTTCAACCTTATTTTTTTTATATATACCTATAAAAACATTTTTAAAACATATTTTCATTTTCTTTTAAATAAAAATTTACTTTTACTTTTATTATTAGCCTGTAGTATTATGACTAAATGCCTTTTTTGATAAGTTTTTGTTAATTTTTTATGGCAGTTGCATTACAATTTATCTATGTACTATTTATATCTTATAAGACTTTAAATAAAATTTAATAATAATGAGTAAGAATTTTCTTTACTTAATTAATAAAAAAACAGTAACATACAAATGCAAAGTTAGCCGGAGTTGGTCGCCATTAGCAAAATATATTGAAATATAAATAGCAATATGCCAAAAAAAAAGTTTTTTTCATTTTCAAGCTATGAATGCCGAATGCTTCGGGGGTAGAGTCAGCTACCTTAATATCTAATTAGAGTGTCCATCACTTGTCCTAAAACGGAAAATTAGGGTGGCCTTTAAAACTTGGATTTTTTAACTTTGTATAAATTTAACGCATTATTTATGTTAACAGCTACAAATTCGATGTTTTTATTAGTTGGATAGTTAGTTTGGGTAGTAATCTTCGATTTTCGGATATTGTTGCAATAATACACTGAGAAAAACAAAATGACGACAACAAAATATGGAAGTAAGAAAATACTACTGCTAACATTTAACGCGGCATAAATTGGGCTGAATATTATGACTTGCCATTCAACACAGTTGTTAATGACTTCAAAGTCTAAAATTCTGCGGTGGTACGTGACGATCGCATTTTTCGTTTACGAGAAAATTTTGAAAATGTTTAAAAAAAGTAGAAAAAATTTAAAAAAAATGCGTTTTTTTATATAACTTTTGAAGTAGGAATGTAATTTTAGATATTATAGTCATAAACAACTATTTTGACTTTCAAGGCATAAAATTCAGTCCAATTTGTGCCGTATAAAAAACAATAAAGACTATTTTCGGCAAATTGTATTCATTCATTTAAAAAATAGCGTGCATGTTTAAAAAAAACGTGAGTTTATGTTACTGAAATGAATTAAACATTAGTAATTAAGACCATAGACACTGTTTTTAATTTAAGACCCCATAAAGTATATGTTTTCTGGATCCTGATTAGATTTTGAATCGATCTAGCTATGTCCGTCTGTTGAAAGCAGGATAGGGCTCGAACTACACAATGAAGGGGGACGAAATTTGGCCCAAATATTTACCTTATACAAGGTTTGTTTGGTATTGAAAATGAGCAAAATCGGTAAATAAACAAAAAAGTTATGAGCAAAATACTAGAAACACAGGGTGTACGTTGTAGCTTAATTCTGCTGATATCTCTCTTAAACAAAAGCATGTACGATAACGAAATTTTCAAGGGTCGATATAAACTTGGAAACAAAAAATGGGCGTGGTCCACCCACTTTACCGCCCACATCCCATATCCGGTGAAAGGTCAAAGAAATACAAATACTTCATGAACAAATGTAAACACGGAAACAAATATAGGCGGTTCGCCCACCTCTTATACAACATTCGCGCTTGTTTACATTTGTAATTAGGGTTGCTAAAATTGTTTGGTAGTTTAACTTGACATTTCAAAAAATTCAGCTTGATTTTAAACAAATCAACTTGACATAACCACAAATGTAAAAAAAAATTAAAACCTGAAGAAAATTGTAGACGCATCAATTATATCAATTTTTTCAACAAAATTTTATTAAGAACTAAAAAATTAATTGAAACAAAAAATATAAAACTCAGAGTAATATGATTTTACAGATTTTATTACAATATTTTCCACGTCGACTGATAAAGCATTCAACGCACTTTGTACACAATTGTTTATCACATGGCAGTTGTAATTAGCTTATATTTTATTGTTTTCATTTTTGAAACACGGAATTATGGACACCATAATTTACAGCTGCATTATTGGCACATTATGAAGTAGATTTGTGAAGATTATTATATTTTCTCTTCTTGGCCTCGCATCTACATTGGCAACATTCTCAGTTATGTCCAATTCCATGGGTACATCGATTTCTACGTCATCTATATATTAAAGCAAAAATATTAATATATTTTTTAATGTTAAAAGCTAATGTAAGTATAGTTTACCTGGAACCGTGTCATTTTCCTCTATAGCTATATTGTGTAGTACAGCTAAGGCTATAATAAGAACCTTAGCGTTTGGAAAACTGACGGTAATCCCATCTAGTAAGCACCGAAATCTTTGCTTCCAGACACCAAAGCATCACTCTATTGTATTTCTAGTTCCAATGTGGGCTGCATTGTACTGCATTTCCTTTTGGGTTTGAGGTCGAAGTAGGGGGGAAAATAAATATGGAGTTAATTTATACCCAGAGTCTCCGAGCAATCGACCTCTAAACTCCCCATTTTCAAACCGCTCCTTAATGGCGGACTCATTAAAAATGCGGCAATCATGAGTACTTCCTCTCCACCTTGCCACGATATCCAACATTCTTAATTTGGCATCACATATTACCTGACATAATTTAAACATTTTTGATTTTATTTTATAAAAATTTTCGATAAATTTGGTTTTTATAAAAATTTTTTAAACCAAATTTTTTTGGAGAAAAATTAAAAAAAAAATAAAATAATGATAGCAAAAATGATATCATATTAGGTGCCGATTATAATATCATATTGTATTGCAAAAAACGATATTTTTATAATATTGAGATTTCGAACTACTTCTTTCAATAAAATAAAAAACGTAAACATTTGGAGAAAACTTCAAAGAAATATTTATATAAATAAAAATTGTTCAATAAAAAAAACCAGTTGGGAATCAAAGAAAGAAATACTTAACAGATTTTCAATGATAAAACCAAATTATTTAGGAATGCAATTGCAAAAATATGTATGTTCCTAACGAATAAACATTATTTATAATATTTACATAAAATATGTGATGTACGATTATTTTTATGTTCTATATTTATTTAGGTATTTTTATATTTTAGCTGATTATGGTTCTATATAATTATATTTAGTATATTTAAATGCAAATAAAAAATTTCAGTATTAAATAGCGTTCAGAACAAAATGTGGCTCATGACGATTTTACTATCGTTATTTTTGAAAATAACGATACCGAAAACGAGATCATAATTTTATGAAAAAACGATATCATAAGGAAAGGTACACTTTAGTCCGTGAAAACTTTCGTTTTAGATTCGAAAACGATTATCATTAGTCATAATTTCTATAACCTACATAATATCAATTCGATATCGTTTGGTTCAAAAAAAATTTCGATATTTTATAAATAAATAAATTGATATAATCATACCTGCACGTTTAGAGAATAGAAACCTTTTCTATTTATATAGTATTGGGCTAAATCCCCACCAGTCTTTTTTATTTTTATGTGGGTGTCATCTATTGCACCAATAACTCCTGGGAAGTCTTTAATTTCTTTAAACTTTTTAGAAAATTTAACTTCCTCCACTAACGTTGCTGGCATTTTTATTATATTTTTTACCTGTTTTGCCAAGGCCCGAGCAACTCTTGCACAAATTCGACTTACTGTTGGTTGGGAAAATCCATGCAAGTCCGCAGCATCATCCTGATACTAAAAAGATATTCATATGAATATTTTCTCAAATAATAGTAATGGAATTCCTTGCATACTTACTTCCCTACGACCCCAACAACGTAAAGCTACTAAGACCTGTAGCTCTGCTGGTGTTCCATGTCCTCTATTATCAAGAGTAACATCATTTTTAATTAAATTTATTATTTTTTTTATAGTTTTTTTATTAAATCTATATTTTTTTTAAACTCCTCGTCCGGGATGAGAAAAAGATCTATTTTGTCCTTATATACTCGCGGGCGCCGGTAATTAGAATAGCGCTTTATTATTTCTTATAAAATTATAAAAATAAATTTTTATTTTTTGTCAATTTTAATTGTACTTACCAATTCTATTTAAAAAATAATGTATCCATTTTCTTTAATTTTTTTATAAAAATATTTTTTGTTTTAGCACTTTTTTACTATCTGTCAACAAACTGGAAATGTCACTTAAAATTGTGTTAAAGTAGGGTTGAGGCTACTTTAATTTTTTCAGGTTTACTAATAGTTTATTAAAGGTTTATTAAGCTAATTATGCTTTTTGAATGCAACATTAAGGAATTTTGCTTAATAATGGTTAGTAAAGCTGTGGTAAGTTTTTGTGAATACGGCTGTATGTGCTTATAAAGTTTTTTTTTAGTAGCTGGCTATTATCTTAAGGAGTGTTAAGAATGGAACTACCTCGAAAAACCACACAGACATAATAGCCAGGTAACCGTTTTTTTTATATTGTGTAAATTAAATTACCTCCGAAAATAATTTACAATAAATGAGAACTGAAAATAAATTTACTGTCAGCGAATAAAATGAAAAGAAAGCGGCTAAAATATTATATACGCACGGGCATATTGATCGTTTCTTTGTCTCTCGGAATTTGTTCTAAAATAAAGTGTTGAAAAGGCTAGAGAATTAATGATAAAAAAATTTTGTTATAAGAGAAAATATTAACAAAGTTATTTTTAAGTTAGGCCCAATTTTGACGATGATGGTTTTGCATCTGATGGTTTTAGTTTGTAGGCAAGAGGTGTAAAGAAGCAAGAGGGGTAAGAAAACAAGCACGAATCGTGATTTCGTGTGTGTTTTTTATGTTTCTTATTTACAGCATTCGCACTTTTCTCATGTTGCTTTATTTATTTTCGCTTTTCAGAGTGTAAAGATCGTCGCTATGATGCTTAAACTTATATAAGTGTTACCATATGGAAAAATTGTGATATACAAAATTTAACAAGTAAAATTTCTATTTTATACACAAAATTAAAAAAATGTGTAATTTTGTTTTTTTAAATCATTCATAAAGGCAATAAAAAGAAATAATTATTGAAATAAAAGTAATTTTATCCAGAGACCGGATTTTAATACTAAAAAAACAATCTTTTTATTTTTATTTCAATCGAAAAACAATCTTTAATGTTCAAAAAATAATAAAAATCCATCATGATTTTTATTATTTTCATCAATATTTTAATTTTTTTCATCATGATGAAAATAAAAATATAAATATCTTTTGTGATATTTATTTCAAAAGTTGAAAATTATTTTGAACTTTTTTCATCGGATGGAAAAAATTCTAAACAACAACAATTTCATTTGAATAAAAAAATATTTTGAAAACAAAACAAAAGTATGAATAAAAAAAACAATCATTTTAAATTTTTTCGAACTGATATTTATCGTTAAAGATATTTATCGTTAAAGATATTTATTTTTTTCATCATTGATGGATATTTATTTTAAAAATAAAAATCCCTCACATATTTTTTTCAACAAATGAAAAAATATTTTGAACATTAAAGATATTTATTTTGATTGAAAAATAAAAATAAAACGTTTTCGGGTGCTTGATTTTATCCCAAATATGAAGGAAAATAATTTTTATTTTATAATTTATATGAAGAAATATACATATAAATTTTGTTGTATAGTTAAATTATTTTACTGTTAACATTAATAAATGATGTAATTAATATGCTTTCTTAGTAAAATGGAATAATTATTGAATTAAAAATACTTTTTTCCTCTTAAATAAAATTCTATTGACAACGGCAACACTAACATAAAATTTCAAACAATCATGCTCAAAATCATCGTCAAAACGTACGAGATTTTACAAAGATTGCTTAAAAGAAAATAAAAGAAAACATCATGACTGGACAATCATAGTGAAAAACCCCACTTAGTGTTAAGGTAGTCCGTGCTTTGTGAGAAGATAAATTGTATCAATTGCGTTTAATGTGTAGTTTGTGTATATGTGTTCTTTTATTTACTCACATCAATCCCTCGATAGCCGGAATCAATAAAAAAAGAAAAGGAATATTAAAAATTATTTTAGAGCACAAGTGAGAACCTATTTGTGAAGAAGAAAATTCTGTACAGTGACAGATAAAAATACACACCTCAGGGAGCTCCTTTAGTTGTTAGTAAGAATATTAATTTTAGAAGTAAATGTCGGCTTGGGCTATAAAGTAATAAACAAAGCAAAACAATAGATAGATATAGTAACCTTAAAAAAATATATAAAGCCCAAATTACAATAGCGCGTAGTCAGCAGCAGTATCAGCAAAAATTATCAGCTGATCACTGTCAGCACAACATGTTGCTGCCGTTATAATTACAATTCAGCGTAGGCAGCCACAATTTACATTCACCATCTAGCTTTGTTCTACTTGTGTATTTTAGCATTTCATTTATTTGCTAACTCTCTTTGTCTCGCTCTCAATCTGAATGCAGTGCAGTGAATTTAGAAACAGGGCTAAATGAAACATGTAAATGTAATTAACACCATAATCAGCTGATTATGGCAGCACACACTGCTGCTGACTACGCGCTATTGTAATTTGGGCTTAAGTATCAAAAGAGAAATAATAAAAAAAAAGTGTGAAATCATTTATAATTTGCCGTCCACACGAGCCTTTTTCATGCTCGCACATTGAACAAAATGTTGTGCGCACATGTATTTGGATAGTTTGGACTCAAGTTGTTCATGTTTTGTTCTTGTTCGCACAATTGTTCGAGCAACCATGTCTGCCATCAAACGTCATTTTGTATGCGGAAGAAGAAGCGCTGCATGTAAAAGTATCGAAGTGACACTGACGGCAAACAAAAAATTATGATTTGTTCGACAAATGTTCTGCCCACTGAAAACAAATGGGAAAAAATTGTGTGTGTTGCTCTGCCGACGTTTTGTTCTTATGCGAACAAGAAAAAGGCTATTACTTTGAGTCTACATTAGACAAATTTTTATCAAGACAAACGTCAAAATCGGTGCGAATCTATACAAGGTAGCCTCAGTTAAACAGATGATTATTATTTTTGGTTGTTACAGCTGTCAAACTGCATACATAAAAAACATTAATGAATTCGCCATATTATTGTTTTTGCACAATTGTTGCCACCTTCCATAAATTCGAGTTCATTTTGACGTTTGTCTTGATAAAAATTTGTCTAATGTAGACTCAAAGTTATAGACGGTAAGTAATATGCGATGAAAAAAAATAGATTTAAACATAACGGCTAAAAGAAAATATATATATAGAAATTAGAAATTAGTCATTAATCGGAAAACCAAAATCAACTGTTCATGACATAATTAAAAGGTATAGAGATAGAAAATCCGTGGAAAATAAGCCAAAATCAGGAAGACCAAAACTATTTACCAGCTCTGACGAACGATGGATTATCCAACAGGTTAAAAAAAAAATGCTAAAGTTAGGGCTCCAAAATTAGCTAAGGAAATTTCTCAACGCATAAATAGAGATTGCAACCCAGAAACAGTAAGATTAGTGCTCCGGAAAAATGATTATAATGGTAGAGTTGCTCGTAAGAAACCATATATATTAAAAAAGTTAATAGAACTAAACGCATAAATTTTGCAAAAATGTACAAAAATATGGATATTTGTTTCTGGAATAAAGTATTATATACAGACGAAAGTAAATTTAATTTGTTCAGATCAGACGGGCAGTCCTACGTTTGGCGAAAACCAAACGAAGTACTCAAAGAAAAAAACTTGGAAGCTACCGTGAAGCATGGAGGTGGTTCTGTTTTAGTTTGGTGTTGCATGTCGTCCTCTGGAGTTGGAGAGTTATGTATAATAGATGGTATTATGGACCAAACTAAATATTTATCTATTTTAAAACAAAATTTGGTGCCAAGTGTAGAAAAGTTGGGTATAAAAGACACATCCCAATTCCACCTGGATAACGATCCTAAACATAAAGCACATGCTGTTCGTATGTGCCTACTATATAATTGCCCACATGTACTCGAGACACCACCACAGTCCCCAGACATTAACGTAATGGAACATTTATGGGTACATTTGGAAAATCAGATTAAAAATTATACAATTTCCAACAAAAATGATCTTATAAAGGCACTAAAGGACGAATGGGCTTTGACTTCTTTTTTTTAGAAAACGAAATTTATTTTTTCAACAACATACAGTGGCTCACAGCCAGTACTTCTTTTTGGAAAAGTACTTCCATGCATGGTCCACGCACTTATATAGCACTGTGAGTGCTATATAAAGGAGTATTGGTTACAAACCATTTTAAAATGGTCACTTTAAATGGTTAAAATATATGCATGAAAATCGGTTGGACAATAAAAGCCATTGATGAAGTACCGAATAAACATTTATACAATCGCAGTCTGCGACAACCTACGGATATCATCACCAAAACTGACATCCGGAATTCAAACAATGTTGCGTCAAAACTTTTTGTCATACATTGCAAATACTGGATTATTGTACTCGTACGGAATACGGAGGACCGGTTCGTAGAAAACTTCTAGTGCCTACATGTCTTTAAAGGTAGCAAAACTAAACTTCTTCGTAGAACTGTGGGTCATCTGTCGACAGTTTATTCAATTTTGATATTTTTTAGTTCTTTATTAAATATTAAATATAAACATTTTATTTGTTAGAATTTTTACGTAATATTTTAAATTTATGAAATTTCGGATTTCGAATATTTGGTGAAATTTTGGATTTTTTGAAGGAATTTCAATTTTTTTTTTTGTGAAATTTAGAATTTGGTTGAAATTTTTAATTTTTGTAAATATTTTGAATTTTTGGTAAAATTTTGAATTTTTTGTAAAATTTGGAATTTTTGGTAAAATTTCGGATTTTGAATGTATTTCTAATATTGGGTGAAATTTAGGATTTATTTTTTTTGCTAAAATTTAATTTTTAATGAAAAATCAGATTTATAAGAAAATTTTTAAATTTTTCAAAAATTCGTAAAATATGAAATTTTTGTTGAAATATTAAATTTTTGGTGTAATTTGGGTAAAATTTTAAATTTTTTGGTGATTGACACCCTTTTTCATCACAAAATTCTTTAAATTATGCTCCTCACATAAAACTTTGCTTTATCAAAAATTTCTTCAAAATACTTAGCAGTGAAGGGCACAACTTAAATGAAAAATATTTGTCAAACAAATACTGATGACCGAAGGAATGTTTAAAAATGCTTATCGTCCAATAAAATGCAGGCAAGGAGATAATTCGAAAGTTTAGTTCACAAAATGTTCAGTTAGTTTCAAAACAGCAAGTTTAGAGGTAGAATTTCTTTATACTTTATTTTCTTTATTCCCGTTTCCATTGTTTCACTAAAAACTTCGGCGTTACGTACAACTGAGCGAATATACAAAAATTAAATGCCAATTGAAATCTTAAAAATTTCGAAAATTTACTAGAAAACTTAAAACTCAATAAGATAAAGTAAGTACTCAATATATCTTAGGAATCAGTTTAGCTTTCTAAAATGATTATAAAGTAGTGTCTCACACTTCTTACCACCTTAAACGCAAAGACTGCACACAATGTTAAATTAAACTTCACAAACAAAAATTTTGTTAAACACTCACAATTAATAAAATCACATTAATAAAATCCTTATAAATTTTACTTTCTCACCCTAGTATTTAGTTTGTAAGAATTGATTTAAATAGGTTTTTACTCAAATTTTTCCTTCAAAATAAATAACACATCCTCATGATTAAAATATTACCACTAAATTGAAGACTTAAAGTAGATAAGGAAATTACTTTGCTAAACTCTTTAAACAAATAAGCCAAATTGTAACTCTTTTAATATCAAAGAAATACAAACTACTAAATTAAACACATATTTTTTACTTTCAGTTAACATATATATTCATCTAAACTTCTTTACAGATATTTTTTCTTTGATATACACATGTAAGTGTTAATATTATTATTTTTTTCCTTTATTTGCTTCTATATATTATTATTTTTACATTGAACATACTATAACATTCTACATACTAATCGTCTATTAGTACATTAATACTTAATTTATTTAATGTGTTATTTACCAATATATAGGCCCATGTTTATCTATTCAAGGTATATTATCTATGTATATTTATATTTTTGTTATTGTATACGATTTGTTTATATGTATGTATATATATATATGTATTAATGTAAGTTTAAATACCAATTATGTATTTAATGAATATGTATGGTATTTGTTAACCTGTAATTACTATATGAAAATTATGTATTTTTATTTGAAATTATATGAAATGATTTTTTAAATATTTTATTTTCCATCTGATTTTTTTTTTATTTTTACGATATTACAAATGTATGAATATGATTTATACATACATATGTAAGTTTATATGTATATAATAGTGCAAATATGTGTATGTTGTATATATTTTGAGTGTAGTGTTTCACTCTCTTAAATTTTATGCCATTATATGTATAAATGTATGTATGTATAATTGATTAATGTATTGTATAAAATATTAATAAATTATTGTATTTTCTCTGATGTAAATATTTTAATTATATTTTATAGGTGTTCTAATTTTATTGCATCTAGGAATCTAAGTTAGTTGATGATTTTATATTATTTTTTTTATTATTTTTTGTTATATAATTTTTGGAATTAAAACAAAAATTCAATATTGATCCCTGCTGATTTTTAAAAGAAAATAAGTTTGAAAAATAAAGAAACAGTAAAGATAAACATTTGAATTCAAATTTATAAAGTTTATTGTGTAAGTAATTTTCCTTGTAATTCAAAAACCCTTTCTTTCGAACCGAAATACGGTATAATCGGTTATTAAAGTTAAAAAACTTAAAACTTACTATCAAAATCATATAAATTTATAGACTTTCTATAAAAAATTAAGTATGTTATTGATGCGCTGACAATTTTCTATGTAATTTTTAGAAATTTTTATTAGACCATCTGAAAGCTTAATTGATTGTCCATTTGCTTACCAATTTAAGTTCCAATATTTTATATGGCTATCATATATAAAATTTTATTGTTTTGATCTTCTGCAAAGTTAAAAAAAATAATATATAATAATAAAAATATAAAAAAAAAAAATTAAATTAAAAAGTATTAAATTGTATCATTTAAAATTTTAATATCCTGAATCAACTTGTGAGTTCTTTCCATATGTAATTCTATTCAATGTTTTTGCAAATATTCATATTATTTTAACATTAATTTCGAACACCACTTCTTAAAATCATATTCTGGTTTTTTTTTTTTTTAATAAAAAATCTATACAAATTTTTTTGGAGGGATACAAATCCGAATACGTTAAGTAAATACATTTCTGGTCTAATCATCAACCCCCATAAAAAACTATCAAGAAGCTTTTCCTGTAAACATTTATCGATATTTTTCCAACAGATTGTTATACGTCGCAATATTAAAGATCAAATTTGATATTTTTATTCGCTTAATAAAATGCTTTCAACTTTTTGGTGCTGCCAACAATTCTTTTGTCGATCAAAGATTTTAAAACTGGTTTCAAAACGTATAACACTTCCTTCGGAATACTTCAAAGTCTTATACAATAAAAGAAATTTACTAAAAAACTAGTTCCAGCACAATTTAGCAACACTTCTCAAGTACTAAATGTGAGTTAATTTAGAATTAATATACAATAACTTTATCAAAGGTATCCCTTTTATCGATTATAAAATTTTCCTCGGAATGTGTTGCCTTTTCTCAAAATCGTAATCCATGGTTTTCAAATTATGTAAGAAGAATCTCAGAATAAGGAGAATATAAATCATCTGTTTCGACGTAAATAATTCACTTAACATTCACGAAAACATTTTTTTTTTCTCATGAAAGATTTGTAAAATACTCACTTTTTATAAGTGTTCTAAATAATTCATGTCCTTATACATATGTTTAGAAATTTAAATCTATTATCCTAGCTTCTTCGATTATTAAGAAGCACTGTTTTTATATCCGTTGTCTGTCTGTTGAAATCAACAATGTTAATCCTTCCCGGTTATCGAGACACACGTTTTGTATATCAATATATTGGTCAATGATCTATGAGTTTTGCTACTGAAAATCATAAAAATCGTTGCATAAAAAGTTTAGATATCGAATAAAGTTGTAATTTAGACATATTCACACTAATTCTATTTGGCGTCGTCAACAGAACACAACGTCGTTTTTTATGTTTTGTTACAATTTCGTATTCCCGTTGGCAATATTGCCATATTTCGATGACTGTCAACATACGTTCGTTATTTTTTAAGAAAAAAAAATTACTATTGCCTTTAATTTCCTTTGATTTTGTCGTCGGCATTTTACGTGTTGTCCTGTATTGCTTGCGTGTAGTTTTTCTGCATTTGTGTTGTGTTTTTATAAATTTTTGTGGATATAATGGAAAAAAATAAAATAACAACTAAGTGCCAGTTCGGGAAGCTAGTAGAAGAGCTTGAGAAGAACCCATCACTAGCCAGAGGATTTCGCAGGGGCTGAGCTGGTACGATCCCTGGGCCAAAAAACGCAATGTTGCTGCCAATTGTGTTTGGAACGAACGTTGATCTCGTCCCTTTTTTTAAAGGGGGCTCTATTAATTCCAACACATGTTTGAATGAAGGTTTATTAAGCCGAAAATAACTTTCAAATTTTAAAAAGGATAAAAAAATCCATTACTTGGGAAAATATGACTAAAAATATGTCACTAACTTTTCATCGGGCAAATTCAAAATACAAGATTTCTGTCTAAGCAGTCTTCTTTCCATTATTAAATTTTTTGTTTTGTTTTCTTCGTCACTGGACGAGTTCGAATCAGAAATAAAAATCATTTTTTTTAAGCTTTATTTTTTTTTTTTTTCCAAAAAAAATTTTATTTAATTTTGCAGAAACAGCACAGAATTTTATTTTTTATCAAAAACAGTAAACAAAATGAATCAGCTGACTCTAATATTAGAGATTAGAATTGCTGTTGCCTTAAAATTCCGTTGTTATTGCCGACGCCAAATAGAATAAGGGTGATTAACTATAAGTTAGTCTTGAAAACACAGCCGACTTTTTCGATTCTTTAAAGACCCTCTGCTTTTGAGACAAAATTATATAAGCCTCCTCACAGCAGAATCTAGCTACATATATAACATTTTCTTTATTGAGTTAACATATTGTTTAATAACAAATTTTTTCTTTAAGTGTTTTAAATGCGATAAAGATTATAAAATGATAAAAAGGAATTATATTTTGAAGATAAAAAAGAAAACTATGTCAACAAGAATCTGCTTTCAGTCTTTTTTATCACGTACTTTCCCCTATTAATATGGTTTAACGCAGTTTAATAAAATTATGGTATCAAATTTGTGCAAATTTGTAAACATTAAAGGTATTCACCTCAGAAATTGCAACTTTGCTAGACCATTGCAAAGTAAGTAGTGCAAAATTTATTCTATGTGGTTGTTTTTGTGTTTACAGAAATCGATGTAAATTTTCCACTTTACTAGGGTCTTGCAAATTTTCAAAATTCTAAAGTGAATACCTTTATTATTTTCTAACAACATTTTCTTGGAAAATTGCCATTTACCATTATTTAGCATTTGCATTAGATTTTTTAAAAATAAATAAAATTTTTGCAGAATTCCTAAAATTTTCATAAAGAACAATTTAATAATGTCTATGAACTAAATTTTATTTTTTATGAAAAAAGCTTGGGGAAAAAAGTCATGTTCGATTCAAAATATTTATGAACAAAATTTTTAAATGTATGTGTACGATTTATGTAATTTTATTTTTTACGAAAAGTAAGACCGTATTTGCCAATTGAAAAAAATAATAAGGAAATACAATTCTGAATTTTTGAATTTACAAATTTATAAATTAATGCATTAATTTATTCCGAATTCATGAATTTATATTAATTTGAATTTATGATTGTAAGTATCATAATAGTTAAAACTTCAAAATAACCATATGATTTGAAAATGCTTTTTTGATATATGCCATTGGTTTCCTGTCTGTGGTAACGGAATTTGATATATGCCATTTGACAACCATTGGGAGAAAAAACATCGAAACTTTTCAATTGCTGGTAGGGAAGTGAAGAACAATTTTTAAATTATCTTTTTCGTTTGAGAGGACTTTTTAGAATCTCAAAAAAGCAGTTTCTTGTGAGAGAACAAGGTTTTTTGTTGACCTGTTTCTTTCGATAAGTGTTATTTTAAAAAGATTTATTGTCTTGAAAAAAAAAAAAAAAAAAATGAAAACTATAATACATTATTACATTTTTGTTGTTGTAATTAACAATTTGTATTTGTTGCTTTTTACTTTTGTTATGACATAAGTGAACTTGAGAGAGAGATATTAAAAATATTGAAAAATAATAATAATAATGAAAAACCCATATACTTTTTTTGGGGCGTAAAATGAGTTTAAACAAAAGTATGTTAGGTGAATTTAAATATTCATATGCATTTAATTCATTTGGGGTTTTATTGTTAATATAATATTATAGTATGTATAAATACGTTTTTCTCTAAAAACTAATAGTTTTTTTTTTTTGTTTTATATTCTTTTAATTATATATTTCTTATAATATATTTCAAAGTATTAATATTATGCTGTATGTAGTAGATAGATATCATTTAATAATTTTAAAAATATTTAAAGCATATTTTATGGTTAAAAACAATGGGGTTATAATAAACATTTTTAACCATTTGTGTTCTAATATAAAACTACAATTTATTTTTTACTTTTGATAATGTTTAATTTTAATTAATTTTTCTTAAGGGCCTTTTTAAACTGCCACTTATATGATGTACAAATGTTTGAAAATTTTTTAAATTCTTTTAACAATAGTAGCCCAGCTACTATGAAACTTATAAACAAATTACACCAAATAATTATGAGTTTAATAATTTTGAATTATATTAAAAAAATAAAGAACAGCATTATTGCACAACAAGATTTTAAATATTTATAAATTAAGTTTTTAAGAATAAATTACTTCATTGATTAAAATCATAAAAAGAACACAAATGGAAAAATCGTATTAAGTTTAAAGTAAAAATATATAGTTTATGTATATAATATAAAATTAACCTTTCTTTTAATAAACATATTATGTATGCGTTCAGAAAACAACAATGTTGTTAAACTAATATATTAAAATATTATACAAATTTTAGTTTTAAAATGATTAAAAAATAAAATGTAATTGTCGACTTAATGCACAATACTTTTGGATGTAATAAAAAACAAGAAAACTTTACAAGTTGTCAACAACAAAAAAACCCTACACAACAGCAAAAACCAAATATGCAGTAATCGATACTAAATATTTTATATTGGTAAATGTCTCGAACAAATAGGTAAAGTATAATTGCTTAAACATATTAAAAAAATATTAGATTTAAGTTTAATTTTTAGAATTGAAGAGTTTTTTAAATTAAGCGCTATTAGGTAAATATTTCTCAAAACAAAGGGAACATTAACATTAAAAACTTTACATACTTCTAAGAAAATATTTTTGCGATTAGAGAAATAAACATTTACTTGAAACACATTTGGCAAAAATATTATTTTTCACAAATATTTGCATAATATAGACGTAAATCTATTCTAGTTCTATAAAATTGTTGATGAACTGAACTAGAATCGGACTAGAACTAAATTTAAACTGAACTAGAACTGATCAAGAACCTAATTTTAGATTACCAAAGATTCATAGTTATTTACTATAAAAAAATATGCTACCAAGTGATTAAATTATTATTTTGCTGTTGTTGGTGTTGTGGGTTTTTTTGTTAGTAAACAACGGGATGTTGTTCAACATTAGCTGGCATATGCTGCAATTGTTGCATAGTGGCACGGGCCAAAGCTTCTTGATCGGTTTGTATTAAAGCGATTGGCACTTGTGGTGGTTGTTGTTGCTGCGTTTGGGGTTGTTGTTGTTGCGACGGCTGTTGTTGTTGTTGATGAGCATTCGCTACAACTGTAACACTTGAAGCAGTTTGTTGCTGGTGATGGGCTTGTTGTTGAGCCTGTTGTTGCTGCTGTTGATGGTGATGCTGCTGTTGTTGTTGACGTTGTTGGTCTTGATGCTGTTGTTGCTGCTGTTGTTGTTGCTGCTGCTGTTGTTGTTGTTGCTGCTGTTGTTGTTGCTGCTGTTGTTGTATTTGCTGATGAGCTGCAGCAGCCGCAGCTTGTTGTAAAGACAATTGCAATAATTGATTTTGCTGATGTTGCTGTTGTTGTTGTTGCTGCTGTTGTTGTAAAACTTGTTGATGTGCTGTTACCTGTTGTTGTTGCTGTTGGTGTGTTGTTACAACCTGTTGCTGCAATTGTTGCTGTACTTGAGCTTGTGGCTGTGTTGCTTGTTTTTGTGTAGAGTGCGATGTTATTGTTGACGTTACTAAAGGCGTTAAACCTGTTGTTAGTTGCACTGTATTTGCCGGTGCTCCTGCTGTTATTTGTTGTATGGTATGCATTGTAGGAGCTGTTGTTTGTAGTGCATCTAATAAATATATTTACATTTTCATATTTTACACTGTTTAATACAAAACATAAACAACTTACTTATTTCACTGATTACTGGTTTTATTTCTTGTTTAATTTGAGGCAAAACTCCTGCTGGTATAACTGGATGTGGCACTGGGGGTGGTGGCATGGGAGCATTTGGATGATTCATTTTCATATGACGCTTTAAATTACCCCTCTCCACAAAGGCTTTACTGCACAATGTACAAGCATGGGGTTTCTCGCCAGAGTGAGAGCGCATATGTGATACCAAATGTCCTAAAATTAAAACCATGAACATTATTACACTACTTATCAAAAATTTTCTCCCTCCCACTTACCTTTGCAAATGAATTTCTTAGGACATTTCTCACACTCAAATGGCCTCTCCATTTCCTGACCCTTTGTATGACTACGTTGATGAAAGAGTAAATTACCCTTGAGTGGAAAAGATTTTCCACAAGTTTCACATGCAAATGGCCGATCACCTGTATGGCAGCGTGACATATGATTTATCAAATGTTCTTTGCGCGTAAATGGCTTATTGCAGACATTACAACAATGTGGATTATCACTAGAATGTTGACGCATATGATTATTAAGATGTTCTTTGCGCGTAAAAGTCTTTTGACAATATTCACACTTGTGCGGCGAATCACCCGTATGCAAACGTATATGATTCGTAAGATGTTCTTTGCGTGTAAAGGTCTTTTTACAATAGCTGCAACGATGTGGTGATTCACCGGTATGTTGGCGCACATGATTCGTTAAGTGTTCTTTGCGCGTAAACGTTTTCGTACAGAATGTACACTTATGTGGTGATTCACCGGTATGTTGACGCACATGATTTACCATGTGATCTTTACGCGTAAAGGCTTTGGTGCAATAAGTGCACTTGAAGGGTGTTTCACCCGTATGCTGACGTATGTGATTGACCAAATGTTCTTTGCGCGTAAATGTTTTCATACAATACGAACAACGGTGGGGAGATTCACCAGTATGTTGTCGCACATGATTCAATAAATGTTCCTTACGTGTGAAGGTTTTTGAACAAAAATCACAACGATGGGGAGTTTCACCTGCGGAAAAACAAGAAAATTTTAATAATAATAAGTTATTAAAATTTTTTAGTTAATATTTAATTTACCTGTATGCCATAATATATGATTAGTAAAATGCTCTTTACGACTAAAACTTTTGCCACATATTTCACAACGAAAAGGTGTATCATTTGTATGCGAACGCATGTGATTTGCTAAATGTTCTTTGCGTGTATATTTTTTACCACAAACTTCACATTGATGTGGTGTTTGACCTAAAATAGGAAATATGGATTAAAGGAATTTTAATATAATTTTGAGATGTTTGGTCGTTTTGCGTGTTGTTCTCTTACCAGTGTGCCACATATAGTGATTAACATAATGTTCTTTGCGCGTAAATGATTTCTTACATATTTCGCAGCGATGTGGTGTTTCGCCTGTATGTTTACGCACATGATTAACCATATGCTCTTTGCGTGTAAAAGTTTTAGCACAATATTGACACCGGAATGGAGTCTCACCGGTATGCGAACGAAAATGATTATCCAAGTGTTCTTTGCGAGCAAAGGTCTTTTGACAGATGGTACAGGCAAATGGTTTGTCCGTCGAATGACGTTTCATGTGACGTTCCAAAGAGGCATTGTTGGCAAAAACATTGAAACACACTAAACAAGTAAACATAGGTCCACCAATATGAATCTTGCCATGACGCGTTAGATCCTGAGATGTGAAGAACCCCTGGCCACACACTTGACAATTGAAAGGCTTACGCTCGGTGTGATAACGACGATGAACAATTAATTGATAACGGAAAGCAAACATTTTACCACATATGTCGCAAACATGTTCACCAGTCGATACTACAGTACCATCGGGCGCTAAAGTAACGGTGTTTTGGTCCATATTTGTAATACTTTCCATTTTGGGCATAAGCAAACCTGTTGTTGTTACACCACCCCCTGCTGTAGTTGTGGCCGTAGCAGTTGCAGCTGTGTTGGCATTTGTAGCTATAGCTGTCGTCTGATTTGCTGCTGTACTGGTGGTAGCCACTACTCCAGTACCTACAGTACTAGTAGCTTCCGTTATAGGGACACTATTGGTTACCACATTAACACCTCCTCCTACTGCTCCTGTAGAGTTATTTACTTCTGCCGCACTATTGGTAGAGGTGGCTGAAACAGTTGCTGCAATATTGGTATTTACAGCAGCTGGTAGGCCTGCATGAGCAGCTGCCAATGGATGATTCATAACATCACCGTGTAGTTTACCAAATACCTCATGATAGGTAAATAGTTGAGATATATCTTCAATGTTAACTTTATACATTTCAATGCCGGGATGAAGTTTTCCACTTATAACTACACTACCATCATCTTTTATTTCCGTTTTGGGTGTTCCTAGTGTTATGGTAGTAGCTCCCGAGGTAGCAGGGCTGCCAGATGATGCTGCCGTCGATATGTGCTGCATAATGATTTGTTGATTTGTGGCACTTATTTTTCCATTTGAAGCAAAGGGTTTTTCATCTTTAATGGTATCGCCCGTTTGTAATACAGCTACTTGATGTTGTTGTTGATTTATTTGTTGCTGTTGTTGTTGACGATTATCCTCAGCATTATTTAAGGCTTTATAAATAGTAAATAAAAGATTAAACATTATTGTAAATTTATCGTTATAAAAACATACCATGAACATGCAATTGTTGTTGTTGCTGATGTTCTGCTACATGTCTTTGCTGCTGTTGTTGTTGCTGCTGCTGTTGTGCCTGTGTTGTTATTATAGTGCCATTTGGCAGTTGTTGTCCTATTCCTGCCTGTGTTAACATTTGAGTTTGTGATAATTGCAGTGTTCCCGCACTGTTTGAAACTTCTTCAGTTTTTGTTACCACCGTTGGGCTACCCACCGTTGTGGATATAGCACGCACTAATGTTGATGAAGGCACTCCTGATATTGATGTCTGGGTGTGCGTTACTACACTTCCCTCGTTATATTGAGCCGCTTGACCAGGCGCTCCTTGAAACAAGTTAGGCACAACCCAATATTTAGCCAACTGAAAAAAGAAAATACACATATAAAAATTATAGATTATATTTTAAATAAATTCACAGATTCAGAATATGGTGCCATATTTTTTCTAAGTCTGTAAATCTAACAATTATATCTAAAAAGCGATTATAATTTCTTTATTTGTTTTTTTTTTTTTATATCACAAAGAATGTGTGTGAGTTTTCTTTTAAAATGTTTATTTATAATAATTGTTTTAATAAAACTTATGTTAGAAATTCTTATATTTAGATCTTACATTTTGTGAATTATTGGCTAAAAGTGTCGCCGTTGTAGGTGGTGTAGGAGCTGTAGGACCAGAACTACTAATCAGCAGAGATTGGCCTGTAGATTGATTTACATGTTGATGGTGTACGTGATGCTGGTGGTGATGGTGATGATGCAGCAAATGTGGATCATGTGCAGACACCAACGTGGTGTTCATGGGTATAACAACTGGATTAGTAACTCCATCTCCAGTTGAAGATGTTTCCGTCGTTGGATTTGGTGAAGTTATAGTTGGTTGTTGTGTTATAACATGTTTTTGCTCTACAACTATTGTAGAGGGTGTTGGTGTTGTTGTCGGCGTTGTTGCCGCGGATAAAGTTAAGGGTATTGGTGATGGTGTTATTTGATTAATACCACCACCGTTACCATTTTGATTGCTATTAACATTTGACGTAGACATGTAATGTTCAGGAGCCTGATTAGCCGTTTGGACAATAGTTAAAATATCACGAGACTGTAATATTATTAGATTTTTTTGTTGGCGATACAAAATTGACTTTATAATCAAATCCATACAAATGTTATTTTTTATATTTATTAGTTTAAGGACAATTTAAATGAAATACATGTATTAAATGTTTATATGTATGTTAAAAAAAAAATTATGAGAAATATACATGTACATCTTATGATTTTCTTTTCTGCATATAGAAAAAGTACAGTTTCTTATTGTGTGCGTTAATTTACATTATATACATAAGTAATTAATTATTTATAAAGTAATGTAAATGGATTTAGTACATAAAGTGCATGTTAATTCAAAACTAATTTTATTTGCATGGATGTACTATACTTATGTATACACATAATAGCTGAAAACAATGTGCTTGTTTACTAAACAATAATATATACAATAATTGCAAATGCCGCGATTAAAATTCATATGGGATACATTTACATATTCAATATTAAATTGTATAAAAGCTTAATTAATGTTACTATTTTTTTTACTGAACCTTTTTTGTGAATTTTTTTTTTTTTTTAAATACAGAAAAATTTATTTGTCTTCTATTTCAAAACTTGAAGAACATTATATATGTATGTATGTTTTGTGGGTGGTACATATGTATGTACTATATATTAATGGAACATCCTTTGTATTCCAGAATACTTAGGCAAACAAAAACAAATTATTTCCTTTAGATATCTACAGAGAATTATGAACCTCTATAAAAAATAATATCCTTTTACATTATACAAATAACGGAATATCGTCTCAAGCGCAAATAGTAAATTTTCAGTGAGAACAAAAAATATGGAGTAAATTCGTCAAAATTTGTTAAATTGTTTGCAAAATTTGTTCGAAACTTTTTTGTAATAATCGATAACGATATTAACAATTAGAAAAAGTATCTATAGAATAGGAAAATTAAAATTATGAGGAAATAGAAAGTCATTACAGTAAAGTAAATTTATTTTCAATCAGCTCTTAAAGTCGTTTAAAAAATTAATTACATTCAATAGACTCTTTTCGATTCAAATAGTTCTCGGAATAAAATATAATCAATGATTCTTATCTTTTTTCAGTTTTTAATTGTTAATATCGTTATGGACAGAGTAGTTTTGAAAAAAAAAAAAAAAAAAATGTACCAAAAATTATTTTAATTTTTACAATTTACTGCTGACTTAATTTTTTGTTTTTACTGGAAAATGACTTTTAACATTTGAAACAATGTACCTTTATTTGAATAATGTTACTCTTTAGAACACGTCAGAGTTTCCGAAACTGCATTCAAGGTCGCTTTGATGGAATTTTAGAACATATAGATTAAGCTCAAAATTTTGATAAAAAAAAACTTTCAAATTCGGAAGCGGCTGTACTTGGATGATTCGGCTCGTTTTCTATTAAATAACTAGAATTTGCAACTTTGCTACCCCTTGCAAAATAGCAAAGTTGCATCGGTTTCTGTAAACACAACAACAACAACCACATAGAATAATATTTTGCACAAATTTTGAAAAATTGTCAAAGTAGAACCAATTGCATATGAATTATATATCTAATCTAATTAGAATTATATATCTAAAAAATTATCTAATTTTTGTACCCACCATCCAAAAGATGGGGGTATATTCCGTGTGTAACATGTCGAAAGAATTATTAAAGTATATATTTTCTGCGTCCTGGTTAGATTCTGAGTCAATCTATATATGTCTGTTTGCCTTTGGCATGAAAATGGACAAAATCGGTTAATAAACAAAAAAAGTTATGGGCTAAATACTAGAAACACAAGGTGTCCGATGTAGCTGCATTTCATACATTTCTGCTGATATCTCTTAAACAACGAAATTTTGTACAGATTGTTTGAGGGTCGATATAATATTGGAAACCAAAAATGGGCGTCGTCTGTCCACTTTACCGCCCATCTCCGATATAAAGTGAAACGTCAACGAAATTTTGTACAAATATTTCAAGAACCAATTGAAAAAACTGGACCAAGACCTTCTAAAGTTGAGATATTCCAAATTTAAAATTGTAAACTCCTCTGATACGCCTATATAGCCGATTAGAAGTTACAGAATTATATCTATAAAATTTCTAATCTGCGTTTTTTTCTTGATAATTCTAATATTTAAAAATAAAGACTTTATAAATTAAATTACATAAAAATGGATTAAAGTTTAATTATATAATAAAATCTTTAAAATAAATTAAATAGTTACATACAATGAAAAGATGATTTCTTTATTTCTCACACACGTTATTTGTAATAATACACATAATTAACAATCAATATTTTATTAGTTACAAACAATGGCGATGATAATGAAGATATTTATGTTACATACATATTAAATGATTGTTTAAAGATTTAAACTAGACATACATATGTTTACGAAAATAAATGCAATGATTATTATAACTCCCTCTTAAACTAATTCCAATTAAAAAAATCATATAGCAAATACATACATAAATATATATGTATTTTTTTATGTATATAAATATGTACATTTTATATACATTTATATACGTATGTATACAAGTTTATACATATGTACCTAACACACTTAATATAATACAATTATACTATGTTATTAAAAACGTAAAAAATATCCACCCACTACTCAACTCATCATGTTAATCGATTTTAATTTCTTTATAACAAAAAAGGGTTCATTGTTTTAAATCATTCAATATTTTTCTTTCACGTCGACAAACTAACTGAAATTTAGAAATGTGAGTGTTTATGTAACACTGGAATATGTTAGGTTTTCCAAGGAGAATGTGTTCGTTTATATAAGAATAAAATCAAATTAAGTTAATGCGATAGTCAGATCTATGCAAAATGTACTTAGGATAGGTAAGGTCATATTGGCCGCCGCCTTAGGCTATGCTTACTTGGGTCCAAGTAAGGTCACGTTGTATTACCATAAAAAGTTCCCGCTGCGTTAAAATATACTTCTTTTCATCAAAAATATCTGTTTCCACTCATCCTTCCAAGATAATATGAGTTCTAACGACGTTCTCTATGTAAATCAGAAAGCCGAGGTTTCTTCATTTAATGGACGATGTCGAATTTAAAACTCGAACTATATAGTTCGTTCAGTTACTGATAGTTACATTTTTTTCTTTGATCTCCCCAAAAGTCAAATGATATTTGGTGGTTTCCTGACGTATTTCACATTTCTGGTGCAATAATAGTTTTATTCCTTTGTCTTTTTTAATTTAGTTTGTGATTACTCTATCGAATAACTTTTTTCTTTAAACTATCAAACAGATTTATTTATGTTTAATTTAAACGCGTTCTAGATCTCATTATTATAGAAAGACTTTATATTATTAACTTTTTTATTCTGATTTTTGTTTCAACATTATCCTTTTTAATTTCATACTTTTAGGTGTACTTAACTTAAATTAATTTTGTAATGCAAGAAATAAAAGCCGTTTGTATATTTCAAAATTTTAGTATTTTGTGTTATATTTATAAGAACTGCGTACGAAGAATTTAGTACATACAATTCGGCTTACAAAAATTAAACTAATTTAAATTTTGTTTTGTTAAAGAACGTTACATTCAAGTTTTACTTCTTTAACTAGTTAATGAATGCATGAAAAAAGCTTGTACTTTGTCTACTTAGGCTTTACGAACAATGATTTTTTCGAATTTTTCACATACAGAACGCTTTTTATAGAAGCTATTTTTTAAGTGTTATTTTAATGAGTCATTTTTTAAAGGCCAATTTTTAAATCAATTTAATTTCGTCATAATCTTTTTTTAATTTTTGCAATTTTTTATTAAAATTTTTTTAACAAGTTTTAGAAAGTCATTTCGAACCAGTAAATTGTTTAGAGAAGTGAAGTAGAAATCATATAGTTCAAGTTCTTAAGTATTAATTATAAGATGGTTGTACTCCATGAGTACCAGAATTGGTTGCGCCACCACTAGTTCTAAAGAAGTTATTAAAGAATCCGAAGTGGTCTAGAACTATTTTTAGAAAGTATTTATTTCAATTCACAGTAATATATATTACACAGATTTACTCCTGAATAAAGATATATTAAAAATATTAACTAAAAACTATACAAATCAATTTCACTCATATTCAATACTCCAATTCAAACGGCTCCCCAGCCAGAATATATAATAGTATACAAAAAAAGCGTCATGTTAAATAATCCCATAGTACCTGATTTTTATACCCACCATCAAAAAAAGTTATGCGCTAAAAACTACAAAAAAACACATGGTGCCCATTTCATACTTTGCTGCTGTTTTTTCTTAAACAAAAGCATGTACGACAACGAAATTTTGTATAAATAGTTTGAGGATCGATATAAACTTAAAAACCAAAAATAGGCGTGGTCCGCCCACTTTACCGCCCACCTCCCATATAACTTAAAATTTTAAAAAGTTGATGGTGGGTACTTAGATTCGGCCGAGTCGAATATAACATTCGCGCTTGTTATCTTCGTTTTTTTATTAAACTTTAAAACTCTATTTTATTTTTTACTCATCTTTAAATGCTTAATGTTCCAATTCATTTAAAATGGACTGAGTATTGGACAATGTAGAGGATGGGCCACTTTTGTTATATAGCGGCACCACTTGCTTGAAACCTCTCTTTTATTTAAGGTATTAATGAGAGGCCAAAAAATAGAATTCATTGATTTTTCTTATAATAGGAAGCAGGGGCCGTAAGCGTTATGAGTTTTATCATAAAAATAAAAAAATAACAGTTGATTTTTTCGTGCAGAAAAACCGGTTATTTTTCGATTTTTATTTTTTTGAGCAAAAATAACTTTTATTTTTAATTTTTATTTTTTCGAGTAAAAATAACAGTTATTTTGTGATTTTTATTTTTTTGGGCAAAAATAACTGTTTTTTTTTTTTTCGGGCAAAAATAACTGGTATTTTTTTTTTTTTTTTTTTTCGAGCAGAAATAAGTTATTCTTGACTTTTACCACAAAACAAAATCACCAAAATAAAAAAATAAGACAAAAAGATAAGTATAAAGACGAAAAGTTAAAAAATATACTCCGAAATGAAATAAACAAAAAAAAAAAAAAAAAAAAAAAAACCAAAATTAAAAAATATATATACAATAAAAATTATTTGTTAAAAACATTAGAACAGTCCACCATTAAAATCAAAAAATTAATCAAATTTGAAGTATTAGAAACGACTTTTATTTCTGCTCAAAAAATAAAAATCGTAATTTATGCTCGAAAAAATAAAAATCACAAATAAGTTATTTTTGCTCAAAAAAAATAAAAATCGGTATTTCTGCTCGAAAAAAATAAAAAAAAAATAACTTTTATTTCTGCTCAAAACAAAAATAACTTATTTCCGCTCAAAAAATAAAAATCACAATTATAAAAAGCATGTCACTTTATGATAGTAGACTCCATATATAGATCACAATGATGTATTTGAATGAAATATGCAAAAATAGCATGAATATGTATATAAAAACCAACGAATAGAAAATATGCACAAATATGCATTTTTTAACTTTCAATCTCTAATAGATTTCGATGTTTATAAAAATATAACTATTTTCATTTTAAGTATCATATTTGACGCTTCTGAATTTTTTTCTTTACAATATTTACAATGTACTCAAAATACTCACGAAAAAAATTTTTAGAAATCATTTGATTGAACTCAAAAAAATCACAAAAAAGTGTATTTTTCTTAAGAAAACTAACTTTTGTATCCATTATATGCAAATTTATGCAAAGATTTAAAATATAAGCATTTTTTGTGAAATTCTTTTGAAATATGCAAAAGGTTACTTTCCAAGCGAAAAGCTTGAAAAACTTGCCCTGGTCATAAGTTATGAATCAAGTTCTTTAGCCTCCACATGCCCAAATGCCTTGTTGGATCAAAAGTTTATGAACAATTTCGTTTTTAAACAGTATATCATCTGTGATATATGAAAGTCACGTACCCTTTAGGTACGTACAAACGGACGTATCACCCTTTAGACATCATTCGTATTTTAGTAAAAATTTAATCTCTTTTCTTTTTACTTTTTTTTTATTTGAGGGTCTTTATTATTATTAACTTTTCTGATAAAAGGTATAAAGAAATTAAAAGAATATTATTTTGTCTGCGATCCTATAGTATTAAAATCAACTTTTTTTTGGTTAACAGGATTCTTTTTTTATATTTTATGGCTCAAGAAAACGGTATTATATTTTATTATAGTACACTATGCTTTAAAAATGTAATGTAAAATTGTGGTTACGGCTTTTTGCATTGGAGGTAACTATATACAGTGGTGGCCACGAATTTAAGACACGACATGTAACGAACTAAGTTGTGATAATTATTACAACCCTGCAATATAAAATTAGATTTTGTTAATTTTTCAGTGTACCCTGTAATGTTAAGATCAATTACCGTTATTTGGTTTTGTTTGTGTATACATTTTGTTGCTGTTTTTATTATATTTTCGTAAAAACGTGCTTTTGAAGCTGGTCACGAATTTAAAACATATAAGAAATATTTGGTTTTTAAGTGATTTTTTGGTGTTTTTTGAAGCTAAAAGGTAAGTAATGAATGTTTTATTCCATTTAATGTTAGAATACATCAAAATATTTAGTTAGAAATGGCCAGAGGTACTTGGAGTTCGGATGCCGAGCGAAAATTGATCCAACAAATGAATACTGATGGAAAAACAGTAATGGAAATTTCCAAGCTACTAAAATGTTCCAGATCCAAGATTTACAATGCACTGGAACACATCAAGCAACATGGCACTACCAAAAATGTCAAACAGCACCCTAGAGCCCGAAAAACTACACCCAGGGAGGATAGCTTAATTTATAAATCAGCTGCTAAAGATCCTTTCAAGAGCTCAAGTAAAATTAAAAATGAGATTTCATCGGATTTTGGTATTAATATATCGTCCAGGACAATAAGAAGACGTCTGAATGAGAAGAACTTACGTGGGTGTATTGCACAACGTAAACCACTTGTGTCAAAAAAAAATATTAAATCCCGACTAGCGTTTTCAAGAGAAAATCTCAATAAGCCGATGACATTTTGGAAAAATATACTTTGGAGCGACGAGTCGAAGTTTTGTCGCTTTGGTTCTGATGGAAAACAGTACGTATGGCGTCCTCCAAACCTGGAGCATCACCCAAAGTACACCCTTAAAACGGTTAAGCATGGTGGTGGAAATGTCATGGTGTGGGCAGCATTTTCCTGGCATGGTGTAGGTCCCATTCAGAAGATTATCAATAAAATGGACCAGCATATTTACAAAAACATACTGACAAGCATCATGATACCATTCGCTGAAGACAACATGCCTCTAATGTGGAAATTTATGCATGATAATGACCCTAAGCACACTTCACGCCTAGTGAAGAGTTGCTTAGAGGAAAATAATATCACAGTTCTGAAATGGCCAGCTCAATCCCCGGATCTCAATCCAATTGAGAACTTGTGGAATGATGTTGAGGAGCATGTACGAGCAGTAAAGCCAAAAAATTTGACTGATTTATGGGAAGAAATTCAAAAGGCTTGGTATGCCATTCCAAAGGAGCGCTGTATGGCCTTAGTTGAAAGTTTACCCAGGAGATGCGCTGCTGTGATTCAAAATAAAGGATTTCCCACCAAATACTAATATTGTTTTATGAAGCTGAGCTTTACTTTTGTGAATTAACTTTTATTTTGCCTATGTCCTAAATTCATGACCAGGCTTAAACTTGTATTAATCTGTATAATATGTAAATAAAAATTGGAAACTAAATATAGGTAACAAACTATTGTTGATTTTTTTTCATAACATTACTAGGATCTTTAAAAAATAACATGGATCTAAAACTTGTTCGATAAGATGTAAAAATTATCAGAAATATATAAGTGAAATGTCGTGTCTTAAATTCGTGGCCACCACTGTACACGTTCGATAATAAATGTCATTTTATTAAAAAAAAAAAAAAAAATAAAAAATCAGAACATAGTTACTAAAAAATAACAAATTTAGAACATAGTTACTAAAAATAATAACAAATTTAAACAAGTTAACGGTACTAATTTTTTCACATATCATAAAAGTTATAAACCTTAAAGCTTGTACAGGTTTATTTGTACGCAGTCCTTATATTTATTAAATTATTAAAAAACTAAAATGACAATTTTAATAAAATTTTATGTTTAAATGTGAATTAACATGGAGATTAAAATTTCGAAATAATGCATGTGTAAGACATTACTTATTTTTTTTTTTTTTATAAATTTATATGAATTTTAAACACAAAATGAATTAATGATATTAAAGTACATATGTATTTATGTATGTATGTATGTAAAAAATGTTTCTATTATATTTTTACCTCATTTAATTGCGATTGTTGTTGCTGTTGTAAAGGCGAATGACGACTTTGTTGCTGTTGCTGCGGATCATAGCCATTTGATGTTGTAACTGCTGAAACAGTTGTTGTAGTTGTATTTGTATTTGATAATGTTGCTGATGTTGCCGCTGTTGTTGACTCACCTGGAGTTGTTGCACTAGCAATTGCATTATCAGTATTCATTTTTTTATTAACAACAACCTAGTAAAAGTTGACAACATTGTTATTGCAACTAACTGGTTTTTGCTAAAAACATAAAAATAAAAAAAATAAAAAAAACAAATATTTTTTATTAATTTAAAGTATATTATTAAAATACATAATTTAGTTATTTATATACTAAATTAGCTAAAATATGCAAAATCTTTAAATGAAACTTTTTTTTAATTTTCAGTTTAATAATTAAATCTTTTAATAGTTCTTTTTTTATTAAATATTTTTACTTTAATTTTTCAATATTCTAATTGAATGAGCACAATTGTATGCTCCAATACATTTTAACTTAAATATTAATCAGTTTTTTGTTTTTTTTTTTTTTTTTTTTTGTTTAATTTGTAATTTTCTATCTCGTTTTAACTTATTTGAGTAACATGGTTTTTATTTGTTTACTAGTAAGGCACTCTTATGATAGAGACATTTAGTGGTTGGTTTGACAGTGAAACGAAAATATTATAATTTTTTTTTTTTTAATTTTCAGGAAATTTTCTTAATTTTAAAAAATTATTTATAGAAAAGACAAAATAGTGTACAAACCTTAAGTGTTTTGCTAAACAATTCTAGAAGCGTTTCTGTCTATTTTTCAGAGATTTCTTTAACGCAAGGAAATATACATACTTTGCTTAAGAAATATACATGCTTTGCTGAGAATTAGACCGCGTGAATCAACAATTTGAGGCAATTATGTTTAATACAATAATTTTATGCTTTCTAATAACCTATTAAACTAAAAGGATCCAAATTCTGTTTGATATTTTTTTCCAAAAATAATGTTTGAAATATACATATTAATATCACGGGTATTTCAACGTTTTTTCACAATGAAAATTAAATAAGCATGGAGAAAGTGAGGATCAGAAGGGCTTAAATAAATAAGCCAACAAATCAGGGTTTTTATTACTAAAGAAAGTTGATTGTGAACTGATTTAAAAATACGGCATTTTAAACAAAAAAATTATTGACACGTATTTTTCATTTAATATTTTAAAAGGAAAATATTGAATAATGCCGTATACAAAAATTCCGCATAAAAAGATTTTAGGGTATTTAAAATTAAAAAAAAAAAAATGATATTAAAAAAAAAATAAAAATTTATTAGAATATATTATTTGAAAATATTTAACCACTGTACTTGAACCCAATGAGAATTATTGCAATTGTATCTGTTAAAATGCAGTAAAATGAAACGACACACAAAGCAACACTATAGATTTAACATCGACATATAGCGATAATACACATCTCGTTTTAGTCGCTATTGTTGTTGCTTTTGATTTTTTTAAGCATATTCATTAGTACGTTCAATTTTCTTCATGCATTCCCTTCCTATTCCTCCACAGCACTTCGTTAATACTCATTCTCTATCGGTCTTTCTTCATTTACTTCATATTATATCGTATTTTATTTATTTCCATTGAATTTCAAACAAAAAGAAAAATTTAAAAAATAAACTGAAAAGAAAACAACACTAAGATTTCGTTTCACTCTTGCCAATGCCGCCGCCTAAAGCTAAAATAAAAGCAAAGAACAAAAAACATCTTTCTTCTAAATTGTATTGGTTTGGATCACTTGGTTTTATATGAGTGAGTGTGTGTGTGGCTGTTTGTGTATGGTGGGACTAGTCCCCCCACAAGAAAATCGTGAGACGTTTGCTTAAAAATGCGCTCCAAAATTATAGACATAAAAACTACATGAACAAAAAATAATAATAAAATAACATATGATGCAAGTCAACTTGCAAAAGCGCAGGATAGAGAAAATATTTTAATGAAAATCGTTTTATGAAATTGTGAGAAATTTCAATTTTTTTTTTTTTTTAATTACTCTAAGAGAGTGATAAATAAATGTTTGATATACCACCATATACATTAATATACTATATTTATAAAAATATACATACATACATTTCTTCTATACCTAATATTAATGTATATTTTTGTGTATTCTGCTCTGTTATTTATTCATATTTTTTGTATTTTTTATATCTTTGGTTTCGTTTTAATTAGAGTGCACTTCATAATTGCTAAATAAATAGCAAAATGGAAATAACTTTTAAATACTATATTAGTGATAATTTTCATACAATGTTTTTGTTTTGAATTTTAAGCTATAAAAATTATTTTTAAACAATTCTTTGTGTATTTAAATAATATTTAATTAAAAAAATCTAAAGAATTTGTATAAATTTGTACTATGCATAAAATATTTTTATGAGGACCAAACTAAAATTTTGTACTAAAGTATTGGAATATACATACATATGTATATGTCTGTGGGTCATTATCAAAAATGATAAACCTGGATAAACTGACTTAAATTTTTAATAAATTTTGAGGACATCATAAATCAGTTATTTTACTACACCTTCAAAATTTCGAGTTATTTGCAAATTTTTTTTAGTTAGGTTCTTGCATAAATGTATTTCTAATTATGTTATTCCTTGGTTTCAGGCTTTTCAACCGTTTGGTCATATATTAAAAGCCAATTTTTAAACAACGAGAAAAAAAATTTTTCTGCACAAATACCTATTAGAGATGTGCGATTAATCTATTAATCGAGTATTCAGAGTAACCAAATTTCAAATTAATCAATTATTCGATTATTTCAACAATTTTATTAATTATATTTATGATTAATCGATTTATTCTGATTTCAATTATTCGAAATTATGATTAATCAGTTAATCAGCATTTTGAATAATTAAAATCCTGAATAATTGAATAATCTTTAATTTATTTGACTTTCTTTTTTATTTTTTAATTTTCCTTATAACTTAAACTATTCAAAAAAATTATGTGTTGCAAAATCGTTATGAAATTTAAAATGTGGCTTTTTAAAATGCCAAAGAACACATATTTTACAATAAACGCAGTTTTTAGCATTTTTAGATTAATTTATTTAGTTGTAAACTAAATCTGAGAACTTTTAATAAAATTATGCAAACTTAATTAATCAAAATTTAAAATAATTAATTAATCAGAATTTTCATTCATTAGAATTGCTGATTAATCGATTAGCTGATTAATCTGTGTATAGAATACCTACGCAATAATTTTTACGGATATTTTTATTGGTAGCATGATAAAAAATTTATTTTCAAATTAGACAAAAACTGTAGAATTTATTCGATTTCATCTGTAAAAACTTACTAAAGGTGATTTTACACTATAATACTTTGTATTAATATCCAAAATATTTGTATTATGTGTATTATGGTGTCAATACTTTCAATACTTTGTATGTTGAAATCTGAAATTTTTAAAACGTAATTGCACTTCTTAAAGCAAGTATCGACATACTTTTTTCATTTATATTTAATTTTGTTGATTTTTTTTTTTAATTTTTTCCTTAAAATTTTTTTCCCAACCATCTAAAAACTGTTAAAACCTAAAATCAAAAATGTTTGATAATGGACCATATGCATTTTAACTTTAAACTCTTCATACTTTCCATTTACAAAAATTTCAAATATAAAAAAAACTTCAATATGACTGATAATTTTGGTCAAATATTCAATGTATAACTTTCTTAATACATATGCCACTTAAATAATTACATATGCATTACAGTACTATGTATAACAAAAGCAACAAAATTAGGGAAAACCTAGGTTAGGTTCTACGGGCAGTGTTTTGAAAGTTCATGATGAGAATCTGATACCATTGTGATACCCGAATACAGGTTTCCAGCTGTCTATACTGAATGCATCGCTGCTGCACAAAACCATCCTGTAACTGTAAGGAAAGAAAATAGTGACTTTAACTTCTGTGTGGCTAAGTCACCATATTTGAGAGTAGGAGAGCCTAGAGTAGCAGTTGTTAGCTCTGATAATGCTTGACAATCGCATAGCAGATGAAAGACTGACTCTTCTTCAGTCTAATCATTAAAACTTCTACAGAAGTCATAATAAGGAAGAGCCATTCTTCGCGCATGGGTTTTTAGGATGCAATGGCCAGTAATTACTGACAGTAGCAATCTCACTTGTGTTTTAGAGAACGAATAAAGTGATTTGGTCCTGTGCACATCATAAGTGGACCAGATAGTTCCTGCATTCTCCCATAGTCTCAGCAGTTCTAAAGAGTTCCAGATTGATTCTAATTTTACATTTCACTTAGGGAATGCCTGATCTATGGATTCCAGTGCTAGATTTAGCATTTGAAAAGGAAAAAATGCATCGACAATTTATAAAAAAATGCTAAATGATTTTTAGCACTTTATTACAATATTTTTTAATTCAATACTTTTTTGATTTTTTGAAAGAATTTCTTAATAAATTTAACTGTACTAGTTGTAAGTTTTAAAATAAAAGCCCTGCTTTTACTTTATTTGCTAATATTACAAATAATTTTGAAGAAAATTTGTTTATAAGTTGTCATTTGAACTAGATTTTACAATAAACAAGGGCAATGAAAATATGAATTTTTCCTTATAAAAAATGTAGCATTGTGGTTTGCTGCTGTAGAACAATTTAGCATAATTTCTTGGATAATTAAGCACTTTACCAATTACATTTTCTGGCAACACAGTCAATAAAGAAGCCACAACCAACCTTACCCATCCTTTTAGAGCCATCGGTTTAAGCCCTCAGTGCTCCTATTGACGAATGAGTAACATTTGAACATTAAAAAATATAATTTTACAAAATTATATATGTTCATTAAAGTGCCTCACGAAAAAAAGTTGCAAATGTACCCCTCTAGAAATGAAGATTAGTATGTTCTTAAATGATTCCCAAAATATTACATCTCAATGTTAAGATTTACGTGAGCTGGACCATTTTCAAAACACCTCTAAAATTACGTATATCTTTCAATATCATTATCAAAATTTTAGTTATAAGAAAATTAACTTAAAATTGTAACAGAGTCTTACTACGACCTTCAATATTCATTTAAATAATTATTATGTCCCTTTTCAATCGCGAAATATTAAGATTTTACTAACATTTGTTATCATATTTTCTTTTTTCAAACATATAATTTTATATATTTCAGACATTTTTAAAAATATATTAGGTTTTAATGTACCATAGAAATGGTATATCCTGTTACTACTGAAGATAACACGTACATTGTGAGCCAGAGGATCAATTTTATGCATTTAATTCCCAATAGTTTAAATTAGCAATTTTTGGAAATAAATCGCATGGAAGTACTTACTAAACTTAAATTTTGATAAATTTATGAAAAGCATAATAAGTTCATTTAAAAACGCGAGAAAATTCTATTAAAATGGAGTTTTTTAAATTTAACCGCCATTTTACAACAATTCGCCGCTTTTTAGATAAATTTATGCTTCTGAGGGCGTATATGTCCTTAACTAACCATTTATTTGGTATAAAAATTAACCAATTATGGACCGGAAATCCCAAAATGTTATTTGCGCAACTGAAGGGTTAAATGAATGCACATATCAATAGTACTTAATGAGAGCTTTCCAATGATGCGCTAAAATATAATTTAGATTATATATTGAGCAACTGAAGGGCTAAATGAATGCACATATCAATAGTACTTAATGAGAGCTTTCCAATGATGCGCTAAAAATTTACGATGAAAAATTTCCAAAATATTTAAACTTTAATAAAATACTATTTAAAATATTTCGCGAGAATAAAAACAAATTTAAAATTATTTTTTGTTTAATATGTAGTAGACATCGTTTTTCTATCATATTTTGTCATATTTTTTTTTTTTTACAAAAAGTTAAGAATTATATATACTGTCGATCGAAAACCCCATTTTTGGAGGTATTTTAAAAATGGTCCAGCTCACGTAAATGTAATAACTGAACCGAAATATTTTGGGAATTAGAACATATCAAACTTTAATTTTAAAGTACATTAGGGTTATAACTTCTTTTGAAAAAATATATAAAAGTATAAATAAAATATTTAATAAATTAGGAAATTCATTTGCTATATAAAAAGTATCTGCTTCACTATCCGTTGAAAAGTTATGCGGTGATAAAAAATTAAACCAAAAATTTAAGATGTTTGAAATTTTACAGTTCTTTTGATAGAAAAATTGCGCCATTCAGTTTATATAGAGGGGAGAATTTTAAAGACGAAGTGATTATCTACGGTATAACGTATATCTCGTTGATTTTAGGAAACCAGACATGGGATAGCATCTTCGCAAAATTTTATATAATTGGCATAAATATTTGTAAAAGTATGTTTTTCGATACTGACAAATTCCGTTTTTATAGAAATTGCCCAAAATATAGCGTAAACCGGATTTATTAGTAAATTACACGTCCGAATCAAAATTAACATTTTTGAAATGCAAAACGTTTAAGCAATTTCGAAAATTTTCACCAATTTTCAATATTTTGTTCCGAATATTTTTCTGTATAAGATATAATTTCAGATCATCGAATAACAATTCATATTATAAAAAAAAAGATTTAAAAAAAAAGTCACTGCTACAGCGGTAATCATTCATCTCCTAACACATTTCGCTTACTGAATCGCTAAGTATAAATGATGTTAATAATATTGAGTCAAATGAAAGTATATATATATCGTCCATTCCACGAAAGAACGCCCAAGAATATTTTTTATGTCTTCCGATTTTTATATTTCGCATACGCATACCCTTTTAAATATCTCCATTTTTTTTTTTTTAATTTTGAAAAAATCGCTAAAGTGTCTAACTTTAAACACCAATATCTCTAAAAGTTGTTAACGGATTTTAATGATTTAAATTGCATATTTAAGAAGGATATGTCTACTATAAATGTAGTAATTTAAAAATAATATTATCATTTAAAAATGCATTCATAATGTAAATACAATTTTAGTATGCATTTTTGAAAAATTACTACCTTTTTAATTTTTTTCTTCTTCTGATATAAAAAACATTATTATGTTTGCTAAAAATTGCAATATAAATTGTTCTGGGACAAAATGGTTCACTATTTTAAAAAATTGTTTAAAATATTAAAAAAAAAAATAAAAAAATAATAATTTTTGTGAGCTTATTTTTAAATTAATCTTAATCATAATATTTCATAATTTGTTATTTGCGGTAGAAAACCTATTTCTCTTAGATTAAGTGCTAATGTTTTACAGTTAAGGAAAAAACTCTACATACACCCTTTGATTTTGTCGTTTTAAGGACTTTTCAAAAAGAAAAATAATATAAAATTACTTCATTATGTAAGGAATTAATAAATAAGTTTATTTATAAAAGAAAGTGCTCATTCATAAGCATAACAAAAACATTAAAAACTTATAAGAAAAAAGTCAATATACAGCCAGAAAATATAAATATTAATTAAAAATTTTGTTCATAAACAAATTAAAAATAAAAAAATTAGTATTTAGTTGGCCCACCTTGGGCATCAATAACTGCTTGAAATCGGCGGGACATAACCAAATTCTCGGTGATATCGAGTGTTATTTCGGTCCAGGCACGATTAAGAGAGGTTTTGAGAGTTTCGCGACTTCTGATGTCATATTTTCACACCAATTTTTCCAAAATATCCCAAATGTGCTCTATTGGGTTAAGATTTGGTGACTGGGGTAATGAATTTAGCTGTCCTGGCGCATGATATAGAAGCCAGTCTCGAACAACGTGCGCAGTATGCTTGTGATCGTTGTCTTGCTGGAAAATCCATTGATTTCCCAGGCCCAAGCTTTCAACAGACGCCTTTAGAATATATTCCAACATGTTCTTATATTGATACCGGTCCATATTACCTTCGACAAAAACCAAACGACCCACCCCCTATGACGCCATAGCTCCCCAAACCATAACAAACATAATATTTTTTGGATCGAAGGCAGTGTTTGATTCTCTCCAAATCTTTGATCGGCCATCATTTTCAAAAATGTTGTACTTACTTCAAATGAACTTTACCAAATTCAAGGCGAAGTTGACGATTTTTTGCTGAAATTAATAGCTTTTTGCATGCCGTTCTGCTTCTAAAACCGTTGTCATGTTATACATTTATTATTGTTCTGGGTGTGACAGTAACACTAGAGTGTCTTTTAAGGTATTCCACCAATTTAGGGGCACTAATTTTTGGTTCTTGGTTGACTTCTTTAAGGATACTGCTTACATCGCGCCTTGAAAGATTCCTAAGTTCCCCGATCGTGGCTTATTTTCGGTACTATTTGTGCCTTCATAGTTCCTAATAATGGTTTGAACAGTCGACCGACTTGGTTTTGATATTTTTCCAATTCCACCATATGATTTATTTTCATTACGCATTTTTACCACTAAATTTCTAACTGAAAGCTGTATTTCTTTTCTATTTTCCATTTTCAAAGAATAAAATTTAAAGAAAGCTTGCTTTAATAATTACTTTCTGCACTTGAATGATAGTAAGGTTTGCAAAATGAAGCAATTTAGAAAAACTAACGGGTTTTTTCCTTTCTTTGTTACATTTTAGAAGCTACCACACTGTATGTAGACTTTTTTCGCGTTAATTATTATGTTTAATGCTAGTAACTTTTATGCTATTCATATTTTTTAGGTTTTTTTTCTTCAGATAGCCTTAAATATTATTTAAACTATAATTGATTTATAAATTTTTTCTATTTTCATCAACAATGCATTTAAATTTCATAGGTGTAGGGTGTATGTAGAGTTTTTCCTTAACTGTATATAATAAACATATTTGTTTTCAAAATTAAGCAAACATATTTAAAATCAAAAGGGTAGAAATTTCTTAAAAATGCATCCGAAAATTGCATTTTTTTCGTGGGTGCATCATTGACAAAAAAAAATATTTTTGATTCATACAATATAATTTACAATATTTATCGTAATAAATTGTATACTAGTTTTTAAATTAATAAAATCCGACGTATACTTAAAGGGTTATAAACATTTAAAGCTACATATTACTAAAAGAGTATAATCAAAAAAAATATAAAAATCAAAATTTAAAATTAATTAATTAAAATTTTTGTATGAAAAAATTTATGAAATATTTTTTTTTTTTTTAATATGTCCTCTTTTACATTAAAAGTGGACATATTCATCTTCTACATGCAGTGAATAAATTCGCGAATTTTTTAAAATTCAAAAAAATAAAAATGGAAATATTTAAATGCCTCCATAGGATATATGCGTGCCAAATATGAACAAAACCGGATGACTCTCCGTCAAAAAATTGACATTTTTTATAAATCTTTCATGGAATGGACGATATATTTTTTTGTTTAATACTACAATTTGGGTGGCGTTAAAATATTTTATGGACTTATAATTGTGTGGACTAAAAATATGTTCTTAACCTCAAAAATCAATTCCACATATTTCGCATTTAAATTTTAAATTAAGTTAAAATTTTTAAATAATAAAATTAATTTTCGATGTAAAATTTATCATCAAATAAGAAACAAGCTAAAAATTTGTCTAAAATTCACTTAAAAAAAGAAAATTGCAATAATTGTTAGAATATTATGTATTATGAATAGTAATGTTTAAACAAGTTTTCGCGATTTCGCCAAATAGAAAAATGAAATCGATAAATGTTTTAATTTTGCATATTATTCTCAGGTTTAAATTCTAATAAGAATCAATATGTTACAAATTTCAATTTTAACTGTAGGAAAATTCAAATTAGTCGATTTGTTAATTTAAATGGAATAGTAATTTACTATACACTTGAATAACATTTAAACGACAAGATACAAATACGAAAATTTTGAATAAATAAAGCACTGACACGACTCGTAAATTTGTATTTTTGTGTTTTTTTACAATTATTGCTTTTGGTTTTTTAGAATGACACGATGACGTTCATAAGTTTTTACTTTTTGTTTGTCTGCCTGCTTCTTGCTAGCTGCTTGACTGCTGCTGTTTTTGATTTTGCTTTAGTTTCTCGTTTTTTGTTTTTTTCTCGTGTATATGAGTGTGTTTTTATTATTTATTTATATGTGTATAGCTTTCGTATATTGTATATATTCTCCTCTATTTGTCTAATTTTTATTCCAATTGAATTTTTTTTGTTCGTTTTTATTTTTTTTCTAATTTACACTTTGCTCTCTTAATTTTTTTATATATATACTTATATATGACAAATATAAAAAAATTAATGCACTGATTAAATTGAATATAGAATTTTTTCTTACTTTAAATTGTTTCTAATATAAAAAAAAAAATCAAATAAATTTTGTTTAAAACCTTTTAACAGCTGTTAAATTTAATTATTCAATATATTAATAATTGTATACATATCTTTTTTGCAGTGATTATAGAATAAAAAACATACGTCATTTGAATATCTAAAGCTTTTATTATATAGTATACATAATATATATATATATTTATGATTTATTTTATTTTAATCATAACTATTTCTATCTAAATACATAAAATACCAGTAATTAGTGAATGTCTGCAAAAAATAAAACCAAGAATTTTTAACAGCAAAGTAGGAAAAAAAAATCAAAATATTCTTTTTAATTTTTTATGTAGAATAAAAAGAATACAACACACACAATACTATACAGTACGTTAGCGGAGGTGAGGCGCGATTTAAGGTGCGTAGACTATATTGAACTGCTAAAGTCAATGAGAATTTTTTTACAAGGCACCGAATCTGAACAATGTTGATGACGAGACGTAGCCGAATACACAGAGACGAACAACACGAAGACTCACACAATGAATTTTATGATGGTATGTATTTGCTTATTATTCTTGTTGTTGTTCACTATATAATATGTACTTATTGGAAAAGAGAAGAGGGGAAAATATATTAAATGAGCCAACATTGTCTAATTTGTGATTTTTAAAAAAATAAATCGCTAAAATTTTTGGAAGGAGAACTTCTTATACAGAGTGGTCAAAATACAAGTATGATGTATACAACCCTACAAAAAAGATGAGGTATATATACTAGGTTTGTCGAAATAATCGTCCAATAAAATATATATGTATGTATGTATGTATATTAGGCTGCACCAAAACTTATCAACTTTCGAATTTTGATCATAACTCTTTGGGTTGTAAAAACGTAGAGTGCGTTTATATGGGAAAAGGTTGGTTGGACTTTTTGTTTAAAAGATTTTTGCTATTAAATACTTTGCATTTAAATATTAAAAATACTAATATAATCATAAATAGCTATCAAATAAGATATAAAAACAAAAAATCTGTTAAAAAATGTTAAAAGTTATTACGAATGCCCCAGACCATCAAAGTGTTTTAGAACACTTGTGTAAGTTCTGTACAATGAAATTGTTTTTGTTTTCGCAGCATAATGCAAGCACCTTTCCATGCTCGGTTAAAAAGTTTTTAAATTTTTTATGACTGTATCAAAACTCCATTTTCAAACTTGAAAAAACTGATTTTTTATTTATTTTATTTATTTCACTTATTTGTAATACATATTTGTGATATGACCTTTGTTCGCATATATTTTGCTTATTGCAAGACCTAATGTAACAGTACTAAAGTGATTTTACTATTTGTGGTAATTTTGTTGAATATTTTTGTGCGTAACGAAAATTATTAAACGTTTAGTAAAAGCAGTTGAAAATGTGAGCGAGCAAAAGAAATGCAACTCTATAAAAATAAAAATGATTTTTAAAATTTTGATAAAAATTTTGATTGGAAATGGTTGGATACTATAGTGTTGTTAAAAAACATAACTTTTCTATCGTTACATATTGTCTAAGATACATGAAATCTACAAATAATATAAATATTTGCAATAAATTTCAATTTTATTAAATTTTGATATTTTTCTGAACTATTTTGGAAATTTTTCAATAGAGATTGATATTTTTGGAATTATTATTTATTTTCTATTTTTAAAACCAACAAACATTTTCTATAAATAAGCGATCAAATATTTATGATAGTTTAGCTTAACTTCATAATTTATAATTGAGTATGACCTTTCGACCGAAATAACGCAACCACTTTCGATCGTTATTGAGATGGAATCAACAGCTTAAAATATTTTTTTCGCAATGATATGACATTATCGAATGCCCTGTATCGCTATAATGTTCAAATATCCCTTGATTTTGGTACTGGAACAAATTCTAACACAAGGAAAAACAGTTAAGAAATATACCTATTTTGAACTCTTCATATGTTGAAAAATAAAAAGTGCATCCTTCGTGATGATTGGACTATTGGACTTGTTTACTGTTGGAAATTAATATTTAAGTAAGTATGTCTACCTAGACCGTCTAAAATTGAAATATATGGGTTTAGAGTCAAATTAATTCAAGTTATCGTAATAGGCTCTTATTTCCATTATACAGTACTCGTAAAAATAATAAAGGACCTGCCTCCAAAAGTAAAGGTGGTAGTTTTATATATTTTGTTAGAAGGATATCCAGTTACCATATTTACATTATTAAATCAACGATTGCTGGCAATAGTAGCTTTGAATGGTCAATGTGGTCATTTAGATAATATAAAATATCTACTGTTAAATGACTTGTATCAATTGTTACAGGCATGATCTTTTCAATATTGTTTCTTTAAGATAATTTTTAAGAATCCTCATATTAGAACTACATATTAATATTATTTCACTGCAATTATCAGAATGTTATTCAAAAATATTCGAAAATTCTTAAAAAGTATGGAGAAAAGAGTGTTTTCTTAATATTATTAATATCCTTTGTAGTTAAAATTACCTTAAATTTATATGTATTGGTAGTAATTAGTGGTAATACTACCAAATTATAGTTTTCATAATTTTTCAATAATTATTTTTATCAAAATTAAAAAAAAAAAAAAAAAAAAAAAAACCGATGATTTTTTAGGAGTTGCATTTTTTTTTTTTTTTTTTTTTTGCTCCCTTAAATTTACAACTTTTTTTTAAAAAAATATTATTAAATTGGGAACAAAATGACATAAAATAGTTGGCTAAGGCCGCAAAGAATAAAATCACATTAGAATTGACTAATTTAATGACGTTCTAGCCCTAATCAATACGATCAAAAATCATATAGCATAGCGTTGCATTTTTTATGCTCGCTACTGTATATAACCTAATGAATAATTATTAATTTTTCCCATTCGTCTTATCGCCCTCCCCTAGCCAATAATTCCCCTTACAGCATACGATATTTATTTAACAAATATTAAACATTTAAGATTTTAAAAATTATAAACTAATGAAATTGAAAAAAGATTCGGCTGTGCCGAATCTTTGATACCCTTCACCATATTACCATCTTACCATCTTATCGACATCATATTACCATATTACCGACAATTAATAAAATTTTCGCCTTAACGTATGCTTGCATATTTTCTAAATCTAAATTTTTTTCAAACTACGAAAATTTGAATATGAAAAAAAAAAAAAAACAATCATAACAGGCTTTGCTTTTAAAAAAGAAACAACAACAATTCCATATATATTTATTTTTGTATGTACAAACTGAATGAATACACAAAGAACAACAACAACACTGTTATTCATTATATTACTGCTGTTGCTAACTAAACTACTTGTCTATACAAAAAACAAAAAACGTCACTAATAGTCATTACAATGCTTAATATACATGTTTGTGTATGTATTTATGTATATTCTTAACAGATATGTTTTAGTTTTTAAAAATAAACAACTACAATTCCATATCTATTTATTTTTGTACAGACTGCATATACAAAGAACAACAACAACAACACTGTTATTCATCATATTACTGCTGTTGATAACTACACTACTTGTCTATACAAAAAACAAAAAACGTCACTAATAGTCATTACAATGCTTAATATACATGTTTGTTGGTGTATTTATATTCTTAACAGATTTGTTTTTGGGCCATAACTCTGTTGATTATGAACGAATTTGGTTTATTAAAAAAACCGAAATTTTATAAAAATATTTATGACTGATCTATATAAAAATAATAATCTGTAGCTTGAACAAGGGCTTCAAAAATAAAAAATTCGTTTTCCCCGATATCTCAGTTATTACTGAACCGATTTATTTAATTTTTTCAGAACAAAAATTCAGAAAATAATTTTCGAGCCCCCTTTAAAAATTCGAAGTCCCTGGTATATGCAGAGGCTTCAGAAACTAAAAAACCGGTTCTAAAAACTGGTTTTTAAAGCATATCTCCACCATTTATAAACCGATCTTCCTAATTCAAAAAACTGAAATTTTATAAAAATATTTGTGACCGATCTGTATAAAAATAAAAATCTATAGCTTAAACCAAGGCTTCAAAAAATAAAAAATGCGTTTTGTCCGATATCTCAGTTATTACTGAACCGATTTATTTCATTATTTCAGAACAAAAATTCAGAAAAAAGTGTCCGAGAATTCTTTGTAAAAACGAAGTCCGTAGTGTATACAGAGGCTTCAGAAACTGGAAAACCGGTTCAAAAAACCGGTTTTTTGAACATATCTCCGCATTGTATGAACCTATCTTGCTGAATTCCAATAGCAAAATTTTCGAAAGCATTTCCGATCGTTTGACATACATATTATATATGTCAGTTATCGGTGGGCTTCATAAACGCCATTTCAACCGACACACGGACGGACGGACGGACATGGTCCAATCGTCATCGCTTCTTACAAGGATTCCGAAAATATAAACTTTTTTGCTCTCCGACGAAAATTGTGGAAATTACAAACGGAATGACAAACTTATATATACCCTTTACACCTGTGGTGAAGGGTATAAAAATATAATTTCATTTACATCATTAGTGTTTCCGAGGTTAATTTGTTTAGAATAGTTGACAACATTGTGGCTGTGTATATTTATTTTTTTGGTATTTTTTGTTTCTATTTTTCTTATTGGGGAAGGCGCACAAAACGAATAAGAATTTTTGTTGGTGTTGTGTAGGTACGTTTGTTGCGCTTATTTGACATTTCTATTTGATTTATTAAATGTTGTTTTTGGGGGAATTTTAAAAAGGGAACAAAAGTGAGTTTACTTTGTTTTGTTTACAAATATACATATAAAAATAAAAGAAATAAAACTTGCAATTTAAATAAAATAACGAAAGAAATAGACAAATGTATGGTCTTTTATTTAGGAAAAATATGTATCGACTTATATTATTTATAGATACATATGTAAGCACTAACTTTGAAGTCTAAAAAATTAAGATTGTTTATATAAAAACTAGATTTTAATTGATCTTAATTATTTCAATTTATCCCCTTTTCATATATGGGGAAAATCTAAATATCAACACAGATGCAAATTATAAGAACGCATGACCAAAAAAAAAATATAATTTTTACGCGCATTTTAAACATATGTCAAATTAAAATATATATTAAACTACTTTAAAATAGAAAATTTCAAGTAAATTTTAAACAAATTTTCGTACTTACCTGCAATATTTAGTTGCTAAATAAATTATATACAATATTTTTGTAATTTTCTATTCTACTTTATTCATTCTTAAATACCAATTAGAATGCAGGCAGTACCACTCCTTACTCCACACACAATCAATTGATGTATATTATGAGCTTGTTTGTAGTTTTTTTTTTTTTTTTCGTCTTATGTTCATCTATTCATATTCGTTTACATATACACTTATAAAAAGCTAATCGGGCATAAATAAAAAAAACGAAAAGAATAATGGCTACCGCAACCCGAGCAACGTCTCACGTAATAATCATTTTTAAAACTTTTTTGATTTTATAAAAATTATATTATTTTTTAAGCTTTCTTTTAAATTTCGTATTAAATAAATATTTTTTTTAATTTAATAATGCAAGTTAGTTTCGTTTTTCAAAATTCCAATTAGAATTTAATTATAGCTTTTTTCACTTCATTTGACTATACTTATTTATTTGTACAAGAAAATTTGCCTTTATTTTGTGTTTATATTTTTGTAAAAAAAAACTGTTTCTATTTACAATCGTTTGAAAATATATTGTTTTAACTGAAGTAAATTTTATTTAGATTTATTTAAGAACAATTAACTGAAAAGGAAACTGCGACTTTATGTTAAAGAATGTTTAGCATAACTATACGTAAAACGGAAAGAATATAAAAAGAAATGTCAAAAACAGAATCCGTTGAAAAGCCAATTTAAAGGCTCAACTACATAGAATACTTTCGCTTCAACTGCGACTGACAGCTAAGTTAAATAAATACATGCATTTATATTGAGCAGAACCAAATCAGTACGCCAAACTTCTGCGTGAAGTACTTCAAAGATGAAAAATGTTAAACTTTGAAGTGCCGAAGTACGTAAATATATTTTGTCGGTTGTTTTATTCTTATTTTAATATTTTTTCATTAAGTCGGAAATTTTAATTTGCAATTCATTATTTAAACTGAGAACATAATAGAATTTTTACATCTTTATATTTTATTATATATAATTTTAATAACAAAATAATGCAACGACTGGGTTAATATCATTTATGTGTTGCGTAGCTGTCAGTCGCAGTTGAAGCGAAAGTATTCTATGTAGTTGAGCCTTAACCCATACAATACTTTATACTTCAACTGCGCAACTGACGGAGAATCTAAACAGTAGGACATACATATATAAAGTATTTTCATATTTTTGATATTAAAAAACTGAGTGTTCTTAATTATGAAAATAATCATACAAATTACAATTTAACTATTAATTTTTGGTACTAAATTATCTCCCTAACTCACCTAAAATCTTAAATATTGCCTATACTCAATATTAAGGTGTCAATTTAAAGCTCTTAATGGTGCATTTTAGTGTATCCAATAATTTGGGTTTTCATATTATTCGGTTTATTCGACAAATAATGATTCGAGGTTAAAGGCTGATCGGTTAATAACCAATTATTGATAAATTATTCGTTTAACCGAAAAATTTTAGTTATACATGTAAAACTTATAAATTACGCTAATTATAGCATTTAATATATTGAAATAGTTACTTAGAAATATAATATAGATAAAAATCTTTCACATTTGATAAACTTTTCATGTTATTTGTATGAAAATATTGAATTTTTAGCTAATACTAATTCCGCTTTAATTCGTAAATTTTTCATGCAAGTCTATTTTCTGTGTAAGAAAGAGTCAAATTAATATTAATATTTTTTGCGTACATTTTGGAGACGAAAATTAAAATTTTTATGACTGCTGTAACTTTGAATTTACTTTACTCAAATCTATGTTTGAAAAATTTCTATTATCACAAGTTTAAATATTTATGAAGATATAATATTATTGCCTTTTCATGTCGCTATTTATAAAACATTTTATCCCAACAAAAAATTTCCATTTAAAGAAGTCAGTAAGATTCTGAATTTCTGATCCTGAAGTAGTACAAATTCGTATCATTTCCAATGAATTGAATTTTTTGATACTTGTGTTTTGTCATGTCATGTTCTCGATTTTATACAAAATTTCAACAACTAATGTCGCAAGAAAATTAGTTTTAATTTTTATTAAACCAACACATTTTTCATAAAAAAATATGCATAACATTATTTTTCATTTGTTACAGTTTTTTAGTAACAAATATTTCGAAAAATGGCAACCGAATATCAACGTTCTATAACATTAAAATTATTTTAAATATTTTTTTTTATATTGGATGCTGTTTGTATTACTTCTTAAGCACAAGCAAAAGTAGCTCACTAAAAAATAATTTTTTTGGGATGTGACAAGCCTCATACAAAAGATATAGTTGACTTAAATTTATCATAAGAATAAAAAAATTTCTAATTTATTACTCCAGAAAACAATATTTCGGTTAACCGGTTATTCGAAACAAATTATTCGGTTTATTCGATATTCGAAAATAGACAGTTTTAAATTATTCGGACAGTTAATCCACCAAAATTAACCGGATAACCGAATGACGGTTAATCGATTGGATACCCTAGTGCATTTATAAAAATAAAATAAAAAATATAAAAGTTTCATTAACGCAACTTTTTTAAATATTTTGTAATTTCTAGTGCAAAAACAAATGTGAAAATATGTGGTATGTCCAAAGGCGGCTTCGATAGCGTAATTCTTCTTTTTTTACCCAACTTTTTTTCTGATATGAGTTTCTTAAGGAAATATGATTTTCACTTCAAAAATGGTAAATTTATACCTATTTTTTTATTCAAAATAACGGTTAAAATTTTATAAATTGAATACCCTGATTCAGCTACAACTTTTTTTTATTCTTGTCATCATTTATAATATTTTTTAACGCTGAAAATAATGATGTAAAAATGTTTAAGTGCAATTCAATAGTTTGGAAATTATAGGGCTTTGAAAATTGGCATTCAATACGATCAAAAAAATTAGTGTAAGGAAAAAAGCTCATGATCCAGAAAATATATAGTTTGTTTATAATCCACCGCTCCAATGAACAATAGCTGGAACTGTTAGTGTACTATAGTTTTTTTGTGCAATTGGTGCAGTTGCAAATTTGCCACTATACAATTTGTATGATATTCAATTGAAACAAACCAATTTAATTTTTAAAGCATATAGAATTTTTGATGAAAAACGAAATTCTTAGTGGTTGAAGTAAAACTTAAGGTTTAAATAGACCACGCTGTTTCAATTCCGATTTATTTGATTTTTTTTTTTTTGTCATTGATAGTAATTTTAACGGTGTAAAAATTTTTGAGCGCAATTAAATATTTTGGAAGTTATAAGGCTTTGAAAATCGAATTTCCTTAAGAAACTCGTATCAAAAAAATTTTCGTTGTAAAAAGTTGGGTAAAAGGGAAGAATTACGTTACCTAAACCGGCTATTTCCACAAAAAAAAAAAAAAAAAAAAATTTTGCACAAGAAATTACAAAATACGCTACTCATTTACCTCCCTAATTCACTTAAAATCGTAAATATTTCCTATACTATTTATTCGATTGCAAAGATTAAGGTGTCAATTAAAGGCTCTTAAGGGCGCATTTACAAAAATAAAATAATATAAAAGGTTCATAAACACAAATTTTTAAGTATTTTGTAATTTCTTATGCAAAAAAAAAAGAAAATTTTGTGTAAATAATTTTTCTTGCATCATTATATTCGCCGTTAAAAGTACTATCAATGGCAAAAAAATCAAATAAATCGGAGCTTAATCAGGGTGGTCCATTTATGCCCAAAATACTTAAAAAGTTGTGTTTATGAACCTTTTATATTATTTTATTTTTGTAAATGCACATACCCTTAAGAGCTTTTAATTGACACCTTATATTATTATGTAAGCTATATTTAAAACTGAGGATTATTACAGTGTAATACATATTAATATTTTATATTTAATAAAATTAAATTAATTAATCTTTGCAATCAAATAAATAGTATAAGAAAAAAATGAGTACCAAACTTAAAATTTTTAAAACAAAATTTTACACATAGGACCACGTGGACCTACATTTGATAAGCGTTGCTCTATCTGACGATGCGAAAACGAGGAATAAATCTTATAATTACTTTTCTGCCGGCTATCTACCGATTTTGAGCTGCCGCCCACAATTTTTACAAAATCGCCGGCGCCGTTAAAATTGTTCGACACAGGTATCTGTACCGCAGTAAAGAAAAACAAAGACGTAATAAGTGGAAATTTCTAAAATTTTCAATAAAAACAAAATTAAAAGTTAATAAAATAATTAACAAACAAAAAATAACATAAATTTTTAACAATATAATAAGTAATTTATTAATTATATGTATAAATAACAACAAAATAAATTTTACAATATTTTGCATTGAGTGTGTGGCTAAAAAATATGTTTAATGACATGTAATTAATTTGTTGTTGTTTTTTGTTAATACAAGAGAAAGTGTGGTACCAAAAAGTGTGGTATCAAAAACTGTGCGAAGTAATTTTTCCAAAAAAGGGGGTGTAGCAAGGGCAAAAGGGTCGTCATAGTTGTGATTTCGTAAAGGAATTTGTCATTGCGTGAATCATAGATAAATTAGAATCAACATGCTAAAAAGCTCGTAAAAATTTTTAACTTACAACTTATAATAAATTGACTAATTAAGTTATGCGCTTCAACATTTTTATGTAAAAATAAATTTCTGGAAAATGATAACAAGTTGTATGATATGAATATGTTTGCAATGAATTAATATCATTATAAAGGAGAGTAAAACGAAACAGATGCGTTCGCTAATGTTGCATTGCATTTTTGGCGAACAAGGTGCAAAACAGGCGAAACAAAAGTGGTTTGTCAACTTGTGGCGTCGTCAACTGGTAGCCAAATAATCAAACAACCAGCCAGGCAGCCAACCCTGTACACAAAGTACAGAATAAGAAAAAAACTTTTTATAATTGAAAGAACTAAGAAAAAAACAAATAAGAAATAAAAGAACAGTTGCATTGCATCAATTGTGGCTAGAAGGACTAAAAGAACGTTAGTATTGCTTGTATTTTATTTGCCATCATCGCCTTAAGCCAAATTGTTAAGAAGAAATAAAAAAAGTCAATAGGAGTGTATTTATTTAGCAACATTGTTCATTCATAATTTTGTATTATTATCATGGCTACAGTTACCCGTAGTGCTAGTAACAGTCCATTGATATCATTGAATTCACCCTTGGATCCTAGTTTGTTTCCATTAAAATCAATTAATGATGTTGTGAATTTTTTTAAACGTTCATTGGAACTGTACCATACACAAAATGTGGAGCCTGATTTGACATTGCTATCAATTGTAGCTGGCTACATTGAGTTGTCTCTAACCACCGGAGATGCGGCCCAAGCAGCTGCTGCTTCAGCTGCCGAACATGCATCATCCTCATCATCGAATGCGTTGACACCATCATCTTTAGCTAGTATTGTGGGCAGTGGTTTATCGGCAGGTGTGTATTGTTAAATAATTATTTTAGTTTTATGAGCATTATGTGTGCTTTTGTTATCATTGTCATTTTATGTGTTTTTTTTTGTATGTTGTGCAGCAATTTCAAGGTGTTTCAATTCCTGTTTGTCCCATAAGAAATATTGCCAAGTTTTTGTTTTTTCAATCATTAAAGTAGATGTTACAAAGTGGTGCAATTTGAAAATAAATTTTGTGAATTTTAGTTAAATTATATATTTTAAAATAAAGATAATAGCATAAGAATTATAATCTATAAACTATGGACATTTCTGCATTTTCTATATAAACTATACTTTGTTTGATCAGTTTCATATAGAATTTTCGAAAAATTTTTATAATTAAATTAATTTGATTATAAAAATTTTGAAATGATGTAAAATATTTTTAACTAAATTTACTCAAAACCGAAGTATGCTTACAAATTATATTCAAATCTTATTTATTAAAATTTTAAATAAAATTTCAATCACGAATAATACATACTTATTCAATTATTTAAGTAATTTTAATTCAACCTATTAAAAAAAATTATTGATTAATGCAATATGAAAAATGATAAATAATTAAATTTTTAGTAAAAACTATCAGAAAATTCTATTTTATTTTTTTTTAAAGTGATTCATTTTTACTTTTGATAAATCATTTAATTGACCATATTTCTTCTGTGAATTGAAAACTATGTACGTAAACTTTTTGAACAATTTCACGAAAATGACTGCAGAACAATTGCAGCTGATATTAGTAAATAACACGTACTTAATAATTTCAGCCAACAGCGATATAATTACTGGAAATTCTGTACCATTTCCCGAAGTTACTTACGAACTAGTATCTGGTCTATACAAAAAATTTCAAAGTATACTTTCGATTGTGGAAAAACCGAAAGTATCATCGACTTACAATAGTCGACAAGCCACCAGAGAAGTTATTAAAAAGGTATCCGATGTTATTTGGCATTCACTGATACGCAGCAGTTATAAAGATCGAGCCCACTTACAAAATTTATATAGTTATTTGTCGGGCAACAAATTGGATTGTTTTGGTGTGGCTTTGGCAGTCGTGGCGGGATGTCAACTTCTGGGTTATAGAGATGTACGTTTAGCTATATCAGAAGATCATGCCTGGGTGGTATTTGGTAATAAAAAATTGGAAACTATAGAAATAACATGGCACGGTAAGGGAAGTGAAGATAAACGTGGTCAGGATATAACTGCAGGTATAGAATCAGGATCATGGTTATATTTAGGGGGACTAGCTGTGGTATGTGATAAACCCATGGAAGTAGCCGCCATAGCATCTGCTATAAATATTTCACTATCAGCCAATAGTGATTGTGTAGAAGTACAAGAGTTGCAGCAAAGATTATTATGGTTACTATATGATATGGGGCACTTACGGAAATATCCCATGGCTTTAGGTGGGTATTATTAAAATGAATCATTGTACAAATTGTTATTATTCGTATTATTTTTAATTTTAAGGTACCCTTGGTGAATTGGAAGAAATAAATCCCACTTCAAAACGTATCACCTGCGAACAACTTTATCGGGAGGCTATTGAATCGGCTAAGGCGCATTATCAAAATCATCATGTTTATCCCTATACGTATCAGGGTAATTATTATAATCGCCTCAATAAGTATCGTGAAGCATTTGCTGCCTGGGCTAATGCGGCCGATGTTATACGCCTGTATACTTATCAATGTCGTGATGATGAAGAAATCTATAAAGAACTTCTCGACATAGCTAATGAAATGATTCCTTATGTTATGAAAACAGAAAGTTCTGGTCATTCGGCCCGTAGCATATTAAGAGATTCTGAAGTATTTGCCAACCTGTTAAGATTTTATGATGGTATTTGTCAGTGGGAAGAGGATAGCTTAACTCCTATACTACACATTGGCTGGGCTAAACCATTAGTGAATAATATTTGTAAATTTGACTATGATGTACGTTCTCAGGTTGTTATAAAAGTACCCGAAGATGAACCGCAGGCGGTTCGTGGCTCCAATTCTCAGTCAACGTTAGAACATCAACAACGTGATGAAGAGACAAATGAGTCTAAAGCACAAAAATCATCAACGAATGATACGGTCTTGTCGCAGCACATTGAGGGCAATAATAATTTAGTGAAAAAAGATGAGGTAGTTAAAAGAGCATTTGAATTTCTAAGAAAAAATTATATAAAAATAAATATTTAATATTTTTCTAGAAATCCAATGATGGTAAAAAATGTGAAATGCCTACAACATTGGCCGATTTAACAGCTGCATGTGGGGAAAAAATTCTTAATCCCGACTTTCTACTACAAGGCGGTGGTCAACCCTTTGCGGAACAACAAAAACTAAATAATCAACATGATGAAACCGCCAACGGTACAGATTCCGATAAAAAAGTAAAAAAATCCAAAAATGAAATAACAAACGCAACAGCACTTAATGATACAATAAAACCCTTAACAACAGACTGTATTTTGAGCAATACGCGAACAGAACAATCAGCATCATCATCATCAACGATAACACAAACTCCTACCTTAACACCTGTGATAGATGAAGAAGATCCTTTGCATTATATGTTCAAGCGACCAGTTATAACTTTATATAGCCAGAAAATGAAGGGCTTGAAAGATTTACTATTGGCAGAGAAATTAAACACACATGCGATATCTTTACAAGTTACAGCACAATCGGTAGCGAGCAAAAAGATACGTGGCGTCGATAAATTAGGTAATCATACAACAAATTCTACATATTCAACAGTTAATCTATCAAGTACTACAGATTCCTCAACAGCGGGTGATTCAATTGCAGTTTCTAGACCCAAACGTACTCGAAGGGAATGAGTTCAGTGTAATAATTGCTGCTGCGACAGCGGGCTGTGTCAGTGGTAAGTTTTGTTTTCAATCGAGAAAAAAAGGAGCAACTAAGTAGGCTTTTTAGAGAAATTACAAAAAAATAATTTAAGGCTAAAAGTTTTAGAAATCTAGTGAAGAATGGTTTTGGTTTAATAAAGGATTTAAGTTCACAGGAGTTTAAGTAAAATATGAGAAAGAGAGAGAAGGTAAGACATTTTTTTTCTTTTAAACATAAACTTTGTTAGAGAAAGTGCAAACAAAAATTTAAACTAAAAGTTGTTAAAAGAATTTAATAACTTCATAACCTCATAAACAAGAAAACAGTAATATATTAACTTAATTCACTTTTTTCCAATTTCCTTAATAATTCTTTAATAAAATGCCTAGCGTTTTATGTTTATACGTATGATATCTTACAGAAGATACTTCTTTAAATATGAAATAAGTAAAATTTATAGTATTTATTTCTTTGGCAATAAATGCTTTACAAAATTTATGTTTTTTTTTTTTTTTTGCCAGTACACACTCCTTTTGTAACTGTAATCAATATTTAGAGTATATTTGTTATAATTTAAGAAAAAAAGAAAAAACTAAATATTATTTATCTTTCCATGATTTTTATGGTGCTCAATTTTATTTTCTTTATAAACACAAAAAATTATCATATTTTCTCTTTAGTTTATTATTATTTCTTTTTAAGCAGTTATGTTTTAAGTTTGTTCTTGAATAGATTTAAAATCAAAATTTTTCTTTAATAACAATGTTCTCTATAGTTTACTAGCAAAACATTCGCTTTGTTTTCATTTACGTACATTTATTTAAAATCAAAATTTCTTTTTTGAAATAACTACCTCCTATGTATATTAGGAATTTATACAGTATTAATAAATCACCAAACATGTTAGTTCCCAGTTGGATTGACCATTAAATTATATATCTAGAATATTAATATTAGTTTCTTTACCCATCAATATAAGAGTTTAACAAGTATAAAAACATGATTTTTCTCACATTGAAAGCTGTTAAACCTACAAAGAACATCCTGTTCTCTTTGGCTACAAAATTAACTTTAAGAAAATTATGTTTTATATTTAGTTTACAATAAGAAAATATCATCAAATATGATGTTACAAAGATCGGACAGTTGATCAAGGACATCAGCAGGCTAATAAATGAATATAAGCGAAAGAGAAATATAATCTGAAGAAGTGCAACTTAAGTATAGGAGTAAATAAGCTGGAGTCGTTAAAGCAGTAGGGATGCGCGAAAGCTTTACGCCATTCAATTCACTGAGCATCCTGAGAGAGTGACACCCTTTTCGAAAAATTTGAAGAACGCGGGCAATGTTTCATCTACCAAAAACTCATTACCAGCATGGATTTACAGCATTGACCGCCATTACCACTCAAACCTCATTAATCTGCAGAGGCCTTGTGAATGAAAGATCCTCGTGTCAGGCTTGTCTTAGTCTTTTGGCAATGTCAACCGCGCCAAATTATTACAAAACATCCTGCAGTCCACAATGCCTAACAATATGAAGAGATTGATCGTGAGTGTTCGTTAATTGGTCGCGCAGTTATAGACAAGAAATCAAAACTCAAGACAGAGTCTTGGTGCCACTCCAGTTTATTTACTACCTTTCTAATTTCCCCGCACATCTTCAAAGAGTTTAAGCGATTACATATGCGGGTCACAACGTTGGTGACCTATGCGTTACGTTGAATGGTTATCCATAATTTATTCACTGTACGTGACCTGTAATTATTACCAACGAACGTTTCGCTTTATACTGGTTTATATTTAGACCGTTCTGCATGCTTCAAATCTTTGCTAGAGCGAACTCTCTGACGAACAATACGATGTACCTTTACCCGTTCCACGCTTTACTCATCTCATCTTCTGCTAGACTTAATCAGTTAGTGTCCAGACATCTTCCAAATCGCTGGAATGCCTTTAATTGTGCTTTAATTTTTGTTTAGCTAATAAAATTTATAAATGCATACATAAATTTATTTACAATTCTGGGATCCTGGTAATTTTGTTGAAATTTGAACTGTTGCATATATGCAGGGTTTCCAATTTTTGTCGTTGAACACGAAATCTTAAAATTTTATTTTATTTTTTTTTTCTCTTTGAACAATATTTTTAAATAAATTGTCTTTGGTTTTTAAACTTTATTTGATATTTTATACATCATTTATAATATGTTTTGTTAATAGTTCAATTTTTAGCAAATTTATTAAAATTCAAAAAAACAAAAAACATTTTTTTTTTAAATTTTATTATCAATACTTACTTTTTTTCAAAAGTTTCACAAATTTCACCTAATAGGTCTTTTTATAAATGTAAAATATCTGATTTCGCGATATATTTTTAAATTAAGAATAGTAGTTAGTTTTCTATCTTGAAGTTTTTGAATATTTTTTTTTTGCATTTTTCTTGATTTTAAATCTGTTTTTGTTACAAACTTAATTCCTTCAAATCTATAAATATATTTACATGTGTGTGTAATATGGGTAGTAATTGTCTTTTATTTTATATATACTTCCTAATACTTTTGTGATATGTTTTTATTATTTTTTTTTTTTTTTTAATTTAATTTTATTTAATAAACAATAAATACTAAAAAAATATTTTTTAACTGTTCAATTAGTAAATCAATTATTTTGTTTAATAATTTCTGCAATTGTTATTGCAAATATTTATGCACAAAACAAATCAAACAACGCTCAATGTTAAAAAACCTTTTTCTTTACAAAATTTATATTTCACTTTTTTATGTATCAAAAAAATATTTTTTTTTCGAACGCATTAAAATCAATAAATTTTTGTTTTTAATTTCCTTTTTAAAAATATTTGTTAAATAATTGATTGATAATAAACATTTTAAATGAATTTTGTTAAAGACAGTCTGTGATGTATTGAAAATATAACAAAACAAACAAAACAAATATTTAAAATAAATCAAGCACACTAATATTTAACTAACTTATTATATAATATATATTTTTTTGTAACTACAAATAAAAATCTATTTAATTGTATTCTCATTAAAAACAAAACTAACAATAACAATATGTATAAGTTGTTGGCTGGACTGTGATTCGATAAGAAGTATAATATGTACATAATTTTTAAAAACTAAAAAAAAAAAAAACAATTATGTAAATTAAGAAATCTGGCAATACATTTATTTATTTTTTCAGAAAATCTGAAATATTTAAAAGTAAACATTTAAAGAATATTTTGGATTTATTTTAGAAGATTTTTTAAATAAGCTTAGAGAAATCTTTATAGAAAATTTAGAGCTCGAGATAAACTAAAAACTATATATGTCGCAAAAAATAATTTTAAAGATTTTATTTATTTTTTATTAAAATACCTTCAGGAAGTTTAAAGACTACAATTTTTGGAATCACAGTCCATTTTTTAAATAAATTTTCGAAAAAAAAAAAAATAAAAAAATAATAAATGTTAAATGTTTTAAACTTATATATACGATATATACGAAGACAAATTATATAAACAAATAATTATTTAGTATTAAGTGGTAAACAAAACACAAATCATTAAACCTTTCAATATGTTTGGCGACAAAAAATATATATTAATTATAATAAAAATATATATACAAAATTACTTTATTTTCTTAAAATTTATATCGAATAACAAATATTAAAAAAAAACGATAACTTTTTGGAAAATTGTATTTTTATATTCAAAATTATATTAAAGAATTCTTATTTTTAATTTTTTTGTGACAAACACTACTTAATAAATGCACTAAAACATATTATTCAATAACAAAAAAAAAATATATATATATATATATATATATATATATATATATATATATATATATATATATATATATATATATATATATATATATATATATATATATATATATATATAAAATAAAGAAATAACTAAAAAACATAGTTCCGCGTATACTTTATACACTTTGCAATAATTATCAATTGAAATTTAAACCATAATAGTACATAAATATTTAAAACAGCTTAGCTCAATATTAATACAATATTACATTTACTAAATCAAAATAATACATACCTAATAAAATAGTTCTTTTTTCCTTCCACTCCCTCAATAATAAATATATAGTATATAAATCTCCATAAATGTTTAAAATGTTAAATACAAAATAAAATAAAACCAACAATAAAACAGAAAAAAACTATGTTTAAATCGAATTTTGTTTTATTTCATTTGGCATTACTGAATTATTTTGTTCTCCAATTTTTTAATATTTTTACATATCTTTTAGGCGAGTAGTAACTGTATTTACATTATACCGAAAAATATGCTTAAAAAATGGATAAATATATAGTTTAAACAGGGTGTTTGGTAGCAAAACATTGTTTAAATATACTCCTTAAAATATGCTTTCATTTTTGTTACACTAACGAAATTTTAAAGTAAATGCTGGGTTTCACGTAATTTATAGCCTTTTTACACTGAGGATTTTATCACAGTTTTTTTTAATGATATTTTGTTTTGAAGTTGTTTGTATTGAGTAATTTTTGATCAAAAACAACAAAGCAGAAAAATATAAAGTAAAATTACTACTTTTCTTACCCAGTACGGACAATAACTGTAATTTTTGAATTAAAGAAACAGTAACAACCAAATGTCGGAAAACTGATTCAAAAACATCATTGTTGTCTTTATGGAGTCTACTTTCAAAAAGTTATATGCTCTTTAAAATTTTTATTTTTTTCAGCAGAAATAAGTTATATTTTGTGCAAATTCTGTTTTTAGATTTTTTCGAGCAAAAACACCGGTTATTTTTTATTTTTTTGCGCAAAAATAAGTTATTTTCAATTTTTATTTTTTCCTGCTGAAATACTGGTTATTTTTTTTTTATTTTTGGTCTTCTATATCTTAAATATAAAAAAATTATTAAAAAAAATATTTAAATTTTTATTTTACTAAAAATTGTATACGAATTTTTATTACCTATTACTTGGCAGCACCTTTTACATTATTTGACACTTTGAATACAACTCTGAAAATCTAAGAAAAAAAAAAAAACAAAAACAATAAGTCTGTTTGCATTTTTTTAAAAATAACGCGCTTTAAAATAAAAATTGTAATTTTTAATTCTTATTTTTTAATTATACCAATAAAATGTTGACCAAAGAAGATGTTGATAGTTGGAATAAATTATTTCCCGATTGTCAAATAAATAAAACAAATTTAAGCAATCCTACCGAACATTTTCTTACCAATGCTTTGGTGGGTTACTTGCGACACTTTGGATATCATATAGAGCCACCTTTTAACTTAAATTCCGAAACTAAAGAAAATAATAGGGAAAACCGTTTATTTCTTATAAAATTAGCTCGACAAATAGATCATTTCTTAAAGATAACCGATAAATCATATACATTTACGTATTACGATCTAATTAGACCAAGTAAGTTAAAAAATAAAAATAGCTGAAGACTGAATAATATTAGTAACCTCTCTATTGTTTTAGCTCCTAAAAAGACTGCCCACATGTTGTATATCTTACTTAACTATTATTACTATTACAATCTATACAAAGAGGATGTATTTAAAATGGCTGGTGATCGCATACGTAAATTGGAGGAGTTAATGGGTCTTATTGATGACACCCGTCGCGAAATTGAACAGAGAAAGGAGGAAAATGAAAATATGAAATCTACAATAGAAAATCTAATGGAAGAAGTGCCTATGGCTCGTACGAAACTTAAGGAGTTGGATAAACAACGCACACAACAGGAGGAGGAATTAAATAAACTTAAACATTCTTGTCAAGAGCTTGAAGAAAAACTTAAGCATTTGGAGGAACAAAAGAAACATTTACGTAAACGTTTAGTACCTGAGGAAGAGTCAAAAGAATTGCATAAGCAATTGCAGCAGCTTAAATTAGAGCTGGCAGAACATAAAGAAATGGAACTTACTAACGCCGCCAATTTGAATGAGTGCAAGGAGAGTAATGCAAAATTGCAAAAAATGAGCAAAAAAATCGAAAAAGCTCAAGAAATTATACCTTTGCATGTCATAGAACAAGTACAAGAAATAAATAAACAATTGGCACGAGCACAAAAAGAAGACCATGAATTGCAACTTAAATATAATGGTATGTTACAAGAAATTGAAAATGAAATTCAAACACAACGTTCAATAGAACAAGAACAACAAAATAAGAAGCTGGAATTTGAAACCAAACAAAATGAACACTTGAAAATTTTAAATGTTAAACAGAACATATTGAAAGAAAAAAATACGGAAATATTGCAATTGGAGGAAGAGGATCATATTTCCGAATGCCAACTGGAAGAACAGAAAGATGTAGCTCAATATTTGGTGGAAAATGTCTCAGAGATTTTGGCTGCTTATGAGGATTAATTTACTTTTTTTTTTATTTTAATTTATATTGTTTTCAATTAAACTTACAAAAACAGCTTAAATTTACTTAAACAAATTTACATTCTCAGTTTTTTTTACGTTTCCATTGCTTGTTTTTCTAAGTGGGCCTTGAGCTGAACATTAAAATCATCTTCGACATTGTCATCATCCCAATTGTCTTCCCAAACATTAACTTCATCCTCATCTTCTTGCACGGCATTGAAGTCTATAAAAATGCAAACAACTTTTAATACACACATGCTAAGAAAAAATGACAAAACTTTTTTACCTTCTGCGGGGAACTCCTCAAATTCATCATCCTCTTCCAATAAACCCAAATCACCTTTAGTAGTCTTTTCTTTGTCGGTCGACATTTTTAATTTATTAATGTGTTTTTTAAAAGTTTAATCAAAAGCGGAATAGTTTTTGCTAAAAAAATTAATTTCTCACAATTCTTCTGTGTTCGCTTTATTCGCTTGACAAATGAATAAATTTGTTTTGCCGAGTCATCTGTCAAAAAATGTACAATTTGTCAGAAACATCACAGGGCGATTCAAGTAGACGAAAGAAGAAATTAAATATTAGCATAGTATAATAATAAAGTACTCGCACATCTACAAAAACAACAATTGCTAGTATTTTGTTAGTGTAAAACTACTGCCCACAATGTCAAAATGCTTTGAACGGAAAAATGAGAGAATGAAGGAGAGCAAGATTAAAAAAAGTCGAAAAAAATTTTACATATGAACACAAAAACAATTTGACAGTACCGCGAGGTTTGCCAATGAAAAAATTGTAAAACAGCTGTTCTTACGAGTATACTTTATTATATATATTATACTATGAAATATTAGATGAATAATTATTTAAATTGTTTTATAGTAGTTTTTTTTTAACATTTTATAACAGAATAATACTTTATGTTAAAAATTCGACAAACATAGAATTTTAATACTGAATATATTAATAAATTATGGTGACTACAAATACTTCCCACTGATACGCTGAATTATTTAACACCACACAGTGGTGACAATTACAAAATAAATGGTAATTAAACTGGATCTTATAAAATACTTTATCGATCTTGATAAAAATTTGGAATATCCCAAGATAATGAGTTGGGCTTTCAAAATATTGTTTGCTGAAGTGTATGTATTATTAAAGCTCAGATCAAAGAGTAACAAGAGACGAAACTAATTGTCAAAAACCGAAGTCGGTTGTCAAAAATCTAACTCATGCAACAACAAAATACATGTAATCAAATACATTTTGTTGTTGCCAAAAGAAAATAAAAACACATGTTTGTATAAAAAACAACAATTTTGTTTAATAGTCAATCGAGAATTTCGTCTCTATGTGTTACTCTATGGCTCAGATGATGCTAAAGTGGCCTAAATTAAAACATATCGATGTTTGTAACTTTTACATATAACCTTCAAATGTATTGTGATGTAAATATCTTTATTTCTTTGTATGTTTAAATTTTGAAACGCAATTGCACTTTTTAATGCAAATTTCGGCAAAATTTTTTTACTTGTAGTTTAATTTTTATTCAGTTTTCCGTTTTTATTGTTTTGATAAATATTTTAATAAAGAAAAGAAAATAAAAATAAAAAATTTTTTTTTGATATGTATAATAGAAAATGAAACTCTGGTTTTAATACATAGTACAAGAATACTAAGAAAAGAAGGCTTGTCAAAAAAACCTAATTCTGTTGCCAAAAAAAAACCTAACTTTAAGATTGTGTTAGTCAAATTTTATTTATATGTATTTGTGCTGAAACCACTTTCACCACACATCATAATCATACATAGTCGTACAAAAGAGTATTAACAAATTTTAATTATAATTCATCACAATTATATTCGCAGATTTTCATCTTTTGATGCGGGTTACATCCACAAATAGTAATATAATTACATTTTTTGGCTTTTTATTGATGAATATGAAAATAATTTAAAATTATTTTAAATTCTGTTTTATTTTTAATACCAAAAGTAGCAACATTGTTCGTTTAATTTAAAGTTCAACATACAAAAAAGGAATGTCAAAAATAAATTTAAAAAATATTTTTTCAGTTTGTGGAAAATATTCGTGTAACGGGAGTGAAAATACAATAAACGTCTGTGAAAAAATAATAAAATTATGGTGTGATAGTGAAAAAGTGTGTCGCGAGTGCAATTTTCCTTAAATTTTAAAGGAAAGGTTTGTTTATTTTCTGTTGTTTCTCTCTCACCAGTGTGTTGAATTCACACAGAACTTGTATGTGAAGAGAGAGAAATGTTGTTGTTGTAGGAAAGAGTACTATTTTCCATTCTTAGTATTCTTTGACATAGTATAATAGTGTAAAACCTAGGGTTTCCAGAATTGTTTGGTAGTTTAACTTGACATTTCAAAAAATTCAACTTGATTTTAAATAAATCAACTTGATATAACCACAAATGTTAAAAAAAAATTAAAACCTGAAGAAAATTATAGACGCATAAATTATATCCAAAAAAAAAAAAAAATTTTAATTTTTCAACAAAATTTTATTAGGAACTAAAAAATTAATTTAAACAAAAAATATATGTATAAAACTCAGAGTAATATAAATGTTTGTATTACGATATTTTCCACGTCGACTGATAAAGCATACAACGCACTTTTACACAATTGTTTATCAAGTGGCAGTTGCAATTAGCTTTATTATTTTATTGCTTTAATTTTTTTATTTTTGAAACACGGAATTATGGACACTAGAGTGTCCCGTAGACAAATATTTTGTAGGAAGACCCCTCAAACGATGCGTAAAAATTAGCTGAATATGGGAAAAATATAAAAATTTTTTTTAAAATTGATCTTCAGTTTCCTACCAGCGATTGAAAGTCACGAGTCTAGAACATTACGTACATAAAATAGTATTAAGTTTTGTCTTGAAATGGTGTCAAAAAATTCGTAGTTTTAAGGCAATTATAGCAAAAATATTTTTAAACATTTTTGAAAAAAATTTGGTCCATAACCGTCATTTTAGTACATCATGCAAAAAAAAAAAAAAAAAAAAAAAATCAATATTTTTCTTAAAAAAAATAAATAAGAATTTTATAATTTTGTTCCTTTTAAGGCTAAAATATTAAAAATTTGCATTGTAGTAAGAACTGTTGTTAATATATAATTTTCCAGATTTTTTAAAAAAATTGTTCATCAAAATACCTTAAAAAGTCTTTTAGCGAAACAAAATCCAATTGAAAAAATCTTTTAAAATTTTTTCATAACCAGCATTAAATTACGAATTTTTTGATACCCATTTCGATTAAAAATTTAAACTTTTTTTGACCAAAATGTATGGGACCCATGATTTTTCAATCGCTGGTAGAGAACTGAAGACCAATTTTAAACATTTTTTAAATAATTTTTTCGTATTAAGCTAATTTTTACGCATTGTTTGAGGGGTCTTATTCCAATATTTGATGCGTCACTGCATAAACTTTGATGCGTTCAAAAAATAAACTTTCTTTTATGGCACTAGAAACTTTTTTTGTGAATATGGAGCCAATACGTTTCTTGTAATTGCTGCTACTCTAGTACGACCACAAGTAATTTTGTTAGCAATTTTACTATCGCAGTATAAATATGAATATAATTTGACATGGCAATCTAAGCTGTTATAACTAAGTCCATGAATATTATGGAAAACAAGTAATAATTGAGCCTTTGAATCAAGTGATTCATCCATTAATACTGCCGGTACTACAAAATTTTAAATGGATTTTCAAATTTTTTTGGACAATGCCGCTTTTTAATTTTAATTTTTTCTCACAAATATATTTGATATTAATTACTCAAAATTTCACAATAAAATAAAGTTTTAAAATCATTTCTTGGATTTATTGTCAGTGATGGGAAAACGGAAAAACCATACTTTTTATATTTGACTAAATTTATTACATTTTTTAAGAAATTTAAATTGTAGAATATTTTAAAGTAGTGTAGAATATTTTTAGCTTGACAATCAAGCTCATTCAAGCCCGTCTGGCAACCCTAGTAAAACCCCTTTAACATTTTATAACAGAATAATACTTATTGTTAAAAATTCGACAAACATAGAATTTTAATACTGAATATATTAATAAATTATGGTGACTACAAATACTTCCCACTGATACGCTGAATTATTTAACACCACACAGTGGTGACAATTACAAAATAAATGGTAATTAAACTGGATCTTATAAAATACTTTATCGATCTTGATAAAAATTTGGAATATCCCAAGATAATGAGTTGGGCTTTCAAAATATTGTTTGCTGAAGTGTATGTATTATTAAAGCTCAGATGATGCTAAAGTGGCCTAAATTAAAACATATCGATGTTTGTAACTTTTACATATAACACCTTTATGCTTAATTTTTTTGCGTTATTAACTTAAGTCTCCCAAAAAATTGGAAAATGTATTTAAAAAAATTGCAAAAAATTCGTTAAAATTTTGAGAAAAAAAAAAAAAAAAAAAAATAAATAAATAAAAATAATAATAACTTTATTTGTTAATTTTTAATAAATTTTATTGAAAAAGTTAAATGTCTTTTGACATTTTAGGAAAGATTGGACTTTAAGAAGGGTTGTAAGTTTAATTTTGTAAACATTTTAATGTGCACCACACACCTATCAATGTTTGAAAATAATACATAGTTGTTAAAATCCTGTTAAAAAATTAATTGCTGATATCAAAACTTTTTGGAAATAAATTAAATAAAAACATAAAGCTTTAGTAAACAATTAAGATGACCGATAAATTTAATCACTCGAGCCAATTTTGTAAAAAAGCCCTAATTTTCAATAATAATATATTTAATAAATAATATATTTTATATATTTAAAAAAATATATAAATTAGCTTGTACTTTGCTTTTGTAATTCTTCAAAAATCAATTTATAATGTTATAATTTTTTATACCCTAATTTTGTCATAGATATTCGTTTTCAAATTTATAAGAAATATATTTATTGAAAACATGATTTGCATTTTATTTTAACAAAAGCCTTCTTTAAATTGTTGATTTATAATATACTAGCTTTTTATGGTGCGCTTCGAATTTAATGCGATAACTATTATTGTTTTATATTGGGAGATACAAATACCACTGTACCTATCCGTCCTATTCGAAATTTTATATGAAAATTACTACTTTAATTTTTTAAGACTTTCACTTGATACTACTTTTGATATGGGAAAATTGATATTTTCTCCATAAAATTCGAGCGGTTCCATTATAATAGTTCCTTAAATAATGAATATTTGCTTTGTATGGGGGTACCACAGCTCCTGCCCGACCAGAAAATAAAATTTCATATTTGAATTAAGGGACACACAGAATGATGCAAATCGGTTCAGCCTTTTAAGAGTTTTAAAAAAGTGGGGGTATCTTATGTAAATAACTTTACTAATAAGGTTTTAAATTAAAAAAAAATATACTTTTTAAGTATACAATCTATATACAAAATGTTGGCGTTACATCCGATCGATATCTAATATAGCCTATAACATTTTCTGGTACTGGTACTATCATTAAGTAAACTTTCGTTCAAATTGTTTTAGCCTTTTAGATGTGATTGGTACACAAACAAACTTACACCTAATTTCTATAATATATAGTATATAAGGAGTTTATACATCATTTTAAAGAAGACGTAACCTGCTATGACATGATATATAATATTACTATTTTCTCTATTAAATTTAACAAATAATTAGTTTTAAAGTTAACAACATGCTGAAAAATGTTCAAATCTTGACGCTTCATATCATATTTGGTAATGCAGTGCTCTGGAATGTGTGATAAAACCGTAACAAAAAATATACAAATAATTAAGAAAATAAACTTGGTGTAAATATTTTTATAGACATATTCAAAATTAAAAAAAAAAAGTTTGGGTGTATTAGGGAAAACATATATTTCCCATTAATTTAGAGTGACTTATAGACTTATTACTAATTCTAAAAATAACAATCCTTCTCAAAGAATAAAAACTGTCAACTAAATATAAACATTTTACATTATTTTTGCAAAACCTGTATCATTAAAAATATTATTTTATGATCTGTAGACTATATAGTATAAAATAATTATTATTTAGTTTTATGATCATTTAACTACGATACATTACATTTTAAATTTTATAAGGCAAAGCGACAAGACAAACTTTTTTCATGTAATTTTAATATGTATACTAATCACATACATAGTTAATATTTATTTCTATATTAAAATAACACTACGAATAAAAAAATCGCACATTTATTTATCAAAGAGTAGCAAACAATATAAAACAAATAGTTTTAATAGCTCAGTTATCAGTCGCTGTTAAAAAGTATGCTCCCTTTGCGTCTTAATTAAATCACAACGAAAAAAAAACTAACAAGGTACTTCTTGTATAATACATACCTAAAATATTTAATTAAAATTTTTTGAGCATGAATAAAATGTCAAATCATCTATGAAAGTTAAAATTTTCGCCATTTGATTTGTATCCCCCAACACAATACATACGTTTATCTCTCACACATTTTTTTTTTATTTTGATTAGAACTTGTAAAAGACAAAAAACAAAAGGAAAAAAAAAAAAAAAATTTAAACAAATTTTCATTTGTTACAATTTTTTATTAGTTTATTTATTTCGGCTTCAATTCAATGTTTGAAAAAAACCCTATTCACATTAAAGAAATTCTTCAGTAGTCGTTGATCGTTAGGAGAGTGCATTTCAAAGTTTGCGAATTTATTTTTCGTGAAATAAAATTAAACACAACAAAAAATAAAAAAACAATAAATTGAATCAAATTGTTTTATTTAGTAAGTGTTTTTTATGATTATAAAAGTGAAATTGATAATAAAATTTGATTGTGAAAAAAAGAGAATTTAAATAAATTATGATTACTATGCGAAAAAAATAAATTTGTTTAACAAAATAATTGAACGTTTGCAAAAGGCGGATTTAACAAACATCTACATATATACAAAATTTAAGATATAAAAAAATATAAGTTATTTAATATTCTGAAAAAAGAGATTAATCTTCAAAATAGTTGGGAGTTAAGTGAAGTACTAAAATATTGGACTATATGTATGTATTTAAAACAGATGTTGTAGCTCAAAAAATAAATAAAATATTTTAAAATTTTAAACAGATATACTCAAAGAAGTGGTAAAATAGACTTTATGGCTTAAATGGTTTTTAAAACAAATAAGTATTTAATACTGTTAACAACAATTCTTTGTTTTCAATTTACTTAAATTGCGGTTTTACTTGAGGTTTTTGCGATTATTTATCAGTTATTGATAAATGAGTGATATACATTTAAAAATTATCTTTAGGCAAAGTTCAATTGCACATACATAGTTTGATTAAAAAAAACATTTGTTTGATCTGCTTGAAACCGGTTCAGATCATTTTACACACATTTTACGCGAAAGAATTACGGTAAAGTTGATACTAAAAGATAAATACATCCAGTGTTGCCACACAGAAAAAATTAATACATATATTTTAATTTTGTTTATAAATATTAAGAATCGAACATGACTTTTTTTCCCAAACTTTTTTCATAAAAAATAAAATTTGGTTCATAGATATTATTAAATTGTTCTTTATGAAAATTTAAGTAATTTTGCGAAAATTTTGCTTAAATTTTGATTTATTTGTATAAGATTCTAATGCAAATGCTAAATAAAAAGAGTTATAATAGAAAATATTCATGAAAAATTTTAATTTTCAAGAAAAAGTTGTTGGAAAATAGTGTTTAGCAATTTGCATAAATTTGATACCATTTTGCAGCACATACATATGTACATAATTTTATTATTTTATTAACACCGCTTCTATTTTGTTGAATGATCAAAATATGTACCTAAAATTAAAATAAAAACAAAAAATTTTCCATAGAAAATGTCAAACATTTCATTACAAATGAAAATATTAAATAAAATTTAAATAATTTGTTTAAGTCTTCTTGACTTTTGTTTCACATAGAAAAAAGTTTGAATATTTAAGAAATTATTCTTAAATATTATGAACTAAAATCAATTAAACTAAGTTTTTATATTTATGTAAAAATTTTTTTCTGTGCAGTGAATATTTTTAAAAATACCTACAGCTAATGAAAAAAAATATACGATTTCTACGTACAAAAGAATTTCTACAGAATCAACAAAGCTAATATAAAGTTGCTAAAAATTAACAATATATTAATTAAAACAAATTTTTTTCCAAAATACTGCTATTCTGTAATGGAAACAATTCCTGAAAATTTAATTATATATTATTTAAGTTTATTTTTCCATTGAAATTTAAAAATAAAAATTCTCTATTTTTACTTTTTTGCATTTTGAAGAAAACAAATCTGTCTGCTTTTTCCTACGATACTAGTTTAGAGACAAAATACCAACATGTAGAGATTTTTCCATACTTTTGACAATTCTATCACAAAATTTTGTTTATATAACATTTTCATAACTGCATTATCCAAAAGTTATCCAATAAAAAAAAAAAAAATTTTGAGAACCGAAAATTTGTATACTCCAGTAAATTAACCACTACAAACAAACAAATGTATGCATTTTAGTGAACAAAAACTTGGAATATTTTTTTTCTAAATATTAATATTTTTTTTAATAATATGTTTTTAGTGTACTTCTAATGAAAAAAGTAAAAAATAAAATATTTGCAAGAAATATCTCATACTTTATTATCTCAATTTGCAGATTCAATATACATACATTTCTTGATAACACAAGGCAACAAAATTAAAAAAATTTTAGAGGCTTTAAAAACCACTATACAATTTTAATGTATTGTGGTTCCAGTAGTACAAATATGGTCCAAATTTTAAATTCTATGGAGAGGTTTTTATTTAAATTTTTTTTTTTTTTTGTAAAGTTACAAATTTTTTTAGGCGTTTTTCCACATAATTAATGATAACTCAAAAAGTTTTAGTCCAATATTATTGGAAACAAAACGGACACCCTGTGTTTCTAGTTTTTAACCCATAACTTTTTTATTTATTAACCGATTTTGATGGATGGTATTTTATATATTATACAAAGTATATATTTTCTGGGTCCTGGTTAGATTCTGAGTCTATCTAGGTATGTCCGTCTGTTGAGAGCAGGATAGGGCTCGAACGGGACAACGTAGTAGGACGAAATTTGTCACAAATATAAGGGTTATTTGAAATTGAATATGGTCAAAATCGGTTAATAAATAAAAAAGTTATGGGCTAAAAACTAGAAACACAGGGTGTCCGTTTCATACTTTTCTGCTAATATTTCTGAAACAAAAGCATATACGACAACGACATTTTTTGTGAATAGTACAAGAGTCGATATAAACTTGGAAACCAAAAATGGGCGTGGTCCGCCCACTTCATCGGCCACTTCCCACATAAGGTAAAAAGTTAACGAAATTTTGTACAAGTAGTTCAAGGATCAATATAAACTCGTTAATAAAAAATGGGCGTGGTCACCCACCTTACTGCCCACCTCATATATAAAAAGGTGATGGTGCGTATATAGATTCGGTAAAGCCGAATATAACATTCTCGCTTGTTTTTTTAATTTTTTTACTAAGTTTGTATTTTTTGCCTAACAATTTTTTTTCATAACTTTGAAACTATTGATCGCATCAAAAACAATTATATAAATTATATATTAAAGATATTGTTAGCCAAAATTTCTGTAAATTTAGTTTAACAAAATCGGACAAGTTGTTTTTGAGTTATGACAACATAACTGGAGAAATTGTTCAAAAAACTAAAATTTTGTGAAAATTAGCGAATTCACTTAATTGCTATTAAATTCGAAACGAATCAATCGATTTTTATGACCGATATCTCATTTTGTTGCTATTACATGTGGCTTTACGATAAATCAATAAATCAGAACAGTTTTTGTCGTTTTCGATTTTTAATGATTTTTTTAAAACAAAAAAACTTGCTATTTTCACGTAAAAAATATATTTTTTGTTTCATTTTTTTATTATAACTCCGAAACTACCGAGCCGATTGAAACGCAATATATGAAGGGATTAAAGGTTATGTAAATATAAATTTTTCTAAATTTTTTTCAATAATATCGGACTAAAACTTTTTGAGTTATCATTAATTATGTGACAAAATGCCTAAAAAAATTGTAATTTTACCAAATTTTTTTTTGTTTTTAAAAACCTCTCCATAGAATTTAAAATTTGGCCCATTTTTGGACTACTGGAATCATAATACATCAAATCTATATAGTATATTCAAGCCTTTTTTTGCTGTTGACCTGTGTAACTTTTCAGATATAAAGAAAATCTAAGTTGCCCTTCTTTTGGTCCTTACTCGAGATTTCGATGTAGGAAGACCCTTCAAACGATGCCTAAAAATTTGCTTAATACGAAAAAATTATTTAAAAAAATTTTCAAATTGTTCTTCAGTTCCCTACCACCGATTGAAAAATGTGCATGGTTTTTACTGTAATTAGAGTGGACTTATAAGAACAATGTTTTTACAATTTTTTTCATAGACATAGTTCGCGAGACTATTTTTTTAGCGTTTCTTTTTACTCTTCTTCCTCATTTTTTCATTTTCTGTTCAAAACATTTTGACATTATGTGCAGTAGTTTTACAATAACAAAGTACAAAAAATTTTTGTTTTTGAAAATGTGCGGCCACTTTCTAATTACACTATTCTTTTAATAAATTTTGGATACGGCTTTATCATATACAACAGTGTACTGCATTACCAAAAATGAAAAGAAATTAATATTTAAAAATTTTTCTGCGCGTTGCTGAATTTAAACTTATTTACTTGGCACGTTCGATTCTAAAAAGTTCCGAAATTATAAACTTATGTTTGAAAATAACACTTATACGCTTTTTTAAGGTCCAATCTTTCAGAAAATATTAAACTTTTTTAATAAAATTTGATATAAACATTTTTGGAAATTTTCTGTTCCCGAAGAGCTTTTTTTACATTAATTAAAAGGTGCTTTTAACTGCTGATTTTTAATTGAAAATAAAATTACTTAACTATAATGATCAATTTCTGTACTAATCTTTCGTTGGGACCTTTTAATATCGATATCAAGATTTTAAAAAGTATAATTTCAAACAAACAAAATTTGACAAATTTACTGCTGACCCTATTTTTTTGTCAGCACTGAAAAAGGACTTTCTGCACTTGAGACAATGTACCATTATTGGGATAATATGTATTAAAGGATGTTATTTTTATATAGATTTATAATTCAATATATTCGCAATGATTTGGCACTAAAAGATTTATTTTTTTGCATCAAATTTTGTCGAAGTCAGAAAATTTCAAATAAATATTCTTGACACTATTTTTTTGTCTGTAACTCTGTAATACTCCGTGTTCTCTTAGAACATAAATCTCTTTAAATCTTTTAACTAAGAGAAAAAATATTCAACTATTTATAACTGACTAATTTCAGATCTAAGTCTCGATATATTAACAGTTTTAAATTTATGCTTTTTTTACATAAAAAGATCGCCATTTATATAACACATTTTTTAAGAAAATTACAAAATTTTTTCAAATATTTTGATGTGAAATCTTTTCAGTGATATTTACAATAATAATATTATTGATATTCAAATAAAATTTGTTAAACATTTTAAACTGGAATAAAAACAAAAAAGGAAATATTCAATTACATGATTAAAGCATGTATTTAATTTATTACACCATTTGAAAAACTTTTATTACAAAAACTGACAAAACAAATTTTACATATTTGTGAAAACTATTAATAATTACTCATAAAATTTTTACTTTATTATATGTACTTAAAATTAAATGTCACAAGTACCATAAAATAAAAAAAAAAGAAATATTAATTGATGTAGTTATTAAATACATATTTTTATAGGGAAAAAACTGGTATCTTGGTTCTTTGGAAGATTATTTATTTAATTTCTTTTTAAGACGTGTATGCAAATAATTAAACATACATCTATGTATATATGTATTTAATTAACAGCTGTTTAAATTAACCAAAAAAATAAATAATAATTATTAGAAAATATACTCGTTTAATACTCAAACTGATAGGTTGCATAAAGATATAAAACTATGCACAAAATATAAAAAAATGAGACAAGTGAATTGTTGATAACTTTAATTTTATAGCAGGGATCTGCGCTCTTAAATTTCACATTCTGTATTTGTGTATGGTCCGTATAACTTCCTGCTCTTATATTGTGAACGGAAACTATTATTAAGCTTATAATTTCATAATATATGTTCCTCTTAAACAATTTATGGTCTGCAATAAAAACTATAATTGAATATTAAAACAATTTGCTTAAAATTAATAAATAATTATTCTTTTCTCTTCATGTAAGAGCATATATATGTGACAAAATTAAGAGATCATTTGCACGTTTGCACCATTTTACGTGTCCCTGTTTTTTAGGAAATACATATTTTGGATTTATTATTTTCATAATGATCATATCACCTCTCTCTTTCTCTCGAGAGAGGTAATCTTTAATTGATCTAGAGCATAGACCGATTTTAAATTATCTCAGCCAAAATTGGTGTCAAATTTCCAAAACTATTGATAATACGATAACGAAGCATTTTTTTAACAAAAGATCAAAAAATAAATATTAAAAATGGTACATATGTACTTCTATTTGAGATATTTTGTATAAAATAATACATTTTATATAATAAAGAAAGAACAAAAGTAATTAAAAATATATATTTTTTAATTCTAAAAAATTTCCAGTAGATTTTTAATTAATTAATTAATTGTCTGTTTTATTTATAAAAGTATACACTAGAAATTTAATCTTTGGCGTTTTTTGTTTTTCTAAAACACTTTGATAATGACGCGGCCAAAATTGGTGACCACGCGACTTATCAGCAAAATCTTATATATTTTGTATAATAAATTTATTAGGGAACTTATTGATAATGAAGAGATACTGACGTATTTAGTATAAATAATATTTTTGATAAAAATTGTCAACAACTATTTGTACATGAACAGTTTTTTAGGTTAATTGGCCTGAGAATTAATTAAATAATTATAAAATTTCTCAAGTTGTGCAAATAATTTTAAAATAAATTCATAAAAAATTAATTTTTATTTATTGAAGAACTTAATGAGTTTGTTTGCAAAATTGTTAAAGAAATTATAAATTAAATTGTAGGTACATACATATGTATATATATTTATAATTACACTGTCATATTATATGGAACTTTTGAAAGGGTTTGGCGTTGTCCAAGATAATGGTATTCAAAAATTATTCCATCTGGGACAGTTTACTTGGCTTTTCGTTTCGAGTTCAACACTACAATCTCTTAATGTTTTGATAATCACTTGGCTGTTGGCGAAACCAATTAATACTTTGTATAATATACATAATTTCAGAGCACTAAGACGTACAGTAGAATTGGTAGTATACTTGTCAATAGCCAATGTGCTATCTATTGTAAAAGGATCGATCATATTCTTTGAGCATTCTCCACTCTGCTATCTTTTTAGGATAGTCTCCAAGCGAGTACTAAGTACTCCTAGGTGTTGAGTACAAGATATTTTGTCGATATTAGAAAATATAATAAAATTAGTGGACCCGGAAATATTTTCTTTCCCAAAGAAGTTTAACCCTTCGTCTTACAAACTGCACGCAAAGAAAAAACATGGTTGGTCAAATCATAATCGGTAACTATCATTAATGTTTAGGTTTATGATTCCCTCAATCAAATCAGTTATTATACCCTTTTGTGAACATAATATTGTCCTATCCAATATTAATATAATGTGAACCTCACAATCATAACATTTATATGTGATAGTCCTCACAACCATACTGCATAAATATAACATGATCCCTATATCAAATATTATAATACCCCCAATCATAATACTATGCATACGGTTAAAATGTATTTATATTTATTATTATTTTTTTAATTTAAATTTTGCGTATAGAAAATAATTAAAAAACAAATACCACAGCCTTCACTGGACGATGTCGTTCAAGAAAATTCATCTTCACATTCACACACCTAAAAGAAAATTTGTACAAAAACTTTATTTTTTTTATATCACAGAAAAAAGTCACCAATTAACAAATATATATGAAAATAATTCATTCAATTATAAACTTGTTTAAATTTGCACCTCTCACCAAAATGATTATATCAATTACTAATAACTATAAAAAATACAAAACAGAAAAAAATTCCCAATTAATAAATTAATTAAATCAATCAAGTAGATGATTGAATGAATTAAAAATGTTAAAATCATACCAAAATTTATTTTTATTTTATTTTTTCTTGAATATATTTATTAAATTTTGCTGCAAAATTAAACAACTGAGTTAATTGAAAGAAAGACGGTAATAATTTTTTCTGTGATTTTACCGCACAGAATTATTGATTTTTATTGTACTTACCGAAAAATATTTCCAATTTTAAATTTGGCCATTGATGATTTGCTCCGTCAGCACTCCGTGGATCTCGTTATTAAAAAATAATAATAAAGTTTTTTAGTAAAAATTTTGTGAACCTTTTTAAACGTTTTTCTTCACTTTACGTCCGTCACATTTAAGATTTCATTACTGACTGAGTAAATTATTTCGAAAGAGAGATAACAATAAAGACGAGCATATTATTGTCACCCCTCGCATTAAAATATTACATACAAATATTTCATTGAAATAATATGTTACTATGAAACATATTATTCTTTTAGTACACCGACTTTATATTATTACAAAGTACCATATGTTAAAATGATCAGAACAAAAAATAATTGATTCAGTTTAGTCAAAAACACAATAATTTGATTGTGTTAGCCATATAAACTATTTAGGAACATCACCTGATTTCCGCGAGCATTTCGGAATCATATTTTTTCTTTGCGTGTGAAGAAGGGTTAAATAAGAATGAAGAGACTTTGCAATATTAATTCTATAGAGACAAATCCTGGACGATCTCGGTTTATGGTCAAATAAATATTAAGTTGCTGTCACAAAGTGGTTTCAAAATGCTTTTTTTTGGAAATAGTTCTGTAACTTGTGATCCGTTAAAGACATTTGACATGGCCAAAGCTGAGGTATTTTCGAATTGACTAGTATGAGCACAGTACCATAGCGGGTCAGGGGCGTAGTGGGAGGAACTCCAAAGTTGATCATCTCGGGTATTTCATAAAAAAATCGTCAAAATTACATTTATGTTTTATTTGTAAAGAAATTTAAAACAAAGATTGTGCTTGTAAATCGCCACAAAAAGTATGCTTTCGTTAAAGAGATATTTAGGTCGATATAAATTTTTCCCTCATTTTTGTTCTCGTTTTTTTATATTCTTAATTTCACATAATTTTTTATAAAATTTTCTTTCAAAAATATTACATACAAATATTTCATTGAAATAATATGTTACTATGAAACATATTATTCTTTTAGTACACCGACTTTATATTATTACAATGTACCATATGTTAAAATGATCAGAACAAAAAATAATTGATTCAGTTTAGTCAAAAACACAATAATTTGATTGTGTTAGCCATATAAACTATTTAGGAACATCACCTGATTTCCGCGAGCATTTCGGAATCATATTTTTTCTTTGCGTGTGAAGAAGGGTTAAATAAGAATGAAGAGACTTTGCAATATTAATTCTATAGAGACAAATCCTGGACGATCTCGGTTTATGGTCAAATAAATATTAAGTTGCTGTCACAAAGTGGTTTCAAAATGATTTTTTTTGGAAATAGTTCTGTAACTTGTGATCCGTTAAAGACATTTGACATGGCCAAAGCTGAGGTATTTTCGAATTGATTAGTATGAGCTAGGGATGCCAAACGGGACTGGATTTTGCAAATCCCGGGATTCGGGATTTTATAATTTCAAATCCCGGGATCTCGGGATTTTTCGGGACCCCGGGATTTTTCGGAATCCCGGGATTTTTCGGGATTTCGGGATTTTTCGGGATCGGGATTTATATTTCATATAAAAACACATTTTAAATATATGGAAAAAAATCAATTTTTTATACATATTTTAATTAAAGAAATTTAAATACGAATAAATTTCTAAAATTAAAAATAAATCATAAGGTTTGTTCGTTTGAAATTTTAGTAAAACTAGTTAAATAAAAGAGATATTTAAAAAATAAATCTAAAAACCAAGCTTTTACTTGAAAAAGTTAGAAAACCGAAAATAATAAAATAAATTTTAGGGTAAATAAAAAGTTAAATTTTTATTATTATTATTTTTTTTTTCTTACTTGTGTTAAACGGAAATTTGGAAATATCTCAAAAATACGGGCATATGTTCTTTTGCAGATATTTATTCTTATAAAATTTCATTAGCTAATGATAAGTATGATTTTTAGCTTTGTTGAATATCATCAGTAGTTAATGTCTATCCATTTTGGAAGATGATTTAACGCAATTTGGTCCTAGAACTTGTATAATCCAACATTTGTTCATTATTTCGTCTTCCATACAAATGTCTTTCCAGATATTATTAATACATATTATTTAATACAAATCAATATGTATTAATAATTAAAATAACGTTTTAAATTAAAATTCAATAGGAAAATGAAAATAAAATATTTTAATAGTCTTGCTCGTACAAAATATTCAAGTAAAATATGTATAGCAAAGTAGAAAATTATTTTCTCTTGAAATGTTTATAACTTTTACTAGTTTTATGTGCACAGAAATGCTTTTCGAGTAAAATACTTACAATAATAAAAATACTAGTAAGAATAGCATACAAACGAACAGACCTATAATGTTCTAATCTTAGTAATCGATTTTTAATATATTTTTGAAAAATTTCTGTTAATATTTTGATGTTTTGTATGCTTAGAGTTAATTTTTTGGATTGTATTTATGACACTAAATCTCGAAAATGAAATCCCGGGATTTTTTTCGTCCAATCCCGGGATTCGGGGTTTTGAAATCCCGAAAAATCCCGGGATTTTCGGGATCGGGATTTCGGGATTGGCATCCCTAGTATGAGCACAGTACCATAGCGGGACAGGGGCGTAGTGGGTGGAACTCCAAAGTTGATCATCTCGGGTATTTCATAAAAAAATCGTCAAAATTACATTTATGTTTTATTTGTAAAGAAATTTAAAACAAAGATTGTGCTTGTAAATCGCCACAAAAAGTATGCTTTCGTTAAAGAGATATTTAGGTCGATATAAATTTTTCCCTCATTTTTGTTCTCGGTTTTTTATATTCTTAATTTCACATAATTTTTTATAAAATTTTCTTTCAAAAAAGTGTAAATACTTTAAATGTTATTTAAAAGCTTTTTTTATAACTGAAAAAGAATGTGACCACTTTTTTGCAAAAAAAAAAAAAAAAAAAAAAAAAAAAAAAAAATCGAGAAAGATCTACTTTTTGTTTTAAAGTTTAAATTAAAAAAATGACTATAACTTCTGAAATAGATAAGATATGCATTTTTTGTAGATCTCGACTACCAGAATCCTCCTATATAAAAACCTTCGGTTGAGATATAAGGAAGCAGGATCGTTTTAAAAAAGTGTACACCCGAGGTGTCCAACTTTGGGATCCTGTATACCCATCCTCTGTAGGCCTATATGGTCCAAGCTCAAAATTTGGACTCGCCTGCACTCTACTACCACTATATGAAATTTCATTTCACAATTATTCCATAACTATTTTTACTTTCTGGTATTACAGAATGATAACGTTAAAATGATAAAGTAAATTGGACCAGCGGTTTAGCTTTCTATAGAGCCCAAATAAATTTGCTGGGCTTTTGGAGTCACGTTCTCATTACACTATGAGAAGAATTGTAACCTGCTTTTAGTGAAAAAAATGGTGTAATTTTTTTGCAGAACGTTATTTTAAGTGGTTTTAGCACATATAAGTGTAAATAAATAATAATTTATTTTCTCAACTTTCAGAAATTATGGCTGATGTTCCTAGAATAATAGATTTACCCTCTGTTATAGAACCTCATTTAAAGGGAGGTAAGTTGGTATCATACGCCAGCCGTTATCTAACCAAAGCTGGCGATAATTATGGCAGTGTTATGTTAGCCATAATGGCCAATGTACAAAAAGCTTCCGGTGATATTGAAGAATTACACCTTGTAGCTAAATTGCCTCCCTTGACGAATGATTTATTTTGGCAAATGTTTCAACCGGAACGTACATGTTTAACTGAAAATGCTGTTTACAAATTTTTAAGTCCTGCCATACGGTCGCTACAATTAGAAGAGGGTATTGGAGAAAATGAATTATTCGAAGGTTTTTCCGAATATTATGGCAGTCGAATATCTTTAAAACCAGATGCCAAAAAAGTCGACAGAGATGCAGTACTAGTGCAAGAAAATTTACAAACATCTGGCTTTAAGGCAGGAGATCGTCATAAACCTTTTGATTTGGAGCATACAAAATTGATTCTACGTGAAATGGCCAAATATCATGCATTACCAATAGCTTTGAGATTAAAAAAACCAGAAGAGTTTAATAAACATATAAGGCCATATTTTAGAAGATTTAATATGAATACAGGAATGACGCCTGAAGTTAAGGCACAAATGGAAGCGGTAAGATAAATATTTTAATATATTTAAGTAGATAAATAACCTCGAAAATATATTCAGGAATTATACCAAGAAGTGGCCAATGCTACCAATAATAATGATAACTGCGTGGAACGTGTTAAAGAAATGATGCAAGAATATGATATATTCGTAGCAAAACCAGACAAAGAAGATGATTTATTTACCTCCATAGTACACTGTGATATGTGGATTAATAATTTAATGATACAGTATGGTAAGACACTTTGAATATTTTATTGATTTATCTTCATTAATTTAATTTTAATAAAAATATTTATTTTTTAGATGAAAATAGTAAACCGAGTAAAGTGAAATTTGTTGATTTTCAAATTGCACAATATGAAAATTGTGTGCATGATATTATATTCTTCCTCTTTTCGAGTGTTGAAATTCCTGTTCTAGAATATCATTTTGATGAATTGTTACAATTATATTATCAGACTTTTATAAAATGTTTAAAATCAGTTAATATTTCCACCAATGAATATTCTTTTGTCGGGTGAGTAAATGTTCAGTATTGAATTCAATTACTTGATTTGATATTGTTTTTTTTTTTTTTTTTTTTTTTTTTTTTTGATACGTGATTAGGTTTTGTTGTGTTTTTTATTGAAAGAGAACATGTAAGAAAGAAAATATACATGTTTAAATTATCATTTATTTTTTCATTCTGTATGTTATTGCAAACTAAGATTATTTGTTTATTTTATAACATGTTTCTTTTTTTCATTTAAGAAATGTATAATTTTTTTCTTTAAAACAATAACAAGACCCAAATTAAATGTGCAAATCTTATCTTTATTAAATAATTTGTTTTTATTTTTTGCTTTTTTTCCTAGATTCATGAAGGAAATACTCAAATGTGCTCCCATTGAAATTTGTCATGCTTTATTTATGACCAAAATTATATTGGCCGATAATAGTACAATACCAGATGATTATAAGGATATTAATATGGATGTTTTAAGTCGAAATGTGGGTAAAAAGAATATTACAGAGAAAACTGCCAATATTATTCGGATCGCTCAAAAATATAAAATTTTCTATAAAGACTAGATGTTAAGTTATAATTTAGTCAAAGTAGTTTGTTTTATAATGATATTGATGAACCAAAAAAGCATTAGTCATAAATGTTAGCTTTAAGTGAAAGAAGTTATTAAAAAAATATAATAATTAAACGGAAATTAACTTTAAAATAACTTTCTTTAGAGAGAATTAACTCAATTAAGCTTTTGTAAATTGAGACACAATATATTGGAAACGAAGACAGAAATGTTGATATCATCATTACTGTTTAATGTTGAAATGTACTGTAGTATGCCCACGAATAATTTGATACTCTAAAAAGATTAGTCAGTCCGGAAAGAAAACATTTTCAAACTTTAATGGATTTTTAAATGAATATTTAATTTTTCGAATAAAGTTACGCTAACGATTTTTTTCCACTCAGATGTTCGATTCTGAAGTTGTTGGTACTTTTTACATGGTTCATTATGACATACATTTTCCCTTATATTTAATAGAGATAAAAAATTATTTCCATAGACGTAAGAACCTTGAGATTATCGGTTAAAGTATTAATTTTTAATAAAATTAGAAATTAATGGGCCAATTTTTAAAGTTCTTTAATCTGCCGTAAATTTAACGTTTTTTTTTAACTTTAAAATTTAAATAGCGGAGGTACGTAACCAAGAATCCAGGGTATCCCACGTTTGTCCAAGTGGATTCCTAGTCGACCTATATCTTCATATAGGAAGCTGGAACGCTTGGATTATTTAGTAAAGTCTTGAGTTTATATGGTCTCCACCAGGGTAAATCCAATTAAAAGCATGCGGTCAATATAAACGACGCATAACTTTTACAGTTATGCGTGGTAATACACTGCACCGGTGTGAGCGAGACGCAAAATTCTCGAAGGCCGAACAACAAAAACCCGCCTGGCTGTACTTAAGAGATAATTACCGCGACACGAGAGTTGTTCCCCATCCCATAGAGTAGCATATAGAGACGAAATTCTTGATTGACATTTAAACAAAATTATTTTTTTGTAAACAAAAATGTGTTTTTATTTTCTTTTGGCAACAACCAAATGTATTTGATTACATGTATTTTGTTGTTGCATGAGTTAGGTTTTTGACAACCGACTTAAGTTTTTGACAATTAGTTTCGTCTCTTGTTACTCTTTGCCCCAACCCAGAGCTACTTTACGACTAGCTGACAAGTTTTGTTTATGAGTATTCAATAAGGCGAATTAAAACAGGTAACGTTGCTTAATCAGCTGATTATTGTTTTAGCACTTCGAAATTATATTGTGCTAAAAATGTCGCGATAAGTATGCGTGGATATATTAGCGATTTAATAATTATAAAACCTTCTTATAAAATTTGCAAAGTTCAGTTTATAGTGATGTAGTCTTGTTCATATTCATCCATTTGCTGTAAAATTCACATTTTTTTTTTAAATAATTCATAAGATAATATCATTTATATACATTTTTTAATTGCACTTACTCAAATCTCTAAAGTAGCATTAAATGCAAAATCGTACTTTTTTTTCGAACGCCATATTGATTTTGATATAGGGTTAGTGATGTCAGATGGAGGGAATTTTCCCTTTTTGAGGAATTTTTAAGGCAAATTTTAACCGAAGAGAAAAGGGAGGGAATTTTAATTTTTATCAAAATAGAGGGAATTTTTAATACGTTTAAATTTATTTCAAAAAACGACAAACATTATAAATAAATAAGCAAAAACTGCAATATTGTAATGATAATACTCATTTAAAATAGAAATTTTTCAACTCACCAGAGGGATTTTTCTAAAAATCTTTCTGGCATCACTGTATAGGGTATTAATGCAGCTACAGATTGACATATATCATCGCAAATTTTAATTAGCGCTTTCGGTGTGCCTCGACGATTAATGTTAAACTAAAAACATCGCGTTCTTAGCCCATGAAAACCATTGTTGAATATTTTTAGTGAAATTATATTTTCTGCGTAAGTAAAACATAACAAAAGAATTTATTTCAGATTAAAATTGACTTATAACGCCAAAATCCGTTACAACAAAATATGATTTTTTAAAAATAACTATATACTTTTAGCAAATTAATATTTGAAAATGCCACAATGATTTTAAAATGTAATTTGGAAACCTTCTTTGATTACGCGGTACTATAGCTTCATTGAAATAATGTTCCTATTGAAAAAAAAACTGCAAAATTTTAAAATTTTTTAAAATTTGGTTTCACGACTTTAGCACAATATAATTTGACACTGGTTAATGCTGGTCTTTTTCTACAAGTGTTTACAGCCTACATTAGAAGAATTGAACACTTATGCTAAAATCCGCGATAACAGCAATCAAAATAAAAAAAAAAAAACTTAGTTTTAAACACTCTTTTTGATTTTGAGTGCTTGCCGGCACTACATGGAACCGTTTCAGGTCTTGAATTTTTGTTCTGTTACACCATCAAGTGTTGTTAATACTATGTTCACATATAAAGGTTTTTTGAAAAATGAGTCGTTTTCTTAAAAAACACAAACAAATTGACTTGTTTTTTCGCATATTTCAAAGCCAGAAAACATCTCGATTCGAGTTGTTTAATTATTTAACACAATAAAAACATACTAAATTTCCATACAGGGAAGAAATTTTTAGTATTTTTAGTACATAGAAAATTGTTGAAAAAATAATTTGTAAAAATTGTCAAACAGTTTAAAAACAAAAAATTAAAAATTATGAATGAAATTTATATTTGTTCATAAATTTTATTTGATTGAAAATTTTATTTTGTTAATTAGAAAGTGTCTGTTGATTTTGATTTAAATTTAAAATTTGTGAAAATATTTTGACAAAAGAAAAACTGGCGAAAAGGAAAAACACAATAAAATAATATGTGAACAGTGATGTTTAAACTCTTTGTGTTTTTTAAAAAACAAGTCGAAAACTAGTGTATGTGAACATAATATAACATAATTGCATCAAAAGTTATTTAAAAAGATCAGAAGTTAAAAAAATATTTTAGGTTTAAGGACGGTTTCATAAAGGCAAACGTAAAATGAGAATTGCCAATATATCCAGAATTGTTGCTTACCCGCTGTAGTGTCAAACTACAAGTATAGAAAAAATAATGAATTCGCCGTTTTGTTGATTTTGTAGAAATGCTGCCACTTGTTTTATTCGCCACGGGCACCCAGCAAAAAACGATGAAGTTCTTCAAAAAAAAGAACAGTTTCACAACTTCAAATGTGAAACAAAGTCCATATTTTAAACTTTTTTGGAAGTTCTTAATAATTACTTCCAAAAAAGTGAAAATAAATGGATTTTTAGCGGGAAAAAATGGTAATAACTTCTATCAAAATTCAAATTTTAAAAATTTTAATGCATTTTTATTATTATTTAATAGGGAAAAATCAGAATTTTTATTAAAAAATTTTATAAACATAGTTTTATGAGAAGTGTTTCAAAAGCAGTGAACAGGAAGTATAAAAGAATAGCATCTTACCAATGCCAACCATGGGTTAAAAAAAGAACTTCTGCAGTTCTTTTTCACCACTAAGTACTTCCTTCTAATGACAACACAATGTTAAAATCATGACTTTTTCAGTTCTTTTTTTGCTGGGCAATCATAAAAGTAAATGTTGCTTACTACATTTCCGTTTTTTTGAGTAACCATTCAATTAGGTTCCGTTTACATTTACGTTAGAGTAATGGAGCCATAAGAAATTTATTTCCGATTTTTTTTTTTTAATTCTGAAGCAAAACATTAAAGTCGGCTATACATACTGTGTAAACAGATATCAGTGCAAAAGAAATTAATACAATTTTTTAAAACCATTTTTTAAAAAAGTAAAAACTAACGGATCAATTTTAAAAATTTATTTCAGAAAAAAAGCATAAGGTAAAAGTTAGAATATAAAGATTTAAGCCCAAATTACATTATCGCGTAGTCAGCAGCAGTGTGTGATGCCAGAATCACCTGATAATTTAAAATAAATTGTTTGTTACATTTAGATGGTGATTACAAGGCAGCAAAATGTTATTCCCAACAGTGAACTGCTAATAATTAGATATACAATTTAAAATATAATAGCATCTTATATAAACTATATATAACTATAAAGTTGGATGTAAAATACAAGTTTATAAAGACCTTAGATTAAAGCTTTAAAAAGGCTTTATGAAAACCTAAAATTTAAGTAAGATTATGGTTATATCAAAACATGATTAAGTGTAAATATATGTATATAAATTTGCTTAATACGAAAAAATTATTGAAAAAACTTTTAAAATTGGTCTTCAGTTTTCTACCAGCGATTGAAAAATCATGGGTCCCATAAGTTTTGGTAAAAAAAGTTTCGGTTTTTTAATCGAAATGGGTATCAAAAAATTCGTAATTTTATGCTGGTTATGGAAAACATATTTTAAAAATTTTCCCATGGGATTTTGTTTCGTTAGAAGACTTTTTAATGCATTTTGATGATTTTTTTTTTTTTTTGGGGAAATTATATATTATCTACATAAAAGGAACAAAATTATAAAATTTGTATCCATTTTTCAAGAAAAATATCGAAATTTTTTGCATGATGTACTAAAATGATGGTTTTTGCGAAAAATTTTTTAAATATTTTTTATATTTTTTTTTTTTATAATTGGCTAATAATTTTGATACCCATTTCAAGATAAAACTCAGGGAACTGAAGATACATTTAATTTTTTTTCTTTATTTTTCCCATATTAATGCCCGTAATTTCAATAAGTAGATAACTAAGGGTGTAATTACCTATAAGATATCTTTACCTAACTGGTAAAATTTAATTGGTAATCTTAAAGCTTCTTTTACCTAGGTATTTCTACCGAATAAATTAATAGAAAATATGGTAACATTCATAATTTAAATGTCATAAAATATTATTAAAATTTTATTTAAAAAAATTTACACATTCAACAAATTTGAGTTTTCTGTTTTTATGTGTTTTGTAATAGTAATAATAATTATTATCATCTCGGTGCAACATTTTATATTTAAGGCTGTCCTAGCCATCAAATACAAGAAAAACATTGTTGAAATTGCTGCCTTTCATTTGAATTATTATTAATTACGACGTTGTTGTTTAGAGTCAATGGGTCTACAATTTTTCGTTCATGGAGTTTTGAAAATTCCTTTTTTTTTTGGACAATTGGACATTGTTTTTATACCCTAGAGTATCCTATTACGTGGAGGTATTACGACTACCGCATCCCACGTTAAAGTACACTGGACAATTTGAAAACATTCTAATTTGGTATAACAATGACCACTTGTCTATCTGTGTATACAAAGTTGTTTTGACCGCAACATTCAAGGGTCTTTTCGGGTATTAACATCATTGAATGCCTTAAATAAGTCAATATTTTTCAAAAAACTTGGCATAAATATGTTTAGTCCATATTTTACCACAGTTCCATGCAAAAAACCATAAGATATTAGAACACCCACTAAGGATCACCTATTAACTTAAATTACTTAAAATTACACACATAAGTTTTATACATTATAAAAATTTTTAAATTCTCTAGAATAGGTTATCAATTGACCGCACTGACTTTCTAGCTAAATATATATATAATTTCCAGCCATTTTTTTAATATTTTAAATGTATTTAACTCACATTTCTCCAAAAATTATTTATTTTTTATTTACCTAACACATTACCCAAACAAATTTTATGCTGTAAGAAACACTACAGTTATCTTTTCGGTAATTCATACCTACGATTATAAGTTACCAAATTTAATTTACACCATAGATATCCAGGCACTGAAAGATATCTATTTGTAGAAATTACGGGCATCAGCACATTCCTACAAAATTTTTCTTCCTACAAAATTTTTGTCTACGGGACACTCTAATACACATATAAATTAAAAATATTGAAATAAATATAAGATTTTATAAATCACTAAGACTGAAGCTATAACACAGGGATGTTAAAAAAAAAAATTAAAAAAAAATATTTTGTGGTTTCTTAAATATTTTTATGTAACTTGTAAAGGAGTATTCGCTAATTATCGCGAGAATTAGAGTCAATTTAAAAAAAGTGGATGTGAGGCTTAGTATATATTAACACCGTGTATCCGAATTGACTGAGAAACTCCGTGCCGCAGAAATTTTTTCTCATTTTGTAACTCTGTGTAATATGTAAATATCAATGATAATAATAATGGTTTTTACCAGGGGTTGCAAATAAAGTTATGAATAAGGTAAAGGAATTAATGCAATAAAATGATTTTTTATATCATTAAATTCAGCATAACAGTCAAAAGTATTTTAAAAACTGGCTTTTAAAAATAAATGTCCGAAAATCAATATTTATGCAATGTTCACATATAGCGGTTTTTTGAAAAATATGATTTGTTTTTTCATATATTACAAAGCCGAGAAACTTTAACTTTAAATTATTTAACAATAAAAGTAGTAAATGTCCATACAAGGTACCCCATGATTAGAGATAGCAACCCGGGATTTCCCGTCCCGGGATTCCCTTGAAATTTGCTATTTTTCTTGTCGCGCATGGCCGGGAATTTTAAAATTTCTTAAATGGAGGAAAAAAGCAAAAATTTTAACAAGAACTTATATATTTGAGTAATGTTTTAAAAAGATTAAGCTAAAAATCCAGTTGGGAACTATTATATCTCAATCACAATGTCATTAATAAGGTTTTATATACAATTCATTATATGATTTAAATGAATGACTCTATAGCATGAATTAAATTTAATATCTTAGTAAAATATCAGTTCTAAAACCCAGCAAGTGAAAATATATAACTGTTTGAAAAAATCATGTAGACTTCTTAAACATATATTATAAATTAGTCAGTAAAATAAACAACATGAGGAATTTAACTCATTAAAATTTTACAAAATATTAAGAAAGTGAATATAAAAAGTATGTAGAGAGTCCGAAGTGCTTTTTGTCATTTCTGAAACGATATAAAGTGACAGGTTCTTGCACTAAGGAAACTCTAGTGATACCTAATTAAAGGTGATTATCTTTACTTTTGATCTAAATAAAAATTAATGTTAAGATCTTATCCACTTTGGAATAATTTGCGGTTTTGTCTCATAACCTCACTGTTTACTTTGGACACTTACTAATCTATGAGCTACACAGATATATTAAAAATGCCTTTACAATATTTTTAAGTATTGGAGATTTACTAAAGCCAGAGTTGTTTGGAGCATAAAATATCTTTATATGGTTTAGCTATAGCGAAAACATATCTGTACATATTTAGTATCAAATTTCAATTAATTTTTAATTATGTACAATATTTAGAAGGTATTCAGATGATGATTTTTTATTATATAAATGTATATAGTTTTTAATATAATTTACTCTTATTTGTATTATAATAATCTCGTGATTATGTTTTAGTTAAATTTTGTGCGAAAATATTTCGCAACTTTTACGAAAAAATAGAAGAAATTCTATAAATTTGTATAATCAATAAGTCAAAAATACTATTAGTTGGAACTAACTACTTTTCTAGATTTAATAGACAATATCAAAAAAATTTTTTCTTCTTTCATTCTGTTTTTTTTATAACATAGTACATTTTACTCCGACCAGTACAATATTTTACACAAATAGTATACGGACTTATGCCAGTTAGGCTGTGAAAGAACTGTTAAAATATGTTTATTAGTTTCTGAGTTATTGCATTTTGAAAATGACAAAAAGCACTTCGGACCACCCATTAACAAAAAGAAAAAAAAAAAAAAAAAAACAAATTGTAATGAAATTTAATTTTATTTCGATGACCGTGTAGGAAATTGAAATTAATTCTAGATATTATATATGATGTTCAAAACTTTATGAAGGTACGTTAAAATTTGCGATATATTTTTGATATTTTCACATAATGTTGGATCACCCATAAATAACAAGGTACAATTATTAGAGAGAGTTGTAATTTTCAAGTCTTGTAAATAGTGTTTATAAAAAACCGACTTTTCAAAAAACCGGTTTGACGGTTAACCGAAAATTGGGTAAAATTAAAAAACCGGTTTTTCGGTTAACCGTCTACTAAAAAACCGGTTAAACCGGTTAACCGACATTTAAATAATTGCTCTAATTTGAAGCTTAATAAAAATATTTTTGGTTAAAAAAAGTGTTTTTCAACTTATTGGTTTAACCATGCACCAAATAATAAACAGTGCACTGCAGTGTTCTTTATAAATTGCGATTGATTTACATCGAAATTTTATAATCCTTTTTTTAGCCTTTAGGCTAGATTTAATATAATTTATAAAAACAACTTTTATGGCATCTTTTAGCACAGCTTTTGAAGCTTAAAAATGATCTAAAATTATTCTATAAAGTATTTTTTCAGTTTTATTTTTAATTTTTCTAGCTGAAAATTAAAATTAATATATAATTTTTATAAAAAAATTTAATAAATATATCTGCATAAAATTATCAAAATATGGCAACTCTGCCTGAGTAGACGCGTATTTTTGACAGCCGGTCTTTGTAATTTCTTAAAATAAATTTTGTTTTTAAATTTTCTAATAAAATAATTACATTAACTTGTAATTTAAAATAAGGAACTTTTAATTTACTAAAAAAAATCAAATATAAGTGATTTAGTGTTTGATACCATTAAAATACCACAAAGTTTGTTGCTGCATTTTACTGCCATTTTATTGCGGTTGTTTTTTGTTATACTTTTATTTAACACATCAATAAATAAATATGCCTGCAAACAAAATATACAAATGTGGTACTTGTACACTTGCTATTGGAAAAACTCAGGCAAGTGTTTTATGTAAATCTTGTGATTTATGGTATCATGCCCAATGTGCCAAAATTGGTGATGACACACTGAGAACTTTAAAAGAAGTTAAATCTGTGGTTTTTCTTTGTCAAAAGTGTGCAGATAATCCTAAATCTCCATCGGGATTACTGGAAATGGAGAAAAGACTACGCGATGAAATTGGTGGTATCAACACAAAGATTGATGGTTTAATACAGCGTAAAGAGGATGAACTTGATGACTTGAAGAAGATTTTTACTGATGCTATGTCGATGTTCAGAACCGAGATGTCATCGTTGCGTAAAGAACTGCAATCTGACATTGTCAACTGCAGTAAGCTCATCAAGCATGTTGATTCTTCTACATCATCAAAAATTGCTTCTCTTCAGGATGAAAATAACTTGTTGCACAAAAGACTGAACCGAGCTGACATCGTAGTTAATGGTTTACCATCAGGACTGGATGATTTAGTGGCTGTTGTTATTAAAATTTGTGCCCACTATAACATAAGCGTTAACCGTAGTGACATTAACCATGTTTGTTACATGTACAACCGCAAAGCTATTTTGATTAAGCTAAATAGTGTTTTTCTGAGGGACAATGTCATGAAGGAATATTATAAAACTAGAACGCTTAAAGTTTGTGATGTGGTCGAAGGTGATATTGATCGTCGTGTCTATCTTAACGATCATTTTTCTCCTGCTGCTGGTAATCTTAATTCATTATGTCGTCGTTTGCTTCGCCTTAAACTTATAACGAAATTTAAAGTATTAAATACTGATAAGCTTAAAGCAAAACTAACACTTTCTGATGGTGTTGAGGTTACATATTCAGCTAAAGAATGTGCTGAGCTGCTTGATGAGAGTGTTGTTCATGAATGATAATCTTTAGAAGAAATTTTCTGCAATTAGAATTTAATTACTTTTTGATTTTGTTTTTAATATCTCAAAATTTATTTTTATTTCAAATTGCTGATCTCATTAATATTAGACTGGTTGTTAATATGATAGTATGATAAGTTATAATATATCATTGTTTATAATGTTTATTATATTGTATTACCTTTTATTATATTGTTTTCGGTTCCTCATCATAATGTTCTTTTTCTACTTTGATGTCTTCTAACTATAATATTGGTCCGCTGATTAATAGCAGCTCTCAACTTAAGAATGTTTTATTGCCCTTTAAGAATGACTTTAAAGTTGCTCATTTTAATTGCCAAAGCATTAGGCCCTCAGCTAATTCTTCTAAATTTGATGAATTAAAATTACTTTTGAATGAGTCATTGCTGGATGTGTTTGCAATTTCAGAAACCTGGCTGAAGCCCCATATTTCAAGTCGTGCAGTTAGTGTACCTGGCTATACTTTTTGCCGGAATGATCGACAGGGTGCAAGAGGTGGAGGTGTTGGTGTTTTTGTTTCGAATTCTCTAAAATTTAAAGTTGTTCTTAAGACGTCTATTGCTAATGCGTGTGAATCCGTGTTCATGGAAATTTATTTTGGTAATATTCGTATTTTGTTTGGTGTAGTTTATCTACCTCATGGCGATATTTCTTCATTTGAAATTGAGCATTATCAGCTACTTTCTTTATACCCGCATGTAATTATTGTTGGTGATTTTAATTACAATCTTTTTGATGCTTCGAAATCTGTAATTTTTCGATCATTGTGTACAAGGTTGAATTTGAACATTGTACACAATAGTAGACCTACTCATTTTGACGTAACACATGGTACAACGTCACTAATTGACTTTATGTTGATTAGTGACTATTCTACCTTAAGTTTTTCAGAACAATATCAATATCCAGCCTTGTCTCGTCACGCAATAATTTGTTCTTGCTTCAAATTTCAAACAACTTACTTCAGGGAATATATTGAGTATAGAGATTACAATAACTTGGATGTTGATGGAATTATTCGGTTTTTGTCGGACTTTAACGAATCTGTTATTTTTAATACAAGTGATGTCGACTTGTTATTCTTCAATATCTGTAAGCTTTTTCATGATCTAATGGTTTTCGTTCCCATTGTTAAGAAACGAGTTTGTTTTAGTGGCGATGACTGGATAAAGTCAAGGGATATAACACTTGCTAGGTCTTTGAGGGATTTAGCTTTTCTGTCATACAAGCAAGAAAAGTCTTCTAGAAACTGGAGAATATTTTGTAAGTATCGTAATAGGGCGAAAAGGATCATACGTGACAAGAAAAGACAGCACTTCACAAAATTATTTGGGAACCTTGATGGGGCTGGTATTTGGAGAGTCCTTAAAAAATCTGGGTGTCTTGGTGATGATGATCAATTCTATGGGCTAGATGTTAATATGATTAATGATTATTTTGTAAATACTGGACGAACAAGCGTACCTGATAGCTTTGATTTTCATGATTTTGATTTTTCTGGAAGTACTCTATTTTTCCAATGCATTTCAGAATGTGATCTATTGGTTGCTCTGGAAAAGGTAAAATCTAATTCTATTGGAACTGATGATATTTCTATTCAATTTATTAAAAACATTTTTCCATATGTATCTAAATTCTTGCTTCATCTATTTAATTCAATATTAATGACGTCGAAATTTCCTATAGGTTGGAAGACTGCTAGAATTGTCCCAATACCTAAGTCAAAAGTTGTAAATGGGCCTGAGGATCTGAGGCCGATTTCTATACTTCCGGCGCTGTCAAAGGTGATGGAGCACATTTTGAAAGATCAAATTATGGCTATAGCATCGAGGAGAATTTATCAATCGCAGTATGGTTTTCGTCAGGGGCATAACACTACTTCACTTCTTCTTAATCTCACTGACTGCATTAGAGAGGATGTGAATTATGACAAATTTAGTGTTCTCGTTTCGCTTGATCTCTCAAAAGCTTTTAATAATGTTGACTTTAGGAGAATGATTGAAAAATTAATTGTCAATTTTGGTTTTTCTATGTCTGCTTGCAAGTTAATATCATCATACTTGCATGGAAGATATCAGTTTGTCTGTGTAAATAATATAAAGTCTAATTTATTGCAGTTGCACTCTGGTGTTCCCCAGGGCTCTGTGCTGGGCCCTATTTTATTTATACTTTATATTAATGATCTCCCTGGATTGATTAATTCTACTTCGTGTAAGTCGTTTTTATATGCGGATGATGTTGCATTACTTTTCAGTTCAAACCGTGATTTTCCAGACGTTTTGGAAAATAACATTAATTATACTTTGAGTGTCGTATCGGATTGGGCTTTTCTAAATTCAATGTCTCTTAATGGCGAAAAAACAAAGGCAATTGTTTTTAACCCATTTGACCGTTTTGCTGTTGATTTGGACATTTTTATTGATGGTGTGCGTGTAGAGTTTTTAAATCGAGTAAGGTGCTTAGGAGTCATTTTGGATAGTAAGCTTAATTTTGAAGCACATATCGATCAGACTTTTTGCCGAGTGCTGCAAACCTTGAGAAAAATACATTCAACAAATGTATTTTATCCACACCATGTTAGATATAGGTTGGCATACTCTTTACTTATGTCTCAAGTTTTTTATGGACTGGAAGTAATTTCGGGCACTGTTTCTACGAACTTATCAAGGCTAAATCGTATTGTTAACACGATTGTTCGTTTTGTTTACAATGTAAGGCGAAGAGATCATATTTCTCTTTATGTTGAACGGTTTCTGGGATGTTCCTTTCCAAATTTCCTCAAGCTACGTTGCTTAATTCACTTTTACAGGGCTATGGGTACAGGTTTTCCATTACCCCTACTTAACGGTTTTACTTTTAGTCGCTCAATTAGGAATCCCCAAATTGTTATTCCCAGAATTATTAACACTTTTTATGAACGATCGTTTTTAATCCGTGTAGCTCGGGTTTGGAATTATTTACCACTTGAGCTTCGTATTTTTTCGCACTCAAATAACGCCTTTCGAAAAAAACTTTTAAATTTTTATTCAAATGAGTAAACATTTGACAGAATAAATGAAAAATACACACACGCACAGGTTTTATTTTGCATACACACAGGCATATGTATACATTTAATCCAATTAGTATTTGAATTGGAAATAAAATACTAATTTTTATTTCTTAAGAAGCACAACAAAATTTTAATTTCAATTATATAACTTCGTCTTGAAAAGTTTTAACTAATTGAAAATGGAGTCATTTTCACATAGTTGTATTTTAACGACAAAAAAGACAGGGTTGCTATTAATTTGGACCATTTACAAAATCTGCTTTTTTAAATAACTTCCTTTTTATCTTTGTTTTGCATTATGGTTGGGGAACCATTAGAAGAATTAAAACTTAATAATAATTGTAATTTGAATTGTTAAAATTATTACATATATTTTATGCTTAGGCATTAGTACTAAGTAATATGTATTTATTGGCCTTGAAGGCTTTATATTACTTGAATGAATAAAAAAAAAAAAAATTGGAAAAATAAATAGCTTTTTTTTTTTTTTTTTGCTAAAATGAGATTGGTTTTTATTTTTTATATGATTATTAATCATTTAGAATATTACTAATCAAGTACATTTTCTGCACTTATTTAGTTCTACTTTTGAAGTCTTTATTCTTGTTATCCTATATTTTTTTTTTTTTTTTTTTTATATAACTTCATTTATTTATTGTTTCTGCCGTTACTTCAAAGGCCTAACAATAAGTAGTAAAATCTTAAATCTAAAACTTAAAACTATTAACTCTCAATTGAGAGCCATCATGGGCTAGTAATATTTAATTAAGTGGTAAATCTGCTCTTCGGAGTCTTGATTGAGATTGAGTAGTTGTCAACAACCTTGCAAGAGGGTTAGGATGTTGACGTAGTTTCAAGGCATATTTCTCACGAGTTTTTTCAAATTCATCTTTCACTAGTGGAACTTCTAAATCATTATGGATATTTTTATTTCTTATGTACCATGGTGCGCCCGTCATGGACCTAAGGATTTTCGATTGTGCCCTCTGTATAAGATCAACGCTAGTGTTGCTTGCAGTACCCCATAATTGTATACCGTATGTCCAAATTGGTTTTAAAATAGTCTTATACAGGATAACTTTGCAGTCAAGGCTAAGTTTTGATTTGTCACTGATCAACCAATGAAGATTGGAAGCTTTTATTTTCATTTGAAGCCTCTTGGCTTCTATGTGACGACGCCAAGTGAGACGTCTGTCCAAGGTATACAACATGATCAGATTGTGGGATGTTTACGTTATTAAGTGAAACTGGTGGGCAGTCACCCCTTCGTAATGTGAACGTAACGTGTCTACTTTTTAGTTCATTTACTCGAATTCTCCAATTTTTTAACCACGTTTCCACAGTTTTGAGATATTTATCTAGTTCTCTTGATGCTATACATGGGTCCACGTGTGAGCTTAGAATCGCAGTGTCATCAGCAAAAGTAGAGATAGTTAAATTGTTGCTCGTAGGCAAGTCCGAGGTATAAATAAGATACAGTAGTGGCCCAAGGACACTACCCTGTGGAACTCCCGCTTTTATAGCATAATCTTCTGTAGTGAAGTCTCCATGTTTTACACGAAATAGTCGATTTGTAATGTATGACTCTAGCAGCTTATGCGTATTGAGAGGCAGCATACATTTGACTTTATATATAAGACCCTTATGCCAAACTTTGTCAAATGCTTGAGCGACATCTAAAAAGATTGCTGAGCAAAATTTTTTATATTCAAAAGTTTTTCTAATCTCTCCAGTTAGACGATTCACTTGTTCGATAGTTCCATGCTTTTCACGGAAACCGAACTGGTGTACTGGGATTATATTCCGTTCGTTCAATATTGGTATCATCTTTTTTTGGAATACTTTCTCAAATAGTTTGGATAAACAAGGTAGTAGACTAATTGGTCTATACGAATTCGCAGCTGTCAAATCTTTTCCTGGCTTTGGTATCATAATGATCTGTGAAGTTTTCCAAATTTTTGGAAAAACGCCTTTTGTTAAGATCGCGTTGAATAAAGCAGTTAAAACTATTATTATCCTATATAAAATCTTATTTTTATCTTAAGCTATACGTTAGTAGGTGTAATGTTACATAAGTATTTTCTTCTTTTGGAAAATTTCATTCGCATGAAATTAAAGTTTTTGTAAATGGAATGCTTAATTATCTATCTGAGTTATTTATACATACAGTTTTAAAATATAATTAACTTCAAACAAGTAAATATATATCACCTGGCTACTTGTTAACTCAAACAGCAAACATTTTTAATAGTTTAAAAATATTTTCTTATATTTTAAATTCAGAAAAAAAACACACTAAAGGACGAAATTTTGTGATATTTTTAGCAAATTTTTGAAACCGGTTAACCGTCACAGAAAAACCGGGTAAACCGGTTAACCGAAATTGAATATTTCAAATTAACCGGTTCGCAAATAACCGAAATTTTAAGAAAAACCCGGTTTTTCGGTTAACCGGTTTATAAACACTACTTGTAAAGTCAAATAATTGAAACATTGAAGACAAAAATACAAATGAAAAAAATTAAATATGTCGTTTACATTTGAAATGTTTAAATATCTCATGAAAGGCTGCAATATTTGTCAAAACAATATTCTGTGCACAATTCGTTACACACATATTAGTTTTTTCACATATAAAAATTCTTTTAAAAAAAATTTAAGAACTTTCTAATAATTGTACCTTGTTGTATCATGAGGGTAGACATTGTGTGAAACATGATATAAGAACAGAAGGTAGAATCATTAGGGAGAGTTGTCATTTGAAATTCTTGTAAAGTCAGAAAACCGAAAAACAAAAGAAAATAATTAGAAATAAAAGAATTGCCTGTTCTTAAAATTTTAAGTTTTTTTGCAAAGATAAATAAATCCATCAGCAGCAGAATTCTCCTTTTCAAAAATTTCACACAAAAAATGACATGGATATTTGCTTTTTTTAAAAGAATTTACAAATTTATATTAAATTTAACCACAAACAATTTTATTTTTAGTTTGAAAAAAACTTTTTATTTTTGATGTTTTGTTTTGATTTTTTTAAATTTTATTTTGTTTTATGTGTGACTGACTTTTCAGGGTAAATAAAATTGAGAATATAATTTCTAATGATTATACCTTCTGTAGTTATATTATGGTGTGCAATTTTTATTTAAATAAAAAAATTGTGAAAATATTTTGGCAAACGAAAAACAGGCCTAAAGGAAATATACACTAAAATGATATGTGAACACTGATGTTGAAACTCATTTCGCTTTTCAAATAACAAATCAAAAACTAATGTGTGTAAACATAATACTAGAGAATATTTAAGAAAATAAATTTTAATTAGTACATTTTTTCAACCTTAAATAATTATGTTTCTATATGTATATAAATTAATATGTATACTAATTGAAAAAAAATTATATAATTAACTATGTCATTAAAAATTCAATAAAGCTTATATCAAAAAATTTGATTTTTGTTAGCACAGGTCTTAACATGCTATAATTACACAATGACAAGCTAAAATTAACAATAACAAATAATTAAAAAAACATTAAACCAAATAAAGAAAACTTTAAACAATAACAAACATCAACAATTGCCAATAAGTATTTGGCAAAAGACGATTTTAAAAAATGTTAACAAATTTATATGCATATCGCAACAGCATAATAAAATTAATAATTTTAACAACTATATTTTTAAATATTAAGGCAGCAGCAAACAAAGATGTAAGTTCTTGAAATTAATTACTGTCCATTTATTATTTTAATTTATGTTATTTTGAAATATTTAAATATTTAAGAATTCCTGTTATGCTCCTGTATTTTTGGATACATCATGGACAGATCATAGACCTGAGTTTGTGGTGAATATGACATTCACTGAACAGGGTAGTATACGTTCATTGACATGGGTTAATAAAGAGATAGCGTCGCCCATAGTAAAATTGAAAATTTTACAAAAAGATAGTCATCATAAAATCAGCACCCTGTATAATGTAACAACACGTTTGTGTGATTTACATCAATTCACCAATAGGATTTCCATGTTTCAACAAGCATTTCAAACGGCTCTTAAACAGGGTAATTACTCTATGAGTTGTCCCATGAAAACGGGTTACTATATTATGGACAATGCACGTATTGGTATACGAAATCCACTATTGGGTTTTTTACATCGCCCCAAAACTGTTTACACCATTATAGGGGGTTTATATGAGGAAACGCCTAATAAGAGTCTAGTAGCTTTAACCACTTATAAGATTACTTTAAAAATTGCCAAAAGATCTTGCAGAGAAGCTTAATTAAAGAATAATAAATAAATATTTGTTATATCAAAAACACTGCGTTTTATTTATAACCACTGTGCATCATTAAATGTAAATTTTATATAAACATTTGTTATATTAGTAATTTTAAAGCACTATGCATCATTAAATGTAACATTAATATAAACATTTATTATATTTCAATATCAATTATTCTATCAATTATTAATTTTATTTAAAACAATTAAAAATCCATAAACTATAACAGATCATAGAAATTCCTACAACATTTATTATTTACATTTTTCGAATTTACAAAAATCATGGACAAATTAAAATCTGTACTAATATTTTTTAGTTATATAATAATTTTTTATTCTACCACAATAACCAGCAAAGATGTAAGTTTAATTATAAAACAAAAAATCGTTATATAATATTTATTAAACAATTTTTTTCTCTCTTTTAGAAAATTTGCTATACACCGAAAATTTTGGAATATTCATGGACAGATCGTAGACCTGATTTTAAAGTCAATATGTCATTTAGCAATCAAGGTTTTATGCGTTCCTTTAATTGGATTAAAAGGGATATACTTTTACCTATAGCTCAGCTGGAAATTGTACAAACCGATTGTTGTTATAAAACCATTACCCTGTACAATTTAACAACACGTTTATGTGATATTCAACAGTTTATCAACAAAGTACCCATGTTTAAGAAAACTATTCAAATTGCTCTTAAACAGGGTAATTATACGTATAAATGTCCTTTAAGGCGGGGATTTTATGTCATTGATAATATACGTATTGGTAGTCGTAATCCTATTTTAGCTTTTATGTATCGACCAAATAGGACTTTTACATTTAGCGGAGGTTTGTATGAGGAGATAGCGAATAAAAGTTTATTACGTTTGTCAACGTATAGATTTAAGGGAAAAATTTTTAAGAAATTGTGTAAAGAGTGAATACGGTAATTATTTACTAAAATGAAGAGTAATAAAATATTTTAAAATATTTGCTGAAGTTGGGAAAATAACTGAAAATAAATGTAAATATTAATAAAAGTTATAAAATATCAGTTTGTTTGAAGCTTTTAGTTGCTGAAGCAGCATGGGGTATATGAGCGAACATTTTTTTTAAATATTCCATAATTTTTAATATATTCCAAACCATTATTCTAAAAATAATTTTTGGATTATATCAATTCCTCTAGACATGAAAAATTTTAAATGTCAGCACTCTGAAATAAGTATGAAAAATTACTATTTTCCATGATATAAAAAAGAAGGTAGTTTCACTTTCTCTTTTGGTAGCCATCATTAACGTTCTGAAGTTTACGGGAATTATGACATATCATGCTACCATATTTTTTATCATTAATCCCACTTTTGTTTATTTTTGTCAATAAATAATAAAATAATAAAAAACTTAATATTTTAAAATTGAAATAATAAAAATAAAAATAAATAATTTATTTCAATTGCTAAAGCTTAAAAAGAATAAAGGAAGATTAAGATGAGTTGCATTTTTCCCAATTGTGAAAATACAAGGCATTTTTGCAAGAATGTTGCAATAAAATTTTTCAAATTTCCCGGTCTGCCATATATGCGACAAAAGTGGCTTGATTGTTGCAATTTAACGGAATGTGAATTGCCTAAAGTTCCACTTGTATGTTCACTACATTTTGGGAGGGACGACATTGTTGAGAGAAGTGTATGCACATTAAATAAAAATGCTTTTCCATCCAATAAAAGGTAACAAATCGAGTGTTTGACTTGTGAATATTATTTAACATTAGTTTGCAATTTCCAGCTTCCCAAAAGAATTGTTTAAACCTAACATAGAAATTTATAGTGAAGAAAATTTAGATAGGTACATCTGCAAAATAAATCAATATTTTGTATAAAAATATATAAAGATACGGTTATTAGAGGATGCTCCCTAGGCATCGCTCTTAAATGGTGTTAGAGAGTGTAGGGTGTATGCGTTAATTTCCATCGTTCGTCTGTCTGTTTATATATTCAACGCACTTTGGGGATTGAAATTTTTATTACACAAGGTTTGTCTGATATTGAAAATGGGAAAATCCGGTTCAAAAAGAAAAAAGTTTTGGTTTTTTGCCGATATATGCCATAAACAAAAGCATGTACACCAACAAAATTTTGTGAAAAGAGTTCAAGGATTTATGTGAATTTTAATTCTAGATACCATGAGAACACATCTGGATAATTGTGAAAAGAGTTCAAGGATTTATGTGAATTTTAATTCTAGATACCATGAGAACACATCTGGAATATCAAGAAAAATCACAAGGAAACATTTTGTAAACATAGGTACACAAACCGAGTAAGTTAAAGAAAAATATTGCTGCAAAAATGTGGGAAATGTTTATACTTAATTAACTACTTTATTAGAATTTCAAATGAATATTTTAATGCCAAGAAATCTATAGCAGATAGTGAAATCTTAAAACTAAAAGAAAAAATTGCATCTTTAGAATTACAAATAAATTTATTAAAAAAAAAAAAAAAAAAATGCGTTAACGCCAAAACAAAATAGGTATACGTTAGATGATATTTCACAAGCAACTCTCCGTAGATGGGCTTCAATGCTATATGTGGAACCAGGTATACAAGCTCAAATTTTGAATCAAATGGGAGCTTTCGAATTGCAAGTTGAAGAAAAATTATGTATTATTTCATTTGACGAGATGAAATGTCGAGAAGAGTGGGCTTATGACAGAAAAAATGACATAATAATGGAACCAAAAAGAATGATACAAGTAGCTATGGTTCGAGGGTTGCGGGGTAGCTGGAAACAGCCAAGTTTTTATGAGTTTAACTTCAAAATGGTTAAAGAGACGTTATTATTTATAATATCTGAACTTTACAAAATTGAATTTACTGTGGTTGCAGCCGTTAGCGACTTAGGTCCTGAAAACCAGCAGCATTGGAAGTCAATGGATATTTCTCCACATAAGCCCTTTTTCGAACACCCTTGTGAAAAAACAAAAATTGTGTGCGTATTTGCTGACGTCCCTCATCTGGTTAAATTGTTGCGTAACCATTTTGTTGATAGTGGTTTCGTTTTTAAAGAAAAATTGTTGACGAGGTATATGGTTGAGGAACTGTTGTCTTTAAGTAATTCTGATCTTAACATTACCAAAACATTATCTTTAGAAATGTTGAATGTTAAAGGTGCAGGTATGTGCAAAAAACGATACACAGTGATCCCAAAACTGCTTTATTTGTAAGTAAATCTGTAACTTAAGAACCGCTAATATCTGAATTAACTTCCACAGATATTATCGGTTTATATGTTCTTTTCCAAGTCTTTTGAGGATCCTTTAAACTTCATATATTTTAAACTGTTCTCATTGGAAAAAAAATGTTTTGGAACCACTATATACAGTGGAACAAAGTACAATTTTTTTTTTTTTGGAAATAAATCTGATCATTACAATTTTCCTTTACAGCTAGGCAAAAAGTGAAACATTCTACAAAACTGTTTTCACACACCACTGCTTCGGCATTTATGCGTTGTGCACAATTAGGAATGTGTAAAAGTTCCCAAGACTTCGTTTTATGTTCGGAATTATTCCAGCTAATCAATAGCTGGTTTGATGTTTTTAATACAAAGACTGCACAAATAGACACAAGTCCCCTAAGCAATGAGTGATGCGGTTTTCAAGTTTTTCCCTTCCCGTTTGTGCTATGGTGCACTTCTTCCTTTTCAGTTTATATAACTTCGATATTGAATAGGGGAAAATGTCAGTAAGATGCTTCACCAAATTGCTATTTTTTCCGATCTGATAGTTCAAATACTTACCCAAAGCATGAATAATTTAGAAAATTAGCTACCGTAGAGGGTCTTTGAGTAATTCTCATTAAAAACTTGGAGTCATCATATACCCGTGTCGTAAATTTGTTCGTGATTAAATAGCTCTATTCTTATTAGGGTGATCGACGCGGTTCAATGTGCTGTCGGTTTTTTCAAAATGTTAATTTTTCGAATGTCGAATAGACCGGTTTTTTTAAACACAAAAAACCGGTTTTAAAAATAGCATTTTATTTCAGAAAACATGTACTAAATAGTGATATTTGAAAATTTAGGAATAATTTTTTAAATATTCATAAAGACTGATTTCTTATGTTTTTAAAATATAGTTTAAGTCTAAATTAGAATTTATTCTGTAATATTAAACAAATAAATAATTATCCTGTATGACCCAATTTAATTTTTTTGATCCAATGTTTCCTTTACTTTTTAAAGGTGTTGTGTTAAAAAAGTTTCACCTGCAGAATCGCTTCAATTGAGACAGGCTTCCATTAAGCCATGGTTTCTGTTTATGCTAACTAAAGATATATAATTTGCTTAGCATTTTTTCTCTTTCCAGAGCTTTTTGAAGCTACCAAACGACGTAGAAAATAAAAATTTGGCTTAATTATAACCCTATTCGTCCTGCAAATCCTAACGGAGCCATATTTTGAAATTTTTATCAGGGAGCGGATATAAGAGGATTTATGTGTCTTTTTCTAAGAATTTTTTCTCTTTCCAGAGCTTTCTAAAGCTACCAGAAGACATAGAAAATTAAAATTTATCTTAATTATAACCCTATTCGTCCTGCAAATCCTAACGGAGCCAGATATTGAAATCTCCGCCAGGAAGCGCATTTACGACGATTTTTTTATTTTGAAAGGTTTACGAATTTAAAACTTTAATCATTATAATTCCAATCAATTTGAACGGCTTCAAATAATTGACTTTGATTAGGGAGAGGAAGGTGTCTAAATGTTGTTCATATTTTTTTCTTTTAATTTTCGGATTTGTTTGTGCATATTTTCATTATTATATTATTTTTCCTGACATTGTTAGGCTTTTACGCTTGTATTTAATCAATTTTAACTTAATTATAAGAATTGATTTTTTTTAAGGAAATGTAGTCTTTTGATGTAAATATTAACTTCTGCAAAAAACCGGTTAACCGGTTTTTTTCTGAATTTCAAAAAGTACAACCGGTTTTTTTAAAATACCAACTATTCGAACTATTCGAAAACCGGTTTCTCAAAAAAGTCGAATAATCGATCACCCTAATTCTTATGTTGTACGTATATATTTCAAAATATACATTCCGACAGAATTAGCTAAATATGACACAAAAATACTATACAATGATAAATTATCTCCTTAGACGACGAAATAATGAAAATTATGTGTAATTGAATACTGAAAATTAATTCTTCGATGTATTCGACATTTAAAAAATAGATTTTGATTGATTTGACACAAAATTGTTTACTGATATACACTGATGCCCATTTGAATACGACATTAATGTTATTGAGATTTTCCGGTTTCCCTATCAAAATTCATAGGAGTATTTAAAGTTTTTAAAGTTTCAGTTTGATGTTAACATTTATGTCCTTCATTGAGATTAAACAAAGCATTTTAAAAGATTGCTTTTATAAATTTATGAAAGTTAATTTTAATTTCTTAAAAAATAATATTTTTTTTAGCTCATCAGAATACGACATTTGTCTGTCTATTTTATTTTGTAACAAAGTAACATGTGAAAAGCATGTTTTTATTGATTTTAATAAAAATTAAACTAGTTTATTTTGAATTTCTACAAAATGGGAAGAAAAAAGGTGTTGTCCAACGAGGAAATTGGAAAAATTAAATCCTATAGGGATGTGGAATAAATACACTGGTCAACAAACAAAATTTGCCAGCTTTGAGAAAAAGGCGATAAACTTTAATATTTTTGATGTTTTCACTTCTAAAAAGGAGTTATAGTAAAAAAAAAAAGAAATCTTAAATTTTGCATGAAAAACATCTTTTCCGACACTTTTTTCGAAATATCTCCTAAACTATTGAGCGGATAAAAATTAGATAGTAAAGCGACTTAAAGCCAATGTTATTCCACATATTTTGGTGTATTATTTATATAAATTTTTTCGAGTTTTCGAGTTATATTGCAATATACTCGAGTAATCGGCTTATTTAGGGCGCAATATTAGACACGCCCATAAAAAAAATCCCGACCTGATGGAAAAAAACTGAAAACAGATTCGAGTTTAGCATGTGGAATTTCATCTAGAGCTCAAAAATTTTTTTTTTGTCTACCAGTGATACTAGCCAAATACCAAATAAAATTGGTCAAACTCGTTGTGTGATCGGTAATTATCTTCGTAATCCATCCAATTATGGAAAAAATATACTGTCCTTAGGATGCAGATAAAAGAGCAATTATCAGAAGTGCTTCAAACTCCCAAGACTGCTGCAAAAATTAAAGAAAAACTGGCGTTAAAGCAAGCTTAGCAATAGTAAAGCGTGTAATACAGAAAGCTACTAATCTTAAACGATTAAAAATTAAAAAGAAGTCACTCCTTAACCCATCTAGAAAAGACAAAAAAAAGATTACTTTTTAGCCGAAAAACAATGGCACAGAGTAGTATTTTCCGATGAAAAAAATTCAATTTAGAAGGACCAGATGGCTACAGTTATTATTTATTTCCACGATTTGCGAAAAGAAGAAATTTATTTTGAGCGTCATCATAGCTGTGCTGGACGTGTAATCGTCTGGGGTTCAGTTTCCTACTATGGAATAAGCGATTTGCAATATTTTACTTCAAAAATGAACGCGAATTCGTATATTACTGTTCTGGAAAAAGCATTTCCCCATTTTTCTAATATTTTTAGCTCTATATCATGGACATAACATGATAATGCACCTATTCATACTGCAAATATGGTTAAAAACTGGATTAGAAAACAAAATGTGACATTATTTGATTGGCCGCCATACTACCCGGATTTAAATACAATGGGAAATGTATGGGGATGGTTAGCTTGTAAAGTGTATGAATCTGGGAAACAGTATGAAGCAAAATCCGACCTAATTAAAGCCATTAACAAAGCGTGGAGTACGATTTCTTTGGATTACATAAAAAGCCTTTATGGCTCAATTCCGAACTGCATTTTTGAGGTTATCTCTAAAAAATGTTTAAAGTTTGTATTGAAAAAGTTCGAAAATTTAAGCATTTATTGAATTTAAAGCTGCATGTCGCAATGTGACTCATCAACACTTTTAGTAATTATTTAATTATTTATTGAATTATTATGAATTATAATATATCGTGTGAATAAAGTTTAATTTAAATTTAAAAAAGTTAGCTTTATTTATTATTCACTAGCGAATTATTAAATGCCAAAAGCAATTTTTGTATGTGTCGTATTCAAGTGAGCGGCAGTGTATTTATACATAATAAAATGGCCCCAAAACTGATAACTCAAATCAACTCCCACTAAACTCACTATTTTATAATTATTACTGTGCATTTCCATAAGTGCGTATACGTAACACATTATAGAAAAAATAATAGTAAATATTATATAATAATAATAGTAAACTTTGATATCTTGTAGCTTATATCGTGTTATTACAGGGTGACTACGAGATGATTTTTATACCCACCATCATTGATTTTGTCATTCCATGTGCAACATGTCGAAAAAATCATTTAAGACCTCATAAAGTATATATTTTTTGGGTTCTGGTTGGATTCTGAATCGATCTAGCTATGTCCGTCTGTCTATCAGTCTGTTGAAAGCAGGATAGGGCTCGAACGGGATAACGTAGGGGGACGAAATTTGGCTCAAATATTTATCTTATATAAGGTTTATTTGGTATTGAATTTGAGCAAAATCGGTTATTGTTATTATTGTTCTTCAGAAAGATTTTGATGTCTATTCTGGTGAAACTTATTGAGCTAAAAAAGTCCCTTTTGGACCAAAATTTCTGGAAAATTTCGTTGATATATTTTCATAACGAACTCAAATCTATTTGGTAAAGAAAAAATGTACCTCATCATTCATTCATTCCAAGTTTAAAGATATCTTGATGAAATTTGGCACAAATAATTATTTTGGCACGAGGACCTGTTGAAATTGGTTATAATCGGTCCATTATTTCAACTAACCCTCATACAAATGTTGTCCCGAAATAGAGGTTTAATGATCATAAATACCTTAAATATAGCAGAAATTATATATAATTATATACTTGCCAAATTTTATCAAGATCGGTCCATATAAATCCCTCTTCCGAAAATCACTTTAACGTGCATAAATCCCATAAAAATTTTAGCATCAAATTAATAATCGAAAATAAGTTTTATTTCAGCAGAAATCACAGTAGTAAATTTATGAGGTTCGGTCCATCATTTATAATAGCTCCCATATAAACACACTTTCGGGAATCACCCTAAAGCGAATAAATTCATATAAATGTTAGGATTAACGTAATATTCTGTATTTGTATATTTTATTTTACACTTAGTAAAAGTATTAATATACAATTGGCCACAGGTTTAATATAAGAACCATCACCGAATTTTGATGCACATTTGATATAATAGTGTAGAGTATCATATGGTCAGACTTGACCAACTATATCTTCCTATCTCGTTTTATTTAATAATTTTAAATTGGAACTTTTTCATCGTGATTTATTTCACTAAATTTGGTACTTATTTTTTATTATGACAAAACTATTTTATTTATCCCTTTGAAGTTATTAAATTTTTTAGATTTGGGAGTTTCTTTATTTTTATTAGGACTAATTTCATTAGGAGTTATTTCATTGGTACCTTTTTCTTTTGGGATTTATTTTATTGGGACTTATACTATTGCGGAAAATAAAGAACTTTGTAAATACCTAAAATAAAACTATGTATACAAACGATTTTATAAAGGTCTAAAATTAAACCTAAACAGAATACTTTATAAAGAACAAGGTTTGAAACTATAATAAATTTGTCTTAATAGAAACTAGCAATCCTCACAGTTGTTTCGTCGTTATTTAATATATCTCTAGACATATTAGCTGATTATATGTAATTATTACGATGACACATTTTTAACATCTATTGAAATTTGTTTAGTAATATAATAAAGCATTTCAAATGTAAAATAATAACATTTTTATGACCCACAAGGCAGACTACATGTATACGTATTATATGTTTTGTATTAAGTTTGTAACATTAAAGAAAAATATTTAAAATATCTATTTTATAATAAAAACAAATATGAGCTTAAATTAGTAAATCTCATCTTTAGTAAATCAATTTTACAAGATTTGTTTTAAATTATTTTAAATTAAGCAATTCTCAACATATTTATTCTTATGTTACTTTAACATTTCCATTAAAGAGTTTTCAATAGTCAGATTAGACCGAAATTTGTTTTTGCTCGTTAATTTAAAGTAGAACAATGTGTGGAAATTTGTTTTGGATTTAAACAAAACAAACAAATTAAAAATAATTTAAAAATTCAATCAACTTTCTGTAAAATTAAACAATAATACAAATATGCAAAATGTCCATTAAAAACATTAAAACGTGAAAACATGAAAGAATCAAAGAGACTTATTAAAATTGTCTTTTATTTAATTTTATTAAAATTCCAACTTACAATTTCTAAAGCGGTAAGTTTTAAAGTTAAACATCAAATATTTAAAGCAACAAACTAATTAATGTTTGACTTAATTTTTAGAGTCCCTGTTATAGCTTAATATTTACTAACACTTCCTGGACAGATCGTCGTCCACAATTTGCTGTAAATATGACATTTACCGATCAGGGTAGTGTACGTTCATTAACTTGGATACAAAATGATATTGATAGACCAGTAGCCAAATTGAAAATTATTCAAAAAGAGAATAATTATAAAATATCAACTTTATATAACGTAACTGCTCGTTTGTGTGAGTTGAAGCAATTTTTCGATAAGATTCCTATGTTTAAGTCGGCTTTTCAAGTGGCCACTAAACAGGGCAACTATTCATTTACATGTCCTTTCAAACAGGGTTTTTATGTTATGGAAAATATACGTATACCCAACCGTAGTCCAGTATTGCAATTTATGTATCGTACGAAAACTAGTTTCACATTTGTGGGAGGTCTTTATGAGGAGTTGCGTAATAAAAGTATTTTCCCTTTAACAACTTATGAATTTAGTATAAAAATTTTAAGAAAATCGTGCTAAAATAGAAATTAATAAAAAAAGAAAATATATATTTTTTTTGTTTATATAAAACTTTGATGAATGATGTATTTTAAGTTGTATTACTTTCTATGAGAGGAAAAAAATACAAAATGTCATTGCCTCTGTAATATAATATTTTTATTAATGGGCGGCACAAAATTTTGTATATATAACTAATGCACAATGAATTAATTCTTTAACTTACCCAAAGTGTCAATTTTATTTTAAGTGGAGTTTTTTAATGTGCCACAACTGTTTATCATTATTTAGTTGCGCCCAAAAGTATGCCTGAAATATGGGAAATAAAGAGAAATAAATTAATCAACAAATATGTACATTAGGGAATAACCAAATTTTGGCCCTAGCACCACGCGATGGCGAAAACAAATTTTTTCATCATTTTGGAATAAAAACCTCACCCACAAAAACGATTTTTTAAAATCTCCCCCTAGTGCTTATTAAACTAAACGGGTTTTTTTTTTATAGAAATATGTAGTAATAAAGAAACTGTAATAAAAAAATCCTTAATATAAAAAATTTATAAAATAAAAAAATTAAAAAAAAAAAAAAAAAATCGTTTTCGCCCTAAATAAGTAAATTTGACAAATTTATACATAACGTGACCTGGGGGTTTTTGTAGCGGGACCCTATCGACTAAAAAGATGGATTCTGAACAACATTTAATGGATAAAGCGGGATTTTGAAAAGCTTTGTAAAGAAAGAGCTATTTTCTTTTTTATATCTCAATTCTAAATCTAATTCAGCTATTCTCGCAAGCTTTTGGCTTACGATCCACAGTGGTTCCAAAACGTTTTTTTTTTAATAATTGTGAACCGTTGGAGATACCTCAATAAAATTTCATATGGTTCCTAGAGGGTAGTAGGTGTAATTTTTTTTATAAAATTTCCAAAAAATCATTGATGATATGACAGAAATTTTATATATAGATGACCCTTGTAAATCTCTACAAAAAATACGCTTACATGTGTAGGTTATAATTTTTCCCCAATTTTTAGCCTCGTTTTTTTAGTTTTTTAACTTGGCGGGCTTAATGTTTCCTCTAAAATTTTTTAAAATATTTTTAATATTACAAAATTCTAAATATTATTGCTGCAAGAACCATATAAATATATAAATCTGTTAAAAAGTTATATTATTCTGAAGTTGGAAGTTTAAAATATTACACATTTCATACATCACTGATAAAATTTGTTTTTTTCAAAAGAAAACTTAATGCATATGCATGTAAAATAAATCTGGAAGATCTTGGGGCAAAGGTCTGCCTATAAGCCTTATCCATACTTTGTCAATTTTGAAAATTTTGTTTAATTATTTTTGTTAAGTTCCCATTGAAGGGCCATTCACTAAACCCTGTCCCGCTGTACTCCTCCAAATCAACTCGAAAACACCTCAGCTATGATCATATGTAATTTTATAGAGTTATCTCCAACTGTTCAAAAGTTACAGAAATATTTAAAAAAAAAAAAAAAAAATAATAATAATAAATCGTTTTGAAACCACTGTGCGACTGACTTATCTAACAAGTTGAAAACGACTCACCGACATTTAATAACAACGAATTAAGTAAATACAATTAAAACTATAAAATTAATAATTTTAATGTGTTTCTTGAAATACTTTCCAAATTTTTTCTTAAATAATTATTAGGCCCGTTATTATAACTTTCCAATAAAAAAAGTTAGGATGTTACCGGTCACTTTAACTGTTTTTGGTTATTATAAATATTAGTTAAACCAAAAGTCACCGATAAGCTAAAGGTAAGAACATCTTACCATTAAAGCCCAAATTACAATAGCGCGTAGTCAGCAGCAGTGTGTGCTGCCATAATCAGCTGATTATTTAGAATGCACTGTTTGTTATTGTGTTGATTACATTTGGTCAGCAGCATTTTGCAGTGCTCTTTCATTTAGCCCTGTTTCTAAATTCACTGCGCTGTTTTCAGATTGAGAGCGAGACAAAGAGAGTGAGCAAATAAATGAGAGGCTAAAATACACAAGTAGAACAAAGCTAGATGGTGGTTGTAAATTGTGACTGCCTACGCTGAATTGTAATTATAACGGCAGCAACATGTTGTGCTGACAGTGATCAGCTGATAATTTTTGCTGATACTGTTGCTGACTACGCGCTATTGTAATTTGGGCTTAACTTTTATCGCAAGGTTTATGCATTTAGAGCTGCCATATTTTCTGCTTTATAAAAGAAATAAATAAAATCATAGTTATTCCGCTATAGTTTTTAGTAATTTTTCTGTCTGTATTTATATTTGCTGTGACGTTGTCTTTTAGTTTGTTTCAACTCATTTATTTAAAAAAATTCTTTGTTTTTTATTTGTTTACATTGCCGTTACTGGCAGTTACGTTCAAATAGTGCATGTTGCCACTACGTTATGTGGCCGAAAGTAATAGGTGTTTGCTTTGATCTTTCCGTATTATCAAAATTATAAAATTTACTTTAAAACTAAGTTGTAATAACCAAAAATAGATAAGGCTCACTTTATCCATCACTTTAGTTTATCTTTCCTTTAACTATCTGGTACATTTTAGGTAGGTTATAATAACGGCCCTTAGTCCTAAAAATAAAATAATACTTGAAAGAAGTTTTTTTTTTCTCAATTTTACATCATTTAATATGTCCGTCCGTCTGGCTGGCTGGACGGATGAATGATATTCGGAGGAAGTTTTGTATAAGTATCAATCTTTGTACCAAATTTCATGAACATTTCATGATTGGTCCATAATCGACCATAGCTGCCATATAAACTAATCTTCTGAAAATCACTTTAACGTGCGTAAATCCCATACAAATGTTAACATAAAGTCAATATTCGTCATAAATAAGTAATATATAAGTATAAGTTGTACCAAATTTTATAAAGATTGGTCCATAATTTACCGTAGCTACTATATAAGGCCCACATCGGAAATCGCCCAAAAGTGCATTAAAACATAATTTCAATAAAACAAATTGAGAAAAATCTGATAAAAGGTATTTTTTGAATTTTAAATTTCAGATTACTTCCGTACATTCCGTAATAAAAAGTGTTGTAAAATATTTCTTTAATCCAGTTATTAACCTCTTCAATAGAAAATAGTAATCAATAATAATTAATATGATTACTCGTATATAAAAGGAAAATAATTAAAATTACATGCTTAAGCAATTAAATAAATATAAAAAAATCACGAGCCAATGGTTTATTAAACTTTGTATAAATATAAGAAAAAAATAAAATCACATTATTGCAATTGTTGTTAAAAGTCAATAATAGCAACAAATCATATCATAATTAAATTAATATATTATCATCGAAAATTCAAAACAACATAACATCAAAATTTTCAAATTTGGGTTTTTGATGAAATATGCATAGTTTATTTTTCTAAAATACGTGTAATCACAACTTTTCTAATTTAGATCTTTAAAAAAAATATTGTATTAACGCAAGGAGTGATTTTCATAAGCCAAAATAACGTAACATCAAATTTGTTATATATTTAAATTTAGATTGAAAATTTTTAAAATATAATAGGTAATAAATATTTGAAGTGAAATTTATAAAAAAAATTCAATTAACATTTTTGCTAGTATTTATATGATGTTATTTACGTCTTTTTAGTTTTAAGTCTCCATTACTCTACCGTGAATGTAAAAATGTAAACGGAACGTAAGTTGATTATTAAGGCCGGGTTAGTTGGCTGTTTGATGTAATGTTGATGTGAGAGAACGAATTCAAAAAGGTGCAACAATACACAACAAAACACTTGATTGTTTTTATTTCGTACAAGGAAAATGCGTACAAAAAAATATGTAGCTGCTCAAGTTGCACAACCTCTTTTAATTTATATTGGTTGTGAGAGTAAAAGTGAGAGACACTCTCTCTTTCAGAGAGTGATTGTTGAATTTTTCCACATCAACATCACATCAAACAGCCAACAAACCCGGCTTTTACTCAAAAAACATTAATGTGGCAAGTATTTTGTTGTTGTTTTTGTCAACATCAATGAGTCAATTACACATATTTCCAGAAAAAAATTTGAAAATCGCTAGATTTAATGGTTTGTATTTTAGCGATTTGTATACAAAACGAAATTTGTGCTTTTATGACAAAAAATTTTAATTTTAAAATATTGATTCAACTCTACGCTTTATTTAAATTATTTTAACACATTTTTAGTGAAGAAAACAGCAAAATAAATTGACCAATTGATAAACTTTTTACATCCGTTTTTTACGCAGATTTCGTATATTGAAATAAAAAGCTGTCAATACTGTTCTTACAGCCCTCACGTAAAAACGTAGAGCCACCTAATTTGATTAGGTTACTATATTACATTTACGTTTTTGAGTATACATACCATAGAAAACAACTACAAATCCAACTCTTTTCATTCGCTCAGCAGAAAAAAAAAATACTCTCTTCACACTTATAAATTAGTTCTGTAGAAAATTCGATTAACACATATAAAAAGTTAGGTTTTTTTGACAGCTGAGTTAGTTTTTTTGAGAGCAAGTTGGACTTCTAGTTGTTTTCTATGACACATACACACGTAATTTTCATAAGCAAAACGTGTCAGCTGATTCGTTACATTTACGCATGGTACAATAATATCAGGTAACGGTATAAAAACAGCTGATAATTTTTTGCTGCTTTCAATTTTGAAATATTTCTGTCAATATTTGTTTACATTTATGCTTTGTTTATATTTATGTTTTGTTTACATTTACAGTTTGTTTATATTAAATACAGTGAGACCTCGATTATCTGTAATGGTCGGGACCGGAAGCATTCTGGATAATCAATTTTCCCATTTAATTGAGTAAAATTTTTTATTTACTTATATAATTTAGTTATTCAAGGATTTAATATAAATGTTTAAATAATATAAGGAAAAATAATAATTTTGGAAAAAACATTGAATAATACTAAGGGCTTCATTTTACGTATAATGTTTTTTAAATTCATATTTTTCTTAACTAGCTTTTCATGAATGCAGTAAACTTGGATTTTACCTTTATCTGACTCATCTTATTCAAACGAGGGAACTCCCCTTTTTTGTTTTATTCAAATTAAGTTTGATTATTCAAAAACAGTCGAAAAAAATTATGCTTAGAAACCCGAATACTAAATGGATGAAAAAAAAAAACAGTTATAAATTTTCTTTCACGGATAATCGACGTTGCTGGTTAATTGAGGCATCACTGTAATATACACGTGCTTTGTTTGTTTATATATTTTGTTTTGCTTTTTGTTTTTATACCCTACACCACCATAGGTGGGGAGGGTATTATGCGTTTGTGCTGATGTTTGTAACACCCAAAAATATTGGTCTAAGACCCACCTTAATTTATACCAATCGGCTTAGAATCACTTTCTGAGTCGATTTAACGATGTCCGTCCGTCCGTCCGTCCGTCCGTCTGACCGTATGTCCGTCCATTTAAACCTTGTAATCAAACTACAGGTCGTAATTTTGAACCAAAATTAATGAAATTTGGTACACAGGTTTCTTATAGTACAGGGACGAAGCCTATTGAAATTGGTTATGATCGGTCCATTATTTCACCTAGCCCCCATACAAATGTCCTCCCGGAAAAGGGTTTAACAATCATAAATCCCTTAAATATAGCAATATTTTAATGAAATTTGGCACATATAAGTTTTATATAAGTCTAAATAAGTGTGCCGATTTTTAAAAAGATCGGTCCATAATTAACCATAGCTCCCATATAAACCCCTTTTCAGAATATTACTTTAACGGGCATAAATCCCATTAAAATGTTAGTATCAAATTAATATTCGACACAAATAAGTTTTATATGAACATAAATGATGGTGCCAAATTTTACAAAGATCGCTCCATAATTTACCATAGCTCCCATATAAGGCCCTCTTTCGGGAATCACCCAAAAGTAAATAAATTCATATATAAATGTCAGCATCAATGTAATATTCTGTATTCGTATGTTTTATTTTACACTTATGAGTATCTGTCCATATTTGACCCCTCCCCGAATTATAATGTACACAATGGTGTAGGGTATCATATGGTCGGGCTTGACCGACTATATCTTTTTCTCTCGATTTTCTTTTTGACATTACTAGTCGTCTTTACCTAACATAAAATATTTAACATTAACACTAACATCATGTCAATGATAAATGTAAATCGTTCAAATTGATGTAAATGTTAATTTTTCGATGTTTAAACATCGAACAAATTAACATTAACATTAAATTGAACGATCTACATTTATCAGAAACATGATGTTAGTGTTAATGTTAAATATTTTATGTTACGTGAAGACAAGTAGTTAAGGAAACAAATTAACCAACAAAAATGACTGTTGTTGCCTTGTTGTATTTGTTGTAGCGATACTGTTACCTGGTATTATTGTGCCACGCATTTACGGTAGAGTAACGGAGCTTTTAAAACAAGCAAACAAAAAACGTAAACTACATAACTTGAATAATATTTAAAACAAATAAAAATATTCATTCACAACATATTAGAAGATACTTAAGGATGTAGTAATTCAAAAATCTTGTTTGTAGGACAATTAATTTTGATTTTAGAAATTTGTACTTTCTTTAGTAAAATTATGAAAAGTGATGTTACGTTGTTTTGCGTTTTCAGTAACGTTAAATATATATTATAGATATTTAATTGTTGTTATTAATTGAAAAACATACTCTTACACACAAGCGTATGCACTTAAACATTTCTTGTCTGTCTGATTGTGCAAACAATAATAACAACCAGCCAGCAGACACCAGCAAAGCAAAATAATCAACTAATCGAACAAATGAACGACCCCCACACCCAATCTAACTAAATATGTAAGTAAGTACCAGGCCAGTCTGCCAAGTGAGCACAAAATAACAAGGGTTATAAAAGTGCAACGACTTGTAAGAAATATAATTTTGTTATCACACTTTATTTGTACGCAATACAATTTGACACACAAAATCACAAAGAAATACCAACAAAAAAGAAGGACAGATATTTATTTTGTAAACAAACATTCATCTAACAGATGGACAAAGATTTTAATTTTTTTCTTTAAAAGGATGGGAAAAGAAGGAAGTCAGACATTTTAATTTTGGTAGTTTTATATTAAAGAATATTCTAGATATTAAAGTTGACTGACTGATTGACTAGTTTATGAAGTGTTGTAATTAAATTTCTATGTTTAGTTTTATTTGTTAAATAATTATTATTTTTATGTTAGATACATTTTAAGTCTTGTCACAAGATACATTTTTTAGCTGTTGCTTTGTTGCTAAACACTTGTATGATTTCTTCCTAACAGTCTGTGTTTCTGTCTTTTTTTAATCAATATAGGTTAATTTTATTTTTTTTTTGTATTAAAAAAAACATTGTTATTAAGAAAATAAGGGTTTAAATTTAAAGATTCTTCGGCTTTCAGTCTAATGTGTTGATTCGAAATTTAATTAATTACATATTTCCTGGTGAAAGGATTCTTATAACTCATACGTTTTGAAATTAAAAAGTGCAATAGTTTGTGGAAATATAGGACACAAATCTACCAAAGCCTTAAAGTATACTATATATTTTCTGTTATTGAGCCAACACTATATGTTCACTGTATTCCTTTTGTGGTGTATGTTTGGGGGCAGTAAATGAAAAACTTTTAAAATAGGATTTTTCACTAAGAATTAGCCGATCATGTTATACTTGAGTATATGTATGTTATAAATGTTCATCGGCAGTATCTCTCCGCAGTATGTGTCTATGGGCGCCTTAAAAGTGTCGCCCTACCGCCGCCCAAAATTTTGCCTCGGCTTGTTTCTCTGTTCGGGTGATCAGATAAAATTTAACTTTCTTCGATTAATCGATCTAATATATAATATAATATATTGTTCGTATAATTAATTACAAGATAAGAAAACAAACTAGTATTTCTTTTTGACCTTAAAACAATTAGTAGATGTGGAAAAAATTCTTCACTTACCTTTGAAGGATTCCAACAATGGTTCATTCCATACTTACACATTACCTGAATAACCCATTATTTTAACACGGTGATGAAATTAGAGGCAACTCATGTCATTACTTAGATGTCATTAAAAGAACTAATTACTTTTAAGTTATTCAATAAATCATTGATTTTAAAGGATTACTGAAGTCATAATAAGTTAAAACAAGATGAAAAAATTTCACTAATAAATAATGAAATTTTAGGATATAAAAAGAAAAAAAAAAACTTGTTTAATTTTAAAAGAGGTAAGATTTAATAAACTTTTATTTCAAAAACGTAACATAAGGATATACCTATTAAATATTTTAAAAAGTATTTTAAATTAAAAATTAATTCATAAGCTAATTTCATTTCATCACATATTTATTCCTTCTTTAAATATTTTAATAGCTAAATTGAATAAAAAAACAATAAAAAGTAGTTTTTCAAAATCTATTATAATTATATAAATAAGTAACTACATATCGGGTAATAAATAAATAGTCTCTAAACTACTTCTACATAATGTAGACGGCATGTTGTTATCATTGAAAAGTAACTACATCCGTAACTACATGCCATTACTGAATTATAAATATTAAACCATAATTCGCTTCCTTCCATCATTCTGTCTTTGACTTCTTTGATGTCTTCGAAAAAAGCATTAAAAGCTAATTTAAGTATTTTTTCTATTCTTTTAAATGTTTCCCAATAATTTATACGCACCATCAAAAAGATGGGGGGTATATTGATTTTGTCATTCTTTGTGTAACATGTGGAAGGAATCATCTAAGACCCCATGAAGTATATATTTTCTGGTTCCTGGTTCGATTCTGAGTCGATCTAGCTATGTCCATCCGTCTGTCTTTTTGTTGAAAGCAGGATAGGGCTCGAACGGGACAACGTAGGAGGACGAAATTAAAAATGGTATTAAAAATGGACAAAATCGGTTAATAAAAGCATAAAAAATATGTAATGCAACGAAATTTTGTACAGACAGTTTGGTGATAGATATAAACTTGGAAACCAAAAATGGGCGTGGTCTTTCCATTTTACTGCCGACCTCCCATATAAGGTGAAACGTCAACGAAATTTTGTACAAATTTTGAAAAAAAATTTGAAAAAGTTGATGGTGGTTATATAGATTCGGCCGAGCCTAATTAAATTGATAATATTATTTATTCATATTTATATTATTTTAGTTCATTATATTAGTTCAGTTAACAATTAATTAATATTTCCATATCACCTGAATCATTAAAATAATTTTCGAAATAAAAAATATAAAAATTTAATTAAAAAAAAAAAAGGAATTTGTATATATGCAATAATTCGATTAATAATTAAAATTTATCGAACAATTATTTATTCTAAGTTGAAAAATTTTATTCGTTTGAAAAGAATACAAAATTAGTTCCTCGCATAATCGTATAATTTTTGTTCGAAGGACAACCCAAATGACCATTTTACCGAGAATGTCGATTATGTTGATTAAAATTATCTTCAAATAGTTTTTACCTTTTTTTTTAATCGCTTAATGTTCTGGGAGGAAAAAAATATATTTCTTTTTTGTCCACCAGTGTGTTTCGACTTTATTTATACAGATTTGTACATCAATGTTGATGATACATGGCTTATGTTATTCATAGTATTATACACATTATGATAAAATATTAAAAACTCCACATTTTCAGAAATTTTTTTTTTTTTTTTTTCCATCCAAAACTGTTCGGCATATTAACGTGAATGTTAAGACGACTTGAAGATAAATTTTGTGAATGTTTTCGTGTTTCAATTGACTTAATCGGACAATCAGTTCTCGACTTATGGTAAAAGTCGAGAACTGATTACGGGGGAAGTAAAAAAAAACTGAAAGCTGAATCTTGTTTAGAAGTTCAAATACCATAATTTGTGTTGACTTTAATTTAAGTTTGCTATGCTAAAAAATTACCACCTTATTTTCTAAATCGCTTCACTTCACTTTGAAAAATTTTACATAAAAAATTTTGAAAAACAAAAACAATTTATAAATAATTCTTTCAAAGTGAGGTGAAGTGTTTTAAAAAATAATGCGCTTAATCTGAACAATAAATTTCTTCAGTGTACTTTACTATATACATATGTACATTAGAGTGTCCCGTAGACAACAATTTTGTCGGAAGACCCCTTAATCGATGCGTAAAAATTAGCTTACTATGGAAAAAGTATTAAAAAAAATTTTAAAATTGATCTTCAGTTCTCTACCAGCGATTGAAAGTCACGGGTGTAGAACATTTGGTCCAAAAAATAGTATTGAGTTTTGTCTTGCAATGGGTATCAAAAAATTCGTAATTTTTAGCCAATTATAAAAAAATATTTAGAAAAATGTTCACAAGAATTTTGGTCCATAAACCGTCATTTTAGTACATCATGCAAAAAAAAAAAAAAAAAATATGTTGATATTTTTCTTAAAAAATGAATAAGAATTTTATAATTTTGTTCCCTTTAAGGTTAAAATATTAAAAATTTGCATTGTAGTAAGTACTGTTGATAATATAAAATTTTCCAAATTTTTCCAAAAAATAGTTCATCAAAATGCCTTAAGTCTTCTAGAAAAACAAAATCCCATGGGAAAGATTTTTAAAATATTTTTTTCCATAACCAGCATAAAATTACGAAATTTTTGATACCCATTTCGATTAAAAAATCTAAACTTTTTTTTGACCAAAATGTATGGGACCCATGATTTTTCAATCGCTGGTAGGGAACTGACCTGGAAAATCTCATGGGAAAAAATTTTAAAATATTTTTTCTATAACCAGCATAAAATTACGAAATTTTTGATACCCATTTCGATAAAATAATCAAAACTTTTTTTTACCAAACTGTATGGGGCCCATGATTTTTCAATCGCTGGTAGGGTACTGAACTAATTTTAACAATTTTTTAAATAATTTTTTCGTGATAAAAATTTTTACGCATCGTTTCCTACATCAAAGTCTCGAAAAAGGTTTTCATCGGTACACTCCACAGTGGGGCAGAATCGAAATTTTTTGGAAAGTTATTAGTGAGCCCAATAACTCAAGTGGTCAAGGTACACAATCTCCCGAATTTGACCCATTTTATATGAAAGTTTTAACTTTAGTCTATATTTTCTCAAATCCCAAAGCACGAATCGGTAAACGGAATACAATTTAAGAATCTGTAATATGTTGTTAAAAGTTTTCAATCAAAATCTACGGGACTTCGGAAAAATGTGGATTTTATAGCCTAAAATGTGAAAAAACCCATTTTTGGGATTTTCGGCGTTTTTTTGTAGAATTGTGGGATTCTTTTTACAAAACTCTTAAAGTTTTTTTCACTTTCTCATTTTGTGCAATAAAGTCTACTTCCACCGATAATTTCGTTAAGATTTTATTACAGATAAAATATTTAGAGTTTCTCAAAAAAACACTTTTTCACAAAAATTTTATTTTTATTTCGAAAATCAGAAAAAGTATAAACTCGATTTTTTTCATCTAAATTACATTGCTTAGCTGAAATAATTCTTCGTTATACATAAAAAGACTGAAATCAATATATTTTACAGAATCGAAACTATGCCACATTAAAGTTTATTAAGTCACGAATATGTATAAAAATTAAATATGTAAAAATTGTTAAATGAAAAATGGATAACTTTTCTTTTTACATCAAAAATAAATATCGCTACTTTTAAACAATTTTAAAATATTAAACTACGAATGTATTTTATTTTTCAAAAATGATTAACAATGTCTTTCAAATGTTAAATGAAAACTCATTTTTATCAGATTTCCAAACACTATATCATTGGACCACAAAATATTGTGAGAACCAATTTTAATAGTTTTTAGATTTGTGTTTTATTCTTATGTGAATGTTATTTTATTCTTAGCATATATCAACGTTCTTAATTTTTTAATTAAAACTTTCAAATTTTTTTTATTTATTTATTTTCATTCAAAATTTTTATTTTGTGTTTATTTCACATTTACTAAGTCTGGGCTCTTTCGTGCAAGAAGAAGAACATTGTTTTCTCAAAATCTCACTCATTTCCCAATTTTGGTGAAAGGGAATGGCTTTCGGGCCCACAATTTAGAATACGGGAACATAGCTAATATTATACAAATGAATCAAATATATTTTCTAAAACTAATTTGTAATAGATTTAAATAGAAGAAAATTTTAATGATTCAAAATACTTCTTAAGCTTGAATTTTATAATTGGTAGTGAATTATTTAATTATTGTGAAGTCAAAGAATTTAAGTCTATGAATTGAATTGTTATGAATGCTTTAAAGAAATGACTGGCATAATAAATTAAATTCGATTTTGAAAAGTGAATTAAAGAACTAAACCTTGTGAACTTTTGCTTATAATAGGCACTTATTTTATTTGTATGAAATATTTTAAATTATTAAAATTTTAAATTGGAAATCATACTTTAATATTATTTGATTTTCTGTTAATTAATCATAAATGTGATTTACAATGTTGTGTTATAGTATTGAATAGAAAAAATAACATTCTTTATATAAAATCATTGCTTTTTACTTTAATAAAAATTCGATTTCCCGGGAATTCCGGGAAATCGAATTTTTCATTCCCGTTTCCCGGGAAACAAAATTTCACGGGAAACCCCAAACCTTAGTAGATACATATGTATTTACATATATTTAATTATTTTTTGGTACTGAAAGAAACAAACACGTGTTTCCTTTGTAAGTGGAAATGAACTTATTGCACTGATTGTTAAAATAAAAACACCAGAAATGAAAAGTGTTTTTTTATAAATTATATTATATTTTTTTTTATTCTTTTGTTAAAGATGACGAATTCTTTTTTTTTTTTTTGGTTAATTTAACAAATTTTGTAGGAAAAACATTAATAACTAATGTATGAACAAACAGCAAACTTTCTGATTTTAAGATTAAAAAAGCAATAAATAAAAATGTTCTTGATGCCAAAATAAATGAAAGAAATTAAGAGGAAAATTAAAACAAATGGAAAATTATTAAGTAAATAAAATAAATAAATAAACAAACGTAAGTGAAAAGGTGTATGACTTTTTTGACATTCCACAATTTTACCTTTATTTTTATTTAGGCTTTACAATATATACAACTTCTACGAAACTGTGCTAAAAGTTCAGCATTTTTATTATACGCCCTTGAACGTTTGTGCTTAACAATGTTTTTAAGCCGTGATAAGAATAATGAATGAATGAATTTAAAAGATTTTACTACTTGTCTAGGAAAATTTTCCCTTTATTTTCTTATCATGATTTATGACTTTTTTTCAATTGACGTTGACGCATAAGACCTATGTTGGGGGGGAAAAATACTGTTATTCTCCCTGTAAACATCTCAACTGTTTAACACTTTGAAATTTTTACTTATAAAAGTTACAAGATAACCTCATTGCAACTGTGACAGGAAAGGATAGGACGGACGTACATAAATGTCAAAGAAAATAAAGAATTTAATGGAAAAGTAAATATGAAAATTAAATGATTGAGTGTGACGAAAAATATGTAGATTAAAATGTTGCATGTTGTAAAGTTTTGTATTTTATAATAAATAAAATATATTGTAATGAATGAAATTGCTGATGTCAACGCATTAAAAATTACAAGGTTTGAAAAAAATGTAAAAAAAAAATAAATTAAACTAAATAGATATTTTTTCTCAATATTATATTATGAATACCCAATAGTACAGCAAGTTAGACAAATATTTGGCAATATAGAACTCTTAGCACCATATATTTAAAGTAATAAAACTTTAACTCATGAAGTTAGTTTGATAAGAACTTTGTCCACAGGTTAAGTAATAATAGATGCTATTCTGGACATCTATGTACTTTTTTTTATTGAGAAGAAGATTTCAAATGACCCGGGGTTTGTAATGCACAGAAGAAATCTTCGGACCCCACCTTAAAGTATACCAATCGACTCAGAATCACTTTCTGAATAGATTTAACGATGTCTGACCGTCCGTCTGGTCGGCTGGCACGCATAATTATTTTGAACGAAGCCTATTGAAATTGTTTATTATTTCATCTAGCCACCATTCAAATGTCCTCCCGGAATAGAGGTTTAAAGGTCATAAATGCTTTAAAAATAGTAATATTTTAACGAAATTTTTATAGTGTAAGTGTAAATTTTTCTGTCAAATTTCATTAAGATCGGTCCATATAAACCTCTTTTCCGAAAATCACATGTTTGACACAAATAAGTGTTGTTTAAGTGAGAATCACAATGATGTTCGGTCCATAATTTATAACAGCTCCCATATTAATCCACTTGTGGGAATCCGAAATTTGTATTACCAAAAAGTTAAAAATAGAAAATATAAAAGTTTTCTAATTTCAGCTTTGCGATTTGAGCAATTAAGGCGAATATTGAATATTCGGTGTAGTCCATGAAGGAATAAATTTTTTATAAAATAAATAAAAAAATCTTAAATCCAATTTCAATAACGAATAAATACATATTAAATTATTTTATTAATTGAAATTCAAACTATTAAAAAGAATTGTATACGCAAAGAAAAAATATGGTTCAAAATGCTCACTCCAATTAAATGATGTTCCTAAGTAGTATATATGGATATCACCACTTGGCTGTGGACAAATAAGGAGTTAGATCGAAAAGATCTTAACATACGTTTTGGCTCTTAACTTTTTTCGGAAGCAATATTTATTTATTAATTTTTTTTTTTTTTTTTTTTGATCTAGCTATCTTTGAAAAGTATGTCACTTATTATTTTTAATGACATATTGATTTGTTGTGAGTTTGATCAAAATGAGTGACAAAAAAGAAATACGTGCTAAAATTGCAAAAAAATTGCCAAAGAATTTAAGATCTGCCGTCAAACTGTTTCAAGTGTTATTAAACAGTATCAGAAGAATTTGACCATTGCTAGGAAACCTGGTTCGGGAAGCAAAAGAGGTCCAAATGATATTGGAAACCCCAACAAAATTGAAAGCATATTGAGAAGAGCTCCAAACCTGCATATCTGGTAGAAAAGCAGCTCGTTTAGCTCAGTGATCAGACTATTAGGTTCGAAAAGTTAAAGCCAATGCAGGCTTGAAAACATACAAAGTCCACAAAGTTTCAGACAGGAATGCTGAAAAAAATTTAGAAGCCAAGAATAGGGCACGGAAATTAAAATAAAATTTCATACATGTTGTACAATGTACAACGAAACGTATGTACTGGAAGATATTTCGCAGGTTCTTGGTCAATATTTTTATGTTGCTAATGCTCAAGAAAATTTTGAAGATAAGTTTAGGACCCAAAAGCTGACAAAATTTCATATAAAATTCTTGGTGTGGCTAGCTTTATGCAATTGCAAAAAAAGATGCAAGTCATATGTTACATTAACGAATGTTTGCAAAAAGGGCTTCTTCCTTTCATAAGAGAGCACAATGTGTCCACATATTTTTGGTCTGATTTTACATCATGTCACTTCGGTAAGAAAGTTCTGGAGTGGTACCAAACAATAACGTAGTTTTTGTACGAAGAGAGGTCATTTCTCCATTGTTTGGAGCTAAGACCTGTGAGTGAGGTCCATGAGTTCATATGTAGAGGTTAGAACTATAAAAATTATATTTATCTGTAATCTGTAATGTAATATAAATTAAATAAAAAAAATCTAAACTCTTAGATCAAATTATTGAATTTTATATATATAATTTTTAAGGTTTTTTCGATCTCACTCCTTATTCCAAATATTCCTTTCATGTTAGAAACTGCAGGTAGCTTGTTCGAATCCAAATATTTAACAAGATTCTAGATTTTTTTAGATGATTTATAAATTGAAAGGGGTAGGGAAAGCCGTACTTAGAAATTAAATTGTGAGGTGACCATATAAGACTTTTTATTTTATATCTCATTTGTAACCTAAACAAATTGTTCAAGCTAATATACATAGCCTAATTATTCTTTTGTATAGTACATTTTCTAGTCGCCCATAACAAATTATATATTTTTTTTCAATAGTTTTAATCGTTCTAAAGTTGATTGAATAGCAAGAACTTGTAAAATAACAAAAAGGTGTGTGTTGTTATTTGTAAATTTAATATTTAAATTTTTTTTAAATGTGGTTGCAAAAAAATACTATATTATTTAGTATTCAAGGCTAAATATTAGCAATATTAAATTAAAGCATGAATATTTAAATACATATTATTGCAAATAACATTATACAATACAAATTACTAGCACTGTTTATAAAAATAGCTACAGACTATAGTAGGAATAAACGCAGATGGATGAAGTTTGGTCGACTTCATAAGAGAACTAACAAGGGGAATAAATAATCCTAATATATTGTTATTTGTTGTTTGTTTGTGCGTCAATCACGTCTTAACCACGTCATGAAATTTGACACACAGATAGTACCAGTGCTGGAGGTGGTTATAGGCTATGTCAGATCTCGACTGTTACGCCAACATTTTACGCCCACTTTTTTAAAACTCGCAAGTGACTGCAGCGATTTTCACGAAATTTGACACACAGATAGTACCAGTGCCGGTGGTACCAATGCTGGTGTAGGCTATGTAAGAACTGGGTTGGATGTGACGCCCACATTTTACGCCCACTTTTTAAAACTCTTAAACGGCAGCACCGATTTTCACGAAATTTTACTGGGTTGGATGTCAAGCCACATTTAACGGCAATAAATATTTGATATCGCCTAATAAGGGATAGCGAAGCACGTCGGGTTACGCTCGTTATATATAATTAAGACAAAAATCTGTTTTTTAAAATACAAAAAGTTTGAATATTTGAAAATGTTAATACATAATTTATTACATAATTTTATGTCGCATTTTTAAATTGAAGAATTGTACATATATGTATAGCTGAGACAAGCAATTCCTTAAACTATGCATAACATATTCTTGTGTAGTGTGTTGATAAAATAGTATGGTTAGAATTTAAAATTTTTATAAACAAGTTAAGCCTGTGCGGTTAAGTTTTTTTTATTACTTTTGCAAAAAATAAATAAATAAAATACTAATAAAATTATCATAAAAATGTATTGTTAGTATTTCGTTTATTGACTTTAGGCATGCGCCAGAACTATTTATGCTAAAATATTGAAAGCGAAAAAAAAAAAAAAGCTAGCTAGCTACTACTGGTTTTATAAATTAAGAAAATCAACTGGTTTCAACAAAATTAAACGTATATTTAATGTAATTAAAACAGCTAAAATTTAATTTGTTTAAATAAATGTAACGTGTTTTAGCAAACTACTAGTTAATGATAAAAATAGCATAAATAATGAGATCGTAAAAGTTTTTCTTCCAATGTTATTAATCGTCCACTATTAATATTTCTAGTTTTGAATCGTTTTTTTATACCCACCATCAAAAAGATGGGGGGTATATTGATTTTGTCATTCCGTGTGTAACATGTCGAAGGAATCATCTAAGACCCCACAAAGTATATATATTCTGGGTCCTGGTTAGATTCTGAGTCGATCTAGCTATGTCCGTCCGTCTGTTGAAAGCAGGATAGGGCTCGAACGGAGCCGTAGGGGGACGAAATTTGGCATAAATATTTGTCTTATATTAGGTTTGTTTGGGATTGAAAATGGTTAATAAACAAAAAAGTTATGGGCTAAAAACTAGAAACACAGGGTGTCCGTTTTATATTTTTCTGATGATATTTTTGCAACAAAAGCATGTACGACAACGAAATTTTGTACGTATCGTTCGGGGATCGATATCAAATCGGAAACAAAAAATGGACGTGGTACGCCCACTTTACCGCCCCCTCCCATATAACGTAAAATTTAAAAAAGTTGATGGTGGGTATATAGATTTTAATAAACATTAAATTTACTTTATATTTCATAACCATACCATTTATAGGGTATTAAAATAAAATTCAAATCAGGCCACCAAATTCCTTTACTATTTAATTGAACCAACTAACTAACTAACAGGTGTGTGCGATTAATATTTTTTAATGTTATTTTTGTAGTTCCAAAAGAAAAATCACACCATATTCTAAATACACGCTTTTTTTTACAATATCCATTATTTATCTTGTCATAAAGAACTTTTGTTCTAACAAATAAAATAATCAGCCAGCTAAAATTATGATACAAATTTATATACATACATTTAAATAGATTTATATTCATAGAATTCTATTTATCTTCCTCCCCCAATTAGCAACGATTTTAACACTTTTCTTGCTTTTGCCCAACATACAAACAAAATAAACACAAAAGAAAATACGAGACACAAAAATTCAATTGTCATCGTTCACGACAAAAATATCAGAATAACAACCAAACCAAACAATAATAACAACAAAATCAAAACAAAAACGAAAAGTCCCAAAAAAAGCAAAAACAATAAAAATAATTATTATACAATATCAACAAACCATTAAGATCTGCAAATACAAATCTACATATAAACAAATACAATATAGAACTAAATCACTCATGTTCGAGTGTACCTCTGAATTTTCAACCCGTAGGGGCTTTTAGGGGGGACAGGAAACGTACGGCAAGCAGGCAACCATTCATCCATAAGTAATAAACGAGACATTCGCAATGCAAAACCCCGGCATGATCACTTGGTTAACGCGTGTACGATTTCTCACACAATGACGTGGATCCTATCGAAGAAATATAGTAAGTATTTTGCCAGGGTAGGAGAATAATACGAAAATTTTACAAAAATTTGTTCTTAAGAACTGGACTACTTCAGATTGAGTTCTGTTCTAGTTCAGTTTTAGTTCAGTTTTAGTTTAGTTCTAGTTCAGTTCTAGTTAAGTCCTAGTTCTGTTATAGTTCAGTTCTAGCTCAGTCCTAGTTCAGTTCTAGTTCAGTTCTAGTTCAGTTCTAGTTCAGTTCTAGTTCAGTTCTAGTTCAGTTCTAGTTCAGTTCTAGTTCAGTTCTAGTTCAGTTCTAGTTCAGTTCTAGTTCAGTTCTAGTTCAGTTCTAGTTCAGTTCTAGTTCAGTTCTAGTTCAATTCTAGTTCAGTTCTAGTTCAGTTCTAGTTCAGTTCTAGTTTAGTTCTAGTTTAGTTCTAGTTCAGTTCTAGCTTAGTTCTAGTTCTAGTTCTAGTTCAGTTCTAGTTCAGTTCTAGTTCAGTTCTAGTTCAGTTCTAGTTCAGTTCTAGTTCAGTTCTAGTTCAGTTCTAGTTCAGTTCTAGTTCAGTTCTAGTTCAGTTCTAGTTCAGTTCTAGTTCAGTTCTAGTTCAGTTCTAGTTCAGTTCTAGTCCAGTTCTAGTTCAGTTCTAGTTCAGTTCTATTCCAGTTCTAGTTCAGTTCTAGTTCAGTTCTAGTTCAGTTCTAGTTCAGTTCTAGTTCAAGGTCAGTTTCAGTTAAGTTCTATTACATTTCTAGTTTTAGTTCAGTTCTGGTTTACTTCCAGTTATAACTCAATGCCTGTTCAGTTCTAGTTAAAAATTAAAGTTCGCATCTATATTAGTTTTATTTCAGATTTAGTTCAGTTCTAAATTCTAGTTCAGTCTTAATTTAATTAAAATAAATTTTAGTTTAGTTTTATTAAATTTTTAGTGCACTTGTAGTTTGTCTATTTAATTTCTAGTTCTACTTTAATTTTGTTCTAGTGCTATGTAAATTTCTTTTTAGTTTGTTTCCATATCACTTCTATATCATTTCTAAATAAGTTCTAGCCTAATTCTATTTCAGATCAGACTGATTTTAGAATTAATTATAGCACATTACCATTTAATTTTTAATTCGATTTAAATTTGATTCTTTATATACATAATTATATAATTAATTAGTTCCTAAATGAAACTTAAGGTATGTTCAGACTACTGAAATATTTGACCAACGTAGGGTAACTACTATATAAAATAATTTCTATCTTCTCCATTTTAATGGTAAAATATTTTTTTACTTGTCATATTTAATTTTTGCAAGATCAAACTGCAGTAAACGATTTTGTTTGTAAAACTAGTGGTCACGCAAATTTGGTCAAATATTTGACAAATGTGACCATAGATTTAGTTTTATTTCAGTTTTATTATTATTTGAAACAACATTCAGTAATTATTATAGCTTAATATGTTTTCTTAGAAAAAAATTTCAAAATTTTCCGAACCCTGATAAAATGTTCGCACAGACACAAACACTTTAGCAAACTTAACAACCACAACAAACATTTCGAAGAGTAATAACCGCTACATTCTTACTTACATAGGTACATATGTATATTTTATATTTATATACATACAAGTATAAAAATTTGTGGACTTGGTTATAAATTTCGCCGACACGGTTGACGATATCAACCAAAATATACACAAACAAAAAGATTATTTTTTAATGCAACAAAAACAACAAAGGAAAACACAATGGCACGCGACGTTCAAATACCTTTTGGGAAGTGTTTACTTGTGTAAATAATAAAAAAAGAAAACAGAAAACAAATAAATAAATAAAATTTGGCAAATAAATTCGATTAAAAACATGAATAATGTCCTTGTTTGTTATCATTGATTTTGTTTTACCAGAAGAAACAGTTTGTGTGCCAAAGGTCGGACAATGACCCAGATTTTCAAGATCATAAAGACACAAACAAAAACAGTGGAAAAGTGCCGGAGATTTCCAAGAATATTTATAATGGAAAATTATGGGAAGTTTAAAGAAAAACAAAATATGTTTTTTACACATATTTTAAATAACAATGGTTTTAAGAATTAAAGGAAATATTTAAGGGAATTTTTTTTTTTTTGTAAAAGTTGTTTTTTTCCATTAAAGTTTCCATTAAATAAAGAAAAATTAAAATAATTTATTAATATGTGCTTATTTATTTCCTAAAACTGCACTTTAAGTTTAGACTTTTGAAAACGTGTTTTATTGAAAATATGTTTACGTTTTTTTTTTTTTTCTGTAATATTTTAATATTAAATAAGTAATTATTTAATTTTATTTTATTTACCGTCTGTTTTTTATTTGTTTATTGTTTTGTAAAAAAAAAAATAAAAAATGCAAATTACGAATATTATTAAAAGCTATTGACAACAGGTGAAGAGCCTGGTGTAAATAAATATTTTTTTTTTATAAAAAAAATTTTCTTTATTAATATTTTTGTTAAATTTGTTTAACTTTTTTGTTAAAATGTTTAAAAATATTTAAAAAGAAACCAAAAGACACTTTAAAATAAAATGTATTATATATTAAAATAAAATTTATTATTTATCAAGGAAAAAAAAAATATTACAATTATTTTTTTATTTTTCCATTATTCAATTGATTAAATTAAAATTTTGTCAAATTTTTACTAAAAATAATAGGCTTTCAATTATTTTTCTTGAGGTATTAATTACAATAAGAAACACAAATAAAAATATGTGATTATTTCAATAATTGAATATACAATTTTTTTTTTAATAGGTTGAATTTTAATTAATAAAATAAATTAATATGTACTATTCATAATTAGAATTAGATTTTTCATTTTTTTATGTAAAATTTTTTAATTTTTTTAATTATAAACATATTTGAAATTATTTAAAAAATTTAATTTAAATTTTTTCGAAAATATTTTTTTTTGTACGTAAAAGTTGACTAGTACTAGCCTTGATTTCGATTTAGTAAATTTTAAAATGTATTTTTAGATTATAAATCACAAAATACTAACGTATCCCATTGTAAGCTCCAAAAGTCTTATAGTCGAGTTTTTAGTAGATATGCCAAACGTGTCTAGACTTTGCAATACTGGGATTTTAGATTTTATTATTTCAAATCCTGAGACCCTGAAATTTGTTGCCATTCATGATTTATATTTCATATTAAAACACATCTTAAATATAGGTAAAATTTAATGTCAAAAAAAGAAATTCATTCGTATTTTAAATACCTATTTTCAACACACATTTAATCTTCTATATAAAGAAGATATTATGAGTTTTAAAGATGTTTGAAGACAAAGAAATAAAATAGAAATAGCAAGAGTACATACACATACACATATACATATGACTGTATAATATATAGTGGGGCAGAACCGAAATTTTTCGCAAATAAATCTAAATAAAACCAGGCGGCCTTGAATGGGAGCTATGGTCAATTATGGACTTATCACTGTAAAATTTGGCACTATCATTTATGTTTAAATAAAACTTATTTGTGTCAAATATTAACTTTATACTAACATTTTAATGGGATTTATGCCCGTTAAAGTGATTTTCTGAAAAGGGGTTTATATGGGAGATATAGTCAATTAAGTACAGATCTTTCTAAAAAATCATTATTTGGACTTATATGAAACTTATATATGCCAAATTTTATTGAAATATGCTCTATTTAAGGGATTTATGATCGTTAAACCCTTTTGTAGGGGGGCTAGGTTAAATAATGGACCTATCATAACCAATTTCAATAGGCTTCGTCCCCGAATTGTAAGAAATCTGTGTGACAAATTTCATTAATTTTTGTTCAAAATTGCGACTTTAAATTTGATTACAAGGTTTACATGGACGGACAGATGGACGGACGGACATCGTTAAATCGACTCAGAAAGTGATTCTAAGCAGATTGGTATAAATTAAGGTGGGTCATAGACCAATATTTTTGCGTGTTACATACATCAGCACAAACGCATAATACCCTCCCCACCTATGGTGGTGTAGGGTATACAAAATTTGCTTACTTGTGCTACACAGTGGTTCCGAAACGCTTTTTTTAGAAATAATTCAGTAACTAAAGAATCGTTAGAGGTATCTCTAAAAATAAAATTTCACATGGTCAGAGCTGAGGTGTTTTCGAGTTGATTTGGAGGAGTACAGGCCCCTAACGGGTCAGGGGGGGAGTGGGTGGTCCTCCAAAGTTGGCAATCTCGGGTATGTAATTTTTTTTTTTTTTAAATCGCCAAAAATTCATTTATGATATGACAGAAAAGAAATTTTATACATAAATAATTCTTTGTAAATCACTACAAAAAATACGCTTACATGTTATCTCTTTTAGTTAAGAGATATATGTGTCGAAATAAATTTTTACACCATTTTTAGCCTCGTTATTTTTTTTTTTTTTTTAACTTAGCGGTCTTAGTATTACCCCTAGATATTATATTTTTCTAAAATATTTGCTAGATTCCTTGTAAAATTCTAAATAATATTGATGCAAGAATCATATAAATATATAAATCCGTTAAAAAGTTATATTGATCTAAAGTTGGAACTTTAAAAAAAAATTTACATATTTTGGGTTTTTTTCCAAAAAGGTGGCAATATTTATTCAGTGATAAAATTTGTTTTTTGTTCTGGGCATTATCATTTTTTTAATGTTTTCAAAAGAAATCTTAATGTAAATGCGTGTAAAGTAAATCCGGAGAAGTTTGGGTCAAAGGTCTGCCCACAAGCCTTATCCAAATTTTGTCAATTTTGGAAAATTGTTTTTTCTTTTTTTGTTATGTTCTCAAATCGCAAAGCTGGGATCGACTTAAAATTATATTAATTTTTTAGCCCTATATGTAATTTATACACCCAAAAAGTATTTTCTGACGGAGGCCCCTTATAACGACAGGTTGACCATTTCAATGAAAAAAGTCAATTTTTGAAGCAAGCTTTCCCCTAATTGGAATTTTGGGTATTTAGGAGTAACAAAATGGGAATCTATTTATTCTCTTCTTTTAAGGACAAATTTGTATATATTGTACTAAAATTTCACAATGATAGCTTAATTAATGTAGATTTTATTTAAGTTCAAAATTTATTTATTTTATTTTTTTTTATTTTTTTTCGAAAATAGCACTAAATACAAACATTTTTCGGTTTTTGATTAATTTAATGAAAATATTTAGTTTGAATACTTTATTATTTTTCAAGTAATTACCTTTCCAATGACAGCAAATACTTGCATAAATACTTTACATAATCGTTTAAAAACTAACTTAAACTTGAGCCCCCTTCTGCGAAATGTGCACATTTTCCTTAATTTCTATAGTAAATGTGTGCTGCAGCATTCTATATACGTAAGTGCACAGCAGTTTCAACGTTTTTTTTTTTTTTTTTTTTTTTAAATAAGGCGGGCGTCATGTTTAGGTTTCAACGAAACCGAAATGGATAAGACACAACGAATGCTGATGAAGTGTGTAGCGGCACAGAAAATTCAAATTTTATTCTGGTGGTATCTAATTATAGTCCACAAACTCTGCAATTTACGATTGCAAACTTTGTTTACTCAGATTAACTGATGAAAATATTACTTTATATAGTTTAATAAATTAAGTTTACACCGATTTATACTATCTATAATTAAATACTATAGTTTCCAAAATCTCTCAACTTTCATACCGTAGGGTATCATTCAAATTCAATTCAAACCTCTATCTAATCGCCAATGTTAGTACTCTGCAAATGCAACTTTTGACCAGCCAACGACTGACGACTGCATACAAATGTAAATAAACAAATATAAAATATTTATAAAATGACTGTATTTTTTTATTATTAAAAAAAAAAAAAACAAATTGTTCGTTGTTGTTTTTATTTTTTGATAATAACACGCCGCAAACTCATGCATTATTTATTTATATTCCCTGACTGTAAATACATAAATTCTTTATTAGAAGATTGTGTCGAAGTACAATAAAATGTTTTGGAACAAAGAATTGAAAGACCTATAACACAAAACCTAACAAAGAGTACAAGACAAAATCTTATACTTCTTTCCATGAACTTATTATTAATAATAAAAAAGGAAATGTGATGGGCATTATTTATTTCTTTATTAAGTTTATAGTTGAATTAAAGATAAGTAAAAATTAATTTATCCTTTTACAGTTATTTGTAAACAGAACACACATTAATCAAATGCATATGAAATAGGCTTATTTTAACTTAATATGAAATAGGGACCGTAACTGTTTACTTTTATTATAAAACTCAGACGTTAAGTTCCTTTTTTGTTAAATTTTTTTTAGCATATTTTTTCTGTTCTGTTTTTTGTTCGATATTTGATTATATATGAATTTTTGTTTAAACATTAAAAAAACTATTGTTATTTTCGTTCCCTGCTATAAACGTAATTTATATGTATGTAATTTTTTTACAGTTTTGTGGAATGTCAAACACCAAATTATGAAATACCTAACTTTCTTTTTTTTCTAAATATTATTTTCATTTACTTTACCTTTATAGATACAAAGTCATGCGATATTTATAGATATTTACTTTCATAATCATCTATAAATACCCTCACATACCTTATAAATGTTGTGAATTAAATAATTCTTAAAGGTTGTTGCGGTCAAATTTGCCAAGTTTTCTAATAATAAACAAGTATTTCTAATAATTGGCAAAATATAGAATAAAAATTGATTACTTGCACACAACTAAATATACTATTTGAAAAATATAGTGCGAGAGGGTAATGAGTTGGAGTGACTCCAAAAACAAAATACAAAAAAAAAAAACAGCTGTATTTATAAGTTTTCAATATCACATTATATGCTATGGGTACAATGACTAAAGAAATTATACGAGCAGTTAATATGCAGATGATGTTTTAAGAACTTGGAATATATTTACAAATATGTAATTGTAAGTTCATATTCAAAATCAGTAATTTAAAATAGTATTGCTAAACGTCATGACTAGGGTTTGGGGTCCCAGAATTCCCCGTCGGGAAATCCCGGGAATTCCCGGAAATTTTTCGTCGGGAATTCCAAGGAATTTTTTTAAAATTTCCCGGGAAAATCGGAAAATTTAATATTCATGTAGTTTTATAATCCTATAGGAAAAAATGTTACTGTTTGTATCGCCTAAGTGTAAATTGTACATTTACTAAAGGAATTTTTAGATGCTAATACGAAATATAAATAAAATTAGATACAAGTGATTTTTAGATTATTGAAAAACGTTTTATTTTGTCCAATCACATTCCGAATACACGAGTTTTTAACTTTATATTTCTACAATATTTTAAACATTTAATGATGATGTACCATTTTAAAATTTCATTTAAATACTAATTTTTCATTCCATAACACCATTCACAAAAGTGAATGGGTGAAAAGCGTAAACATTTTTCAAAAATGCATCCTAAAATTGCATTAGCATTATGAATGCATTTTTAAATTGTAATATTATTTCTTAACTACTATATTAAAATAGGACATATTCATCTTCTACATGTATTTTATATCATTAAAATCCGTTAACAACTTTTAGAGTTATTGATGTTTAAAGTTACACACTTTTCCGATTATTTTGACTTTTCGAAAAATTAAAATCGTGAATAAATACGCGAATTTTTTGAAATTCAAAAAAAATAAAAATGGGGATATTTAAATGGCTACATAGGAAATATGCGTGCCAAATAAGAACAATATCGGATGAAAGGCTGATATTTCTCTAAAAAATGTACAAAAATATGGGAACACGAAAAACAATTTATTTAGAAGGTAAATATCAAACTATTTGGAAATTCATGTGTGAATGTTATTTTATTTTTTAGCATATATCAACGTTCTTAATTTTTTTTTTAATTGAAACTTTCTTCTTAGTACACAGAAAAAAGTCACCAATTAACAAATATATATGAAAATAATTCATTCAATTATAAACTTGTTTAAATTTGCACCTCTCACCAAAATGATTATATCAATTACTAAAAACTATAAAAAATACAAAACAGAAAAAAATTCCCAATTAATAAATTAATTAAATCAATCAAGTAGATGATTGAATGAATTAAAAATGTGTATAGGACAAAAAATCATACCAAAATTTATTTTTTATTTTATTTTTTCTTGAGCATAATTATTAAATGTTGATGCAAAATTAAACAACTGAGTTAATTGTAAAAAAGACGGTAATATTTTTTTCTGTGTACCAAAAACTAAATATTTATTATTTATTTTCATTCAAAGTTTTTATTTGTATATTTTTTGTTTATTTACTATGTCTATCCAAAGATATAGCCTGGGCTGTTTCGTGCAAGAAGTAGAACATTATTCTCTTAAAATCTCTATTATTTCCCAATTTTGGAGTACGGGAACACTTTTCGGTAAAATAGGGATCCCGCGTGGTCCAATTTAGGTACATGAACAAAGCTAATATTTTACAAAATGAACCAAAAAATATTTTCTAAATCTAATTCGTAATAGATTTGAATAGAAGAAAATTTTGAATGATTTAAAATATTTTTTGGCACATTTTTTTATTTGGAGTCAACTCTGTTAAATTTTTCGTTTTTAATGGTATTAATACAAAGTATTATAGTGTAAAACAACCTTAACTAATCATAAATTTGATTTATAATGTTGTTTTATAGTACTGAATAGAAAAAAATCATTGCTTTTTTCTTAAAATTTAAATTTCCCGGGATTCCCGGGAATTCCCGGGAAATCGAATTTTTTATTTTCATTTCCCGGGAAACAAAATATCACGGGAAACCCCAAACCCTAGTCATGACGCACAGAGGGGTGAAATTGGCAAAAATGGCGATTAATTGAAAAATTAATATTTTGAAAAAGTATAGATTCTAGGTAAAAATATATAAAATGAAGCATCATTATCTGTTTAACAAAAATCTCAAATTTTTTTCACTCTCCGTGTAGTACTCCATTAAAGTCACAGATTTTTTTTAATTTTTAATCACAGTGGTCCCAAATTGATTTTTTGGAAATAATTCTGAAACTTGTGAACCGTTGGAGATATCTAAATAAAATTTCACATGGTATTTTTTGGAGAAATACAAGTCCCTAGTGGGTTACGCGAGTAGAGAATAGGACTCCAAATTTGGTCAACTCAGGTATGTATTTTTTTTTTAATTCGCCAAAAATTCATTTATGATTTTAATGTAAAAAAAATGTAGGTAGTTCTTGTAAATGTCTACAAAAAACATGCTAACATGTGTAGGTTATCTCTTTTTCCGGTAAAAAGATATTTGGATCGAATCTAAAAAACCCTAATTTTTTGCCTCGTTTTTTTAAACTTGAGTGCCTTAATTAATCGGCTATGTGATGAGCATCGCATATCGCATAAAATTGGCGATTACGATTTCAAATCGCATAATAGGTGTGATGTGGTTCACAATCACAAGAAAATAGGCGATTTCAAATCGCATGCTTATACCAAAGTGAAGTTATCTATTTTGCTTAAACATTGTTTCAAAAACCAATAAATATGGCGCACAAATAAAATTTAATATGTTTTCTTTTCATTTAGGCAAAAACTAGTAATATTTTCTACCAATTTTAAGTAAAAATATGAAATCTAAAATTTAATCCATTATTCTCTTTCTTATTTGTTTTCTCATACATAAGCGATTTAATAGAAACAGCTGATCAAATTGAGAGAACTCGAACAAGTAAAACGTGTGAACTGCAGCACATGCTGAAATAAATTTGGCGATTTTCAAAACGCATGTAAAATGACAATCGTATGATTTCCATCACATAGGCGAATATTACTGCAATCATATAAATATATATATCCATTAAAAAGTAATATTAATCTAAAGTTGAAACTTATAAAAAATTAAATTTTTGGGGTTATTTTCTTTCACATATCGCACAAAAAAATGACTTTTATAGTTCTAAACACTACTTAATACTCGTAGAACCTTTTTAGTAACCCTTCCATTAGAAATTTAATAGTTGTTTTAGTCACTTGTTTGGAACAGCCCATATTCTTTTAAAATCTTCGATATTTTGAGACACCTTTTTGGTGTTCCTCAATTATCTTTTCACAAGAGCCCAATATCTCTCCACAGGTTTTAGCTTCGTACAATTTGAGGAGTTGAGCTCTCTTGGTACAAAACCTATGTTATTGTTTTGGTATTACTCCCGAGCTTTCTTACCGTAGTGACATGATGCCAAATCGGGCCAAAAATATGTAGACACATTGTGCTCTCTTATGAAAGGAAGAATTCTTTTTTGCAAACATTCTTTAATATATATTTGCGTATTTATAGAGCCTACTGTTACAAAGCTTGCCATACCAGGATTTTTTTAAAGGAAATTTTGTCTGCTTTCCTAAACTTATCTTCAACATTTCCTCGAATATTAGTAACATACAAATTTTCATCCGGAAGCTGCGAAAAATCTGCCAGTACATACAACATGAGAATTTTTGTATGAAATTTAATTTTAATTCCTTGCCCCATTCTCGGCTTCTAAATTTTTTGCAGCATTACTGTCTGAACTTTTTTGATTTGGTATATTTCTAAGCCAGCATTGGCTTTTAACTTTTCGCACTAAATAGTCAGAGCACTGAGCTAACCGGGCTGCTTTTCCACCAGATGTGTTTGGAGCTCTTTTCAATATGCTTTCAATTTTCTTGGCCTTCCCAGTATCTTGTGTTTAAATATTGCTTCCGAAAAAAGTTAAGAAGCAAAACGTGTGCTTTTTTCTACCTCACTCCTTAATTTCAGATTGCTGACTTTGATCATTTTTCGTGTCTAGACGAATTGCGGTAATCCAAAAATGTTTCCAGCATATTATTTCGGAATATATATTAAAAGGACTTACTGCAGAAAAACGAAATAAAGTCGAGGCAAACAATTTAAAATAAAAAAAAAAGTAAATATATTTTTAACTGTAAAAGATATGAAGTGAGTAAGCTTAGTTTTTCTTTACCTTGCCTAGAGCTTTACATAAATAAAACATGTTTTAAATCGTACTTGATTTGTAGATTCTATAAAGTAGAAGTTACTTCTACAACGTGGAAGTAACTATTTTTTAAATTTTTATATACTTAAGGTAGTCAACTTTCATATCCTTTATCTTATTTCGTGTTATCACAAGGCGACTACAAGATGAGTTTTCTAAAAGACTAGGTCCTTCTCTACAACTCTTCAATACATTTCAATTCGATCAGTAGTTTAGGAGATACAGATTTATTACAAAAAAAAAAATTGCGTTTCGCTCAACTGGGTGACAATGCTTTCACGTGACATAGTTGTAAAATGGACTGTTTGGAAAAAAATATTCTAGAGTACAATTATGAGAATTATTACATATACCCAATAACTTGGCTACACTATCAATGTCCTGTAATGTTTTCGCTTGCCTTATAATTATTATCCCCACTATATGCATACGCTTACAGCAAAAAAATACAACAAAACATGTTGTCATTGGAATGGGTTAATGAACAAAGGCAACACAATTGTTGAGTTAAATATATATTTTTTATTTTTTATACTAACTTTAAAAAAAAAAAAAAAATATTTATTTAATATTATTTCGCTATAAACAAATATAACAAAGAACAATTTTATAAAACAATAAAAAAACTTAAATCTTATTATTACTTTATTTTAACTACAAGAATATAATAAAAGAAAGTTGAAATATAAAATAAACAAATAAATAAACTAAGTGAAATATTATTAATTTTTAAAATAAACTATAACATAGATATTTGAAAGCTTTTGTTTATTATTTTATAAATAAAATACATACAGTATATTTATTATCTTAAATAATTTTTTTTTAGGCCAAACATGTGTGTTTAATTTTTTTTCAAACCTTTCTAGAATAATAAATTATTTCAGTCAGTTTCTTATCATAAATAAATAAAAAAATAATAAAAATAAAAGACAAAATAATATTAATAAGAAATACTTATTATTATAAGCAATAATCTAATTAAAAATTCTAAATATATTTAGGAGTTTTTTAAATTGACGTCACTTTTCATTTTTTTTATAAAGAAGACTTTAAAAAAATAATAATAAATTGACAAAACAAATGACAAATGTTAAAGATCACAATAAATTTTAAACGCAAAAAACGTATTTATCAGTTCTTCGGTTTGTGTTAAATTTAATAAATTATTTTATTACCCATGAAAGAAAAAACGAAATTAAAAAAAAAAAAAGAAATCGTGATACTTTTTGTTGGCGCCATTATGTCTGGCTGCAAAAAATAAAAAAACAACAAACCAACAAGAGTTTAAATACAGACATGAAGTATTTTTTTTTTTTTTTTTGCAAATTTGAAAATTTTATTAAACTTATGAGTTTAATAAGAAGTTGTTACTTTTATTAATTTTTTATATTATTTTTAAAATTTTTAATTTTCAATTATTATTTTTTAAAAACTTTATTTTAAAATGAAAAAATTTATAAAGGTTTTGTTTTTTGTTATTAAATTGAAATTATTCATTTGAAAATCTAATCTTTTGTATGTATTTTTATGAAAGCTGACTTAGTTTAGAAGATTAATTAATTTAGAACAACGTTGTTTTTTATATTATTTTTGTGAAATCATGATGAGGCGATAATAACATTTATATGAATAATGTTTGAATAATTACATTCTTTTGCGTTGAAATTTGTTCATTTAAAATGAAAACGAATGTTTTATACCCTTCACACTTATTATTTTCACTTTTTTAAAGAAAAAATATTCTGAAGTGAAAATAAGAAATGCATTAGAACATATTACTCTATTCCAAAAATCCTGAAATAATTTAAATATATTCCTGAATAATATAAAATATCAGTATTGAAAAAAGAATATACTTTTTTAATTGTAGCTCAATTTTTGTCGTTTTCATGATGACGTTTTTTTAACATGAAAAGGTTATATAAAGAAATCTATGTAAGATTAAATAAATGTTAATTCTTATCTCATTCCTTGAATCAACAAAATGTTTGCTATTTTGTGCTAATTTCAAACAAATTATTTATAGAAATGTTTCAATATCAATATGAATTGTAATAGAGGTTAACACATTTTAACCTTTTTGCTTATTCAGCATTGACAACCATGAAAATGTTCATTATATTTTAATTTAATCTCAATTAAAAATATCTATATAAGGACAAAAAAAATGTTTTGTTTTGCATATAATTCAATTAAAGGCTCTTATATTCAAGTTTTAAATTTAAAAGAAAAATTTATTTTTTATATGTTTTTAAAAAAATATTCAATATTTTCGGAAATAGTCTCCACAAAAGATTTGTTGTGCTTCGTTTATTATTATTAATATTATTATTATTGTTATTATTATTATTATTATTATTATTATTATTATTATTATTATTATTATTATTATTATTATTATTATTTTTGAATGTCCACTTAAACTCTATTCGACTTTTTAGTCAACCTTACCCAGCAAAAACATGGTAATGGTTTGTAGTTACGGATGTAGTTACTTTTCAATCATAACAACATACTTTCTGCATTACATGAAAGTAGATTAGTAACTACTTACTTTTAACTTAATATGTAATAAGTTACATAAGATCAGATTTTTGGAAATGTTACTTTTTATCTATCTCTTCATAAAAATTATATATTTTAAAAGTGGGTAAAATATGAAAATACATTAATTATTTGTTAAAGTCACGAAGACTAAAACAAATAACTAATCGTAAACACACCAGTCTCCGGTGAATTCGAAGCCACGATGTAAGCAGACAGAATAGCTTATTGTTAACAAATCCATTAGGCCACTTTATACGTACATGAATTCATTCATGAACTCTGTAATTTGAGTTTATGTAAAAACTACATCAAACATAAAATACGGTATAACTCTTAAACCAATAAAGGGGTATAAAAATGTACTAGAGGAAATTTGTAGGAAATTTTATTATCTATAAATGTTGTATTAACATCAAAATACGTACTATGCTCAATAAGCTAGTTATATGCAAAAAGTGTTATTTTTCATTTAATTTTACTGTCTTGTGTACTAAATAAATTTTGTGTCTGAAATAACGTTGTAAAATTTTTCAAAATTAAAAATTCTAGACATAAAAAAATAAATTCAAGAAAATACAATTTTTTTTTTTTTTTTTTTTTTTTGTTAATGTTTACAAAAATCAATTTCTTATTTCAAAAGGCTATTGGTAAATTATTAGTGTTTAAAAATGGTAAGTATCTGAATATTACTAAAAAATATCCACTAATTTATATTGATTCTCTTAGGCACAAATTTATAATACCATGAAACTCAACAGGCAACAAATTTAAAGCGATTGCAATTTGTTACATGTCCGTTTTTGCGGCGCTAGAGTGATCCTCCGTTTAGCTCATAGTCGGCGTACTCTCGGGTGTGTTCCCTCCCTCACTCTAGCCCAGGACGGTAAACAATAAAAAATAAAAAAATAACTACACTACATTTACAATACAACAAGTCTGGAATGGGAGGTGGGTGTTGACCTCCAGCCGCCCTGCCCAACCTTGGTCACCTACACATCCGTGTCAAATTTTCAGGTGACCCCTGTAAACCGCACATCAGCTGTCATATAACAATTATCGTACTGTAGTAAACAAAAGAACTCATGGTAAGTATGTTATTTTTATTTCTTTCTTCATAAATTTTGTATTTCTTTATTTATTTCAGATGTTATTATTATAAAAATGGAGTAACAGGAACACGGGTAAGATTGTATCGTTCCATATGATTTATGGATATCACTATTAATGTTTTTCCTTTATCAATCTTTTTCAGGTTTCAAAAGGCCGTGAAGGGATTGTATAGATGAAATTTCTTTGTCTTGACAGTCCTTTCTGGGAGGCTGATGACTCCACCTACAGATTGGCCATCTGTTTTCGCAAATGGTGGATCATCATACTAGAGCCTGAGGAAGGAGTGGGGTTGTTTTTATGAAATTTTGGCTCGCCCCATATTGATTGTGCTCCTTGCCTCTTATTACTACTGCTGCGTGGCCGGACAGTACTTAATATCTTATGTTCCCGCCCGCAGCATTTGAAATTATAATTTTAGCATGGCCGGCCAGTTCTTAATGCCTTATGTGCCCGCCAAGATGCATTAAAAATATTTAAAAAAATGGTCCTAAGGCGTCGCTACGCCAAAAATTTTTTTGGTTCAGGGTTGTCCCCGCAACAAATTTAGGAAATACAATTACATAAAGGTAAGAAAAATTTATTGGCTATCTTAAAACAATTTGTTAAACGTATTAAACTCTTAACAATTTTCAGACGGGGGCAGGTCAGTAAGGTCCGGTATTTTATTCAATTTCTGCACGGGTCACAAGAATGCGCTTCAAGAATTAACTCCAAGTCTTTGGTATGAAATAGTATGTCAAATCCTGATTTCCGCATATTTTCAAATAAATAAATTCCAAAAAAATAAATTATCTGCTTTTTATTTTCAATACTTCAGTACATACTTGTAACCGATAATGTAACTAGTTACTATTCATTTTGTTAATAATGACTTCTGTAATACTTTGAAAATAATGAGTGATTGAATAGCTACAAAGTAATTAGTTCTTGTAACGACATCTAAGTAATGACTTTCTGAAATGCCTACCTGTAATAATATAGAGTAAGTAGTTGCCTCTAATGACATCACCGTGTTAAAATAATGAGTTATTCATCTAATGTGAAAGTAGTGTAGAGCCATTATATTAGCTTCTTATCTCATTACATGGCAAGCAAAGTTTTTGCTGGGTTAAGTATTCTTTAAATATTTTTTACTATGACTCAACACATTTAAAATGAATAGATTTCTCGATAGTTTACTGGATTGACCTCATTTTGGTACATAGTGGAACCATATGTTAGTAAAATTTTTTCAGACCATGATCTAAAAAACGGAATATTAAGATTTGAAAAGCGTTTTTGAAAAATAATGTTAATATTTGAATTTAAATAGAATTTAAACGAACGAAAACGAAGATATCATATTGAAATTTTCACGTAATATCGAAAAAATCTTAACATACGTTTTGTCTCTTAACTTTTTTCGGAAGCAATATTTATTTTTATTTTTTTTTTTTTGATCTAGTTATTATTTTTAATGACAACTACGTTTTTAGTTATAAAAAATTAAAAAAAAAAATCCGTATTGGTCTTACAAAAAAGAATTAAAGACCTGCCGTCAAACTGTCTTCAATGTTATTAAACATTATCAGGAGAATTTGACAATTAATAGGAAATCTGGTTCGAGAAAAAAAGGTCCACATGATATCGGGAAGTCCAAAAAATTTGAAAGCATATTGAAAAGAGCTCCAAACACTAGTGGAACAGCAGCTCGGTTAACTCAGTGCACTGACAATTTGGTGTGAAAAGTTAAAACCAATGCAGGCTTGAAAATATACAAAGCCAAAAATATTCCAGAATAGGGCACGAAAATTAAAATCAAATTTCACACAAAATACTCATGCTGTTTAATGGAGGACTAAACGTATATACTGGCAAATTTTTCGCAGATTCCGGTTCAAAATTTATATGTTGCTAATGCTCGAGGAAATATTGAAGATAAGCTTAGGACCCAAAAGCAGACAAAATTTCCTAAATAAAGAATCAAGTCATTTGTTACAGTGGGCTCTATAAATACTGAAATATACATAAGAAACAAAGAATGTTTCCAAAACAGCATCTTCCTTTCATAAGAGTGCACAATGTGTCCACTACGTTAAGAAAGCTCTGGAGTGGTACCAAAACAATAACATAGCTTTTCTACCAAGAGAGGTCAATCCTCCTAATTGTCCGGAGTTAAGACCAGTGGAGAGATATTGGGCTCCTATGAAAAGAGAATTGAAGAGCATACAAAAGGTGTCCCAAAATACCAAAGATTTTAAAAGATGGGCAAACTGTTCCAAAAAGTGTCTGAATAAACTATCAAATCTCTAATGGAAAGGTTACTAAAAAAGGTCTACGATTCATAAGTAGTGGTTAGAACTATAAAAGTTATATTTTTCTGTGATCTGTAATATAATATCAATAAAGTAAAAAAAAAAATCAAAACTCTCATATCAACCGTTTCCAAATTACTGAATTTTATATATATTAAAATTTTTTTGATCTCACTCCTTAGATAGACTTATTCCAATATTAAAGAATTAGAAAAACTACCACTTTTTTGTACTAAAATGCTTAAAATCTCAATCCGGGAAAAACATCTTTAAAAAATTTACTTCTTTCATTGAAATCGTCTCTCTGTCGTTATAAGAGGCGTCCGTGAGAAAATACTTTATATGTATATGTTAACCTTTCATAAAAAGATATTTAATTTAAATAATTTTATGCTGATCCCAGCTTTGCAATTTGAGAATTTAACAAAATAATTTAAAATTTCTTTTCAAAATTTATAAGTTTGGATAGGGCCTGGGGTGAAACCTTTGCCCTAAACTCCTCCAGATTTACTTAACACGAATTTGTGTTAAGATTTATCTTGGAAACATTTAAAAAAATATATAGTCCGGAATGAATATTTCCTAAACCAAAAAAAAAAAAAGTGTTGAAACCACTGTGGTGCGGTTGTGATACGTTCATAATTCATGAAGGATATGAGAAATCAAAGTAAGGATAAGTGAAGAAAGAGTTTTGATATTAAATTTTAAATTCCAAAAAAATAAAATATGTATACCATGTCTGATGCTATACAAAAATTAGTCCATATTATTGATTGACGTTGGTTATTTGGTTATTTTACCAAAAAAAAAAAAAAAAGTTGTTTTTATAAAGCCAGTTAATGTAGTCATATGAATGAAATTTTATTCTAAATGAAAAATAAAATGCTATTTTAAAACTCATACCTTTTATTGAACCACCCTAATTTATATATAATATTTTTTACTATTTTATTTTTAACACGAGGTTAGACTTAGTTTATTTTTAAACTGATTAAAAACACTTATATTTATTTACAATTTTCTTTATAACACTGATTAAAAAATTGATAAATTAATAAACCTTATCAACTCATTATTGATAAACCTATTACTTTATCTTAATTACAATACAAAATTTTAAACTACTTGAGAAATTATAAATTTCTTTGTAAATTATGTACTTGTTCTAATTCTTGTATAGATCTAATTGTTGAAGCAACAATGTATAGAAACAAGTAAATATTAGAAAATGTTGTATAGAAACTTTTTAAGAGTATTAAATAGCTTTTATGATTTAAAACTATTAATACTTTCCTTTATATTTTCCATAATAATGTTTTAATTTAATAAATATAAATAAATTAATTAATAAATCTTAATAAATTTTTGAACTTGGCAACAATGTTTAGTAACATTTATTCAATAATGGTATGAACAATCATTAAGTTATGGGGTGCCTTTAAAACTGAAATATTTTAGTTCTATAACTTTCATCTATGGTGAAGTTTGATTCCATTATTTAAAAAAGATACTCAAGAGTAAAAAGAATATAAATATGAGCATTTATTTTGTTTTATTGTTGTTGCAGCTGCTACTGTTTGCTGGTAGAATATGACGCGTGCTAAAAATTCTTATCGTTTTCTATTGTGAGAAATTTGTTCATGTGGACTTTATACGACGCTCAATTCTTTTATTAGTCTTTGTTGCTGTAGTTTTGTTTGTTTATATAAAAAAGAAAAAAAAAAAAATGATTATGCAATAAATTATTTAAATAAGTTGATAGATTTTGTTTATGTTTTGGATACAAAGCTGATGAGAAGTAAATAAATATAAAATACGTAATTATTCGAGGTATTTACACTTTATCAAATATCAGTCGTATTAAATGACAAACTTTAATAAAGATTTGAGTATATAAATATTAGTTTGCAATTTTTTTTGTCTCTTTGAAAGATTTTTGTTTGGCAACATGTGCAATGTTGCTAAATAGAAATATGTTTAGTAACATGTTGTTTGTTTCTGAAATTAAGAAAAATTAATATATTTTATTTAATTATTGATTGAGATTCAAAACATTTTAAGAAACCACAAATCTTTTCCATAGATAGATAGATAGATAGATAGATAGATAGATAGATAGATAGATAGATCTATATATATATATATATATATATATATATATATATATATATATATAGATAGATAGATAGATAGATAGATAGATAGATAGATAGATAGATAGATAGATAGATAGATAGATAGATAGATTAATAGATAGATAGAAAGAAAAACAAATAAATATATCACATGTTCAATCGTCTCATTGTTTTTTTAATCTGCACAGTCTAGTTTTAACAATACCAAATGCATGTTTATAGTATCTCAGCCAATAATATCCAGTATAAACCCGTTTCATCTTAAAAGTTTCTCTGGTCAGGCGATAGCAAATTCCGGGATTTTTCCGGAGAGCGCATAACACAAACACGTTTCATAATATTTATAATGCTGATTCATTAAAAACAAAATATTTTTTCAGTATTTTCCATAAGGTTCTATTATCGTTGGGATAAAATTAATTTTTATCTATTATACAAAAATTCCTTATTAAAATTTTTATAATAAACAAATTAACCTTGATACAGTCATAATATAGCGGTCAATCAAACATTTAATTTTATCAAAAACATAAAGAATAAAAACTTTCGTGTCATGCTATTTATTACTGCTGCTGGACACTGAACTTGAATAATAATCGCCACGGTTTTTTAATTTTGTCGATTTTATTTATTTTTTTTTAAGCTAAACAAAATAATTAAATATAATACTCATATTAAATGCGTCAATATTTTTGGAAGAATAAGAAAGAAAATTAAATGTCAGCCTAAGACAAAAGGAAAAAAAAAACTATAAAGTATTTCATCAAATCTTTTTAAAATTTAAAAATATTTTTATGATTAAAAAATGCTGAAATACTATCTATCAAGTCACACATTATATACATATTTTAAATAATATTTGTTGGCAAAAATGAAATGACAAAAAATTTAAATTTATAGTCTAATAAAATTAATCACACGGATTTGTATGATCATAAACCTATAAATGACCTATTTTTTAAGTAGACATTTAATCACTTGATATTATTCCCTTGCTACAGTAGCTCGTTGATAAATTATTTGTTTATTGAAGTGTGTATACTTAGAAAAATAGACATTTTATGTATATATATAAGAATAGAAACATGTGGTCGTTAGAAAAAAATTTTGCAAAAATTTATTTTGGTGCTGTATGTTTCGCATTAGAAAAGTGGCTAAAAAAATATTGTGTTTAAATATATATTGCAAAATTCCGATCATAATAACTGTGTGGAAATATTATCCAAATGTTGAATATTTGAAACAAAATATTTTAAAACATAAAACTATAACATATTAATAAAACCAGAGTTTAAAATTTGTACAGATTTCTCAAAATATATTTTATAAATTTAATATTCATATATAAGATGAAAATTTGATTAAGTGTGCAAACGATTTATAACCCCAGTTGGCCAAATGGTCTTAGACGATAATGTCTTTGACGATTTTGCAAGATATGTTCCTTATTTTCTTAGTTTTCTTAACGACAGCTCAAAGGAAATCATCGTTAACGACACGATAAGCGTCAAAATCTTGCATTTTGTCATAAACATGGGTGACAATATACAATATCAAAGACAAGAAGTGCGACAATATCTTACATGTTGTCTTCTATCAAAGATTATTAGCGACGAGATAAAAGACAGGATTAAATCTTGTCTTCTAAAGAACTCTATGAATGAGGATCTAAGTGATTCAGTAATACATGTTGTCGTCGGTCAACAGAATTTGCCGACGATGTGAAAGACCATGTCTTGAAATTTGTCTTCCGTTATTGATGTTGAAGACAAAAAGGAAGACAATGTCGTCAATGTAGGCTTCGATCGTATACTTTCAAGCACAAGATGAGCAACAATGTCTGTAATGTTTTCACTTACATATATATTTTTTTAAATGACAGGGTTGGCGACAATGTCTCAAATATTTGTTGGTGACAATTTAAACGACATTATCTTTCATTTTGTCTTTTATTAAGCGACAAGAAAACTGACAATATATTAAAAGTTGTCATCAACGATCTATTGATGAGAATATAAGGGACTAAGCCTGAAATGTTTTCTTTTGTCGAACTTTTTTTGACAACACTTAGAGAGACAAAGTTTTGGATCTTGTCATCTAACAAACTATGTTTACGACAAGATTAGGGACATTGTTTTAAATATTGTCTTTTATATAATTCTGGGATACAGGAATAACGGTAAATAAACGATATTAATAAATAAAAGACAAGCAGACTATTGAAAAAGTTGACGACAAAAGAGACGACATAGTCGCTTATGTAATCGTTATCGCCAATATTAGGGAAATAATCATTAAACATGTAGTTGACGAATATATAGTGGAACATTTCGTTAATATTATTGCTATTTTACTAACGACAAGATGGGCGACATTGTCTCTCTTTTAATCGTGCACGATTTTGGCGACACTTGTTTGAAAACGTCCTTGACGATTTGTTCTAGCTGTCCTACATATGTCGTCTAGGACTTAACATGGTCATGCACCCATCCTCGAGGATGTCTTAAAGATAAGGCCAACTGGTGCATTTTATTTGCAGATATCTGCGATAAGAAAACATTGACATAATTTTGTCATTGTGCCGGACGTACGGACAGATGTAATTTTATCATCATGAAGGTTTATATTGATATAGGAAAAATGTATGCTATTTACTATTTTATAAAAAAATACTGAAATTAATATATTTTATAGAACACAAACTACGCCACTCACTATCTCTATAAGATTTCATATCTTTTCGTAAAATTTGCTTTATATAAAATATATTTTTGATGTATTTTATAAAAAATAGTGACATATTAAGCCATTTACTCTAGTATATTTTACCATAATTAATGAACGGTGTGTACGATTGACATAAGTGATAAACCAAGATGTGGACTAAAAATATATTCACCCTAACCCTAACTACATTTTTCTATGTGCTCAATAGTTTCGGAGTTATTTCGAAATAAGTGTTCGAAAAGTTGTTTTCATGCTAATTTTAAGATTTTTTTACTAAAATTTCTTTTGATAAATGAAAACGTCAAAAATGTTTGAGTTTATCATCATCTTTGTCTTAAAACTGGTAATGCTGCGAATAAAATAAGGTATGTATCATTAAAATTGATAAAAATAAAATAAAATGATATTAGAACGTCTTAAGGCCAATTTTATTCTGCATGTTTTGTTTTCGTGTTATAGTGAAATATACTACAAAAAAATCTCGACCTAATGGGAAAAAACTGAAAGCAGATTCGTGTCGAATCGGCTTTCAGTTTTTCGAATTCCATCTATTCCACATATTTTTATTATTTTTTTTTCTTTTGAAGCAAGACGAAATTTTTTTTGTCGATCAGTGTATTAGATATCATTAAATCAGCTCATACAAGAATTTTGAATCGAACGGTACAAACATCAGTACAAATTAATTGAAAAACATTCTTGAAAAATTTAAGGTTACAATTACAAATTAATTGAAAAACATTCTTGAAAAATTTAAGGTTACAATTCAATGCTATTTTTTGCAAATCCTTAGATTCGAAAAAGAAGTTTATTAACATTAATATTTCAGTTACTTACAAGAAACATTTGTGTAAAAATGTTATTATGAAAAAAATCACACTTCTACACAGAAAAAAATAAAAATTAATTTCAATTATGAAATTGCTAATATTAATAAATTTTTTTATTGATTTTGCTCCAATCATCAAAATGATAATATTAATAAAGTGAAAATAATAGAATTTTTAAAAAATTTCAATTAATTTTTTTAACCAAATTAATTACATTTAAAATTGAAATTTTCTTTAAAACTGATTAAATAATTAACTGAATCTTTATCTTCTCATATAAATATACCCCCCAATAAAAAATTCAAAAATTTAGTTTAAATTGTTTATTAAAATATTACAAATCTTTTTTAAAAATACTTAATAATATCTCATAATAATTTTTGTAAATTTAATGCACGTAATCTCTGTAATGAATATTATTGAAATATTACAAATGTAATAAGTAGCTCATTGGGGTTCAGCATCGAAATTTGACGTAGGAAGTCGAAACTTGATACAGCCCTCTTATACATTATTACTAAAGCCACGGATAATTGCGTGAGATATTTGTGGTCGTAGGTCACAAAAATCAACATTTTGCATGTATCTTAGTTTCATTTAGAGTTACAACAATAGTGTTTCGATGCTACACAAAAATATATAGATTGGAAAATATTACTACCGTGGTTTAATTATGATTTTAAAATATCCTCCAAAAACATAGAGGAAGTAAAAAGACATTTAATTGCAAACCATTAATGACAAATCACGAAATACGCTTCAACAAAATTGCAGGCTGCTCTTAAACTGTATAATAAACGATATGTATGCAAATAAGTCAGATTTTTGTCACCTTTCGCCATAAATATCTTACTTATCAGATAAAAACTAAGTATATACCAAGTTTTGATCCCTTACGGGATAACCAAACATGTGATGTATGTGTTCTAATATTTACACGAACTTATAGATATATACTTAAGGGAGCCTATTTAACGTAGGAGGTAATATACATATCTATAAAGAAAATAAATATGTATATAAGTACATACATGTGATTTAATGCATTAGAAACGTCCAAATATTATGAGTACTTACATACTATTTACGCAGAAATTGTCACCTAACTTTTAAACAAATTTGGTCCATGATTTGTTTGACATCAATGATATGAACATCTGTAATAATTTGGGAACAATTAACAGTAACACAATAATTAAAATAACGTGTACTTACCGAAATCTCAAAAAATTTCTGCACTAGAAATCACCATATAAATTTAAATGCATCTCAAAAATATGCGTTATAAATATCATCGACATTTCTCATAAAATAATATTTTATTGTAATCTATACCAATAATTTTTCAAAACGTTTTCCTTTTTTATTTTAATTTTTTTTTTTTCAGTTGTCAATTTTTGTGATACAAAAATGATACCAATAATAATGTTAATTACAGTGGTGGCCACGAATTTAAGACACGACATGTAACGAACTAAGTTGTTATAATTATTACAACCCTGCAATATAAAATTAGATTTTGTTAATTTTTCAGTGTACCCTGTAATGTTAAGATCAATTACCGTTATTTGGTTTTGTTTGTGTATACATTTTGTTGCTGTTTTTATTATATTTTCGTAAAAACGTGCTTTTGAAGCTGGTCACGAATTTAAAACATATAAGAAATATTTGGTTTTTAAGTGATTTTTTGGTGTTTTTTGAAGCTAAAAGGTAAGTAATGAATGTTTTATTCCATTTAATGTTAGAATACATCAAAATATTTAGTTAGAAATGGCCAGAGGTACTTGGAGTTCGGATGCCGAGCGAAAATTGATCCAACAAATGAATACTGATGGAAAAACAGTAATGGAAATTTCCAAGCTACTAAAATGTTCCAGATCCAAGATTTACAATGCACTGGAACACATCAAGCAACATGGCACTACCAAAAATGTCAAACAGCACCCTAGAGCCCGAAAAACTACACCCAGGGAGGATAGCTTAATTTATAAATCAGCTGCTAAAGATCCTTTCAAGAGCTCAAGTAAAATTAAAAATGAGATTTCATCGGATTTTGGTATTAATATATCGTCCAGGACAATAAGAAGACGTCTGAATGAGTAGAACTTACGTGGGTGTATTGCACAACGTAAACCACTTGTGTCAAAAAAAAATATTAAATCCCGACTAGCGTTTTCAAGAGAAAATCTCAATAAGCCGATGACATTTTGGAAAAATATACTTTGGAGCGACGAGTCGAAGTTTTGTCGCTTTGGTTCTGATGGAAAACAGTACGTATGGCGTCCTCCAAACCTGGAGCATCACCCAAAGTACACCCTTAAAACGGTTAAGCATGGTGGTGGAAATGTCATGGTGTGGGCAGCATTTTCCTGGCATGGTGTAGGTCCCATTCAGAAGATTATCAATAAAATGGACCAGCATATTTACAAAAACATACTGACAAGCATCATGATACCATTCGCTGAAGACAACATGCCTCTAATGTGGAAATTTATGCATGATAATGACCCTAAGCACACTTCACGCCTAGTGAAGAGTTGCTTAGAGGAAAAAAATATCACAGTTCTGAAATGGCCAGCTCAATCCCCGGATCTCAATCCAATTGAGAACTTGTGGAATGATGTTGAGGAGCATGTACGAGCAGTAAAGCCAAAAAATTTGATTGATTTATGGGAAGAAATTCAAAAGGCTTGGTATGCCATTCCAAAGGAGCGCTGTATGGCCTTAGTTGAAAGTTTACCCAGGAGATGCGCTGCTGTGATTCAAAATAAAGGATTTCCCACCAAATACTAATATTGTTTTATGAAGCTGAGCTTTACTTTTGTGAATTAACTTTTATTTTGCCTATGTCCTAAATTCATGACCAGGCTTAAACTTGTATTAATCTGTATAATATGTAAATAAAAATTGGAAACTAAATATAGGTAACAAACTATTGTTGATTTTTTTTCATAACATTACTAGGATCTTTAAAAAATAACATGGATCTAAAATTTGTTCGATAAGATGTAAAAATTATCAGAAATATATAAGTGAAATGTCGTGTCTTAAATTCGTGGCCACCACTGTATATTAATTTAATTATTTAATTAAATTTGTACAAAAAATTAAAAAAATATTTATTTAAAAAAATGTATCGAATGGTTTTTTCTGTGTATCTTTGTTTTATTAAAATTTAATAAAACTACGCAAATCGTATTTAATCTAAATTACTATTTAATAAACTGTTGATTAAAAAAAAATTAAACATTTTTGTGAAAAATTTATAATATTTGATAATTGCTCAATTAAGTCGCGTGGTTAAACAATAAAATGCCAAAGAACAAAAAATCAATTAAATTTTGTGATAGACATCACAAAGTTCAGACCACCCACCAATTAAGGTTGATTATGCCGCTTAATTTACACACCATCAATCTTGGAAACAATATTATATAGAAATTTGCTAAATTTTCACAGTAATAAACACTTAATATTTGGAGAGTAAATTCTAAATTTGTGTTGTTTATATGTTGACGATATTTCCTGCTAATTGCTGAATGAATAATTTCAACAGGTTATTTTTGCATTTCAAATTGAAATACATAATTATTGTTATTATTATTGTTTTTATTATATGCGATTACGTTTTGATAAAATTAAAAAAAAAAAAAACATAATTTAAAATAAAAAAAAAATTCTAAATAGAAACAGCACCAAAACTTGGTATCTACTGTTCACGTTTTTGGTGAATGTTCTGCTTTATAATTTAACTTGTTTTACTACTCATTAAGCTTCGTGTACATATGTATACTTGAATAACTTTTTTATTTTCATTTTATGATAAACATTAAATAAAAAACGCTTTGTTTTTATAATTTGATTAGATTTTGTTTGGCAAAAAACACTTGTGCACTCTTTACTTGAGTCCAGTCTGGTCTGGTCTGAACACGCTTTTGTTGTGTTTTTGTTTCAGCAAAATTTGTTTGATTTTTAGGCCTTGTTATCTTAATTTGTTGCAAAAAATATGTGTTAGCAATAAATATGTACTGTAATATAATTTAACTCAAGTACTTTTTTTTTTTTGTATTTAGGAAGTGATTGATAATAAACACTTAATTTGTTTTTATTTACTTATTTAATAATTTGGGGTAATTTTTCATATAAAAACTTAAATGCTTTTCATTGTTTTGTTTCTAAAGAATTTTTGCTAACAAATCTTATCAAAAATTTTTCTAATCGTATTTTCATTAGAACTCATTATAAAATGTTAATTTAATTGTCCAAATTTTAATTAGAGTATAATTATACATATGTATGATTTTAATCAAATAGAAAATGCGCAATGTATTTGAAATTAGGACCTTGTAGTGACAAAAATATTTAAATTTAGAAAAATTATTATCTTAACAACTCAGCAAAAAGTGGGGAATTTACACTTTCATGAATTTCAGAAAAGTGTTGGTGAAATTTTCAGTAATTGGATGATCAGTCTCATTACACTCGGAAAAAAATATGTTTGTGGTAAACATAATCGAAGAGCAACATATTATGATGGGATTATATGGTTATTGAAGTTGGAAAATTAATGCCCCTATTCTCTATGTCGATTTTACGTTCCGTCTAGGGTTTGGGGTTTCCCGTGATATTTTGTTTCCCGGGAAACGGGAATGAAAAATTCAATTTCCCGGGAATTCCCGGGAATCCCGGGAAACTTAAAATATAAGAGAAAAAGCAATGATTTTTTATTAAGAATGTTATTGTTTCTATTCAATACTATAATACAACATTATGAATCACATTCATGATTAATTGACAGAAAATAAAACAATATTGAAGTATGACTTCCAATTTAAAATTTAAAAAATTTTAAATATTTCATGCAGATAAAATAAGTACCTATTGTAAGAAAAGGTTCCAAAGATTTAATTCCTTAATTCACTTTTCAAAATCGAATTAAATTTATTATCTCAGTCATTTCTTTGAAGCATTCATAACAATTCAATTCACAGACTTAAATTCTTTGACTTCGCAATAATTTATTGCTTAAAGAATGCCTACCAATTATACAATTCAAGCTTAAAAAATATTTTGAATCATTCAAATTTTCTTCTATTTAAAACTATTACGAATTAAAGAAAAAATGTTTAAAAAGTATAAATATTTCCATTAAATTTGCAGAAGATTTGATTTAACAAAAATTCAATGATTTCTTTATAAAATGATTCGGTAGAACTATGATTTTTAAAATAGGAATAGGAATAAAAAACTAGTATTTCTAATATTTAATTAAAAACTGAATATTTAAGATTTTTAACTTAAATAGATTTTCATGCTAAAAATTTAAAAAAAGATAAATCATTGTCTGTGCCATAAATTTTAGTATAAATAGTTCGGAAATTTGATAAAAATTTGTTTTCATTTGAAAGATATTATTAATCATTTCAAGACGAAAAATAAAATGCACTCGTAGTTTAATATATTTACACGTTTTACAATTTTTGAAAAGTAGTTACAATTCTACTTTTCAAAAAAGTTAAAACGAGTATTTTAAATTTTGGAAAAGTTGCGTTATGTATTTCTGATGTTAAAAGATAAGTTGTTGTCGATTTTTCATTTGAAAATTTTTACATATTTCAAAATTAATAATTTATGTTTATTATTGCCAAAAATAGTCCAAAATCCTGCTTTTAAGGTAGTATAAAATCATGTGATACAAACTGGACTTTAAAATGTCGAAAAAATCTAAAGATATTTTCAAAAAAATATGAAAAAACCTTTCAGAGCCAAGATATTTAAATGAAGTTTAAAAATGGTACATCATCATTAAAATGTTTAAAAGATTATAGCAATATGTAGTTAAAAAATCATGTACTTGAAATGTGATTGACAAAATAAATCGTTTTTTTTTTCCTAATGAAAAGTCGTCCAATAGGAATTTTCATCAGCGCACCGATGAAATGTTTTTGAATAATATAATATATCACTTGTATCGAATTTCATGTATGTATATTTTGTATTAACATCAAAAATTATTTTAGTAAGTAATGTGTTTAAAATATAAGCTTTATATTAATGTAAAATTTTCTCTGAGGCGATATTAACAATAACATTTTTGCTATAGGATTATAAAACTACGTGAATATTAAATTTCCCGTTTTCCCGGGAAAATTGAAAAAAGTTCCCGGGAATTCCCGATGAAAAATTTACGGGAATTCCCGGGATTTCCCTCCCGGGAATTCCCGGACCCCAAACTCTAGTTCCGTCTGTAGACGAAAACCAGTCACAAATGGTATTCTCTATGATATACGTTGCTTTCAAATTTTTTGTTTGAATTTTTCTACAATTTAAAATTTTTTTAAATATGGGAATACTGGGGATAATAATATGACAATTACAAAAAATAAAAAGAAATAAAAACAATTTATAATAAAAATAAAAAAAAAAAAAAAAAACAAAATGTTTATTTTTTCAAATATGTTCATGATTTGTGTGCTTATGGGATTCTAAAAAATTAAAGGGTTGTCCTTTAAAAATTCATATTATAGAGAAAAACATGCAAAAAAGAACATCTTTTGCTTCGTGTAATGAAAATTAATTGTTTTGTGTTTGTTGGACATGTTGCAGTTCAATTTCACTTCCACTCCATCTTTTTCGAAAAGATGTTTCGCTTAATAAATGGTTTCGTAAATGAATAACGCCTTAGAATAGGAAAAAAACCTTTTCAGTTCTTATCCCACCTTGTTTGCTTTTTTTTCAGTGACAAAAGTTGCCCTTGTAAGCTCATATTTAGTAATTTCGGACAGTTATATATATAAGAAGGTTGGCGATAGAGGATTTTGTATTTATTAGATTGATATTCTCCTATATACATTTATGTTTACGTACATTTATGTTTACGTAGCTCCTATTCAGTCCCTACACAAACAAAGTCCCACATAAATATTAGTGCAATGATAATGTTGAATGCTAATAAGTTTTATTGGTTCAGTTCCCACATAAATGTCATCCCGGAACAAAACAATATGCTACTATTTCAGCAAAGTTCGGTAATCAGTGTAATAATGCTACATATAAAAAACTTTCGGAAATCATTTTAGTATGCATAATCCTCATGTAATATAAATATAATATTCATGGTACACAATTTTATAAAAGAATTATCATATTTATACTAAAATAATTAAAAAAATGCTATTTTTTCTTTTCTACCAACGAAACGGTAAGAAAATATTAAGTGACTGTTTTGACATCGGAATCGACTAATATCGACTTACATAATAACAAATTTTGAGTCAAATAACGTAATAAATTGTCATTATCAGAGACAGAAACCCAAACAGTCGCAAGTGATATAGAGAATATGAAAATAAAAACTCAATAGCATTTCAGCCGTAAAGTGACAAAAATCGACATACATAATCGGGGCATAACTTTTAGTAATAAAAATAGACAAAATTATGTATCAATAGCAATAAAAATTATTGGCCTAGGTTTTTGTCAAAGTTAGCAATTTGTTTAGATAAGTGGGCTTTAAGTAGAATCCAATGCTTTTAAAATCATCTTAAAGCTCTTGCTGTTGGTTATCATATTTATTTTTCAGTTACTGCATTTGAAATTCCGAATCTTAATTTTGCAAGAATTTTTTTCCATCTATAGCAAAACATACATGGAAATTTTAATATATACTTATTTTTTGTAATTAGTTAGAAAAGAAAATTATCTGTCGAATAAAGAAAATTTGAAGTCAGTATCTTTATTGAGACCAAAAATAAAGGATTTTGAACATTTATAAAAATTAACAGACGGACAGAAGGACGGACTAACCAAAATAAAACCAAAATAAAATCTTGAAAATTCCAAGATATTATTTTTTACTAAGTGATCAATATAAAAACTAAATGTAAACAATTAAATATTGATATCACCTTCTCCTGAATTAAGCGCCATTTTCGAATTGAAAAACTCATGACTTTAACATTGTTTTGTCATTGGAAGGTAGTACTTAGTGGTGAAAAATAGCTGCAGAAGTTCTTTTTCAGGGAGTCCGTAAGAGTGCCCAATTCCGAGATCGTTGGAGAAGAGCCGTCAGTGTATACTTTAGTTCCATAATGTTATGACTTTAATAGTGTTTCTAAAATATATCTGGGGAGTAATATAGTCGGTAGAATGATTAAGCTGCGGCGGTATTAAGCTTAACATCCTCGCGTGTCCATATGTTCTTGATGCTAATGCGTGTCCATGCTATCTTCTCTGTGTCGTTCCAATTTTAGTATATGGTCTGCCGAAGCAAGAATGTACTTCTTTTATACTTCTTGTTCACTTCTTTTGAAGTACTTTTCTTAAAACTATGTTTATACATCTTTTAACAAAAATTATATTTTAGCGTTATAAAAATACTTTAAAATTTTTTAAATTTCAATTTTCTTGGAAATTAATAACATTTTTTCTAGATAAAAATTCATTTATTTTCACTTTTTTGGAAGTATTATTACAAAAAAGTTCAAAATATAAACTTTTCTCAACTTAAGAAGTGGTGCAAATGTTCCTTTTTGGAAGCACATAATCGTTTTTTTACTGGCTAATTAAAATTCTAAAGAATTTAAGAGCAAACAGAATGGCTCGTTCAAACAGGTTTGTCCATTGATTTGTCGTAGTTTCTAAAAAATTGATATCGATTTGGACCATTTAATTCTTTTCATTATGTGGTATATTCAGGGCAATTGTTTTCCGCAACAGGAGTGATTCCAAACTTTTACGTTCGATGATTTCTTTGAATTTAATTTTAAGCAATTGAAATATAACAAACCAGTCTCCCTAGAATTACAAATTTAATGGAGATATTGTTTCGTTTCACAGTGAATTCTATAATATTTTATGTTCCAACACTACACAGAAAAAAAATATTAACTGTTATTAAGTAACTAAAAAGTATTTGTTGGAAAACTATTGAAAATGTTAACAATATTATTATTTAACATAGTTGTAAATTATCATATCTACAATTTGTCTCAGTTGATTTTCAACTATTTCTGTTGTTGTAATATTAATTGATATTTGTAACTGAAAAAAATGTGTCAAAAATAATATTATAAAATTCTTAGAAAATATTTGGAAACATTAATATGGATAAAATAAAAATGTAAAAGGAGCAAATGAATTAAAGAAAAATCAATTTCATTATATTAATCGCCGTTGAATTGAATTCAACATTCAGAGATGGTAAGTTGTTAAAATGTTGTGTTTATTGCAGAAATTTTACCATAAAATTTAATATTTTATTTATTTAAAATTTTGCTCTTAAAGCTTGGACACATGAACTAATCCTTTAAAATCTTGAGCAGTTATTCTTTGGAACTTAGCCGTTGCATAATTGGGGTAATTATAAAAAAGCTTTAATTCCAATTAATAAAACTAATATAAATCTTACTGCAGGATAGGTCCATGGATGTGACGTTATTGGAGGATCATTTGAAAGAAAAATAATTGGTTGATGCATCGTTATAAAGAAGTTTTTAAACACCAATATTAACATATATTAATTCTAATAATTTTTAGCATAATATAAAAAACAATGTTAATAAATATATTCCTCTAGTTAAATGGTCCAAAATTGTTTGTTGCTTTATATTCAACAATTAAAATGATTTATGTATACATATGTATATAAAAAACATTATTAAATAACAACCACACAATTGTTTCATAGGACAAACTCATTGTTAAAGTATAAACAATTGATGTTAAAAAAAATTATTATTTAATATTACAATTTCGTTGTTGAAAAAATTGTTAAGTATTAACAATTTAAATCAACAAAAATAGTTTTTATATTTACAAAAATGGTTGTTGGTGCCTTTTTAATTAAATAAATTATTGTATTGACGAATTTGGTAAATAATAGCACAATTAATTTGTCGTAATTTTTTTCTGTGTACAATAAAGAAATCGTAACGGAACGAAAATCCTATTGTCGGTTTAACCATGTTTTTTTTTTTTTTTGGCTCTTTTTAATACGCATTGGAATCATTAAGTCTGAAATATTGTAAAATATTTCGTCAATCACGTGACCTGATGTTCACTTTACACCTATAATCATCTCCATTTGAAGGGTACTTAATATTCGTTTTAATCACTTCAAGATTTAATTTACTTTAAAACGTGTTTCATTCATTGTCTCTTTTGCATCTTTTGGTTCGATTATTGGCGCCTAATTTTAATTTATATGTATTTTTATTATCAAAAATACAAGTGTTTATATTAAAAGAGTATTCATTTATTATAATTTCATCGTTTTTTTATTTTAATGTCTTGTCAATATTGTGTAGTTGTAGAATTAAATTAAAGACCAACAAGTTTTTCCATATTTGTTGTTGCATTTAGAATGTAATTAAATTAAAATTTAAATATATTCAAACATACGATTAGGCTGTAAAATAAAAAAATCTATTTTAAGAGTTCAAAGTTTTATAATTATTTAAATGTTGTTGCTTTAAATTAGTCTGCCCGTGATTTATAATTGCGGAAAGTGACCTTGATGTTATCATTTTTAAAATGTGATAATTTTCTCAGTATTGCTTTTTTTTCTTTGAAGAGGGAAAATTTGTTAAAGAACTTTGTAGTTTAGACCAGTCCTTTAATAGGCAATTTATTTAATTTGCTTTAGTTTTATGATATTTTTAGCATATTGATAATAATGACAAAATTTTGCTTGATTATGTATATTATATTTTAGGTTTATTTCATCGTAATTTGACCTTTTGATAAGTTTTGCTGCGTAAAATCTTCAAGTTTTCTATGTTCGCATTATTATTTTTATTACATTTTGTGTTTATGATATTTTGTGGAAAAACTATAAAAGTGCTTAGCAACATGTTGCTAACATTAGTATTATGATTGCTAAGATTATAAGGCACTTTGGTAGTATTGTTGTGGCAATAAATTATAATAAAGGGATAAAGATTTGAGGAAATTTTATTATTGTCAAGACTATAAAAGAGTATATTTCATAGATGTATTTTCAATATAAAAATATTAAAATGTGCTGAAAAGGAAATATGATATTAATTAGAATACAATAACCAATTGGTAACTTACACTCTAAATCAAGAAGAGTCATAATATTTTGAGTTTAATTATTAATAAGAAATTAAAAATGGTTTTAATTATTTTTATAATGGAATAATATATTCAAAGACGATCCAGCAAAAACTTGGTAATGGCAAATAGTTACGGATGTAGTTACTTCTCAATGACAACAACATACCGTCTACATTACCTAGAAATAGTTTAGTGGCTACTTATTATAAATTTTATTTGGTTAAAAAACCGAACTGCATACTAATTAATATTTGCAATGTTTTCTTTTATTTTCCTCTAATTTGTAAAACTTTTATAACAATAAAGTTTGGAAAATTAAAATTAACTATTTTAGAATATTCGACAAACTTTTTGTGGATTATGAGCTAAAAAATAATATTCGGGCACAAGGAACGATTTTACTTTTAAGAGGGTCACTGTATGTTAAATTCCACCTTAAACTTTGATTATAAAGTTTATTTAATTTTAGTTAAAAATTAGTTTAAATCAACCTGTTTCTTATATTTAAAATACATATGTATGTACCTTTATAAATTTAATTAGATTCATCTTTGAAAAGGTCAATGGCCTTTTAAAAATTAATAAAAATGAAATACTTCAATAAATTTATTTTATTAATTTTTTTAACTTGCCTTCAGCTCAGTTAGCTTTGACAATTGTTAAAGAAAATCGTGCCTAGAACATATTAAATTTTAAAATAAACATTAGATATTTTTAAAACTCAATCAATTTATAAGAATTACTAAAATAAACTTTATTCCTCTATTTATTTTATAAGTCCAAAGATAAGAAATAATAAATTAAATTCTATTTTTTCACTATAAATTTATTAAAGATAAACTTCGCTTCGATTTTTTTATTTGATACAAAATTGACAACTAAAGAGATACAAAACACTGTGTTTGTTGTTCTATTTGTTTTTTTTTTTTCTATACTTATTCTCCTTGTTGTCTACTTATAATGGAGCTGTGATTGTTGTTATTGTAATTATATTGTCACATCATAATAATGTAAATAAAACATTTGTGAAAAAAATAGCAGCAACAACTATAGCATAGACAAGCAATAACAGTAACAGTTTCAATGGGGAGACAAATGTCTATAATAGAGTATGTATGGAGTGTGTGTATGACTATATATAAAAAGTATCGATTACTTTATTTTACTGCATTATACAGTGCAAAGAAAACAAAAAACAAAAGTAATCGAAATTATATGAAACACAAATAAAACGAGAGAGAAACTATAGTCGGTCAAGACCGACCATTTGATACCCTACACCATTAGACCTGTATCCAATTGTAATCCAACACTTTTACTAAATGTAAAATAAATTATATAAATACATAAATATGCATTTATACTAACATCTATACGATTTTCTGCCCTTTAGGGTGATTCCCGGAAGTGGGTTTATATGGGAAATTATGGACCGATTCTCATAAATTTTGGCAGTGATGTTTCTACTTATATAAAACTTATTTGTGTTGAATATTAACTTGATACTATCATTCGTATGGGATTTTTGCACGTTAAAATGATTTTCGGAAGACGGTTTTATATGGGAGCTATGGTCAATTATGGACCGATCCTGATGAAATTTGGCACAAAGATTAACACTTATATAAAACTCCTTTGTACCGAGTTTCATTGAAATATTGCTATATTTATTTATGATCGTTAAACCCCTGTTCCGGGAGGACATTTGTATGGGAGCCAGGTGAAATAATGGACCGATCATAACCAATTTCAATAGGCTTTGTCCTTGTACCAAAATAATTATCTGTGCCAAATTTCATCAAGATATCTTTTAAATTGCGACCTGTACTTTGTTCACATCAGTACAAACGCATTATACCCCAACCACCTATGGTGGTGTAGGGTATAAAAAATGTATAAATCATTAGTGGTGGTATCTAGTTTTAGTTGTCACACTTCAACAGCTCCGAAGGCAGAACAAAAACGTTTGACAAATTTGTATTCCAAACAAAGGAATTTATTCTCTCCTTTAAAATAGGTATTTGTTTGATGATGATTTAATTATATAAATTAAGTCCCCTTTTTGTAATAAATTAGGTTCCTTTTTCTTTAAATCGCTGCTGAAATTATCTAAGAAATTGAAGTCTTATTAATTTTTATTTGCTTCAATTTTTTAGTTTGATTATTTATAATTAAATCTAAGATTCAGAAATTCCTTATCTAAATGACCCTCGTATAACAAACATTTCTGTTTTTATAATTTTATGAAACAATTGAATAAATGTAACAAAAAAAATTATTACTATTTGTTGTTCTTCTCAAGCGGCGAAAATCATATGGAAAGGGAGGAGACAAAAAGGGATGATGGTATCGTATTAGACAGAGATTTGTATTCAAGGGTTCAAAATAAACATATGGCTGTGATTTAATACACTATAAATTTTCATTTTGATAACAACAAAATCTAAGCTAAAGCCACCAGAAAAACTACACATAATAATAAATAAAATAATTATTATCAACGTCGTCATCATTATTATCAAAAGGAGACCTTAGTAGTTTTGTTTTACAAAAAAAAAAAAAAAAAAAAAGGGTAGACGACACAAGAGACATAATTTCTTCTTTATCTCCTTTTTTTCAAACGTTATAATGAACTCTTAAGTTGTTTTTGGTGGGAATTTAAAAAAATAAAAAGACGCCTTTTTACTTGTTGGATTTTTCTAGACATTTGAATTTCAATAGCTTTTGTATTTGATGGTTTAAAGAAAAACGAAAACTAGTTTTTCAATTCTCTTTAGAATTATTTACGATTCAAGACAATACCTGGCTAATGACGTAGGAATGGAATAAAAGGGTTTAACATTGAATCAGTATAAGGGAAATTATTAGAAATTTGAACATACAAATTTAAATAAAACAGTTTTTTAAGAGGAGAAAAAATAAATATCACTTGGTGTTATGTAGTTAAAAAAATCTAATTTAGAAGTTTGTAGGAGTGTCCATTTGCTTTACATACGTTTTGAAAGTAATTTATAAGAAGTATTAAAATGTTTAATATTGTAAAATTGTAGACTTAAATTGAAAACTAAGTTAAAGATCTAAATTTTAGATTGTTCCTATAGGGAATATATATGGTTTAAAGCCTGTTTTCTCATTCCAGAGCTTCCACACTGAAAAAAGTAATTTCAATGAATGAAGTACATTAAATGAAATTCATTAATTTTTTTCCAAAAATTTATTAACTTAATGTACAAATTCATTGCTTCAATGAAAATATTCAATGAAATTATTAACGCTATTATGAACATTTCATTGAAACCATTCATTAAATTTATTTCTTATTACAATAGGTAAATCAGTTAATTGATTTAATGTATTAGTTCATTGAATTAATTTATTCAATGTACTAATACATTGATTTAATTAAGAAGAAGCATTACACAAAAAGATATATCGAATTATTAAAATACATAAATATAATTTATTCGCAAAGGAGAAGTCGAGCAGCATAATTGAATACACCAAATTAAATTAATTACCTAAAACAAGGAATTTGGAGACTTGCCTTCATAACATGTAAGTTTAATAATGTTTATGATTTTACACAGTTTTTAAAGATTACATTTCATTTATATTTATGTAGATAAAACACTAAGATGCAGAATAATGTGTTATTAGCCTCAAACACTAGGGTTTCAAAAAATATTGCGATTTCAAAATCAAGAGGATTCGATTCGAAAGTATACATAAATATATGAAATATTTTAATTGAATTCTTAATAAAAATATATTACAGACTGATCAAAATTTGAATGCTACATCTGGTGATCGTCAAAATAAGGAAATTTCCAAAACCAAAAAGATTTAAAGGTAACTAGTTCAAATTTTTTAAGCAATTGAACGAATTTTAAAAATTTTATTTATAAACTTTCTTTGTTAAGGATAATGCTGTAGTTATATTAATGTGGCATCTAAATGAATATTACATACCATCATTGAGCAATATAGATGACAACAGGAATTACTATATTATTATAAATGACAAAGCAAACACGATCACATCTGTAACAGCATTTTGTTTATTTAAATTTTTTAGTGAAATGTAATATTTTTATATTTATATTTAATGTTTGCTTTTATTAACTCAATATTATATAATTTAATCATTTAATATAAAATAAAAACCAGAAATACAGAACACGCCTATTATTATAATACATTTTTAATGTATAGTTTCATTGGGACAAAATAAGAAACCAATGTACTGTTCACTAAAATTATTTTATTTCATGAACATGTTCATTGATTCAATGTAAGAATAAATTTAATCAATGAACTTGTACATTGAATTATAATATTAATGTATGACAATTCATTGTTTCAATGAACCTGTACATAGGGTCAAAATTAGTGCACAAATTCATTGTAACAATGAACTTTTTTATTGTATTTATGTACCTTTTTGGTTCAGTGCAGATGACGTAAAAAATAAAAATTAAGCTTCCTTATAAAACTATTCTTTGTACAAATACTAACGGAGCCAGATTTTAAAGATTCTATCAGAAAACGAATATAAGCGGATTTATTTTGTTATACGCATTCTGAGTCCTCCAAATCAGAACAGAACCTAATTTTGTATTTTCATTAGTGAGCCAATTTGTTTGACGCCTATTAATTTGTCTGATTTTTTTATCTTTTAATACTTTAAGTCATCATACCACCTTCACTATCATATTCTAATGTTTTTATATCTTTTCATTTCTATTATAGAGAGGAAAAGTCAAAAGATTTTTCATATCACTAACAGAGAACAATTGTTGGGTGAAAATATAACTACTTATGGGGAAACCCCAATTGTAAGAGTATGAGAAAAATTCTGAAATTCTTAAAAGATCGGTTATTAAAAAGGAACAGAAATAAACCCAAACATAAAAATCACCTTGTTGTACATATAAAAAAAAATCCATTGCCTTCACTCTCACTACAATGACAGCCAAAAAAATTTCGATTGCATCAGCAAAATAACCTTTTACCATCACTAATTATAATTCCATAACAATACAAATTTATTACCTCTACAAATGTCAGGTGTCCTTCCGTGTCTCTCGCCTATTTAGTATGATAGCGATGATAGTTACCCGCTTGACCACAAACTTCGATAAAGATATCGCCTTCGAATAATTCTCGCACATTTCTCTAACAAAACCTTCGAGAACGACTATCAAAGGCGTTTCGAGAATGAACTCATAGAGTTCACCTGTCGTTCAGTTTGTGCCAGCAAATCGATCGATAACGAAGGTTCGTTTATGATATCTATATCGAATAATAAGTGCTATCGTTAGCAAAAAGAGAAAATGTTCGTTAGATTAGTTTTCGATATCGAAAATTGTTCGATATTGATATTACTAATGAATCGTTGGCAACAGTTCTATTCTTTTTCATTTTGTTTCCCATTTAAAATTCAAAACTGATTTAATTTTTAAAGAATTTTTTTATTGTAAACATAACTAACTAAAGTCTCAATAATGTTAGTTTTTCTGTTGCCCAAATCCACATTTTTCTTAGGTCCAAGTTTACTGAATTAATCTGCAAGAAAAAAATTATCATTTAGATAAATATGTAATTTTGCGAATATCTTTTGACATGTTGCAATGTTACTTGCAATTTTTATAATTATTTTCCAGAAAAGGTTTTTAAAGTTAATTACATCATAAACTTAAGTCTAAATTACAACCGTTCAATATGAACTATGACTAAAGTATGACATGTACAAACAAGAAAATACGTATTCTTTTAAAGTAACAAAATATCGAAAAATTGAGAAAAAATTTACTTTCGAGATTTTATCGAAAAAATTAATATAGTGATAATCCGATATTTTAAAAATTCTCAAAAATTTCTCGAACATTAACTATCGAGAAATTATCAAGTAAGGTGCGATGCTACGAACATTCACTTTTTGTTTAATTTTCGATAATTTCTCGAATATATTTGTTTCGAAAATACCTCGTTTTTCCGAACATTCACTAATTTCTTGTTTCAGGTCAAGCGGGTAGTTGCAATTGTTGTTATTTTACTTGTTTCTGATTCATATTTTCCTCGTATACGTTGAACGAAAAAGGATTTTATTTTTTGAAAACAAAACATTAGACGACATTTAGTACGTAAATATAAGCACGTATGCCACTTACATATAGAAAAAATAGTAGTCAATGTCATTTACACAAACAAATAAAATCACCAACATCACCACCTCTGAAAACAAGAATGACAATCTGCCTTGAATACTAAAAAAACAACATTAATAATAACAAAAGAAAGAAAAACTAAACGACCAGAAAATCAAATGCATATAAAAAACAACAACTACTAAAAAAATGTAAACAAAACAAACAAGTTTAAAACAATAACAAACACAAAATTATAAATAAAATTTTTTAATGCAAGAAACAAAAAAATTGGGTGGGGGGAGATTGGAGGCCCATGTAAATCAAAAACTAAACAACAAAGTATTTTCTTGAGTAAATGAGATTTAGCTAAAGAGAAAGAGAGTGTGTAAATATTATAAGCAAGTGGTAGATAATAAACAACATTTTTGTTTTTGGGGGATTACAAAATCTAGAATATTATCGTAATTTCCTTTATTACGTTGCTTTGTTTTGTTTCTTTTTTTAGTTTTTTCTTTCTTATGTTTTTATGTTTTGATATTTATAAATGAACCGACAAACAAGAAAAAAAATCTAAATTTTCCACAAAACAATTTTTATTAAATGGTGGTGATTTTACACAACAAAATTGTTTGTTGCTTATTTTTGTTTTTCTTGTTTTTTTTTTAATGTTTTCAAAATTTGTGACAATACATAGTATTTTGCAGCAGTAATTTTCCATTTAGAAAATCAAAAACTAATGGAAATTTTTTTGAATGTTTCAAAATACCTACTACATAAATGGAAAAATACTGAAAAACAGATTCTGACTGCATTTTCCTCCATCAAATTTTATGGAAAATTATTAAATTTTAAAATTTAAAAAAGGTTAGGCGCAGCAAGTTTTAAAAGTCAATTACATAGTGTATATGCCACCTGTGGCTTTTACACTATCTAAAAATTATTAGAGGGATTAGACCGTGTTTTTAGGTGCAGGTAGTTTTTTGTGTCTATTGTGTTTTGTTTATGACTTTTGGGTTGATGATGATAACATGTTTTGATGGAAAATTGTTTCGTCAAATAAGCGGTGTTATTTGTGAGAAAAAAATCTGTGTTTAAAAGAAATTAATTGTATTTCAAAATATTTATTTTGTGGTACTACATTAGTTCATGGAGCTCTAAGAGGACTAGTTATTTCTATAGGCCAAGGTATCATCTGTTTAATTCTCTTTTAATGTTTATAAATTTACGCAAGAATATATAACTTGTGAACGGTAAAGTTACAGTTGTATCCTTTTGTTCACTTGGAGTTTTTGAGTGCTTTTGTCAACTCTTTTTTTGTACTAGAGTACAATATTTTTATGTTTGTTTATTACATGAGTGACATTAAATCTTCTTCTCTGAACATTTTATTTAATTTAAAAAATATATAATCCTAAATCCGTAGATTATGACAGATGTAGGAGCAATTCTTATATCAATTTACATATGTGTTCTTTCAAAGTTTGATACACAAATGTGTATCAGTTTTCAATTACAACTTAGGAGTGTTATAATGGATCCATGTTTCATCATCTTTACAAAATGGGTTAAAAGTATTCGTATTATACTTCAACAGCTCCAAATTTGTCACAAAATTGCAATGCTACTTCACGGAAATAGTTATAATTTTTAATAAGCTATTAAGGAAGACAAAAAAGTCATATACATGTCATGTAATTAATTCGTCCTTTTATGCCACTTTTAATGAAGTTTTTATTTTTTTATATTTTTTATTATTGCAGATTACTCTTCAATTATATTCCAATTGTATGAGTCTTGAATGAATTACAGTGGTGGCCACGAATTTAAGACACGACATGTAACGAACTAAGTTGTGATAATTATTACAACCCTGCAATATAAAATTAGATTTTGTTAATTTTTCAGTGTACCCTGTAATGTTAAGATCAATTACCGTTATTTGGTTTTGTTTGTGTATACATTTTGTTGCTGTTTTTATTATATTTTCGTAAAAACGTGCTTTTGAAGCTGGTCACGAATTTAAAACATATAAGAAATATTTGGTTTTTAAGTGATTTTTTGGTGTTTTTTGAAGCTAAAAGGTAAGTAATGAATGTTTTATTCCATTTAATGTTAGAATACATCAAAATATTTAGTTAGAAATGGCCAGAGGTACTTGGAGTTCGGATGCCGAGCGAAAATTGATCCAACAAATGAATACTGATGGAAAAACAGTAATGGAAATTTCCAAGCTACTAAAATGTTCCAGATCCAAGATTTACAATGCACTGGAACACATCAAGCAACATGGCACTACCAAAAATGTCAAACAGCACCCTAGAGCCCGAAAAACTACACCCAGGGAGGATAGCTTAATTTATAAATCAGCTGCTAAAGATCCTTTCAAGAGCTCAAGTAAAATTAAAAATGAGATTTCATCGGATTTTGGTATTAATATATCGTCCAGGACAATAAGAAGACGTCTGAATGAGAAGAACTTACGTGGGTGTATTGCACAACGTAAACCACTTGTGTCAAAAAAAAATATTAAATCCCGACTAGCGTTTTCAAGAGAAAATCTCAATAAGCCGATGACATTTTGGAAAAATATACTTTGGAGCGACGAGTCGAAGTTTTGTCGCTTTGGTTCTGATGGAAAACAGTACGTATGGCGTCCTCCAAACCTGGAGCATCACCCAAAGTACACCCTTAAAACGGTTAAGCATGGTGGTGGAAATGTCATGGTGTGGGCAGCATTTTCCTGGCATGGTGTAGGTCCCATTCAGAAGATTATCAATAAAATGGACCAGCATATTTACAAAAACATACTGACAAGCATCATGATACCATTCGCTGAAGACAACATGCCTCTAATGTGGAAATTTATGCATGATAATGACCCTAAGCACACTTCACGCCTAGTGAAGAGTTGCTTAGAGGAAAATAATATCACAGTTCTGAAATGGCCAGCTCAATCCCCGGATCTCAATCCAATTGAGAACTTGTGGAATGATGTTGAGGAGCATGTACGAGCAGTAAAGCCAAAAAATTTGACTGATTTATGGGAAGAAATTCAAAAGGCTTGGTATGCCATTCCAAAGGAGCGCTGTATGGCCTTAGTTGAAAGTTTACCCAGGAGATGCGCTGCTGTGATTCAAAATAAAGGATTTCCCACCAAATACTAATATTGTTTTATGAAGCTGAGCTTTACTTTTGTGAATTAACTTTTATTTTGCCTATGTCCTAAATTCATGACCAGGCTTAAACTTGTATTAATCTGTATAATATGTAAATAAAAATTGGAAACTAAATATAGGTAACAAACTATTGTTGATTTTTTTTCATAACATTACTAGGATCTTTAAAAAATAACATGGATCTAAAATTTGTTCGATAAGATGTAAAAATTATCAGAAATATATAAGTGAAATGTCGTGTCTTAAATTCGTGGCCACCACTGTATATATATTTTTGAATAACTTGGGCAGCCAAAAAAATCGGAAAATATGAACATAAAATTAAAAAATATGTTCCTAAAATATTATTTTTTCTAGCAAAATTTTAAACGCTAGACTAGTCAAACAATTGACCAAAATGATGTAACCACTATATAAAATATTTTCTAACTCCATTTTAAAATATTTTAAATATTTTTACTTATCATTAATCATAGCAGATATTTTACTGAATTTTATTCTCTTACAAAACAGATCAAAAAAGGGTAAACAATTTTTTTGTAAAACTACTGGTTAAGCAAATTTGATCAAATATTTGATAAATGTGAACATAGCTTAAGAAAAAGATAATTTTGATTAGCAAAAAATATATATATTTTTGTATCCTGTATCTGAAAATTAGAAAATCTCTATAAATTTATAATAACGTAATATATAAATTATTAATTATACTTCATTAAAGGCAAATTATGTCAAAATTATAAATACATATGCAAACGGATATTTCTTAAGTATAATAAAAATATATAAAATTTAGATTTTTTGGAAAATATAATAAAATAAGCTTTAAGTCTAAAATATGAAAAAAAAAAATATACTGTAGCACATCGATGCCAAAATTCTTAACATTTTCTGTAACACAGTTTGGTCAATTTGAAGAAAAGGAAAAAATATGATTTTTAATATTTTTGTTTGTCTTGTTCATAACACTTGATCATTCTATTTTTAACTGTTCATATCACTTCTGAGAATTCTTTATAAATCTCCTTATTTATGATCTTTCTTTTCTCTTTTTAATACCGTGATCAATACTAAAGTTCTCCTGAAAACGAATATCTTTATATAACTCGGCTATTGATTTTGGTTCCCTGCCTATATAATTGTTATTCGATTATCAACAGATATTACATCGTCTATTAGTAAACCCTTTATCCATAAATTTATATGCACAAAGAAATTTTCTTAAAGCCTGTGATTTAACCTTCATTTGATTTTCCTTATAGTTACATTAAAAAATATTAGACACAAGGGTCACTCCAATTAAATCAATAATCTAAAGTGTAATAAAAATAAGTTAAGAAAACAAAAGAATTGTTTAAGACTTTTATGATAATTTATGCAGTAGATTCTATGTTAAAAGTTTTAAAATCAAATTCTATAAAATTTAATTATAAGAAAAACACGTAACCTCTTTTAGATTTTCAAATTAACATTGGACTCATTATACAATTATGTAAATATGTATATTGTTGGGAAATTAGTTTTTTCTTTTCTTTTTGTTAAATTAGTAAAACGTGTTTGGTTCTAATTTGATTTGAGATATAAAATTGGATATTTTTTCTAAATTGGAATTTGAAAATATTTAACCCATTTAGAGGTTAGTTAAAATTTGAAGGAATTTTTAAGTGTTATAAATAACAAAAGAGCTAAGTAATTTTTAATGTTACTTAGGGAATAATTTTTTTATTTATTTTAAGTCTATTTTTTTAATTGTGCGTCTTTTGCATTTTGTTTTATTTCTTTTATTTTAATGGAATTTTAAGGAAATAATCATTAAAATATTTTTATTACAAAGAAATGAATTCCCATCAACTTCCTCAAAGTTTTGCTAACAATCGAGTGACATTGAAAAGTTTTTTTTTATTTACACTTGAATGTGTAAAAGTAAACAACACAAGTGAAATAGACAAACTTGCATATAGTCTGGGAATGCATTTTTAATAAGTAAAATTAAAAAAAAAATAATAATAATAAAAAATGGCAGAAACGAATTCATGATACCTTTCACCTTAGAAAATTCAAAAAGAGAAATGATTATAAAAATAAATTTAGCAAACTAAGAAATTTAGCAGCTGAACTTTATATAATATTTTCAATATCCTTTAATTTCTGTATAAAAAAACACAAGTTGGTCTATGAAAAAAAAAAAACAAATTATGCACAACTTTTAATATAGTTTCACGAAAATTTAATTCATTCACAATAGTCATAATAGTGATTTAAGTTTTCAAAATGTTACAAATTTAATCATAAACTTATTAAACAATTTACCTTTTATAGGTTTAAATAGGGGGTAAATAAAAACAAAACTTATTTATCTACGTACATATTATAAATTTTCCCACAACTGCTTACCTTGCAATTTTACAACAAAATTAAATTGCGTTTTTCTTATTATTTGATATTTTTTTTCAGTAACAATATTAAAAAATTGATATATTCAATTTCATTTGAATAAAATTCTTTCCTATAAAGTACCTTTAAATTTGTTTTGCTGTTAATTTGAAATTCTAAAAATTTTAATTTTAATGCTCTAGTGCTTTTCAAATATTTTTTGTTCTTTATTTTAAATTTACTATTATCTATTATTTTTTCCCCTCTGATGCAATAATTTATTTATAGAATTCTTTGATTTTTCAAGAATTAAAATGCAATTTTTATGGTCTGTGATGACGTTGTCAATTTTATTTTTGTTTTTATATAAAATGTGACAAAGTTTAGATTTCTTATGAAAATGAAAGATACTTTTGATAATGAAAATTTTACATCTAAAATGTCATTTAAAAAATTATGATAAAATTATTTTTAAATTATAAATAATTAGTGAAAGTTTTTAAAGATTTCGCTGTAATTGGATAAGATTGTATGATAAATTATATTATATTTAAGAAGTAGAAGTGAAATGATGATAAGTGAGACCAAATATTTGCATTCATGTCGTGATAGACACCCGAACTCTCTTAAAAAAAATATATTTATTATAAATGTTGACATTTTCTTTGTAAATATCGCTTTATTCGTTTTTTTATTACGTACTTTTTTCAGAAATTCTTCGAGAGATATTAAATACCTAGGACAGAAAATACTCATTATTCTTGAAATTTTAAATAAAATAAACAGGTACCTTAAATTTAATTTTTTGTAAAAATCAAAATCAATTTTTTTTTTTTTTAATAAATTTTTAGTAAAAATTTGTTTTTTGTTTAAAAGAATTTTTTTTTTTGTTTAAAACTGGTGTTGAAATGAATTTATAACAAAAAATTAAATTTTTCACTAAGAATTAAATAAATTGGATTCGTTGAAGGAAAAAAATAATCATAAATTGTTGAGTTTTATTTTAACAGTCATAATCATTATAGCCTTTGGTAATTGAATAAAAATATTGTTTTGTATTGTTAGCTTTTGTTTTTTGTACTTTTTTTGTATTTCATAATGTCTTGACTTTATTTATTTTCCAATTGAATTATGCTCTCGATGGAGGCAGAAATTCCACCCAAAATATATAATTACTTATAATTAATTAAGTGGGAACTTTTATTAAATAGGAAAATTGTACTAAATTTAATTAAGAATTAATAAAAAAAATCGATTTCTCATTAAAAATTATATTTTTTACTACACACAATTTAAAAAAAAAAAATAGAATTTTACTAAAAATAAAATTTTACTAAATCCGATTTTTCATCAAAAATTAAACGTGAATGAAAGGCATTGTCGATCAAGCCCGACCAAATGATACCCTACACTATTGTGTATGTACATCAAAATTTGGGGAAAGGTCTTTTATGAGACCGATACATGCATTAAATGCAAGTCATATTTTCATAAAACATACATATGCATTATATTATGTTGATACTAGGGTGATCGATACGGTTTTCAAACCGGTTTTTTTCTATCAATGTGCTGTCGGTTTTTTCAAAATATTAATTTTTCGAATGTCGAATAACCGGTTTTTTTAAATACAAAAAACCGGTTTTAAAAATAGCTTTTTATTTCAGAAAACATGTACTAAATACCGATATATAAATATTTTTTAAAGTATTATTTCCCAGCAAAATATTTCAGACGTTGTTCTAAAATCACATTCCATGTAGCTTTAAGTTATGAACTTCATATTCTAAAATTGTTCTTTTTAGCAACATCCCAATATGTTAAAAAATTATATCATTTATATAATGATTTGTATGTAAGCATTGTATATTGTATATGTATGTGTGCTAAATTGTATTAAATTGTTTCACTAATGATAAAAGAAATATAAAAAGGTATACTTTCACATAATACCTTAGTGTTCTTCAAAAGCGCATACTATTTAGCTTTTTGGATCACTTCCGTCCTATGACAAACACGTGTTAAATTCATTGATGTTTCACTAGAAATGGAACTACTTCAGGTTAATGATTGGAATGCTCTTTTTTTGCTGGTTTCTAATGTTTTAAAAATATAGTTTAAGGTTAAATCGAAATTAATTCAGTAATATTAAATAACCCAGCAGGAAAATATGTTAATGCTTCTTCCCAACAGGCCTTTCTGAATGCCTCCGAACCAACTTTAAACACATTCCTTTTTGCCTTCTGTAAAAATTCTTTAAAGAATGCCTGGAGTTCCTTTAAAAAAAAATCCGGTACTAATTCTTGTTTTCATTTCATTAGATGCGAAATAGTAGATGTCACTCACCTACTAACTTTCACATTACAAACAGAAAAAATTGTAACTACGAGACTTACATTTAGTCCTGTTTTAAGTGTCGATAAAGAAGGTAGCCCGCATGTCTTTTTTTTTAAATATATTTCATACTCTTTTTTAATAGCATTGAAAATATAAGAGAGCATATTTATATAAGAGTCCTTGCCTTTTCGCTTCTTTTTGGAAGGGAGAAGGGAAGGCCTTGCCTCCAATGACACGCCGTGTAAAAAAGAAATAGTGTTGCAATGCGAGTGGCAGGCCTTGTAGATCCTAAATGAGGCATTTTATAATGTATCTTTAGCTCTTCTATTTCCGACTGGGTAAATAAATTAGTAATAATTATTTCTATTGTAACACCTAATTTTAATGTTTTAGCCTTTTTTTGATCCAATATTTTCTTCATTTTTCAAAGATTTTGTTTTAAAAAGAGTTTCACCTGCTGAATCGTTTCAGTAAAATTGATTCTGGCTTTTTTCTGTTTATTCTAAGTAATAGAAAAATATAATTTTTGATTATTATTTTCTTAAAATTTTTATATTATATTATGCGTTCGTGCTGATGTTTGTAACACCCAAAAATATTGCAAAAAACCGGTTAACCGGTAAAATTATGAACCGATTATAATCAGTTTCAATAGCGTTCGTCCTTGACCTAGTAGGAGATCGTATGCTAAATTTAATTTACTTATCTTTAAAATTGCGACATGGAGTTTGATTACAAAGTTTACATGGACTGACAGACGGATGGACATCTTTAAATCGACTCAGGAAGTGATTCTGATAGTTTTTTCTATGTGTAACAAATATCAGCACAAACGCATAATGCCCCCAACAACCTATGGTGGTTTTGGTTATAAATACCATATTAACGGGTTCAGGCAAAAAAATTAACATAGCTTTACAAAGCATTGTTAATGTTAATGAAGGTAGAGATCATATGTAATAAAGCTGCGTACTCAATTTTTCTCCAGGATGTAAATTTTTTTTCTTAAAAGGACTTCAAAACTTCGAAAGATATGCATATTTTGTATTTAAATGTTGCAGTACATAAAGTTAAGAAAATCTCTTTAGTATTTATTATATTTGCTATTTAATTACAGTTCTTATATAAAAGATTTTTTCTTAACATTTTGTAATGTAACATTAAATAAAAACTTTTGTTATATTGAAGGTTTCTTAGCATTTATTTGATACCCATATTGGCTTAATAGGATTCGAAGTCCTTTTGAGATAAAATTTGACGTCCTGAAGAAATACTAAGTACGTAGTTTTATTATGTGTTATGTTCTAGTTTGAAGCATATATAAATTTTTTCATGTGGGATACTTTTATTTGAGAAATTGTTACACGGTGTTATTTTCAATCCCAGTTAAAAAAAAAAAAAAAAAACAAATTTTCTTTCATCGAGACCTTGTTTTTTTTTTTTTTAAATAAACGAAACCGCCCTAATATATGTACTTACGTACATAATAATGTATGCTCTACAGTAATACATACATATGTATATGTTTACAACAGCAATAATTCCATGTTTTTTCTTTCTTCTAGGGCAACTTTTTGTTTAATCTTAATTAATTATCTTAGAAAACTTAAATGGTGGGTGGTGCGATAATAAACGCATTTTCAATTAATTGTTGATATGGCATCACAGTTTATTGACACAAATTTTAATGAGATCATTGATCTCATTATCAAGACTCTCTTCCTGTCTCTTTGTGTGATGACGGAAATAATATTAATGTAGGGTCGCAGTAGTATTGGTGGCTAAAAGTAAATATTATATAGACATTTGTTCACTAAAGAGTTATCTGCCTAGTCATAATTAGTAGTGTTTATACTAAGAGAAAATCTATTAATTTTTGCATAGATGACAAAGAGGCAATCAAGTAGTTGAGGGGAAACTTTAAAGTAGAAACTGTAGATTACGTAGGGAAAGTAGTATGGGAAATTGAGAAAAAAAGCATATAAATTAGATAAGACATCAGAAAAAAAGTACTGCCACTAACACAAGTGTTGTAGAATTAATAAAAATCTAAGTCCTCTACTTGCACCCACACAGAACAATTATTTTACTGCAAATTAGAGGAGAAACTAAGTACCAGGCAACTATATTATTTAGCAATAAAAACGCTTAAATATTTTTAGATTATTTTCATTATATATTTATTTTTGTTTTTATTTTTTTCATGATTTTTTTTTTTTTTGTTTTTTGCCACAAAACTAACAACTATAATATGTATGCAGTAATTTAGTGAATATGTATGTAGGTAAATTGTAATGTAATTTTTTTTTTGTTTGTGTATGTCATTTTAAATATTTCTTGATTTTTTTTTTTTTATTTTCGTTTGTTTAGTTTACAACAAATTTCTTAAAAAATATTTTTTTTTTTTTAATTTTCAACAATTATAATTTAATTTTTTTTTTTTAAATTTATTTTTAAAACACATTTTATTTAAGAAAAAATACTGTCCAAAAATGAAATGTGTAGTAAATTGAGTTGTTGTATAATTTTCTGATAATTTGTTTTTTTTTTCTCTAATTTTTTTGTTAAGAATTAAGGTATTTTTTTTTCTTGTGGGGGAGGAGAATTTGATATTGGTTTTTTGTTTATAAAACAAAATTTAAAGAATTTTTTTTAGATTAAATTATAGAAATAAAATTGTGCAGCCATTTTAAAATTTTTTCTTGATATTTTCTTTAGTATATATTTTTTTAAAATAAAAATACATGTTTTCTTTAATTATAATAAAATTTATGGCAGATTTAACTTAAATGCTATAAAAAATAATAATAATAAAAAAATAAAAAATTATATAATTTACTCAAAAAAACAAAAAAAATTAGTAACAATTTTTTAATTATAATAATATTTAATTGTAAATACAATATATATAAAAAATGGATGTTTAGGTTTGTTTTTAGTTAAAGGAATTTCTTTTAATTTTTTTTTTTTTTTTGTAAAACTATAAAGATGGGGGAGTTTTTGTTTGTTTTTAACTATATACAAATGGATATAAAATATAAAATAGTTTAGATTTTGTTTTGTTCTCTTTAAAAAAGTCCCTTTCTTATCATCATAATCCTCATTTTTTATTATAATAATTTAAAATAAATTTTTTGTTGGTTACTTTTTAAAGAATTTTCTAATGGAATAAACTCATTGAGTAATAATAATAATGTTTTCTTATTTAATCTCTCAACTCCCTTCTCTTGGTTGAAGGAAGAGTTAGAGAGAGAGTTAGGGCGCGAAAGCTTGTGATAAAAGATCACATTTAATGATTATTGTTAATGATTTTTTGTTATTGTGCTGCTAATTTATTCATTCAACAAACAAGTTCTAATGAGAGCATCGCAAACAGCATAAGGATCACAATTAGAGCTGGGACGACGATCTTCGAAGTAGCCCTTGCCGGCATTGGCTACACCTCTTGGTACACGTACACTTACAGCACGATTGGCAACACCCCAAGAGAATTTATCAATGCTGGAGGTTTCCAAACGTCCTACCAAACGACGTTCATTGTCTTTGCCTTCATTGGGATCGTAAGCCTTGATGTGACGTTCATGACGTTTGCTTAATTTTTCAATGGCCTCTTCGATAGCCTTCATGCCGCCATTGGCACGCATGGCCTTGGTGGAGAAATTGGTGTGGGCGCCAGCGCCGTTCCAATGTCCTTCCATGGGTTTAGGATCGAAGGTGACCACTACGCCGAATTCTTCAGCAATGCGATGCAAAATATAACGAGATACCCATAAATCATCACTGGCTTTAAGGCCTAGACTGGGACCTACTTGATATTCCCATTGAGCGGGCATAACTTCAGCATTGGTGCCAGCAAAATCGATACCAGCATACAAACAGGCAATGGCATGGGCCTCTACTAAATCACGGGCATAAACACGATCAGCACCTACAGCACAATAGTAAGGACCTTGAGGAGCGGGGAAGCCATTGACGGGCCAGCCAAAGGGACGACCATCAACATCTAATAAGGTGTATTCTTGTTCAATACCAAACCAGGGTTCATGTTCGGTTACCTTATCTATGGCGGCCTGTAAAGCAGCACGTTTGTTGGATTTGGTGGCGGTACCATCAGCCAAATAGGTGTCACACATGACAATAATATCATTTTTGCCGGGCTTGAAGGGATCCTTGTAAATGGCACGTGGCACTAAAGTGGTATCGGAATTTTCACCCACAGCCTGGTAGGTTGAACTGCCATCGTATTGCCAATGAGGCAAATCTTCTACACCAGTGGGAATTTTGTCCAAAACACGATCCTTCAAACGGATATTTTCACCAGTACCATCAATCCACAAATAAGTGGCCTGGACACGATCGCTGGGGGTTTCCAATTTACGATAACGTTCCAAAATGGATTTGTCCAAAGCAGTATTTGGGGAATTTTTCAAGAAGCCACCCATAACAGCTGGTGTAGTGCTAAAGGAGCGCAATTGTTTGGAGGCAGAGGCAAGCTCTTTGCCCAAAAGAAGACCAGCACAACGTAAAGCCATTTTTTTTTTGTCTGTGTGTTAATTAAAAAATAATATTATATGAAACTTTGAAGGTCAACTAGGATAAGCAGCTAGAGTAGCAGGAGTATAACAGGATGCTAATGATTTGTACTAAAGTTGGTTCTTGTATTTGTGTTTAATGATGATTTTGATTTTTTTTTTTGGACAAGGTACTCGTTATTTGTTTGTTTAAAAAGGTGTTTTTTGTTTTTGTTTAAATAATTAATACATTTCACTTTTTAAATTGTTTTGTTTTATTTTTTAAGGAAATTTTTTATTTCGAAAAAACGCGTGTTTTTTTTTTTTTTCTTAAATATTTTAAACACTAGCAACGGTTGTTGTTGGTTTTTTTATATTAATTTTCAGAATGAATAATTTTTTTGTATTTAACCACAAAAAATGTATACAGAGTTTTTGTTTGTATATTTTTGTATTTAAAAAATATGTTTTTTTTTCTTTTTTTAATTTACGCGACGGAGCACGAAAACTGGACGCCCATCCTCTTTGAAGTTAGGATAGCTTGTGAATGCTTTCAGCTGTGTAACACAGACTTTTTCTCAATTTGTCAAAGACGAGAAGCTCTTGGAAATTTTCTTTATCGCAAAATATACACACTGAAAAACTCAGAATTTATAATACGAATAATGTAGCAGCAGAGACTATAGCAGCACTTTTATACTACTTCTTTAACTGCTTCGACTACTGCAGTCAGAAATAACACACACACACACTCTTACACATGTGTATATACGAATGCTCAGTAATTTTGTTGAGATAACCAACAGTGAATGAGTTAATCTAATAATAACAACAACTAAAACTGTAGACATACTAATGTGTATGAGTGTATAAGTGATATGATAACAAATACATTTACATTCTCAGACGAAAAATAAAGTACGCACTTGCTCAGATACTGTTAGAGAATAAAAGAAAGAGAGAATGCAAGAGCGAAAGAGAGAGACTGTGAGAATTGAATCTATGATAATAATGCATTTTGTTTTGAACAAAAATTAAACAGAAAAAAATGCAAGCAATAAAATTTTAACATTTTAATTCATTTACACTTAACGACAAAAAATAAGTTGTATATGTGGGGAAGGAAAAAAAGGAAAAATAAATGGAAAACGTGATAAAACAAAAAATTAAAATAGAATTTACAAATTGCGACGAAAGCTTGAGATATAAATTAATATGTCTTAAATTAGATTATAAAATTTTCGAACTTAAATTCAAAATTTTCGAACATACTTAAACCGTCTAAAAATGTATATATAAAAATTAAAAGTTAAAAACATATTTTTAAGATTAAAAACAAATTTTTAGTTTCGAAATTTCAAACTTTGAAACAAATTTTTAAATTTTTCAAAATTTAACAAAATGGTGACTGATTAAATCGAATTTGAATTTTTCGAACTTTAATTTGAAAATGAAAAAACTGTTCAAAATCTCATTTTAGGCTTGGGAAATGTATTTAAACTTTGAAAATACATTTTTGGATACTAAATAAAATTTTAAAATTTTCGAACATTAATAGGAAAAGGCTAAAATCCGCTAAATTCTTTAAAACCACATAAAATAGTGACAAAAGATTAAAAAACATTTTATAGCTCTTAAACATATTTTTAAACTCAAAATCAAATTTCGAAGTTCAATTCAAAGATATTTAAAATTAACTAAATTTTCGAAATCTTATAAAATGTTAACTGTAGGGTTAAAATTAGCTGTAACTGTTGAAAATCTTATAAAATGGTGACAAGATAGTTTAAAAACATATTTTATACCTTAAAAATGTATGTTCAAGCTTAAAATCTAATTTCGAATTTTTCGATATTTATTCGAAAATTTTAATGATTAACTCAAAATTGCATAAAATATTGGTTGAATGGTTAAAAACTATTTTTTTTAGCTTAAAATATTCTTTTAAGTTTAAAATAAAATTTCAAAATTTTCTCACTTTATTTCGAAAATTGTTTAGTTTAATACAAAATTTTTAAAATCTCAAAAAATTTTAATGGATGGTTAAAACACATTTTCTAGTTTAAAGGTTTCGAATTTTTCTAACTAATTAAAAAATTATAAAATTACTTAAAATCTAATAAAATATTCATTTTAGGATTAACAAAGACATTATTAAGCATAAAATTGTATTTTTTTACATTAAACACAATTTTGGAATTTTCGAAATTAATTCCGAAAATTGTTAAAATCTAACAAAATTGATAATATTTTTATAAATACTTTTTCGATACTTTTTGAAAAAAAAAAAAAAATTTCTGCATAATATTTTTGTTTTTTTAATGAACGATAAAATTTTTTAATTTTAGGACATTTTCGATAATTTTTTTTCTAATTAAAAAACATCTTCCTTAATTTTTTTATTTAAAGAAAACATTTGACTATTTTTACTTTTAAAGATAATTTTTGATAAATTTTTTATTTATATTGTAGGCAATTTTTGATAAACTCTTCATTTACAGGAAATTTTCATTAAATTTTCTTTATATACAAAATTTCCTTTCAAAGTTTTTGTTAATGTCCTGTATTTAAAAATTTTATTTTAGTAAATTTCTTTGTCGCTAGGTGTTTACTTCAAATCATGTCTAACACAATAAAAATAAAATATAGAAAACAATAACAACATTAATAAGTAAAAATTGACATAGTTCATAGTACTTTATGTATGCATATTGTAAATATGTACAATTGTTTGTTATCAGATGAACAAAACTTACAAACAAACACATATTTATTATTTAATATAAATTTACATTTGTTCTTAATTTATTTAATGGTATTTTTCCCTTATTAGCAAATATCTTTCTATTCATTTATCATTCAATTTTATTTATTTAATAAAAATATGTGTATGTGGTTTTGTTTTCTTATTATTCTTCTTTTTATATAAAAAAAAAAAATTGTTTATCATGTTTGGTTCCAAAATAAATTATATATAACTTTTTGTTTGTATTATTATTGGTAGTTGGTATTAGTGTACAGAAATGTTTGTTGCGTTCTATTTTTTGTTATTTTGTTTTGACCATGTCTCTTATCTTCTCTTTTACTCTCATTATCTAGAGCGCATGTTTATCATATGTTTATGTTAACTAATTGTTATCAAATGCAGTTAGTTAAATGTTAAAACAAAGACTCTATAAAATATAGAGTCTGTGATTAAAAGCTTTTTAATAACAGTATGTAGTAAAAAGACAAATTGCTGTGATTATGTTAACAACATTTGAGGTTGTACAGTGGGGTATTTAATGTTCTTTTATGTAAAATTATCATATTACATTACCATCAGATTTTTTGCCATTTTTAAGTACTTTTAGTGAAGAATAATAATACGATATAGAAACGTAACAGTAGTTTTGTGGCATAACTGTTGATAACAACTCTGTAATGCAGAGTCTGCATGTCCTTGAAATTGAATGCTAATTTAAAATTTCCTACAATTAGACAAATTAACATTTTTAATTCATAATTTTATTATGACTAAAATTTATTATTATATTTTTGACTTGGTTATAATTTCATATTCTGTCACAACACATGCTTAACATATAAAAATTATGACATTTTTGGTCAATTGAAAATAAAAATTAAAAATAAAGTATTTTGTTAAAAAAACTTAAAATGTTTAGATAAGAATGGATAATTACAAAAAATACTGCAAAATCCAATAAAAGTCTGCTGGAAATGTCGGCAAGAGTTGGATAAACATATGCTTTATCGCTCTTTGGCCATCAAATGTTTCAAATATGTATGCATGCAATGTTTTTTCTACAACAATTTTTTTTTTTTATTTTCATATTTTTTAATATCAATTAAAATGTCTTTTTATGATATAACTCTTATGACTGTCTACACATCACGTCTTAATTTTAAAAACGAAAAACTAATACATTTTTGTTTGTGAATAGAAAATTTAAGACTGTAGTCACAATTTGTGTTTTATGACTATTTTTCAGTCATAATCAGGGAATTTAGAAAGCTCCCACTTTTTTGTACCAAAATCTAAGTTTCATAGATAGATTTTTTTTCATTAAAATGAACATTCACAATTTGTGTTTTATGACTATTTTTCAGTCATAATCAGGGAATTTAGAAAGCTCCCACTTTTTTGTACCAAAATCTAAGTTTCATAGATAGATTTTTTTTCATTAAAATGAACATTCACAATTTGTGTTTTATGACTATTTTTCAGTCATAATCAGGGAATTTAGAAAGCTCCCACTTTTTTGTACCAAAATCTAAGTTTCAAAAATAGATTTTTTTTCATTAAAATGAACATTCAGTCGTTGTAAAAGGTGTGGCTCAGAATATATTTTTTATGTGTAGCCAACAGATGGGTGTATGTAAGTAGCCATTATATTTTTGGTTGATTTCGTTTTTTACATTTGAATATTTTACAAAAAAATAAAAAAATAAAATACTTTCAAAATTGACAAAGTTTTGATAGGGCTTAAGAGGGTTTTACACTATTATACTTTTTATTAATACCAGAGTTTCATTTTTAATTATACATATCAAAAAAAGTATTAAGAAAAGTATTATCAAATGTCATATTTATTATTTTCTTTTTTAAAATATTTTTCAAAAAATTATAAACGGAAAGCTGAACAAAATTGAATAAAAATAAAACTACAAATAAACAAATTTGCCGAAATTTGCATTAAAAGACGCAATTGTGTTTTAAAATTTTCAAGATTTCACCATACAAAGTATTGAAGATATTTACACCATAAAACATTTCAAAATATTATTTGTATTAAGACAAAGTATTATAGTGTAAAAACCCCTTTAGGGGAAAACTGTTGCTTATTTTCATTAACATTCGTGTTGTGTATGTGAAAATGCCGACAACACTCGGCTCTGAAGTGCAATGGGCGCCTTTGCCTAAACACAAGCAAGCGGCAGCGGTGGTTGTTTCCAGTTCTCAGAGAGAAATGAGAATTAAATGAAGACAGCGGCGAGTAGTGATTTTCACATACATTTTGTTTTTGTTTATTTATACTCTTTGCATATGGCAACAACAAAACTTGTATATGTATAAAAAATTGTTTTTTTTCCTCTATTACACTCCGTACATAAAAAAATCTTTCGATGGTTTCGCTGTTTTCCTTTAGTTGTCAAATCAAAAAATTTTACCGTTTGCTAGTGTTTGTGCATTTAGATATTAAAATGTTAAGGTGACTTAAAGATAATCTTTCACTATTCCAGGTGGGAATTATTAGACATGCCCATAAAAAAATCGAGTTTAGGTAAAATTCTCACAATTCTTGCAACTAATAGAGTGCAAAACTGCGCTCCTTAACCGAATTCAAAGATAGGGATTGATACTTGTTGTAATTATACGTATTTTTGCAATATATCTTGTTGATGTGCCCGTATTAGATAGTTCCAAAGTTTGGAAAACAATAGCGAAAATTAAAAAAAAGTCAGTTCTTCGCGAGGCACATTCACAGTTTCATATGAAATATCTTAGATTACTGCGTGAACACAGTTTTTTTTTTATATTTTACATAACAAAATTGGAGAAGGATTTAATACAAACATTTTATGAAAAAGTACGCAAAATTTCTTTGGCGAATTAAAAAAAAACAAGCGCGAATATATATACCATCAACTTTTTCAATTTTACGTTATATGGGAGGGGGCGGTAAAGTGGGTGGACCACGCCCATTTTTTGTTTCCGAGTTTACATTGGTCCTTGAAGTATTTGAACACAATTTTGTTGATTTTCACCTTATATGGGAGGTGGGCGGTAAAGTGGGCGGACCACGCCTATTTTTGGTTTCTTAGTTTATATCGATCCCCGAACTATACGTACAAAATTTCGTTGTCGTACATGCTTTTGTTGAAGAAATATCAGCAAAAAAGTATAAAACGGTCACCCTGATTTTCTAGTTTTTAGCCCATAACTTTGTTTGTTAACCGATTTTGCCCATTTTCAATCCCAAACAAACCTTATATAAGACAAATATTTGTGCCAAATTTCATCTTCCTACGTTGTCCCGTTCGAGCCTTATCTTGCTTTCAACAGACGGACAGACGGACGGACATAACTAGATCGACTCAGAATCTAACCAGGACCCAGAAAATATATACTTTGTGGGGTCTTTGATGATTCCTTCGACTTTACACATGGAATGACAAAATCAATATACCCCCCATCTTTTTGATGGTGGGTATAAAAATTACATACCCGAGTTGACCAACTTTGGAGGTCTACCCTCTACCCCCGTGACTAAAAAAAAAGGAATTCCGTTTGGGACCACTATAGGATAAATATAATTGGTTGGGACCATGTATTGACATCACGAAATTAACTATAAATGGTATAATTAGGTGGTGCTTTTAGTGCTTTAAATAACTTGAATTCGGTGCCCATTTTCCACATAATTTTTAAAAATCACAATATTTGTTTTAAAGAAAATTTTTTAAATTTTACTTTTAAACTCTATAAACTCTCTATTTGAAATGTTTATTATTAGTGCGGAATATTTTAGAGTTTAATTTTTAATGGCCCATGTATTTTATTAAAAAAAAAAACTTTATATAAAAATATGTAAAAGTTAATTTTAATTTAACATCCCCTAATAATTTCTTTAACAGAACACAGTTCAACATTGTAAAATATCCTTAATGTTATTAAATAATAATGTTATTTTTATTATAAATGTTATTAACATTAAAATTCACTGTTAACATTAAAAATAACATAACAGCTTGCAATAGCATTAATACAACAACATAAAATGCATTTTAAGTTATTGCTTCTCGAAAACAAAGAAATGAGAGTTATAAACATTTGTTACAAAATGCAAAAGAGAGTTGAATTTACATTAAATAAACAAGAACTTTGACCTTTACACAACTATGCCTAATGTACATATGTTGCTCCAGCAACAACTACAACATAATTATAGTAAAGCTTTAGCAGAGGAGAAAAAAACGAAAACAAAACATAAATACTAGAAAGAAAAATTAGGCCATCTGTTTGAAAGGCAAACAATAAAAACAAAAAGTTGCACTAAGAAAACAGAAAAAAAATATATATATATTTTTCAACAACCCCACGTCAAAATAAAAACTTGAACTACTTTTGAAAGTAGAAAACAGCTGATAGACCAAAACAAACTGGTAGTTGTTGTTTTTATTTTTGTTGTAACCTGTTTTTTGTTTTTGCTTGTTTTAAGGCTGTTTTGGTATAATAATAAAAACAACAATTGCAGGCATTGGTTTGATGTTGTTGTTATTGCAGTTCATTACAGTTGTTTTTTAAGCCATGAAGTCATTGCAATTTAGATGCAGTTTTTTTTATTTTTTTTGTTTGGTAATTGTTTTTTTATATACAAATAAAGCACAAATACCAGTTTTTATTTTTAAGACTTTGTTAATAAATAGTACGAAGACTACTTGAGGCAATAACAATAACAAAAAAAAATAAACGCAATCATCCATGATGTTATGGAAAACGAGGGAAGTATGAAATGTTTTTTGTTTTGCTTTATTATTGTTTGATACTATTTTATTTTTTTCTTAATTACCATTAAACTTTTCCGTTTGCTCTCGTTAAAAGTAAGTGGTATAGATTTGATAAGAATGCCATAAAAGCTATTAAAACTCTAGTTATAAAAATAAACTGAAAAACAACAATTCCAAATGACTGCAACAAAATTTAATGTAATTGCAACGGAAGTTTTTTTTATTGCATAAAGTTGAATAAAAAATAAAATTGTTTTATTATGAAGAAAAAAATGCACTTTCTTAAACGATTGTTATTTATTTATTAATTTATGCGTGAAATACGATTGTTTCCTCATGGTTGGTATAATTTCTTTGGGGTATTTCCATACACTCTTATGTTATAAATACTTAAGAGAGATCAATGCCATCAAAAGAAAATAAAAGAAGGAAAGTGATTTACATGAATTCAAAATGTGCAAGAAAAATGTGATCTGCTATAGGTCACGGTAATAAGGCGCTATTGAAATGTAGGTTAAATATTTTAGTAGATCCAATATGTGGCTTTAGGTTAGAATTCACATTGGGGCAGAATCTAAATTTTTTGGAAATAAATCTGTAACTTCTGAACGGCAAATAACTCAAAAAATATAATAGATAAATAAGACATGCATTCATGTTTTTTGTAGGTCTTATCAGTGCCTACAATAATGCATAAAAATATTTGAAATCGGACGAGAAACAAAAATTTGGCAAGCAATTAAAAAAAAATGTATATCAGAGGTACCCAAATTTGAACTTTGAGCTCCTTTCAGGCTCCTTCGGTCCGCCTTCCAAACTTAACATTGTACGCTCCTCTGCTACGCCTATACCAAATTTCATGCAAATCCAATCAGATTTATTTCCAAAAAATTTCGATTGTGCCCTAATGTGGAATTAAGTTCAAGATTAATCATTAAATTATCAAACAGAAACATAAACGTTGCTATCATGAATACGGTATTATTCAAATCAATGAATCAATAGCCATACAAACATTTAATAGTTGTAGTGATCATGCTTTAACCATGTTTTTTCTCTGCGAGTGTTATTGGGATTTTATTTTTTGTTCCGGAAATTATACAAAAAACAAATTTTATCAGTGAATAAACATTGCAGTCGCTAAACGTCTCTTGGTTGGGAAAGCATCTCGTGCGTCATTGCCATTATCGCTTAAGGGCAATCAGGCCGTTCGTGTTTGCCGGCTTTCGAGTGTTTTCGACTCACTTGCATTATTTAATGTTTGCGCGTCACATAACTGTACCGAGTTACAGTTTGTTGGTGTGGATTCATTGACCACATGCTTTCGTTTTACCTCCTTTGAGGTTAAGTTTTTGATTAGAATACATATATAGATTCAAGTTCCTTCTTCCTATATGAAGGTATAGGTCGTTTTGGGACTTTGAGTCACCGTGGGATAACCTGGAAATTTGAGAGTATAATACTCCTCCAACCTAATTTTAAAGTTAAAAAAAGAATAAACATTGCTACCTTTTTGGAAAAACCCAAAAATATAACATTTCTTTTAAATTCCAACATCAGATTAATATAACTTTTTATTGGATTTATATATTTTATAACATTATTAAGAATTTTATAAAAAATCTGAAGAATATTTTAAAAAAATTTTAGAGTCAATATTAAGCCCGCCAAGTTAAAAATTTAAAAACGCGAGGCAACAAATGAAAATGAGAAAAACTTAATTTGGACCTGAATATCTCTTAAACTGAGAGATAACCTACACATGTAAGCATATTTTTTGTAAAGATGGACTTTCTGTCATATTATAAATGAATTTTTAATGATTTCAAAAATAAATGACATACCCAAGATGGCCACTAGTCCCCTGACCCGTTAGGAATCTGTACGCAATCAAAAACCCTATGTGAAATTTCATTGAGATATTTCCAACGGTTCACAAGTTACAGAATTATTAAAAAAAGCGTTTTGGTACCAGTGTGAGACATTGGTGATCCTACAAATAATTTTCTACATAGTTCTTTTTTGCTTTTTTGCAGAAATTAAATTTCTTAACATTTTTCTACTTTAATAATTTTAAAATCTTGTCGCCATATGCTGTCAAGTGTTTCTCGATTTAATCAATACACAAGTATATCCCACAAACACATTCCTCTTGATAACATTTCTTTTGTTATTGAGAAAAAACTTTAATTGTTTATTTATTGTTTTATCAATTAAATCCACGTGTTTTTCTTTCAATAAACCTTTCACATTTTAAAAGTAAACTGCAAGAAAAAAAAAAAAAAATACGGGAAATGAAATATAATTATTAACACACAATGTCTCCAATAATATTCAAGTATTTAATAAAAGAAAACAATTACGATTAGATCCTTCGTATCCTTAGCATAATCATTAAGGAACTTGTTCAGAGAAATCTAAGAACAGAAATATACCGGTATAGGAATAACAGAAAAATTATATCAATTAAAGAGAAATAAATTAAAATCAGTACAGTGTACAGAGTAAAATACAGAAAATTATTTTCCAGTACGAAAGTGATCAAAAATTAAAATTTATAAGCAATAGCATATCGTATACATAAGTATGAGAAAATAATATTTTGCATACAAATCGATACATATAATGGAAAATCCCCCATGAGTAGTAGCATGCCATCCACAACCACATATATTTATATGTACATTTCAATAGTTCAACTCATAAATATTTCTTTATAAATATGAACAAATATAAACTATACATTAGGGTGGTTCAACATTGTATAAAGAAAACCAAAGTGTGTCGCACTCTTAAACGTACCTAAAATTATGAAAGGGGACATCATTTAGAACATATTTGCCAAATTTCAACTTCCTACGATGATTGTAACAGGATGCTACACAACCTTTTAAGTTGATCATTCCAGAACAAATCTTAAACAATTCTTCTCACCAATATTAATGGAATTGTGGCCCACCCTACTATATATACTACATATTTCTTTATATCTGTTGTTCACTGTTCACTTTGTTGTGGCTAACAAGAAAGTTGAATAAATGGACTTTGTTCCTTCCATTGATTTTAGCTACTCAGGCGGGCATCACATGCGAGAATGCAAATACTGACGCAATAAATGCCTCTACTCTACTCTACTCTACTCTGCCCAAACAACTGGTTCTTAAAAAAGTCTGTTTGTTGTTTTCCTTCTTTTCTGGTTTTAAATTTTCAGTTTTATTATCTTTTTAAGATTTTACTTTTAATTCAAATACTTATAGCCATACTTATTGCCACATATGTTGCCTTACGTTGAATGACACGCTTATGCTACATGCAGTTAATAATTTTATGTTTCTTTTTCTTTTCCCACTTTTGTTGCAATTCAGTTTTTGGAATATGTGGGTCATTGAAAGGAAAGCACGTGTATGTAATTGATGTAGCGTTAATAAAGTGAAACAAGAAAAATTTCTTGTTTTTTTTTTTTTTTTTTTTTTTCTATCAAAAAGGAAAAAAATCATATCAAGGAATTTTATATTTTGGGGAAAATACTTGATAATTGTAACTAGAAATTCTTGGTTGCAGTTGAAAAGAGTTTATAAAAAACCATTGATTTTGCTTCTCATCAAGTAGAATTTTCTAGTGTTAGGTGGGTTATTAAGGCTAATTATTAATTGAATGGTTAAGATGGTTATTAAACCGATATTAGATAGCTTTTGTACATAGAACAATTAAATATTTGCTCCAAAGATTATTAACCCCAAACCAAAGGAAAACGGAAGAAAGATGTTAATTTGTTTCTCATTTACTAAATACAATACAAAACCATGAAACAGTTTCTTGTTGATAGAGTAACCCATGGCAAAATAAAACAGGTGACATCAGTTGTACAAAAACAATAATACAGCGAATTCATTATTTTTTTTTTTTTATCTATGGAGTTTGACACTTCAGCGGGTAAGAGATTTTCATGAAGACAGAGGAGTACACATGACGTATATAGTCTATCAGATCTTGTGGTAGATCAAACGACTTAAGTCGTTGCTCATGAAGAGCATGATTCCTGAAGCGAACCCCCTCTCTTTTAGTAAGATCCGCTTCGGCACATGCCAACAGTGCCCTTAGATCTGTTCGAACATTGCATTCGTTCAGATCCATAAGGGTGTGCACGTCTTATGTGATCCCCCAAACCCGACCTAGTCTAGAATGAGCGTCCATACACGACATAGGTGGACAACTGCCCGATGGATTGGTGAGAATGGATGGTGGTACTATGGATTTTTAAGGACGGGCTAGTGCCACCTTGGACTCCGCCACAAATCCATATGATGGGCAGCGGAGTAGTCTGTCATAGTTACATTCATGGGACCCCTGACATCATTAAATCCCACATTCCTTATAGCATCAGAATTTAACATCGAATCACTAATATTTCGGTATCTCTGAGTAGAAACTCGTAGTTTAAAAGTTTTATTTTGGTTTATTTCCTCATTATTATTCGTGCCGAGAAAATTAAGATCGAAGGGCCGTTAGCCAGTTTGACAAGCAATACAACTGACGTTACCGAATGATACCACGAGGAGGTTCAGCATAGGCTTTTGTTTGTATTCACACCATTGTACCGATTACATTAGTACAGCTTAGTAAGTGACAAACTTATATTTTGAAAATATTCATTATATTTCATACAAAATTCAAAATAATTGGGTTAATTTTATTTTTTCAGCGTGGTAATAGTTGCAGGTTACAAAGAAGAGAATATTGGGTATTTTGGTATAAAAAAAGGGAGTTTTTAATTCCCTAAATTTGAAACAAGTTTATTTACATTGCGCTAAAATTTTTAAATTTCGTTTAGATCCAAATAAGTATTTTTCGATAACTAAATTGTGTGGAATACATGGACTGCTAAAATTCAGGTAGCAATCTCTCTATAAATTCTACTACTTATACGTATTTAGTGAGTTCGTTTCCATTATCATCTTGTTGAATCTTTCCTTTTCAGATTTGTTGTTCAGCTGCATTTTTATGTTTACCACCTTTTTCTTTTTAATTAGTCCCAGTGTGGTGTATTAAAGTACCTATTATTTGTCCCTCACCTTAGCATTCTCATTAAACTAACTATAACTTTAACACACTTATGTTGAATAAAATATTGTTTTACTATCTATCACGTTTAATATTTAATCGATAAACTAATTTTTTTTTTACAACAATCTCTAGACTTTTAACACTTTTAAATGTCAAAGTAAAGAAAATTTATTAAGTCATATACCAAAAATTGAACATTAAACTGTTTGAAAATATTTTATAGGCCTATAACTACTACTTTATCTTTATGTTAACCACTTGAAATAGTTACCACGAGTCTTAATAGTTTATATTTAATCATTTTCATAAACTCAAGACAATTTAACAATTAGAGACATACATACGTATGTATGAGTTACTTATAATAAAATAGTTTGTTAGCAACTAATCATAAATTAAGTAACTATTTATTATTCCTCTATTTCCATGGTTAAAATGTATTAATCTGACAGGTTTGGTTTGACATTTTTTCAAAAGTGGCAGTCAGTCATCAAGTGCTTGACATAATAAAGGAAAATGTTAAGAATGTATGTAAGTGAGTGTGTGCGTGGGTAAGTATTGGTGGTGTACAGGCTGATGGTGGCGTGATTATATTAAAAAAACACTTTAAAAGATAAATTATTTTGTTATTTATTATTGAAAATTAGAAAAGAAGAAAATTATTATTTAACATTTAACACACATTTTGCTTTCAATTGTTAAACAATCAAAATCATATCATTCAAATTCAATTAGTTATATATATATATTTTTTTTCTTAAGCTAGTAATCAAATTTGTTGAATATGTTTATGAAATGGGCAACAAAGTCATCAAAATTAAATTATACAATTACTTTTAATCGAAAATGATAATTTTAAGTGAACTAGAAAAGACCACAATGAGCAAAGTTAAAAAAGAATAAAAATTTTTATTAGAATTTTATTATTTATTTCCTTAATTTGTTAACACGAGTGTCACACGCTATGTTGAAGATAATAGATATGTATATGAAGTAGTTTGGGTTTGGTAAAGGGAATAATGAATTTTAAAAGTACCCTAAATTAAGATAACAAGAAATATGTATGTAGATATTATTTTTGTCTTAAAACTGTCATGGAAATGGAAAGCACGAAATCTAAGGTAGAATTTTGTATCTGTGTAAAATCTAAAAGATAATACAGTGAACTCTCGATAATGTAAACTAATTAATGTCGGGGTAGTTCATATTTTCGAATTTGTTCACATTTTCGATTGTGATTTTTTTTATATATATTACTAAGTTATTCTTTCTAAAAATCATTTCTGCAAGGAATGAAAATGTAAAGATTACTAAAAAAACTTTTTGTAATTTATTTGGAACATAAAAAGTTTTTAAAAATCCATTTTATAAAGAGTACATACGTAGTATGTACATAAAAAATAAACAAAATATTACGACAAAAAAATAAATAAAATTTGCAATGAAAAAAGATAGGTACATACATATATAATGAAATATGGAAATAACCGGTTATTATTTTCTGTTTTTTCTTTTGTTCGACCAGCTTATTTACCGCCAATTCCCTGATTTTTTTTAATACTTTAATGACAGTTTGATCGACCATTTGAAATTCAGCCCATTGGACAGCTTTGTTAAAAATTTCGACAGCTTCTTTGGCTTTAATGTTGTTTTCAGGCGCTTCAATAAAACAGTAGTCATCATCGTCGGACTCTTCAATTAAATCATTTTCATCAAATGGCGTGACGTCCTCACAAGGATTATTGATCCAATCTCTAATGTTTACACCAGTAAATACTTCCTGAGGGCACAATGTCTGTAGAAGATCTGCAGCAATATTTTCTAAAGATCTAACCTCTGATTGCCACTTTTCTTTTAAAACGCTCAAAGGAACATTAAATTCAGGATCGTGTTCATCATTTACCATATTCAAAATATTTTTCCAACAGTTAGATAAAGTTTCTTTACCAACTCGGTTCCAGGATGCCTCTAGAATAGAAACTCCTTCTTTAAGTGTGATTTTTTTCATCGATTCAAGCAAATCCCCCTCTTTTCCAATAATTGTTGCCAGAAGACTGTTCCTATAATGAAGTTAGGTGATTCTAATTGCATTTTGATTCATTGGCTGGATCAGAGCCGTTACATTTGGAGGCATGAACATAGCTTCTATGGAACCATCCTCGGATTTAAGGTCGGATTCTGGTGGATGGGATGGGGCATTATCTATTAGGAGTAAAGCTTTTACTGGTAATCCTTTCTTCGTTAAAAAATCTGTCACCTTAATGAAAAATAAAACAGTAAGAATCCCAATTGAACTATTTTTACATGTTTACTTACCTCTGGCACAAAACAGTTGTGAAACCATTCTTTAAAAATGGAAGAAGTCATCCAAGCAGACTTTGAATTTCTGTAGTTTACGGGACAGTTAAAATTTTTAAAACTGCGAGGATTTTTCGATTTTCCTATTACTAAAAGTTTTATTTTATGAGATCCTGACGCATTTGCGCAGCATAAAAATGTTATCCTTTGCTTTTCCATTTCTGCACCTGGAGCGCTTTTCTACAATGACGTTACATATGTCTTTTGTGGGAGAAGTTTCCAATATAGACCAGACTCATCGGCATTATACAACTGATCATTTTATCTTCTATCTTTGCTTTCAATTTAATTTTAAAAGGATTTACGAACTGAGATTGCGCACAAAGTTTTTCACCGCTTATTTGAAGGAGCCGAATTCCGTATCTCTTTTTAAATTTTTGTAGCCACCCATCGCTAGCATTGAAGTCATTTCCGTTTTCACTTATGTTTTTGTGAATTTGTTTGGCTTTCTCTTTCAACATCAACCCACTTACAGGGAGGTTTTTATTCCGCATGCAAATAAACCACTTATAGAGCGATTTTTCCATTTTTGGAAGCTCTGAAGATCGTAATGTTTTGCGTTTTCCGGGTCCATAAAACGTATTGTTCACACATTTTAAAATATTGTGTTTTTTTTATTTTTTATTGAACATATCGTTGATTTTGCAACTTTATACTTTTTACTTAACACTGTAACACTCGATCCTTTTTTAAATATTCCAAAATTTCGCATTTTTCATTTAAGGATAAAAACTTTCGACTGTTTTTAGACATTACTAATTTTAAAAATAAATTCACGAACCTACCGCAACAAGTTACATAAAGCGACTAGCATTAAATACCTTTAAAATAATGGCATACTATGGTATTTATTAATTCGGGGATTCCCAACATTAAAAATAAATGCTTCTACAAATTAAAAAATCCCCAAAAATTAAAAAAAAAAATTGTTCACTATTTAGAGCGCCCATATAAAAAACTTAGTGTTCACATTAGTGGATAGTTCATTATATTGGATGTTCACATTACCGCGAGTTCACTGTATGTCTAAGAGATGATATGTTTTAGTTTAAACTATGACAGTCAAAAAGGAATGGGTTATAAGTATAAGGAATTAAGAGATCTCTCCATATTAGGATTACAAGCGCATTCCAAAATTGTATCTAGTGCAATAAGTAAATACATAATGAAAGGTGAAAAATGTGGTGGATGATCAATCCTTAATTACTAGTGGGATAGAGTTAGTTAAGAAATACATTTATTCAAGAAACACCTAAGGATTGCATAGCGATTAGCTTGTTGTATTTTCTATTGTATTTAAGAAGAACAGCGTTACGTTGAAAATGTTTAAGAAGCCGTACAAAAAAAGAAAAAAGATTTTTAGAAGAAAGTATCACGAAAAGGGTTTTTTTTTAAAAAGGGGAAATCATAATTAGTGGGAATAAATTAAATATGGTAAATTTTTTTTAGGCAATAATCAGAAAAACTTAAACTTTGTATTTTAAGCATATTTTTGACAAATAATGAAATTGGAGATAAATAAAATTTGAACAAGTAAAAGTACCCAGCATAAACTTGGTAATGTCATATAGTTACGGATGAAGTTACTTTGTAATGGCAACAACATACTGTCTGTATTACATAGAAGTTGTTTGGTAACTAATTATTTATAACCCGAGTGCAAATAATTATTTATTATCAGATTTTTGAAAATTTATTACATTTAAAATTATTTAAAATAAAATTATAAAATCTTTTTACTGCAATAACGCAAAAAAAAAAAAAAAAAAAAAAAAAAAAAAACTATTTTATATCTTGACATTTCATTACTTTAACAGCTTGGAAGTAATTAGTTATTGTAATTACATCTAAGTAATGTATAGGGTAAGTAGTTGCCTCTAATGTCATCACCGTGTTAAAATAATGAGTTATTCAGCTAATGTGTAAGTAGTGAAAAGCCATTATATTAGCTTCTTAACTCATTACATGGCTATCAAAGTTTTTGCTGTTTATTCCAATAAAATATTGACACAAAATACATAAACTTGTTTAGAAATCAGGGAATTAAAACTCCTACTTTTTTGTACCAAAATACCAGTCCAGAGAAAACTAGTTTCAAAACTTTATTATTATTATTCTTTTTTTATTCTTTAAAATGGTCGCCCTGCCGTCTATTTTTATTTGATACACAACGTTATTACAAAAATTAAAATTTTAAAATTCAATTAATCGTCACTTTTGACACATTTTACCCCAACGTGCGTATGTGGCTCAGAAAATATTGGTTTGTGTGTTTAAATATATATATTTTTTCTTCTTTGGTTGATCTCTGTTTGACATTTGAGGAGAAACCATTACCTAGAGCCCCTCCGATTTTGCTTTTCATGAATTTACGTTAAGATTTCTTTTAAAACCATTACAAAAATTCTTGTCAAGGTTCACAAGTTACAGAATTATTAAAAAAATCGGTTTGCGATTTGTATTTTTTATGAGTAGTAGCAGAATTATAAACTCAGGTATAGTAGTCGGATGCCAAAGTCCAATATAAAGTAGAAGAATAAGCAGCGGTGCTATTTTTCTTTCTCTGGTTATTTGCAGTTATTGATTTTTGACATTTTGATGCTGAAATTTGGAAGACCGGAACTTATGTAGATGATATAGTGCTCTGACACTCTCAAAAATTTCTCTCAACTAACAGTGAGTTATGTAGTCTAAGCGGATTATCATCTCTTCACCTCTAAACTGGTTGCATGATCGTATAGCTGTGTTTTTTGGTGGGGTGCTATGAAAGGTGATCAGGGAATGAATGGAAGTTGTAATAAGATAATAATACATCATATTTTGGACAAGGGCACTTAGGACTCTAGTAGGTTGCCCAAGGATGAAGACAAATTGAAAACAATGGAGCTTAAAGTCTGGCAAATGAACGAAATTACAGAATCACAGGTACAAATGGTTAGATAAACTATTTCAAACTATTTGAGTTGGATTAATATGAATGTATCATAGTAAAACTAGATAGTTTTCAAGAATTAACATCATTCCACCCTAACATACATACATATGCATATGTTTTAAAAAAATTCTTTATACACAATAATTTTGCTGTCAAGAAAATATTGCCAGAAAAGTTTATTCAACTATTTTATATAACAAATAAAAGGTTAAAATATCATATTTATGCAGAAAATACTGTATTGGAGACAATATTATATAAGTTGTCAAGCACTTTGAACTAGACACTTGACATAACTATTTTCTAAGAGGCCTTTCACATTTTACAAGTTTACCTTTAATAACAAACTTACAAAATTTCTTGAAAAAAATCAATTTTGACTATAGGGTATAAAAAAGTGTAATTGAACAGTTCAAAGTAATTGTTGTCTAATTGATTGAAAGCAAAAGAAAGTATCGTTAATAAATTGACAAAAAAAGATTCATTGTAGCATTAAGTCAAAGTCACAAACAATGACTTTTAAATCGCTTTTGTGAAAAAAGTAATTGAAAAATTTTCCAAACTTGAAACTTAATGCGTGCGGGCTTAGTGCATTATTTTGATGAATGGAAATTTTTGGAGATTAAGCATATTAGGTCAAATTTATAAAAAAAATGCGAAAGTAAGTTTTTATTTTAAATGAAAATAAAAAAGTAAATAATTTATAATTTAACAATTATATATTTATTTTTTTATTTAGTTGCTATATTTAATAATATATTTTCTGTAAATAATTTATTATCTATTTGTAGGTTTATGAGTACACCCCTAAAGTGTTAAACAAGGTTAAAATTCTGTCCGATAAATATTGTGAACTTGTTTATCTTATTAAATTGTTGTGGTTGCTAAATATACGTTAAAAAAAAAACATATTTAATCGATGATTATTTAACGTTAATGTTTGTTTCACCAGACGACACTGAGAACACACAAACGACTTTTTTGATGCTTTTACATTTTAAGGTGACCAGAAGATCAATAATTTCTATTGGATACACAGTTTTTGCTAAATTAGATTTATATGGTTTAGGCTTTTGAACACATGGATAGATCCTGCGAAAATAACTGTTTATAAAATTATTATTAAAAAAAATAAGTGCTTTGTGGTGGTCATAGGGGACTAATTAGTTCATCACTGAAGCTGGATAAAAGGTTATATTAGACACATACTATATAATTATGGGTGAATATACTTTTGTGGGGTACTAATAACATTTTTGGAGTCTTATTTTTAATACATCTAAGGATATTCCTCACCTGGCCATTAATGAAAGAAGTAAATCTTCTTTAAAATTAAGGAAATTTGGAGGGAGAAACCGAATATATCAAGCCTTAATAATAATAAAATCTTAAGTGCAAAATATAAAACTTTATAGGAGAAGTTTCTTTGTAACGGTTTTCACTTTCTAAAACGATGAAAAACATTTAAAAAATTTCTTTTGGTTTTAATATAAAACACTACTTGTTTATCTAAGTAAGTATTTTTCGTGTACAATAGATCACCCATGAATACAAAATGTTTGCTTTTGCTATGACTTGTGACGTTATAAGAAAAGTAAAAATTTATACATGAACTTTTTTTAAAATTCCTTAATTTAAATGCACATAGCCTATTATGCAAAATATGAATTAGAGGTATAGATTTTTTACTTATTATACAAATATTGGTATTAAATGCAGGGTGTTGCATGTAATTTTGAATCATTACAGCGAGTAATTTTAGATTGTTATTGAATTAAACAGTCACTAGAAATTTAAGTGTTGCCGATTAACCAAAAATTATACAAGTTGAAATGTTAATATTTTAACTCATAAACACCTTTTTTTATTTCTTCTACCATATTCAATAAAAGAATTTCGGAACGGTTTTTCCGATTTCAATTTGATAGTGGCCAGTGTCCCAAAGTTTGATTTTTATATGAGAGGTCTTGATCTATAAAAAACATTCTCGTGTCTTAAATATTTGCTTCTCGATATCGCTGGGAAAGTTATGAGAAATACGGGATTTTATTCAAAAATATTCGATAACAAAAATTTGATTGCATATTTAAAAATTAATAACATGCACAACATCTCAAATTAATATTTTTTAAGTATCTATTTGCAAAAAATCTCCTAAATATTGGTGTACAAGTCTATATAGCTTTTTTTGCGAGCGCAATTATAGAATTCAAATCTATAGACATTTGACTTTTATTAGGTTGCCAGACTTCACATACGATTTGGGATTATTAACGCAGAATTTTAAACCTGCAAAATCGGCTCATGACGTCTCTTGTCATAACCCTAGAGAAAAGAAAAGTGATTCCTAACTTGTCACGTGATAAGTTCTCAGGACTAGTAACAGGTCCCAATTCTGGAACTTTATTTACATGGGATTGTCATCGGACAATCACAGAACTAGTACAAGAGGACATGTTCAGTGTCAATTAATATAATAAACATTTCATAAAAATTACGCAATTGATTACATTTTAAACATTTTCTTATTATTTTCATTAAATTATTTAAATTTTTATTTTTTCGATCATTTCAACGCTAACCACTCAGCCACTGATTGTTACTAGAGTTGCTAATTTCGCTCTTAAAAAGCACGTTATAAATTGACTCTCAACATTTATATAGTGAGTGCGTTTGTCTCAACTGGTTCTCAACTAGAACTTTTGTGACGAGTTAGGTGACAATTGGTACTCAACTTGTACTGATGGACCGGTCCATTACTGCAATTGCCACAATTTTCACGCAGAGTAGTTCTTAATTTTCTTTTATTTTGGATAAATCGTAGGGCTTTTAAACGTCTGAAAATGGTTGCTTAATCTACTTTTAATGACTCAGAAAACACTCCTCAAGTTTTCTTTCTTCTTTTTCGTTTGACCGTAAAGGCTCCATTACTCTACCGTAAATGTAAATGTAGCGAATCAGCTGACACGTTTTGCTTATGGGAGTTATGTGTGTTTGTGTACTCAAAAACGTAAATGTTACGTAGCAACCTAATCAAATTAGGTCGCTCTACGTTTTTACGTGACAGCTGAAAGGACAGTGTTGACATCTTTTTATTTCAATATACTAAATCTGCGTAAAAAATCGATATAATAAGTTTATCAACTGAACAATTTGTTTTGCTGTTTTCTTCGGAAAAAACTTGTTAAAATAATTTAAATAAAGTCCGGAGTTTAATCAATAAATTAAAATTTAAAAATTTTGTAATAAAAGCACAAATTTCGTTTTGTATACAAGTCGCTAAAACACAAACCAATAAATATAGCGATTTTTAAACTGAATTTGATTTACTGAAAAAATGTGTAATTTACATCACTGATGTTGATGTGAACAAAACAACAACAAAGTACTGGCTACATTTACTTTTTTTGAGTAAGCACCCACTTACGTTTCCAGTTACATTTACGTTTTTACATTTACATTTACGGTAGAGTAATGGAGCCTTAACTCTCCATATCACACACTTTTTAATCATCTAAATCAGTCGTAACAAGTTGCTTCAATTAAAGCATGACCTCCATAAACTTCCAATAAAATTTAATGACTTTCCGCAGCGGTTTTCTTCATAAAATAATAATGGTACAAAATTCATCATATTCAAAGTTTTAAAAGCTTGTGTTATTTATGTTTCAATAGATTGACATACATGTACTGTATTAGAAGTTAGACTTTGTTAGACAGTACTTTTACATGACATAGTTGTAAGAAAGAAATAAATTTGAAAAAAACTATAACATATGTTCAAAGAATATGAATAGACCAGCTGATTATTTGATTTGTTTTGTTAAACTGTCAAACTCCATATAAAATAAACAACTTTTCCTCTCTTAGAAATTTGTTTCAATAACAAAATTTTATATATAAAAAAATATTGAGTAAAAATTCTCTACCACCCAGCAAAAACTTTGGTTGCCATGTAATGAGTTAAGAAGCTAATATAATGGTTCTTCACAACTTACACATTAACTGAATAACTCATTATTTTAACCCGGTGATGACATTAGAGTCAACTACTTACCTCATCTCATTACTTAGATGTCATTACAAGAACTAATAACTTTTAAGTTATTTTATAACGCATTGATTTAAAAGTATTTCTGAAGTTATTATAAATGAAAACAAGATTGTTGCATTTTTTCTTTTTTAATTTTATTAAAAATATAAAAAACAAATCCAAAAAATAAATAACCTTTAAAATAAATAAATATGTAAATGATTTATGCTATAATTAATATACATACCGGATACTTTCGGTCCGTGCCGCAGTTGAATCAAAATCCAGAACAGATTTGTGCTTTGTTTGCAAGAACCCACTGCACCTCATATCAATACAACTATGGTGCAACTCTTGCTTGGTGTAGATTCATCTCCAGATCTGTTTTGAACTTGACCTTCGCGCAGAAACCCCACACTGAAAATTTTTAGATTTTTATCCGTTTTAAAAGTTGTTTAAATATTGAATGAAAATTTCTTACCTTCTATGAAATTTTTATCTGTTGAAATGTTGAAATGTTAATAATTGTGTGCCTAATACAAAGATAACAATAAAAATTAGAGAATGTTTCGCAAAATATTTTTAAACTTACCATAATTCATCTTTGTTGAATTACAAAAATATTGGGAATTGTTAGAATATTTTCATATTTAATTTTTGTTTTATTTTTTTTTTAATGTCAAGAATTTTTATTTTGAATATTTTGTCAAATATTTTAATTATAAAAGTTTTAAGTGTTTAATGTACTTCAATATAATTTGAACGGTATGTTGTTGTCAATGAAAAGCAACTACATCTGTAACTACATGCCATTACCAAGTTTTTGCTGGGCAACTGCTATTACCTTTTCATTTTGATATTTTATCCCTTTTAATTTTACATATCAAAAATTTAACATTTAATACAACTGGTCACCCTTTATAATTTAGCTCTCAACTTGATGTTATAATCATGCCATTAACAATGTTAAACAAACATGTTTTAAATCATATTTTTGTTTTTGCTTTTTTTTTTTTTGGTTTTTGCATATAAAAAATGCAAAACAATTAATTCTAATACAACAGAAAAAAGCGTTGTCATAAATTAAACAAAACTGAAGGTTGTAAAGGTTCATGAACATTTTCAAGGGATCAATGTATGTGAAAAATAAAAACAAACAATTATTGTTCTATATTTGGAAAAAAGTTCAAAATAAATTAATATTTACACTATCCACTTATTAGGGGTATTAGCATAAAATTATGATACAATGACTTCACTACATAATAAAGGATCAATATTAAACATCAGGATCAATAGTAAACATTTAGTGAAACTTTCTGTAGTTTTTTCATAATTTAAGATAAATCGTAACAAAATTTTCGTGTTAACATGCTAGATTAATTTGTTGCTTTTTGAAATACAAAGTAATCTAAAATGTTATTAAAGTTTTGGTGAAACCCAAGTGTAACGGACACCTTTATCTTTTTATGGTCCCTCGAATCGGAATCTCTGTGTCGACTTTATTTTGATACTGACAAACTAAATTCATAAGAGCAACTATCGAATATGAATAAATTTATTAAAGAAATCATTAAGACATCTTGTTTATGGTACTTCGAATCGGATGCTGGCGCAATTTTAAGGAATAAGTGTATGGACCCATAGGTATTAATCCTTTAGTAAATCTCCAAAATATATTACTGTAGTTTTTATAATAATTTAGGATGAATTTGTAATTAATTTTCTTGTTAATATGATTGAATAATTTGTTGCTTTCGACATAGTTTTCAAACATGTTACTTAGGTTTTAAAGAAACCCAAGGAAAAAGGAGAACTTCATATTTTTTTTGGTCCTTCGAACCGTATACTGACGAAACTACATCTATAACCTCTGAATCGACATTTCTTTGCTACCAATAGAAACAGACATAATAACTACCGATTGCAACTAGATTTGTTATATAAATCATTAATACAACTTGTTTATGGTCCTTCGAAACAGATGCATGTTGTTGACGCTGCGGATGTTTACGTAATTACATATTTAACCGCAGTTTCAACATTGCTTTGATCCCGAAAAAAAGGAGACAATAAGAATAACTATCGATTGCAACTAGATTTGTTACAGGCTTTACTTTAGGTCCTTCGAAGCGGATGTTTATTGGCGCTGTATTACATCTACAACCTCAGTGTGGACACTGCTTTGGTACCACTAAACAGAGGCAAAAAGAGCAACTAACGATTGTAAATAGATTTATCATTAAAGCATCTTATTTGATGAAATCCAAGTGAAAAGGACTCATTCATCTTTTATACGGTCCTTCGTACCGGATGCTCTACTTGGTACCCCTAAATAGAGACAATAAGAGCAACTACCGATTGTAACTAATCTTTTTGAAGAATTTATTTAAATAAGTCGAGACGATCAGACTAAAATTTTCTTGAAAATAAATATAGTAATAAATTAAAAAAATATCTTTTTAAATTTACACTTCTTATCATACAATCCTAGTTAGTTTTTATATTTTTTATCACACCTAATCTTGTTCTAAATAATTGTGTTACTAGGTTGTCGCTTAACTATCTCGTTTATATTTTAATAGAACCTCTTCACTAGATTATTAATTTGTATTACATGATAATTTTTTCCATATAAGTATTTTATTGCAATTTTCTAATGGTATAATACTACATCGATCACTCCTCTACTTTACATATATATTTTTATACAAATAAAAAAAAAAATAATAAAATAAAAAAACAATTGTTTCTAAGTCACACTACATGTGTTTTGCTGCTTATGGGTTTTTGGAGAAGGCAAACAAATATTCACAGCGATAAAGCGGATTTACATTCAATTTTCTATAAAGTGCTGGAAAAATACCACAAATTATTTATTATTTATGTACTAGTTTACTGTATAAGTTACAAATTATTATTTGTTTTTATTTTCAAACATCACGTTCATATTTTTATACAACAATAGCAACAACACTAAAAACACCAGACCTCATCAAAAATATTGAAATGCACTTTACAAACAGTTTTTTGTTTTTTTCTTTTGCTCTTATCTTATCAGCTTTGAAATGAGTGAACAATTAGAAATAAACAATTTACATAAAAAAAAACTATGACTTTGTTAATATATATTAAAAATTTTTAAAAGAATTGAAACTTTATATGAAAGCTGCTATTACTAGTTTTAATGGGAAATTTTAAGGTATGTATACACGGTTGTCAGATCTAACAACGTTGGCAGAAAAATGTTCAGAAAATTTCTAACAACCGTGTAAACTTACAATTTATGTCTTACAACGTTGTTAGAAAAAGCATTGTCAGTAAATTGTAACCCAATAATATTGTTAGACATCTGACAATCGTGTAAACACAAACGTTGCCATTGCCAGATAATTGTCTGACAATTTTTATTGTCAGCTGTGCGAATTTTATGCATCTGACAATGGCGCCATTCAATGGTTTATCAATGATTTATCTGACAATGGCGGCCATTGTCAGATAAAACATTTGTAATGGCAACGCTGCACATTAAACAGCAAAGTTTATTCGTCTGACGACGGATCTGGTAACATTTGTCATACAACAACCTGCCAACAGTGTAAACTGACAATTTTTGTTGGCAGATAAATTTATTGTCTGACAATTGACTGGCAATGAAATTGTAAGGCTTTCTTAACTTTGAGTCTACATTAGAGAAATTTTTATCAAGACAAACGTCAAAATCGGTGCGAATCTATACAAGGTAGCCTCAGTTAAATAGCTGATACATTGCCATCACATTGTCAGATCTGCCAACATTGTTAGATCTGACAACCGTGTATACATAGCTTTAGTGTTCTTAATTTTCTAAATTAATGTTTTGATTTCTATTCTAGAATTTAAACATAATTGAAGTTATATTTATTAATTTTATTAATCTTGAGACTTTTTAAAGCAAAATGTCTTAAATGACTTTAAGAATAATATTTATTTATATTTAAAATTAGCTCAACGTGTTAATTTTCTGATCTAAGTTTTTAAAATAAATAATTTCTTCAATTAAAAAAAAATCACTAATTTTCTAGTGTTGGTTAACTAAAATTTATTTAAAAACAGTATTATCAACGGTTGCTGACTTTACTAAAGATCTTGTTCTCGAATTATGATAATAGTGTTTTCGGACGTACTATTATCGACACAATAATTATGAAACAGTGTTTTATTGAACAGAGTGGTTCATAAATTTAAAAAAAAATATATATATGTATATATATATATAAACGTTATTAATAAAACTACCTTTAAAGTTGTGAAAAAAAAAAAAAAAATATTTTGTGATTTTGTTTTAAAATTACTTTTAGTCATCACAATTTCATGTTTTTTCCTAGACGTTGAATAAATACATCGATAAAATATTTATTCGTTTCAAAATAAATAGAGCATTTGAATCAATTTGTAGGTGCATATTTTTGTATATTTTATCCTTAACGGTATATTTTGACATTTGGCGATTTCTAGTGCATATTTGCAGCATATTTTATTATTTTCAGAGAATATTTAACTTTTTTAGAGTATATTTTGAAGTTTGAGAATCTTTTTTATACTTCATGGATTTTTTTAAAACAAGGAAATCCAAAAATGTTTAATATTTAAAATTTAATGGTTAACATTTTGATGCTGAGGAGCTTGACTTGTTGCAACTAGATTCAAAAATAGATTGATTGATTTTTAAAAGATTTTTAATAAAAATTTTTGAAATGCAATATTTAATTGGATACAGTTGATAAATTTCAGTTTTGTCTTATTTTATAATATTAAAATATTAATAACACACTAATGAAAGTAATAATTTTTGTTAAAAAATTACAGAAAATTTTTTTTTTGGTCATCACATTACTTAATTTATTATTAGCAGGGCAAGCAAAAATATGCTCCAAAAACGTGTTTTATGAGCATAAAAACGCTCTTAACGCCCTTTTAATAAAAAAAATAAGCTCTTAAATCTTTTTCATCTACTGTTTGTGTTAAAAATAACTTGATTTTTATTACAAAATTTGTATTTGAACTTTTTCAAATTTTACGTTATATGGGAGGGGTCGGTAAAGTGGGCGGACCACGCCCATTTTTTGTTTCCGAGTTTACATTGGTCCTTAAACTATTTGAACACAATTTCGTTGATTTTCACTTTATATAGGAGGTGGGCGGTAAAGTGGGCGGACCACTCCCATTTTTGGTTTCTGAGTTTATATCAATCCCCGAACTATACGTACACAATTTCGTTGTCATACATACTACTGATAGAAATATCAGTAGAAAAGTATAAAACGGACACCCTGTGTTTCTAGTTTTTAGCCCATAACTTTTTTGTTTATTAACCGATTTTGCCCATTTTCAATACCAACCATATATAAGATAAATATTTGTGCCAAATTTCGTCCCCCTACGTTGCTCCGTTTGAGCCCTATCCTGCTTTCAACAGACAGACGGACGGACATAGCTAGATCGACTCAGAATCTAACCAGGACCCAGAAAATATATACTTTGTGGGGTCTTAGATGATTCCTTCGACATGTTACACACGGAATGACAAAATCATCTTTTTGATGATGGGTATAATGAAAATTTTATATAGTGTAAAATATGCAAAATTATATAAAATATTCTTTAAAATAACGATTTCTGAATTATGAAAATATGTATGACAAAATATGCTGCTAAGTCAAAAATATGCAAAAAATAGTAGTAAAGATATAAAATTGTATTATATGTATTAAATTGTTGAAGGGGTAGACATTTTTCAAAAACGCCTTGTAAAATTGAAAAGCTAATTAAGATCTTCAAAGAGATCTCAATTGTCTTGTTACAATTTTGACCCAATAAAATCTATATAAAAAGTGAAAAGATATGAACAGTTACCTATTTTGTTGGTTTTCATAACTTAAGGACTGCGCACGAAAAAATTCGTGCATAGCTTATAACTTTTGATGTGGTGAAAAATATATAATTCTGTTAACTGGCTTACATTTGTCATTATGCTCACTAGTAGTGTGCTAAATTTCATGGTAATAGCAAACTAGGTTTGCTATTTCCATGAAATTCTTAAAATGGAAATTTAACAAAAACATCTAAACACATTATTCAAATTTTTGACGAAATACTATATCGGTCATATAAAACAATTACTAGGTAAGAGGCAGTCGTGTCACAGTTTCTTGTATCATAATATTATACAAAGAAGTCATGGTCACTAAATTGAAACCTGGTAGTGGAAGAAAAATGGTATCATCAGGCTGTAGGACTCAGACAAACTAGAAAGAATTTTGAGAAAAAATCTCCTAATCTCTGGAAGAAAAGTGTTGAATCTTTATCAACAAATTTGAAAGGAAATCTAGCCTGAAGACGTATAAAGTAAGAAGAAAAACCCTATTAGAAACGCAAGCACGAATTTGGGGGAAAAAAATAACATGAACCTAATTCAGGCGAATTTCTTTCATAATTATGTTTAGTGTATAATAGACGATGAAACAATCGTACAGGCTGACGTTTTTCAACTTCCTGGCCAGGAATTCTATGTTCACTTCATTCTTAGAAAATGGTCGCATTAACACAGAAATATACGTGAGTGAGTGCCTTTAAAAAATATTTCTTCCTTTCCTAAGAAAATACAGTGTACCCGCTGTTTTCTGGCCTGTTCCCGCTTCTTCTCATTACAACAAAACAATGGAGCGGTAACAAAGAAATTGTAAAAAGAGGCTAATTCATCAAATTGTCCGCAACTCAGTGAAATTGATAGATATTATGTCCTAGTAAAAAAAAGCACAGCATAAAATGAAAACGAGTTTAAAAATAAGTGGACCTATTTAAGCAAAAAAGTGACCGAAACACAATAAAGCCTTTAAATAAAATAATTCTGGAAAATATCAAATATTTCCTTAAAACCCAACAGGAAATAATTTATTCTTTAATGTTTAGAACTTGAACATAACAGTCATTAATACAAATATCACTTTAAAAAAATTCACCCATTGGTTTAGTTTCTATAAGCAGATTTGTACGCACGGATTTTTTCGTGCGCAGTCCTCATATACTTTTGAATTTAAAAAATTTAAACAGAATGGCTAAACAGCTCCATAGATTATAAAAGCAACAGATATGAACAAAATCTGATGAAATTCGGAAAAAACGATTTTTTATTTAATTTTTAAATTTAAAATGTAAAAAAAAAATGTAAATTGTTGATCTTTTGGAAGAATTTTTTTTTTTTTTCATTCTTCAAATTTTACTTTTTTTTTTTTAATTGATAAGTTTATTGAAATGTATACTTTTTTTTGATATTAGTAAAATTTTAAATTATTTAATTTTATATATAATTTCAATTTTGGAATTTTTAACAATTTTTGATCCTTTTTTTTCTTTTGAAAATTAATATTTTTTGATATGATTGAAAACTTAAAAATCTTTTAAGTTGCAATTTTTTCTTTTTATTTGTAACTTTTTTTTAAATTAAATAGGGTTGATACTAGTCGACGTGACGTAGTGACAATAAATCTTTTTGTTTTTGTTACAACAATAAATTTATGGATGTCACTGTGATATATCACCTAGAGTGAACTTGGACTTATGTTGCATGATTTTCAAAACAAACCGAATGAAATGTTTAATGAGATATGGAAGAAAGATATTTTAATATTTTTATACATTTGTTGTAGTTTTTTTTTTTAATACTTTTAAAATTAATTTATAGTTTTAGTTATAGAAAATAAATTATTTTAGATCAATAGGTTTTTTTTAAATTCAAAATATTAAATTATTAAGTTGAATATTTTTACTGTGTACAATATAAGAGCGGGATTCCCACTGCGAGAGAGTAATACATATCATATACAAATACATGTAAGATAGATATCTATAGTTAAATAATAATATTTTCACTAATATTAGTTATTTACCCCATTAATGAGAGAAATTCGGAACATTGATTTCAAAAGATAGACGGACAGGCAGACCTCGTTATTGTAACTATTAGAATCCAAAATGTTAACACTTTATTAATTTTTTTACAACATTTTGAGTTCAATATTCATTAAAAAATATTAAACATCCGCCGAAATTCTTTAAATTTCATCAATCAAATCAATTTGATTTCATTAATCAGAACTGATTAATATGATTTAAATAAATAATTTATTTATTGGTTTAAATATTTGTTTGTTTATTTCTTTAATAAAATATTAATGCAATGAACTTTATGCTTTACAAAAAAGTTCAAATTTGTTTTCAAATTCTTCAAAGTATCCCAGCAAAAACTTTGGTTGCCATGTAATGAGTTAAGTTGCTAATATAATGGCTCTTCACTACTTACACATTAGCTGAATAACTCATTATTTTAACACGGTGATGACATTAGAGGCAACTACTTACCCTTTACATTACTTAGATGTCATTACAATAACTAATTACTTAGAAGCTGTTAAATAGCGCATTGATTTCAAAACACTACTGAAGTCATGATTAGTAATAACAATAGGAACTAGTTACATTTTAGGTTATAAATAAGTAATAAAATGTCAGGATATATAAAATATTTTTTGTTGTTGTAAAAAGATTTTTTAATTTAAATAACTTAACAACCAAAAATGTAATTAAAATAAATGTACTAAAAATAAACTATTCTAGATTACAAATTAATTCATACACAAATTTTACCTTTTATTTATATCTCTTCTTCAATTATATAAATTGGTAATTGCATTACAAAAATAAATTAAAATTAATATTTTCAAAAATATGATCATAAATAATTATTTACATTCGGGTTATAAAACACAATAACAACTTCATGTAACACAGACAGTATGATGTTGTCATTACAAAGTAACCACATCCGTAACTACATGTAATTACCAAGTTTTTGCTGGGTATGTATTACAAATATTAATTCTTAAGAAAATAATTAAATACAATTTACCTGCACGTTGATATAATTTATAACAAATTTCTTATACTTTTGGAATTTCATTTAAATATGTTTTACAAAGAATAATTGTTTAATAAAAATACGCATTAATGCTTCTTTACATTCGCATTCAATGTGGCTGCTCTTAAGAAGAAAAAAAAAAATAAATAAAATAATTTACAACAATTTAATGTTAAAGAAAATAAATGATACTTAAATTTTGTTGGTGGTTTTAAATAAAATTCTTAAACAAATAAATATTAAGTATTTTTTCTTTTGAACATATTTGGTGGTAAGAGCGCTACTTTTAATAGGGCCGGGTTTAACAGGGAAAGACAGAGTTCGATCTTAGGGGTTTTGATATAAACTAAAACTTTAAATAGTACAATTTTACATTTATAGTTATTATTGTGTATATTTTTCAAAGTTTAGCATATTTTGAATTGTTTTAAGTTTGGGCTTATTTTAAAAATAAATTTTTTTTTGTTCTGAAACTATAGGGTATTTAATATGTCTCTTAGGATTTCAAAATTCTTCTTAAAATTTTTAATATTTATTTCCCATTAACAACAAATAATTTCCGTATTTTATTTAACAAAAACTCTCATAAATACAACAGATAAAAAATGATCCAATAAAGTACTTAAGATCCCAAAAAAAAAAAAAGTACACAAACCAAACTCTGCAACAAAATCCCCTCAGAAAAAACAAATAAAGATATTTGATTATAAAATTCAAAAGAAATACAAAAGATAGTTTTCTTTTTTATTCATTTTGTTTTTGCAATTTCATAATTACTTGTACCTGTTTAAGATAAATAAACAAATAGAAAAAAATTATTTAAATTTAATAATAAAATTCTATATAAACAACAAATTAAATGTGCAAATCATAAAATAAAAACAACAAAACAGAGCACAGTGGGATAATTGCAAAAGCAAATTGGTAATAAATTTGTATTTCCTAAACTGTTAGATGGATCGAATTGAAATATGAAGAAAAGTGATAAAAGAGGAGGATTCAGCTTAAAAAAAAGGTTTCGTAGTCATCCTGCACAGTGAACTTATTACTATTTATTTTGCAATAGACCCCAGAGTGCCCTATTACAATATGCAATGAGGTAAAGGATGTCAAAGCTGAATAAGTTTAAAGAGTTCTTAATTTCTCTTAAATAGTTTAGGAGTCAACAATTTTTTACCAACTTTTTTTGTGATAGACTCCACTGTAAAGCGTAACGAAACTTTTTATTTTTTTTTATCACTAAATAAATTGAAACAGACAAAAAAATTTTTTTTTGTACTGCGTTTTGATTCTCTGAATCTTTTTGGAAAAAAATTCCCACAAAATTCTAAAAAACACTTGTTAAAATACTCATAAATATATGTACAAATGCAGACAGCTGTTTTGCTACTTAACTTCTTGACGAGGGAAGAAGGTAATAAATTTTACAAGGGGTTCTTAATAAATTGTACTTTATTCTGTCTTTTTATTTTAACAAATAAAAAAAAATATATACAAAAATATTTATTAACGGCTTAACTATCTCCCAGATAACTGATTAAGAAAAATCTGTACGTAAAGGTTAATGTAACAGGTGAAAAACATTTGTGGAATTTAATTAAATAATAAGTTTTGTCATCAATTTTATAAATTTTATACAAGACAAAACAAATCAGGTTTTACTTTCGATAAAAAATAGAATTTGACTTGCATAAAAGTTTCAATAGCTGGATTATTTCGAATTGCTATGTGAATGTGATTTATGAATGAAAAATTTAATATTTTAATATAATTCTAAAACCAAAGTTTCCGTTTAAAATCTTTTCTATATGATTAAGTGTTTCCATTTATTAAAATATTTATTGTGAAATATTAATATTAAATTATTATTTATTTATTTTTCACATTTTGCCATCTCATTTTGGCACATGTCTGAAAACAATTAAACATTTTTACCAAAGATTAGGAAATACTTATCAAATTATCGTTTCAATGTAAATTTGAATTTATTATGCTTATTAAAATTGTACACATGTTGAACAAGAAATATGAAACATTTGTTATAATACAAAAATCGTGACGTTTAATGGAAGCAGACACGAAATAAAAATTATATCGAAGAATTATATTGAAATTGTGGCAAAAAAAAAAAAACAGAAAAAATATTAAATATGCATGTGATATAACTATGCATGATTATTTTAGGCAAAGAGAAAAGCAAGAAAGACAATCAAAAATATGAAAATCATACTTTTCCTGAGCTTCAAATGTACCAAACTTTTAGTTATTTTTAGAAATTATTTTCAGAAAATAACTAAAAGTTTGACATCGATTTGTTGCAGAATAGTTAGTCATATTTTCTTTGAAAATCCTTATTTTAGAGCACTATTTTGTTTTTAGAATGGCATATTTTTGCTTTTTTTACTTAAGAGCATAGTTTTGTAAATATTAACTAAAAAGTATAATTTTAAACTTAAGAGAAAAAATTTTCCATATTTTTCATTCAATAAAATTTTCTTTTTACTGTCACAAACGTTTTTCAAAGCCGATTCTGTAATAATTTTCGTCTTATAAATTAATAAATATTTATTAATTTCCTAATACCATGAACTTGTAGCTACTTAATTAAGCAGAAAAAATAGTATTTTAAGAGCATATTTTTTAGTTTAAAACACTTTTTATAGAGTATATTTTTAATTGCACTGATAATCAGCATTAGTATAAACCCTTTCAGTACATGTTGTTAATGCTTGTATAATTTTTTTTAGTTTTCATAGTTTTTGGTAGTAAGTAGTAGTAACAATCCGTAACCAATTTCCACAAAGAACCTGCATATTTGGATTTTTTAAGGTGAAATCGAAAAACATAAAAACGGTCCTACATCAAAGAAAATTGTTTAAACTTATATTTTTTGTTTGACACTAAATATTAATACAAACTTTTTTGAATATTTTATCGACTTTTATGAAAAAATTTTACACTTTTATCAAAATTTTTTAAGTTTTTAGTAAAAATAAACCAAGGATTTTTTGTAGTTAAAAATAAAGAAAACTCAAAAAATATTTTTGTAAGTTATTGAAATTATGGACCTCTCTTCATAAAATTTGGTAATATTATTTATAATTATATAAAACTTATTTGTGTCGAATATTAACTTGACACTAACATTTTAATGGGATTTATGATCGTTAAAGTGATTTTCTGAAAAGGGTTTTATATGGGAGCTATGGTCAATTATAGACCGATCTTCTTGAAATTCGGCACACAGATTTATGGAACTTATATGTACCAAATTTCATTAAAATATTGCTATATTTAAGTCATTTATGATCGTAAAACCCTTTTCCGGAAGAACATTTGTAAGGAGGCTAGGTGAAATAATGGACTGATCATAACCAATTTCAATAGGATTCGTCTCTGAATTGTAAGAAACCTGTGTGTCAAATTTTATTATTTTTTTGTTAAAAATTACGACCTGTAGTTTGATTACAAGGTTTACATGGACGAACAGATGGACAGACATCGTTAAATCGACTCAGTGATTCTAAGCCGATTGGTATAAATTAAGATGGATCTTAGACCAATATTTCTGGGTTTTACAAACATCAGCACAAACGCATAATACTCTCCCCACTTATTTTGGTGTAGAGTATAAATAGAAACTCCCACTTAAAAGTATTCTATACATAGTATCATTTGGTCAAATTTCCGCTGACTATGACCAGAAAAACGGAAAATTAATATTTTAAGTAAAAAATGCATTTTTAGAATTATAAGATTTTTTGTGACAAAATGGTAATGTCCGTCCTTTCATTCATTGGGGTTAAATGTGTCGAATAAAAGTCATTTATTTTTGGACTTAGTAAATATATCGACTTTAAATTTCCTTTATTCGATAGACAAATTGTTTATTTAACTAATTGCATAAAATATAATCAAATCATTCGAATATGTAGGGCTATATATGGAAAAAATTGGAACAAGATCTTGCAAAATGTAATATATTAAATAGCTTAAACCTAGCGTGCTTCGCTACCCTATCGTATTAAGCATCTAAATGAAATGTAAAAACAGACGGACAAAAGGAAAAAAAAAAAATTAGAACTATGATTTCTAACTCCCGTGGGAACATTTGTAATAATGATGTTGTTTTAGCATTAACAACAATAAACTTTTTGAAAATTTTACTTAAAAAATTACCAAAAAGTACATAAAATAATAGGATTTTCAAAAAGTGCAAAGGCATGTTATTTATACATATTTCAGATAAAAAAAATTTAAATTTATTTCTAAGTTTTTGTGTTGAAAAGTTTGTAGAGTACCAATAAAGTTCCAACTTTTTTACCTCTTTAACATTCGAAGTTTCAAAAATTACCAAAATATTTCTTTTATTACTTTTTTAAGTAGTAGAGAAGATTGTGACTAATAGGTCTTATGAACTCTTACCCACTTAGAACTACATATCTTTAATTTCATGTTTCTAGGTTAAATATTATAGAAAATTTAATAAGTACCATTAGATGAATAAAAAAGTAGCACAAAGTTCCCTCTTATGAATTTTCATTTACTAAGGATCACATATTGTAATTTCATGTTTCTACGTTAAATATTATAAATAATTCAAAAAGTACCATAAGAACAAAAAAGTACCACAAAGTTTTTATCTATTAAATTATTATCCACATAGAATCATATATCTTTAATTTCATATTTTTGGGTTCAATATTGAAAAAAAATCAAAAAGTACCACAAAAAGAACCCAAAAGTACCACAAAGTTCCTCCTTTTGAATTCTTAACCACATTGGATTATCTGTTTTTAATTTCATGTTTTTATGTTCAATATATTAGAAAATTCAAAAAGTACCATTTGATAAATGAAAAAGTACCACAAAAGTCCCCTCTTATGAATTTTCATTTACTTATGATCACATATCTTTACTTTCAAAAAATATTATTATAACAAAAAAGTACCACAAAGTCTTCCTCTTAAATTCTTATCCAAATAGGATCATTTATCTTTAATTTCATATTTTAAGGTTCAATATTGTAAAAAATTCAAAAAGTACCATTAGGAGAACCACAAAGTTCCACCTTTTGAATTCTTATTTAATTTTTTAATTTCATGTTTTTAGATTCAATATATTAAAAAATTCAAAAAGTACCATTAGAACAACGAAAAAGTTCCACAAATCCCCTTTTATGTATTCTCATTCACTAAGGACTACATGTACTTAAGTTCATATTTCTAGGTTTAATATAATAGAAAATTCATTATTTAATTTGAATAAAATGTAATTTCCCAATTTCACCCCCTTTTCGGTACTTTTTTCCCCAATCGATATAAAAAAAAATGTATTCCAATGAATTTCTAAATTATAGTGGGATTCCATTTTAAATGGAAAAAATGTTTTATAAAAAAAAAAAAACCAAAAATTTTTTAAACCTTCGAATTTTTAAAAAGTACCACATTTGTATTTATAATTTTTCGATAATGTACCAGTATAATTAATAATAAATTTTATTGCCAAATTAACCAAATTAAATATCAAAAGATATATAGGGTGCCAAAAAAATACCAAAGTACAGTTTTTACCCGTTTTCTCACTAAAAGGGCCGAATTTCACCAGACATTTGTCCGCTTATTATACACACCATCAGAAAGATGGGGGGTATATTGATTTTGTCATTCCGTGTCGAAAAAATCATTTAAGACCCCATAAAGTATATATTTTCTGGGTCTTGGTAAGATTCTGAGTCGATCTGGGAGTGTCCGTCCGTCTGTCTGTTGAAAGCGGTTCAAATATTTATCTTATATAAGGTTTTGGTGGTATTAGGCGAAATCGGTTTGTAACCAAAAAAAAGTTATGGGCTAAATGCTAGAAACTCAGGGTGTCCCTTATAGCTTAATTTCATACTTTTTTGCTGATATCTCCTAAGCATGTACGACAACGAAATTTTGTACAGATAGTTTGAGGGTCGATTTAAACTTGGAAACCAAACATGGATTAGTCTCCTGCGCAAGATGATTTGAAAAGCAAACACACTTGAATTTCAAGTGTGTGTTTCATAGCCAACATGTGCAAAAACAACAATAAATACTGTTCGTACTGTTCGCTGCCCGAAGCAAAGCAAGTGTGTACTGTGTATGAGCGACTGCAAATCCGTGCGTTCAAATCATTTATCGTAAACAAGTGGTGCAAGTGGTGTGGCAAAAAAAAGCAAATCATACAAGACGTTGAGAAATGATTTAAAGATTTCAAGTGGGCTTAATGATTTGTTTGTTTTTTGTAATACGTAGTTGCTGTGTGTGGCAAAAAATCTTCATAATGTGTAAAAAGTGGTTGTTTATAAATATTCTTGCATACACACACATATATACAGTATGTCTATATTTTATTGTTGGTTCTTCTTTTCTAAATAAATGTAAAAGGGTGAATTCATAAAGTTATTAAAAAATACTCTTTATTAAGAGTTAAAAAAGTAAAAAAATTAAAGTTGACATTTGAAACTGTCAGTTACATATGTAAGTTAGAAAATTTTTATCTTTAGTATTTATTTATATTTTAAATAAAGTTAGTCTTATAATTAATTGTATGTTTATAAAAAATTTTAAAATTGTACTTATTTATATTATGATAGATTTTATTGCATTTAATTTATATTTACTAAGTAATCATTCTATTTTAAAACTAAAAGGAAATAATATAGAACAATGTCTTTTCATTTTTCAAATTCGTTTCCATATACGTTTACTCCTTGACTAATAAAACTTAATGCATGTTTCTTTAAATTGTTATAACTAGAAACATTAATAATTTATTTGATCGTAAATAACAATAAGTTTATAAACAATACTTTTAAACGACTGTTTTATTTACGAAATTACTTTATACAGTCATGAACGCACACACACACATATAATTTTAATAAAAAAGAAAACACAATTTTTTTCCTTATTGAAGCAAACAAGTGGTCAAAAGGCTTGTATTTTTTTATACAAGCCTTTGAGAGTTTTGTTTGGTCGCTATCATAGCACACTCATGATTTGTTCATAAAGTTGAAGCACACACGCAGTATTTGTATGGTTTTAAGTGCCTGCAGAACAGTATTTATTACTCCGCACACACACTGATAACAACACTTGAAAAATATCAAGTGGCTTGTACAGCCTTATAAGACACAGTTTGCAGGGCTCTAACATGGATCCACCCACTTTACCGCCCACCTCCCATATAAGGTGAAACGTCAACGAAATTTTGTACAAATAGTTTAAGGATCAATGTAAACTCCGAAAAAATGGGCGTGGTCCGCCCAACTCCCATATAAGGTGAAATTTTGAAAAGTTTATGGTGGGTATATAGATTCAGCCAAGCCGAATATAACATTCTCACTTGTTTCTTAAATGAAAAACTAGTTATAACTGTGCAACTTTTCTGATATCTTTTTTAGTTCAGGAGATATAAGGTTACCGTTTTTATCCATATTCGAATTAAGTGGATCTATTTAGCGGGAGACCAACCTACGTTCAAAATGTCATCTCTCTAGTTTTAGAATTTTGGGATGTGGGATGATGAATCAGTCATTCATTCAGTCAGTAACGTTACAATAGCTCCACTGCTGAAGTGTATGTAGGATTTCGATTTTCTTGCCCCACTGTGCATTTCATAAGGATTAACTACTAAACAAAGCCAACGGATACTACACAGAAAAAAGTCACCAATTAACAAATATATATGAAAATAATTCATTCAATTATAAACTTGTTTAAATTTGCACCTCTCACCAAAATGATTATATCAATTACTAAAAACTATAAAAAATACAAAACAGAAAAAAAATTCCCAATTAATAAATTAATTAAATCAATTAAGTAGATGATTGAATGAATTAAAAATGTGTATAGGAAAAAAAAATCATACCAAAATTAATTTTTTATTTTATTTTTTCTTGAACATATTTATTAAATTTTGATGCAAAATTAAACAACTGAGTTAATTGTAAAAAAGACGGTAATATTTTTTTCTGTGTATATCTTCTGATCCACCTTCATATACATATTTCTAACATTCAAGGAAATGTATAAACATTAAGAAATTTAAAATCACAAAAAAAGAAACTTTAAATTTAATTCATATTTCTTTTTCCAACTTAATTTGTAACATTATAAATGCAATCCAAATAAAATTGAATTCTTTGTAATCCTTAAAGTCGTTCGTTGTTTAAAATACAATTAAATGATAAAAAATGCGCTGACAACTCAAGGCAAAAAAAAAAAATGGTTAAAAATCAGCTAAAATACAAATATGTATGTGAATGTGTGAGTTGGTGGACTACTGTCAATATTATTTTTATATATTTTTTAAATTACAATGAGAGGTTATTGCTTTTTTCGCTATATATTCGTTCATATTTTTCACTTTTGTTTTCTTAACAGTTCACACGCCTTTGGTCATTCTTACTTTTTTTATATATATTTTGTATTGTATGTGTTAGTAAGTGTGTATATGTGTGGCAAATATTTTTGTCAGGAAGTCTTAAGGTAAACATTGTTGGGATTTTGTTTCCATTATCAATGTACGCCAATATGAATGACACTGAACGACAAAGCCGTCATTACATTGAGGTGTTGGTTGGTGTTGATGGTAACAAGAAAAAAAAGCACAAAAAAAGAGCATGAAATGTTAAAAGACAAGACAACGAGAACTTTAAAAGCAACAAATTTCTATTACATTGGAAAGCTGATTGTGGTTTTTTGACCTTTAACAATCATGTTTTTGCATTCGTTAAGCGAGTTAACAATGGTTTCATTTCTATTGCAGGTCATTAACTGTCAATTCGTTTGTTTTTTTTTTCTTCTTTAAACTTATATGCTTGTTTTTAATTTTAAAACGAAATTAAGTGTAAAAAAATGTAAAGTTTCTATGAAGAAAACATGTTTACATATTTATAAGAACTTAATGAATTTGAAGAAAATTAGAATTTCCGAGTATGTGAATAGTTTAGTGACGTTAATAGGTGTTGGTTATAAAAGGGGAGAATTATGTGAAGGGTTTGGAAATAAATAAATGAAATGACAATTTTATATACAGTGCTGTGCAATATAATAGGCTATTGTATATTAAATATTTTCTCTTCGATTTAACACTATTAAAAAAACATTCTGTTAGGAATTTTTGGTACGGTTATTTTTGATATTGTCAATACTAAAAATAATGGCTATTGTTAAGAAGTTTCTTTCTTTCCTTTATGCGCTTGCGTAAACATTTCAAGAAAAGTTAAAATATAATTTGTGCAAAATAATAGACTTATTTTAAAGGATTATATTTTTTGTTTTAATTTACCATATAATTTGGATAAATTTTCTGAAAATAATTAAATGTAAGGTAAATGAAATATTATTGATGAAAAAATATTATAAAATAATATTATTTTTACGAAATGATGGGTCGTAATGTACATAGCACTCCTTAAGAAAGGCGAATAGTGGAATAATTACGTGACCAAGGAAAAACATTTGATTTTATTGCGAAATTGCTTGGAAGGTCTCATCATTTCGTAAGAAACGCGATCAAGTGGAAGCCATCAAAAGAAACACGTGGTAGACCTTACAAAATAACAGATAGCTCTTCTAGTGAAGAAGCAGCCATTTGTATCTTCAAAAGCCGTTTCTAAAGAAATAGGTAACATAATTAGTGCTTCAACAGTCCGACGAAAACTTTTAGAGAAAGGTTTGCCAAGTAGAATCGCCAGGAAGTTACTATTTTTAAGCTCAAAAAACTAAGCAGCTCGAAAAAAATTTGTTACAAAAATTAAAAATAGTGAAGTTGATAATTTTAAGAAAAATTAACTTGTTCGGGTCAGATAGTCGCAGAAATGTTAGATGACCAAATGGAAAGGAACTAGATGATCGTTATACAAAAAAGATTGTAAAACACGGCGGAGGAAGTATAATGGTGTGGGGTGAATTTTGTTGGCATGGTGTTGGCCCTCTTTATTAGATTACAAAAATAATGAACCAAGAAATGTACCGTGATATTTTGAAGGATATTATGCTACCATATGTGGAGAACAATATGCCACCAGAATGGACTTTACAACAGGAAAATGATCCTAAGCACTCCTAAAAATTTGTTAAATCTTGGCTGAGTGCTAACAATGTATCTGTTTTAGAATGGCCTTCACAGTCACCGGATCTAAATCCTATTGAGAACCTTTGGTTTGAACTGAAGAGAGGTCTAGATGGGAAGACATTTCGGAATAAAAATCAACTTTGGAAAGATGTTAAAAAGAAATGGGAGGCAATTTCTGTACAATAAGTTTAAAGAGGAAGGATTTTAAATGTTTTTTATTCAAAATAAAGTAACTTGTTTTAATATTCTGAATAAATCCAGAGTTTATTCATGGAGTTAGGTTGACGACGTAGAACTTCTTGTTAAAATAATTTTCCAATACTTTTTTGGAATATTCTGCTTTAAGCATACATCATACTGTGAAATCTAGATTGGTTGGTAACTACTGGAGCGCTCTAATCGAGCTAAAGAACTTCTTAAAGGTTAGACAATAAAATTGCTCACGAACTTGCTAGATGCGGTTCAGCGTCAGATCTTTTGCAGAGGAATCAGTAATGCCACCGATTAGTTACCACATTAGATTGGTCTGAGAGAAAAACTAACAATGACTGGAGTAGTAGAGAAAATAAATGAAATACAGCAAGAATGAAATTAGTGCATTGTTCTTTAGCTAACTTTGTAAAAACTTAAAAAAATTGCATTAAAAAACATGCCTATATATTGAAAAAACTGAACCAAAATTTGACCAAATTAAGATAATTGAAATTTCAAATGCTAATAACTTGAAAACTAAAGGAGATAATGCATATATCTTATCGAAAACTTTAAGAAAGGAATATTTGTAATTGCATCAGAAGCAAAAATTTGGCAAACGATGAAATATTTTCTATGTCAGAGGTACCCAATTTTGATCCCTAATAGCTACGCCCCCCATTGAAACTTAAAAGATTACACTCCATTGCTAAGTCTGTGTGAAATTTTATGAAATGTGTCCTTTTTTAAAGGACACATTTTCCCGATGTCTCAGAAAACACGATGGCAAGCTCTTAAGATAATATAGATTCCGAAAATCCATTCTGTTTGTAGATTTGTGCTTTGGGATTGCACAGTGGGGCTAAAAGCAAAATAAATGGCAATAAGTCTGGATCTTTGAAACCACTGAACCAATTTAGATAAAACTTGGAACATTGATAGAGGAGAAGTTAGGCTTTAAGAATATTGTTGGCTAAAGTCTGTAGCTGCAGCACGGACGCCGCCACAGTGGGCCAAATTTAACGACCTCGAGGGTGAAAAACATATCAGGGCTTATAACTTTTACAAATATAAACCGATTTTAAATATTTTTACATTTTACAATTCTCCTAAGCAAGACAAGGAAAAAAATAAATAAATTTCTAATTTTTAGCCTCGACGTTTTTGCGATTTTGCACTATAACTTTTAAAATAAAATTTCTACAATTTTTTTAAAAATATGTTGAAATTCTCTATAATTTTCTAAATTATGCTAATAAAAAAAATGTTTGTTATCTCAATTCGATAACAAGAAAAAAATTTTCAAAGTCAAAATTTCAAAACAGGTCTCAAAAATTGCTTTTTTAACTTTTTTTTAACTTTTAACTTTTTTAAAAAATTTAGTTAAAAAAGTTTAATATTTTTTAACATTTTCTGAAAGACAGGACCTCAAGAAAACGTGTAAGTGTAATTTTGAAAAGTTCAGAACGTTCACCCTATATCCAGCAGTGGTCAAAAACTATCAATATTGGATGAGACGTTAAACTTTTTGAGTCTGTTAAGAAATAGGTTGTTGATCTCGGTACTTCTGCAAATTAATCTATACAGCTCAATATGTTCTTAAAGGTTTTGCAAAAAATTATGACAGCCTACCAGTAAACTTAGTCACACAAGGCAATTTTCCGAAATTACCCATATTTTCAATAATAAAAACTTCGACCTTTTAAAATATTTAGTAAAATTATATATATTTTTCTGATTTTCACATTTATCAATTCTCCAATAAATATGTGCAAAAATTATGTTGATACCTACAATCATTTAGAAATTATTCAGTCTCAAATTTTTGAAATATGTCCATGGAAGGATCACGCCCATTTTTGATTTTCGTGTTTATATAAATTTTGTTGTCGTACATGATTTTTTTAAGAGATATCAGCAGAAAGGTATGAAATTAAGCTACAACGGACACCCTGTGTTTCTAGTATTTGGCCCATAACTTTTTTTGTTTATTAACCGATTTTGCCCATTTTCAATACCAAACAAATCTTATATAAGAGCCAAATTTCGCCTCCCTAGGTGGTCCCATTCGAGTCTTATACTGCTTTCAACACCCAGACACAGAACAATTTAAAAATACTGTCTGTAATGATTCAAAATGCTACATCCAAAATTTAGTACCAATATTTGATGGACCAAAATCTGAATACCCCAAATTCAGATTTTGGTCCATCTACCCTAATATATTAAGCAAATGTGATAAAACGTATCGATTTATAAAAACTACAAATCCTGCTCTAAAAAATAATAAAAACCGTTTTTAGCACCCATATTAAAACCAGGGCTTTTTTAAAAAAAATTTATGTACACATTTTTACTTTGATAGCTTATAACATCACAACAAGTCATAGTAGGCTAAAAAATTATATATCAAAAATTTCTACATTTTATTCTGAATAAAGAAGCTTAGTATTTTATCGGAAAATGTTAAATTAAAGAGTTATACCGCAATAAAGATATTAGTTACTTTTAAGCCTTGTTTTAGTCAAAGTCGACTGGCCATTTTTCGACCGATCTACCCAATTTTTGCACACAATATTATTTTTTTATCCCCATCTACCAGAAACTGCCGGTGGTGCAAGCAAAATCCAAACTTTTGTAAAATCCATACATTTTATGGGTAACACTATGCAACAGTATTTTGGGGGCGTAATCATTCCGATTGCAATTGATAGCTCTTGATATGTCTAATAAACCCTCCAAAGGATTTTTCGCTGGTAGGCAAAATTTTTGTTTTAGGACCACTTAAACTTTCCTTTTTTTGCACCAAGGTAGTTATAGTAAATCGAAAAAAAGTATTAATATAGTTCGAAACATAAATGTTTAGAGCATTTAACGGGGAACATTTCATTTCAAATCTTTTGGACAATTAACTTTAAATTATAAAAGAGGCATACCTTGAATATTAATTTAAATAATTATTATATTTCCTTTCCCCAGCAAAAACTTGGTAATTACATGTAGTTACGGATGTGGTTACTTTGTAATGACAACATCATACTGTCTGTGTTACATGAAGTTGTTATTGTGTTTTATAACCCGAATGTAAATAATTATTTATGATCATATTTTTGAAAATATTAATTTTAATTTATTTTTGTAATGCAATTACCAATTTATATAATTGAAGAAGAGACATAAATAAAAGGTAAAATTTGTGTATGAATTAATTTGTAATCTAGAATAGTTTATTTTTAGTACATTTATTTTAATTACATTTTTGGTTGTTAAGTTATTTAAATTAAAAAATCTTTTTACAACAACAAAAAATATTTTATATATCCTGACATTTTATTACTTATTTATAACCTAAAATGTAACTAGTTCCTATTGTTATTACTAATCATGACTTCAGTAATGTTTTAAAATCAATGCGCTATTTTACAGCTTCTAAGTAATTAGTTATTGTAATGACATCTAAGTAATGTAAAGGGTAAGTAGTTGCCTCTAATGTCATCACCGTGTTAAAATAATGAGTTATTCAGCTAATGTGTAAGTAGTGAAGAGCCATTATATTAGCTACTTAACTCATTACATGGCAACCAAAGTTTTTGCTGGGTCAGTTGCGAAATATTAAGATTTTACTAAAAATGTTTATCACATTTTCATTGTTAAAACATGTAATTTTATATATTTTATATATAAAATATATTAGGTTTTAATGCACCATAGGAATGGTCTTTCCTGCTACTATTGAAGATATCACGTAATTAACCCATTAAGAGCTACAGGGTCAATTTTATGCATTTAATTCCCAAATGCTTAAATTAGCAATTTTTGCAAATAAGTCGCATGGAAGTACTTATTACGCTTAAATATTGATAAATTCATGAAAAAACATAATAAGCTAATTTAACACCGCGATAATAATCGAATAAGAAGGAGTTTTTGTAATTTAGCCGATAATTTACACGAATTTAAAGCTTTTTTTATAAATTTACGCTTTAGGGGACATTTATATCCTTAACTAACCATTTATTTGCTGTTAAAATTAACTTAACCAATTATGGACCGGAAAACCCAATATTTTATTTGTGCAGCTAAAGGGTTAAATGAATCCATATATCAATAGTATTTAATGAGAGCTTTCTAATGATGACCTAAAATATAATTTAAGATGGAAAATGTCCAAAATATTCAAACTTTAATAAAATACTGTACAATAAAATCATTGAAAATTTTACTAAAATTTTAATTTCGCAAGAATGAAAACAATTTTTAAAATATTTTTTGCTCAGTATGTATTAGACGTCGTTTTTCTATTATATGTTGTATTTTTTTTTTTTTTACAAAAAGTTAAAAATTGTGTATACTGTTCATCGAAAACCATATTTTTGGAGGTTTTTTAAAAATGGTCCAGCTCACGTAAATGAAATAATTGAACCGAAATATTTTGGGAATGAGTTAAAAACATATCAATCTTTAATTTACAACTTTGTTTGTCCCCATACAAATCAAGGCACTGTAATGTATATGTGATTTTCAGACACATTAATTTTACACTTTAAATAACAATAAGGAATTATATAAAAGCAAATTTAATTACAAAATCGTTAATCCAATAATCACACATATCATTCTTCAATTAATTACAACTATAAAAATTACATTAGAATTTAAAAATAGTCTTTACTAAATAGCACATTTTTTGCAATTTAAAATCTGTTTAATTGTAGATAAAATAAAGGTCAATTATTTCAATATTTAAAATTAAACAAATTATCATTGAAAATAGTATTTAGCAATAATTTATGACATAAACTTACACACACACATAAGCCTACATTACTAACAATAGATACCACTAAATGCAATAGTAATTTATACAACTAAAACCATTTATACATAATTCCCCAAAAAAAAAAAAATAATAATAATAAATAAAATGATTCAACAGGTATAAAACAAATATTTTCAAATTATTATTGCAAAATATTGTTTAAATATTTTGTAGATATGTATGTATTTAGATATAAATGCATATGTTTGTATGTATATTAAATTAAATAAATATCACTAGAATTATGAATGAATTTTGTTGTTCATATTTCCTTTTTGTTATGTATTTATTTTCTTATTATTCATAACAATTAGAAGCGTGTATCTATGTATAGTAATAATGTGAATGGAAATACATATTATAAGTATTATATATGTTTGTATTATAGCATACAAATAGCACCTGTTTTCCTCAGAAGTTTATTTGGTAAATATCGAAGAAAGGAAAAATAACAACAATAAAATGTGAAAGAAAACTGTCTATATAACATCTATGTCTATGACACACACAGTGAAACTAAATGAATCATATAATAGTAGAACATATGTTTGATTATAATATGAATTAAGAGACGAAATATTAATGAAACTGGGTTTTGCTTATGGTTATCGCTACTAAGTTAGGATTCATCAAATTGACTTCCGATTAATCCGAAATCGACTTGAAAATTCTCGATATTTAACTTTTTTGTTGCCAGATAGTCGAAAAGTTGTTATGTTTTTATAAGAAAAATAACTAAATATAGTCAAGAGGATAAAAATTTCGAAAGTAACATATAAAAACGAAAATGGTCGAAAAAATCGAAAAATCTGTTATTAAAAAATATAAGAAGTCGAAAAGTAGAATATAAATTATTAGACCTTTTTCCAACTAAGGACTGCGCACGAAAAAAATCCGTGCATGCTCTTGGGCTTATAACTTTTGATGTGGTGAAAAATTAATAATTCTGTTAACTGGTTTGTATTTGCCGTTATGCTCACTTGCCATGTGCTAAGTTTCATGGTAATAGCAAAATTGGTTTTTCTTAAAATTGAAGTTTAACAAAAAAAAAACTCCTAAACACTTAAATCAAATTTTTCATGAAATCTTGCATTGGTCATATAAGGATGTTATGCCGCAAAATACAGTTTCTTGGGTCGTAATATTATACAAAGAAGTCATGATCACTGAATGGTAACCTGATAATGGAAGACAAATGTTATCTTCAGGCTGTAGGACTCAGGCAAAATAGAAAGGATTTTAAAAGAAAATCACCTCATCTCTGGAAGAAAAGTGTCAGAAAAAATAAATTGCTTTGAATCTTTATCGGAAAATTTGAAAAGAAGTCTAACCTAAAGACGTATAAAGTAAGAAAAAAAATCATATTAGAAATGCAAGCAAGAATTTGGAGGTAAAAAATAACATGAAAGTACTTCGGAAGAATTTTTTCCGAAATTTTATTTCTGTATAGTAGACGATCATACAGGATGACTTTTTTCAACTTCCTAGCCAGGAATTCTATGTCGCAGATGCTTGAGGAATTATGGCAGAAAAATTTCGTGTATCAAAGAAATCAAAATTCCCAAGAAAGTTTTTGATTTGGGAAGTCATATGCAAACGCAGGAATGAAGCACTTCATTCCTAAAAAATGTTTGCATATACGTGTATGAGTGCCTTTTAATAAGAATTCTCCCTTTCCTAATAAAATTCAGTGTATTAGCTATTTTCTGGCATGCTTCCGCTTCTTCTCATTACAACAAAACAATGGAGTTGCAACAAAGAAATTGTAAGAGTTTGTACTGAAAGAGGCTAATCCATCAAATTTTCCAAGACTCCGTGCAATTGAAAGATATTGGACTCTATTAAAAAATAATTAAAAGTTCAGCATAAAATGAAACGAAGTTTAAAAAAAAATAAGTGGACTTATTCGAGCAAAAAAGTGACCGAAACTAAAACCTTTAATTAGAATAATTCCAGAAATGATCAGATATTTCCTTAAAAACCAACAGGGACTAATTTATTATTTTATTTTTAGAACTTGAACATAACAGTCATTAATAAAAATATCACTTTAAAAAAATTCGACCACTGGTTTCGTTTCTATAAGCAAATTTGCATGCACGGATGTTTTCGTGCGCAGTCCTTATAAAACCCCAATCTAAACAGTCAGTGCAGAATTCCTCCTAATTCCAATAAGACGAAAATTGTATAACTTCCGCTTATTTTGAAAAACTTTGAATTTTAGCGACAAATCAAATGAAATTCGTTGACACAATGAACACTTTCGTTGTATTTATGTACATTTTTGGTTTAACTGAACTAGAAGTGATCTAGAACTGAACTAAAACTGAACTTGAATTTAACTAGAATTGATCTAGAACTGAACTAAAACTGAACTTGAATTTAACTAGAATTGAACTAAAACTGATCTAGAACTGAATTAGAACTGAACTAGAACTGAACTAGAACTAAACTAGAACTGAACTAGAACTGAAATAGAACTGAACTAGAACTGAACTAGAACTGAACTAGAACTGAACTAGAACTGAACTAGAACTGAACTAGAACTGAACTAGAACTGAAATAGAACTGAAATAAAACTGAACTAGAACTGAAACTATTTATTGCTGTAAAAAATATTTTGTTCAGACTTTGGATTTCTCTTGCCAATATAAAGATGATAGAATTGAAAAATTGGTCAATCTATTCTGAAATGAAGATAGTGCGGATGAGGTTTTTGTTTTGAACTAGAACTGAACTAGAACTGAACTAGAACTGAATTAGAACTGAACTAGAACTGAACTAGAACTGAACTAGAACTGAACTAGAACTGAACTAGAACTGAACTAGAACTGAACTAGAACTGAACTAGAACTGAACTAGAACTGAACTAGAACTAAACTAGAACTGAACTAGAACTGAAATAGAACTGAACTGGAACTGAACTAGAACTGTACTAGAACTCGGTCCTAATTTGAACCAAGTAAAAAATATTTTGTTTAGACTTTGGATTACATATCTCCATAACATCTCTTGCCAAAATAAAGATGATAGAATTGAAAAATTGGTCAATCTATTCTGAAATGAAGATAGTGCGGATGAGGTTTTTGTAGAGTGCTATCTTTAAGGGACTACTTAACATTTCTTTTATTTGAAAATGTTGGTTGATTCTAAAATAAGCTTAAAGCATTTGGGAGGCCTTTCCGGTCTAATACATGTTAAAGTACAACGGCTTTTACAAAGGTCTAATAAACATTTTAATATTTATTACCCTTTAAATCTCAATCTGTTCCACTGTCCTACCTCACAGTGATTTTAAAGAAGAACAAAAACAAAAAATTCGCATTCATAACAAATAAAAATACATTTGTGTGCGTAATTGACTGCTTGAGAATATCCATGTGTATTGTTATGTATAAGAAATGCAAACTCAGTATCTTATAAGTTGATTCACAGAATTCACTAACAATTGTGAATGTGTATGAGAAAATAGTCACACATTCATTCATTTATTCACCGCTACAAATGAAAGAAAACAGCTGTTTTTTGTTGGCCAAATGTGCGTATTGTTTTGCTAAGAAAAAAGGGAAATTTTGTATTATTTTGCGGGGGGGTTATTATAATAGAGAGTGTGGAATGTAGGATTAATGCGCAGACGTTAGAAAGATTTACTCTCTATTTGGGAATTTTTTTTTTTTTTTGGTCTAAAGTGTAGGGTATTATGAGTTTATTGAGGAAAATGGGACACAATTAAGATTTTTAATGCTTAAGGAATTTATTGAAAATAAAATATGCAGTTTTGTTAGAAATTTTAATGGAATTTTTAAAATATATGTATGTACTTATTTCAATATGTACTGAAATATATATATATATATATATATATATATATATATATATATATATATATATATATATATATATATATATATATATATATATATATATATATATATTTTTTTTTTTATCGTGAGAAACTTTAAAATTTTTGTAGTGATTTTTGGGGGTTCAATCAAATTTTTGCGAAACAGAAGTCAATTAAAAAAATTTTAATTTGTTTGCTCATATCGGCATTTAATAAGGTGAAAAAACCCTTTTAGTTTAATATAATCTTCAATAAAAATATGTAACCTATTTTTTATTAATCACTGTCAAGTGTTTTTATTCCAAACTCGCAACATATATTTTTTTTAGTGGATTCTAAATATATAGAATGTATTCTCTACAGCTCTGGGGCAAATATTTTTCTATCTAAAAAACACAAAAATTTCCCACACTATACAACCCACCTTTAAAATCCAAAACAAATACATCTGATAGAAGATGAACGTACATATTTTATCTTGACTATATTAACAATAATCAGAGGCAAATGCCGACCAGTTTTATATGAGATATCGTCGGAATAAGATTTGTTAAAACGGAAACAAAAATAATTAAAAATAAAATATTAAAAACATAAAAGAATTTCAACAATAAATTTATTCAAAAATCAAGAAAGTAATAAACAAATGAAATTGAAAAATAGTAACGGTTAAAAGAAATTTAAATTTGAAAATCAATTAATAAGCGTTTCGTTTGCAAAATAAGCTTATTCAGTTTTTATTCCCAACTGAATTCAAATAAATTTCAATACTCTTTGTATTGAATTTAACACACGGAATAAAAACGAACGTACGGATATTTTGTATAAAAATAATATTTTTGCAAATGTGTTGTATTTATATTTTGTGGCATTTTCTCTAAAAATAAATAAAAGAAAGTGTAAAACCACTAAAATTGCGTATGAATAATAAAAAAAGAATATACAACAAAATAAACGCCGAAAAATAATTAAATTAAAACCTTTTAACTAAGCAAACTTAAGAAAATAAAAACATTATTTAAACAAAAATCATTTATAAAAAAATTATTAACTTTTAATAAAAGAAAATTTAATTAAATTAAATAAAAAATATTTACTATTGAATAATATTTTTAAACAATAAAAACACTTTAGTGTTTCTACCAGGAAGTTAAAAAAAAGTATTTAAGTGTTTTAGTACTTATCTGATGCTAAAGTGAAGTGGTACATTTTTTTGGTACAAATTTATAACATTAAAACAAACAAGAGATATATTTAAACAAAAAAAGTAATTGTTAGACAAATTGGCTGCTAAATTACAATTAAAAACTGTAACAACACTTAGTTGTTTCATATCAAAATTGGAATATCAATTAAGAGGTGAGTTTTTTAATTAAAAAAATTATAATAAAAATTCTAAAATTTTCTTAAGCAGAAGTAATTTTAAGTTAAATTAAAAAAAAAATTAGTTTTTCCTTTTTACTGTACTTTTATATGTTTAATTTGTTATAAATTTAACATTTTTATTAATTTCAAAATAAAATTAAACTTTTTTTGTTTAGTTCAAATTCAATTTAATCTAGTACTACTACAGATCTAGTTCAATTCTAGTTCAGTACTAGTCAGTTTTAGTTCAGTTCTAGTTCAGTTTTAGTTCAATTCTAGTTCAGTTCTAGTTCAGTTCTAGTTTAGTTCTAGTTCAGTTCTAGTTCAATTCTAATTCAGTTCTAGTTCAGTTCTAGTTCAGTTCTAGTTCAGTTCTAGTTCAGTTCTAGTTCAGTTCTAGTTCAGTTCTAGTTCTAGTTCAGTTCTAGTTCAGTTCTAGTTCAGTTCTAGTTCAGTTCTAGTTCAGTTCTAGTTCTAGTTCAGTTCTAGTTCTAGTTCAGTTCTAGTTCAGTTCTAGTTCAGTTCTAGTTCAGTTCTAGTTCAGTTCTAGTTCAGTTCTAGTTCAGTTCTAGTTCAGTTCTAGTTCAGTTCTAGTTCAGTTCTAGTTCAGTTCTAGTTCAGTTCTAGTTCAGTTCTAGTTCAGTTCTAGTTCAGTTCTAGTTCAGTTCTAGTTCAGTTCTAGTTCAGTTCTAGTTCAGTTCTAGTTCAGTTCTAATTCAGTTCTAGTTCAGTTCTAGTTCAGTTCTAGTTCAGTTCTAGTTCAGTTCTAGTTCAGTTCTAGTTCAGTTCTAGTTCAGTTCTAGTTCAGTTCTAGTTCAGTTCTAGTTCAGTTCTAGTTCAGTTCTAGTTCAGTTCTAGTTCAGTTCTAGTTCAGTTCTAGTTCAGTTCTAGTTCAGTTCTAGTTCAGTTCTAGTTCAATTTTAGTTCAGTTCTAGCTCAGTTCTAGTCCAGTTCTAGTTCAATTTTAGTTCAGTTCTAGCTCAGTTTTCAGTTCAATTTTATATTAGTGTTAGATCAGTTCTAGTTTGGTTCTTCTTCAATTCTAGTTCCGTTCTAAATCATTCTCAACTCAGTTATAATTCAGTTCGTTTACCGTTCTGGTTGAATTCCATTAGTTCAAGTTAATTTCTTGTTTTTCAAAGATTTTATTTAAAATAAAAATCATTTGAAATATGTTATTGATATAAATTAAAAACAATTAAATTAAATATCTATAACAAGTTTTTAACAACATTACCAAGAATTCCAATATTTAATCTCCTTAAGAAAAACAATTGTCTTTGTACATAAAAATCTTGTTTAACACAACGCCTAAACCCCTAAGGTCATAACCTTTTCTCTTATTATAACTTTCACCAGCATCAAATCTGGCTTAAAAACTTGTTAGACTTTAAAATAATATAAAATCACGGTTACAATTTCTTTTATAGTTCATTCAACTTTATTGACTAAATAATAATTCAATAATATCTAAATAATGGTTCTTATACCACATTGGTTATGCCAACAAAATACATGTCTAAGTGAGTAGAAATATAATATAATATTAATATTTATTATGCAAAGTACTTATACAATACATAGAAAAAAGAAAAGTAAAACATTTCATTATGAATAAAATTATAAATATATATAATTGTTATAAATGTCTATGAAACCATTTAAAAGTACTTTTAGTCTTAAAGAATTTCCCTTTAAAATAAAACCTACACACAAGAGTAAAAACAAAATTTAAACAAATATTGAGCCAATATAATTCTTTTAATTTGAAATTTGTCTGACTTTTTTTAAGACAGACTACCTAAAAGCCTACCTCAAAAAAAAAAAAAAAAATAAAAAAAATTAATGTAATATTAAGCAAAGATATTTAAAGACGTTAAAATATAATGAAGTTATTTTTATAAATATAATAAAATTTTCATTGAGTATTTTTTCTTTTTTATATTTTTTTTGCTTGTTTTCTTATTTAATATCAATAACTAATTATATGCTTCTTTTATATTTTAACTTGGTTTCTTATTTATTTGTAAATATAGATAAAAGAGCACAGCATTTTTTCAGAAAAATCAATTTATTGAAATCCATACGTGGAGCTCGTTAAAAAAAATTTAATTTTAAAAACAAATTACAAAATTATTAAGAAGTTGTGATTGATTCATCAGGGATATAAGAGAGAAAAAAAAAAATAATAAATTTCCAGTTTACTGTTGATTTTTTGTCTTTATAAAAAACGGAAAGTTACTTTATTTAAATACTTGGAAAATATTTTAATAAATTTTTAATATCATAGATTAATATTTATATAGTGTAGAATATAAAAAGAAATTTCCATGTAAATATGTCAACAAGGACTAGTAGTTTTATAATAAAATTATTATTATTTTTTTTTATTTTTTTTATATTAAATCTTGGTTAAGTTTTAAGTCAGTTATAGTGCAGACCTTAATCAGTTCTATTTCATTTGTAGTTCATTTATAGTTAAGATCTTGTACAGTTCTAATTTAGTTCCAGTTCGGCTCTAGTTTCGTCCTAGTTCATTTTCACTTAAGTTCAAACTCAGTTCCAGTTCAGTTCCAATTTAGTTCTAGTTCAATTCTAATTCAGTTCTAGATCAGTTATGGTTCAGCTATAGTTTAGTTCTAGTTCAGGTCCAAATCAGTTTTAGTTCAGTTCTAACTCAGTTTTAGTTCGGTCCTATTTTAGTTCTAGTTCAATTCTAAATCAGTTTCAGTCCATTTAGAGTTCAGTTCTAGTTCAGATCAAGTCTAGTTCTACTTTAATTATAGTTCAGTTCTGGTTTAGTTCTAGTTCAGTTCTAGCTCAGCTCTAATTCAGTTCTAGTTCAGTTCTAGTTCAGTTCTAGTTCAGTTCTAGTTCAGTTCTAGTTCAGTTCTTGTTCAGTTCTAGTACAGTTCTAGTTCAATTCTAGTTAAGTTCTAGTTAAGTTCTAGTTCAGTTCTTGTTCAGTTCTAGTTCAGTTCTAATTCAATTCTAGTTCAGTTCTAGCTAAGTTCTAGTTCAGTTTTAGTTCAGTTCTAGTTCAGCTCTAATTCAGTTCTAGTTCAGTTCCAGTTCAGCTCTTATTCATTTCTAGTTCAATTCTAGTTCAGTTCCAGTTCTGTTTTATTTCAGTTTTAGTTCAGTTTTAATTTAGTTCTAGTTTATTTTCTAAATTTTTTTTTTAGCTCTAACTGCATTTTGGTTCAGTTTTTCTTTAACTCGAGTTCAGTTCAAATTTCGTTCTAAAAGGGTTAAATATTCCATTAATTTTTTAAAAACAATTCAAGGCATTCAACTTAATTTGCTAAAAAAATAAAATAAACATTAATTTAATTCTATTTACTTTTATTATTTTTGTAACCTTTTTCCATTATTGTCTTATATACATATATATGATCAGTACAAGAACACGTTTTAATAGAAAATAAATTAATATTAAAACATATTTTTTTCTTTTTTTTTTTCAATATAAAAAAAACACTTGTTTTTTTCCGCTGAAAGCATGTTTTTAATGAGTTTGTTCTCATAAGAACTTCGGTTTTTTTATTACAGTTCATTTAAATTGCAATTAAAAAAGTTGAGACTATAAGAAAAAAAGAAATTATTAATAAATAGAAAAAGATATTCAAACAAACGATGGTAAGTGTAGGAAAATATACCAAAACTAAATAAAGATAAATGTCTGCCACTTTAATAGTTGCCAACTAAACAACTTGTCAAATGTCGAGATTTAAAAAAAGACTCAAGAAAGAGTGATGAATAAGAGGGTAAACATTGATGGGAGTAAGACAACCATCATGGTAACAGACAATCAGTAACAAAAAAACTTGACAGCTAACAGTAGTTAACAGGCAGCAACAGCAGCCTCATTCTAAAAATTCAACAGTTTTTTTTTAAGAAATTATCTTGTCATGACTTTATCCATTTAGGTTCAGGAAGTTTTATTTACACACGATTCCAAATCCTTAGCTTAAGGATATGATAAAATGTTCTTCTAAATAGAGCATATAAATTAACTAATATATGTATGAGATTTTTTTTCACAACTTGTTGCTAAGTTGATGTATTAACTTTAAGTATTGGTGTTAATATCATGTCTCCCGTCAATTGAGTGGGTAAATGTGTTAGTATTTACCCAAGTATCTGTGCGTAAGTTGAATGATAAATCTATGAATGAAACCAACAGCATAAATAATGAAAAAAACAAATTCCCAGTATACACTCTAGACTCCATAAGACCAAATTATCCTTGTTGACTTTCACGTGCTTAAAATTAGTGCAATTTTTTTCAGCTTTTTTTACTATTATATATGTACATAGTTTTGCGTTATTTTTTGCTGTTTTTCTCTGTCTTTATTATTAATATTGGTTTCCTGCTGAGTTTGTTTTGTAGCTCAGCAATTGCTTCTTATATTCTTGATTTAATTTTATTTACTCATACATAAAAAAAGGAAGACACGTGCTACTAACTAATATTACAGCAGAAATAAGTTATTTTTTTATAAAAAGAAAAAAGAAAGGGGAATAATAAAATAGCAACTAATGAAATTTATGAGAATAATGAATTAATGAAGCTGCAAGTTCATAAAAACAAAAAAGGTTATAGGAAAATATTGCATATATCTACGTTTATTGCTAAGGAGTTTAATTTATTTAGACAATTTGATTTATTAAATATGAAAGCATTTTTCTTTTTTTAATGGTAGATTTTTTATGAGAAATTTGCTTTAATAAATCAATTAATAGGCTTAATTTATTGCTGTTAATGAGAATGGGTTATTAGTATTGTCAAGGTTTTTAATTGTTATTTCAATGGAAATTCTAATCAGAGACTAATGAATATTCGTAATAAATAAAGAAAATAATAATAATTGTTAGAAGTTTAATATGAACTTTTTTTTTTATTAAATTTGTATTTTTTATAATTCAGTTATTTGTTCTAGTTCAATTTCCGTTTTCAGTTCTACTTCAGTTCTAATTCAGTTATAGTTTAGTTCTTGTTCAGTTATATGTCAATGCTAGCTTCAATCTAGTTCAGTACTAAATCAGTAATAGTTCATAACTAAAGTTGTAGCTTAGTTCTACTTTAGTTCTTTTTCATCCAAGTTCAGTTCTAATTCGGTTCTTTTCTGTTCTAGTTCAGTTCTAATTCGGTTATATTTCTGCTCTAGTTCAGTTCTAGTTCAGTTCTAGTTTAGTTCTAGTTTAGTTCTAGTTCAGTTCTAGTTCAGTTCTAGTTCAGTTCTAGTTCAGTTCTAGTTCAGTTCTAGTTCAGTTCTAGTTCAGTTCTAGTTCAGTTCTAGTTCAGTTCTAGTTCAGTTCTAGTTCAGTTCTAGTTCAGTTCTAGTTCAGTTCTAGTTCAGTTCTAGTTCAGTTCTAGTTCAGTTCTAGTTCAGTTCTAGTTAAGTTCTAGTTCAGTTCTAGTTCAGTTCTAGCTCAGTTCTAATTCAGTTTTAGTTCAGTTCTAGTTCAGTTCTATTTTAGTTCTAGTTCAGTTCAAATTCAGTTCCAAATCATTCCCAGTACAATTCCAGTTTAGTTTTACTTCAGTTTTTTTTTAAGTTTTAACTCAGTTTTAGTTCAATTCTTCATTTCCATTTTAGTTCTAGTTCAGTTCTAGCTCATATTAATTTCAGTTCTAGTTACATTGCAGCTCAGTTTCAGTTTAGTTCTAGTTCAGTTTTTGTTCTCTTCTAACTAATTTCTACTCTTATTCTATTTGAGTAGCTCCATTAGTTTTAGTTCAATTCCACTTTATTGTTTTCACTCATAGAGTTAAGATTTTATTATAAACTTGTTTAAAAAATTGTTAATATATAATTTTCATTTTCCTTTTTATTTTAGATATTCCAAAACTTATGAGAATTAATTGAAACTGAATAAAAAAAACAAGATAAAAATGTGGGTATTTATAATTGTAAAATGCATGTTAGTTAATTTTTAATTAAACATCTAATAAATTTTATAAATTAAATGATAATTTACTAAACTCTTATATTTTAAAAAATAACAAATAGCTAGATTTTTAAAAACTTTTAGCTTTCATTAATTTAGATCTTGATCTATTTGCCACTTTGTTATTTTAATTAACCTGACATGCTTTCAAAGCGTGACCAATATAGAAACAAAATCATAAATTATTTTAATTCATTCCGATAAAATTTATGGGATATCGTGTAGGGAAAACAATTCAAAATTTTGAAAATAGAAATAGCAACATTTGGATCTATAATGCGCAATTTTTTGTCAAAAATAAATTTTTGTTTTCTTCTAATATTCCAAAAAAATATAAACATACAAATTTTTCGTCGTTACTACTAAAAATATACAAAAGAAAATCCCAAAAAAATAAATGAAAATTTAAAAGAAAAACAATATAAAACACACACGTAAGAAAATTGTCACCAAAACAAAATATTGAAGTGTTGACAGAGAATGAAAGAATACAAAGAAAAGTATTCAAAAATATATACAGTTCTTATGTACTGACGCATTTTGTAAATTAAAAGAAAAAAATAAAATAAACAGAGATTTTGAATAGAAAATAAAATTATTTTGAATAAACGAGGGTTAAGAGAAAATTAAAAAAATATAAATAATTAGTATTTTCAGTTAACTTCTAATTAAGAGATAGAACAAGAATTTAGCGAAAAACTAGAACTGAACAAGAACTGAAAAATTACTGATTTAATACTGAACTAAAATATAACTGAACGACAACTTAATTTTCTGTCATCCCTCGTTTATTGATCACAATAATAGCCTGCTCTTTTAGCACAGCTATTTAAAAGACAAAGAGCTAAAATAAAACAATATTCTCTATTTTATGCGAAATATGGGCGCCACAATGACCGCTGTTTTATTTTCTTTTTTTTTTTTTATAAAATTTCTTGTGGGCACACAAAAATAACTTTGGAATTTCTGAACGGATTTGTGTAACTATAAAAAAAGTAAAGTGTTTCTTTTCTTACAAAAAATAGTTCTTGATAAATTATTCAGCATCAGCTGTAAGGCTAAAAACATTTAAGGAATTTTTTTTATGTTACAAAATAAGAACTTGAAAATAAATTTGTTAAAGAAAATTTAGCAATGCCTTGTTAAAATTTTTGTTAAATAATTTGTTAAAAAAATATAAAAATTACAACATTTCTTTAGACAACATAATTATTAATATTTATATTTAAATTTAAAGATAAATATGTTTAATAAATATGTTTTATAACAAATTTATTAAGAAAGAAAAAAGAAGTCTTTGTAATACTTACATGTGTTTTTTATTTGTTGGAATAATATTTCTCTTTTTTCTTCCTTTGGCTTTTTAAAAAGAGGGTCATTGTGTTAAGTATTGTGGTCTTAAATTGTGTAAATCATTTTGTTAAATATATGTATGTATGAAAAATTAAAAAACACAAACAATTGTAGTTGGCCCAAAACATTTTTGTTGTATGTTAAATATCAACATATTGTTGGTTGCACCATTATTGTTGTTGTGATCTGCTTTTCATTTGTAAGGGATCTAGAACAAGACATCATATGTATCATCATTTTGGTTCAGCTGATATATTTAGGTTGAAAAGCTTATGAAATAATTGTGTCAAATATTTTAAATTTCATAAAGTGATCGAAAACAATTATGAAAAAAATATGTTGGAGAAAGGAAAAAACTGTAAATGAAGAAAAAAGAAATATGATTTAATTGAAATTTGTGCTATTTTTTTTTTTTTAAATATTGTATAATAAATTATGAATTTCACTTAAAATTATTTAAAGAATTAAATATTGAACATAAATTGTTGAAGATAAATTGTTAAATAAATTACATAGAAATTTTAAGAAATTTAATATTTCAAATAGAATTAAAATTAAACAAAAAGTGATTTGGAAACTGAACAAGAACGAAATTAGAACTGAATTAAAATTTAACTAGAACGGAAGTTTTATGGAAACTGAGACAGAACTGATTTAGAAACTAAAGCAAAACTATTTTGGAAACAGAACTAAAGCTGAACTAGAACTGATTTAGAAACCAAGAACTGGTTACGAACTAGAACTGAAATAAAAGTGAACTAGAACTGAAATAGAACTAAACTAGAACTAAACAAGAACTGAACCAGAACGGAACCAGAACTGAACTAGAACAAAAATAAAACTAAACTAAAGAAAAAAAAAAAATAACATAAGAACTGAAGTAGAATTGATCTAGAATTGAAGTATAACAGAACTAAACTAGAACTGAACTAGAACTGAACTAGAACTCAACTAGAACTCAACTAGAATTGAACTAGAATTGAAACTGAACTAGAACTGTACTAGAACTGAACTAGAACTGAACTAGAACTCAACTAGAACTCAACTAGAATTGAACTAGAATTAAAACTGAACTAGAACTGTACTAGAACTGAACTAGAACTGAACTAGAACTGAACTAGAACTGAACTAGAACTGAACTAGAACTGAACTAGAACTGAACTAGAACTGAACTAGAACTGAACTAGAACTAAACTAGAACTGAACTAGAACTCAACTAGAACTCAACTAGAACTCAACTAGAACTCAACTAGAACTCAACTAGAACTCAACTAGAACTCAACTAGAATTGAACTAGAACTGAAACTGAACTAGAACTAAACTAGAACTGAACTGGAACTGTACTAGAACTGAACTACAACAGATTTCGAAACTGAGCTTGAATTCTAAGATAAATTTTACTTTTATATTTTAAATACATACGTATTTTAAATTCTACTTTTTTATTATTTTTTTTCTTTTTTCTTTTATTGACCATAAACAATTCTCATTAAATCCTTTTAAATATTAAATAATTATTACATTAATATAAACCGCAAAATGCGCAATATTTTCCCCTAATCTCAAAACGTAATTTAACTCGCAAAAATGCCCCAGTTTACCACAGCTGACTCTTCTCCCTAAAGACGCAAAAACATTATTAAAATTACCCCTAATAAATTATTAAAATTGTGGTAATTACATAAGTAATAATTTACGTTTTAATATGAAATCTAACATTTAATTATTAACATACAAATTGTTCTGCATACGTCATATATTTAGCAAATAATATTATTAGGTAATAACTGTTTAGGCTTTTAGATCTTTTTTAAGTACCCTATTGTTAGAAGTTTTCATAATTTCCTGGAAATGAAAAAGGAAAAAACTTTTAGTTTCTCCTTTTACATATAAAAGTTAAAAAGGCAAAAATGTTTTTTAATATTTTTTTCCTTTTGCAAATAGAAATACTTTTTCAAATAGAAATAAAATGTTATGCAGAAATTTAAACAAAAAATTTTCTAATTGTTTATTATTTAATAATAAAAATAAAAGGTTTTTATTTATTGACTTTTTGTTGAAGAAAACGAACACCTTGATAATGCTGTTTTATGGTCATTTTTAAATAGAAATTATTTAATATTCTTTCTTTTTTTTTTTTTTTAAGAACAACATTTGACATTTAAAAGTTGAAATTGTAGAAAAGTATAACCTTAAGTAGAATTATTAGAGTTATTTTTTAAAGGTTACCTAAATTCAAATTAGCAAAAAATGTGAGGAGATTTAAGTTACCAAATTTGGAGGTGGTTAGATGGTTGCTAAGAAAAAAAAAATAATTATGAAGAGCTTATTGTAGATAGAAGAGTAAAAAAGATCTATATTAAAAAAATAATATTTTCTATAAAAAGAGGAATTAAATAATTTTTTAAACAAAACATTAATTCTTCCTATTACTGATAGCTAGGAGTGAGTTAGGTATGTAGTATTTTAAGAATAAAACAACTGCTAAAATATTTTGTTTATTTTTTCTTATAGTTTCCTAAGAAATTATCTATTTTTCAGGGTCAATTAATTTCATTCATTCATAACTTTTGTTGACATTTTCTTAAAAAAAAAACAAATTAATGGTTTGCCGTCTTGAAGAAAATATGCTTGTTAAACATGGCAAAAGCAATATGTTATAATTATTTTTATAAAGAAAAATATGTTCATTTTCATCTAAACATTGTTAGATGACGAAATCAGGAGCAACAAAAAAAAAAAAAAAAAAAACATTAAATTGACGTAAATAAAAACTACAAAAGAAAAATCTTAGTTTTGTTTGAAAATTAAACTCAAGCGGAAGTGATGCAAAGAAGCAGAAAAAAAAAAATAAATAATAAATAAAATAAAATTTAAAATGACAATAATTAGTTGTTAGTTATTTCTTTTAATTGAAAAAAAAAAAAAATAAATAAGCGGAAAAAGATTTTAATAAATTAAAGACAAAATGCTAAGAAAACAGAGTTAATTCCAAAAACAGCGTATAAATTGTTGTTACACTTAATTAACCTTAATTTAACCTTTGCGTTTGCTATACAAAAAGATTAGAACTAGAAGTTTATGTGAGAGCCACCCTATACTAAATTTTCAAAAAATTTACTAATTTTTTTGAAAACACAAAAACAAAATATATGTGACTACATCCATTTTGTTGTTGTATGAATTAGGTTTTTGACAATTGAATTAGGTTTTTTTCTCTCACATAAATATTTAGTTGTTAATCTATGGCTTTCAGTTTGTCAATTTAAACTACGGCTAAGTCGGTGTTCACACACAGCAATTTTTCTTGCCGCAATGCTAATTTCGTAGGTGAGAGTGGTAAAGAGAATATAAAAGTTTAGTATTCCCTTCTCCTCTCTCTCCTATAAATTCGGAATAGCGGCAAGTAAAATTGTTGTATGTGAACCCCAACTAAGGAAGTTTTTTTTTAAGATTTAAGTTAATATGAAATTCCTAAAAAATTGGCTGATTATTTACGAGATCATAAGGTCTTTAAAATACCATATTTTAAATATAATTTCAATATTTTATGATCTTTTTTTTTTAGATAAAACATTGTTTCAACTAAAAATTTCCTAATATTTAAACAGATTGTTTTTTAAATTATTGTAAAATTTTTTTTAGTTTTATTGTTGTTCATTTTTTTCTTTTTTAAATACTGAGTAATTATTACAAATGTATTTATTTCTAATGTATTTATTACAAATGTTTGTTTGTATCTTTTCCAAATCAAAATTTCCAAAGAGCCTATAAAATTCTTTAAAACATTTCAATTAAAATTACATTAATAACAAAATTTTTCAATTTTTAAAAACATTTTCATTTTGTATTACAAATAACAAAACTGACCTTACATTTCATTACAAAAAAATACAAATAATTACAGCAAAAATATAAAAATTTTTTTACATAAAAATTCTTTGATAATTCTTTTTGGGAAATCTCAACAAAATTACAAATTTTTTTATAACATTCTCATAAAAACACAGCTGTTTTTATTAAATTTTAGTTTAAGTTGTTTAATTTTTTTCCGTTTTAATATAAACATTTTAATGTTTTTGTTTTTTTTTTATAAATTATTTATGTTTTGATTTTGAAGCAAAAGGAAAAAAAATAAACGCGTGTTAAAGTTTTTTGTTTAAACAATTTGAAATGAAACCAAATATTTGCTAAACTTATTTAGCAGATATTTTAAAAATATTGTGATGAAACAGCAGCTAGACAACAAGATTTTATTTTTTTAATTTAAAGCAAAAAAATATTTAGAAAAAATTAATAATAAAAAATATAAAGAATTGTAAGCCAATAAATTGTTTGAGGAATTTAAAAAAATTTAAATAAATCAAAAAACTAAAATGTTCCATGGATTTAAATAAGATAAAAATATTTAAAAAATCTAAAACCTAATTTTAAAAATTATTAAATGAAAATTTGTATAAAAAATCTTATATTACAGATCATAATATTTTTTATAAAATTAAAAATCTTTTAAAGCAGCTTAATCTATAAAAATCGAAAAAAAAAAAAAAATATTTTTAATTAATTCAAAGATTAAAATTAGCTAAATGAATAATTAAATGACTGAACTGTAATATGAAATATTTATTGAACTTAAAGCAAAGACACCAACATATTTTTAAATATAATTCCAAACATATTGGTTAAAAATTATTTTAAAGAGCTGTTTTAAAATAGAAATTATCTTCAACCTTTTTTAATAAGATTTGCTTAAATCAATATATTTTAAATACAATACAAATAGGTTTAGTTAGGTCCTTACTAAAAATTCAAACAATTTTCCTAAACATTATTATAAAGTTTTAAATTACTCTTTATTTTTTTATTTTATTTAATTTATTTATTTTTTTTTTTTTTTTAAATTTTTACTATTTATAATCTTTAATTGCAAACATTTGTTAAATACTTTTTTCGATTTTATCGATATCAGCTGTTTCAAAACTTTTTTTAAAATTTTATTATGTCCCTCTATAAATATAATGAGTAATATAAATTTTTTTTCTTTAAATTGATTTTTTATGGCACCATTGAACTTTTATTTAAATTTTTTTCTTTTTTTTATATAATACATCAAGTGAACTCGTAAAATTATTATAATTTTTTTTTTTTTTTTTCAATTAAAATAAAAGAAAAAACAAACAATTACATTTGGTGGCAATGAAAAGTATCCACAAGAACACATTTTTTGAAGGCTAAATTTGAAAGGAAAAAAAAAAACACTAAAATTTGTATAAAGGGGACAGAGGAAAAGACACAAGAGAAACTAAATGACAATAATTTTCAGGGCAAGTTTTTATATGCACAAAAAAACTTGAAATATGCGCTTGAAAAAGCACGAAAAAATGGTATAATATGCACAGAAATATGCAAAAATAGCATGAATATGTATATAAAAACCAACGAATTTATGCATTCTTATATATTAATGTGTAGAAAATATGCACAAAAATGCATTTTTTTACTTTCAATCTCTAACAGATTTCGATGTTTATAAAAATATAACTATTTTAATTTTAAGTATCATATTTGACGCTTCTGAATTTTTTTCTTTACAATATTTACAATGTACTCAAAATACTCACAAAAAAAATTTTAGAAATCATTTGATTGAACTCCAAAAAAAGTGTGTTTTTGTTAAGAAAACTAACTTTTGTATCCATTATATGCAAATTTATGCAAAGATTTAAAATATAAGCATTTTTTGTGAAATTCTTTTGAAATATGCAAATGCTTACTTTCCAAGCGAAAAGCTTGAAAAACTTGCCCTGATAATTTTAAATAAAAAATAAAAAATGTTTTTTTCTAAAAGCTAAACGATTATTCGATTAATATATAAAAGATTATTCGAGTAACGACTTTCAGAAATATATAATTATAAGCAATATTGAAAATTCTTATAAATTTAACAATTATTCGAATAAATTTAACATTTATTTTAAATTTTTCGAACATTTTAGGAATTATTTAGCATATCAAGAAAATTTCATAATTATTGGTATTTAAATATCAATTAAAATTTGCATTAAAATTAAAAATATTTAAAACATTTATTTTCATTAAAAACAAACACCTGCTAGAAATTTAATTTTAAACATAAACCCTAAAAAACTATTAATAGTCATACAACAGGAAGAGTTATACTTTAGGAATTTCAAAAATTTTTATGTTTATTATTTTTTTCTAGTCAATTTATATAATTCACCATAAAGTCATGAGTTTATAAAAAAAATCATATAAGGCTTTTATTGCCGATTGAAAAAATAAACAACATAAGTTATTTTTAGTACAAAATATTTATAAATAGCCACATATAAGGAGGCGTATGAGTAATGAAGAGTATTAAAGTAAAAGTACTCATACGCACTACAATTTTAAAACATAAACAAAACAGTCATACCTTATAATATTATTGCTATATATAAGTAAATCCATACATATGTATTATCATGATGATGATTATGATTATACCCCCAGCTAAAAATGATTCAATAATGATATTTCATTCATCTATCATGAATGCCAAAACATAAACCCTCTCTCTCTTTCTCACTCTCACCCTATTCATATAAATACTCATTTGTATGATAATTTTCACCTTATATAGAAATGATTGCAATAAAAATGAAAAATAAAGCAAAATATCACCAAACGTACAATGACCGGGAATTCCTAGGAAATTTTTATGATTGGGTTTTTTTTTCATGCTACTGTTTGGTAATGAAATCATAACAATGTAGGCAGGTAATTCCCTCAATAAAATCATATCCATAATATAATCATTTTCATATCGATATGTATTAAAAGCAACAATTACAACAATAAAAAATTTTTATAATATTTATCACTGTTAACTCATATAAAAGTAATTGATAAATAAACATTATGATGAATTTTCTTACTGGCAAAATAATAAAATTTATAAGAAAATGTTTTGGTAAACAAAAATATTTACATATTTGAAAAAATATTTGTTATTAGATATTCGTTTGAAAACTTTTCCCCATATTGTTATATTTTCTTTATTTACTAACAAATAACGAGAAGTCAATCAAAGGTGTTAGTGGGTAAAGGCCATATGTTGTCGGGAACTGATAATGGTAAACAATATTTAAGATGAGATCGATATAAAAAAAATCTATTCAATTATAAGGCTAAAGATATAAAATTAATATTGAGAATATTAAACGATTAAATATTCGAATAATTAAATTTAAAATTATATAAAACTTTTAAAAAATTTCAAGATTATCTGAATAAATTTAACGATTTTTTGTGAAAATATAATAATTATTCGAATAAATTTAACGATTATTCGAATAATTTTGCAGAATATTCGAATAAATTTATCGGATTTCACAACAAATATAATAAAATTTAATAATTCTAGTAAATTTAAAGTATATTTCAATAAATTTAAGGATTATTCGATTAAATTAAACTATTATTTAAATAAATTTAAAATTATTATTAAAAGATTTTAATAAATTTCACGATTACCTGAATAAATTTAATCACTTTTTGTGAAAATATAATAAATATTCGAATAAATTTAACAATTATTCGAATAAATTTAACAATTACTCTAATAAATTTAACAATTATTCGAATAAATTTAACGAATATTCGAATGAATTTAATGTATTTCACAACAAATAAAATTAAATTCAATAATTCTAGTAAATTTAAGGAATATTTCAACAAATTTTAACTTTATTCGGATAAATGTAACGATTATTCGAATAAAATTAACGGTTATTCGAATAAATTAAACAATTATTTAAATAAATTTAAAATTATTATTAAAAAAGTTTAATAAATTTCTGGATTATCTGAATAAATTTAATAATTTTTTGTGAAAATATAATAAATATTCGAATAAATTTAACGATTATTCGAATAAATTTACCGAATATTCGAATAAATTTACCGAATATTCGAACGAATTTAAAGGATTTCAAAACAAATAAAATTAAATTCAATAATTCTAGTAAATTTTAGGAATATTTCAATAAATTTAAAGTTTATTTGAATAAATGTAACGATTATTCGAATAAATTTATTGTTTATGCGAATAAATTTAAGGGTAATTCAATTCGACTACTTGAAACGATTAAAAAATTTTAATTGGTACTCGTATAAATCAAATTAAACCCAGCAATTATATTAAATTTAAAAACTATTTCAATAATTTAATTATTATTCGAATAAATTTTACGATTATTTGAATATATTTATTATTCGTATTTGTTTATGAATTATTCGAAAAAAAAAATTCTCAATTGTACGATTCATGTTAAAGTCCACTCGAAACGATTATTAAAACAAATGAATTCTCAGACCGCTAAACGAATAATCGTTAAATTTATTCGATAAATCAAAAAATTTATTCGAATTGGTTTCCTATTGTTGGATTGTATTTTTTCTTTTGCAAGACGTTATTAAATTTATTCGAATATCCGCTAAATTTATTCGAATAATTGTTAAATTTATTCGAATAATCATGCTATTTAATTTTTCATTATTCAAATAATCTTTAAATATATGATTTTTTTTAAATTTGATTAAATTATTCGAATAATTTTTTATTTTGAAAACACTTCGAAACTTATCGATTATTCGAATATATAAAAGAATAATTTAATAAATTTATTAATTATTGGAATAAATGTATGAATTATTCGATTCAATTTAATGGTTACTCGAAATGATTGTTTAAATGAATAAAATTTCATGATCAACTGAATAAATTTAACAATTATGCCAATAAACTTTACGATTATTCGAATAAATTCAACGATTATTCGAATAATTTGAACAAATTTAAAAAAAAATCATATATTTAAAGATTATTTGAATAATGAAAAATTAAATAGCATGATTATTCGAATAAATTTAACAATTATTCGAATAAATTTAGCGGATATTCGAATAAATTTAATAACGTCTTGCTAAAGAAAAAATACAATCCAACAATAGGAAACCAATTCGAATAAATTTTTTGATTTTTCGAATAAATTTAACGATTATTCGAATAAATTTCAAGATTTAACTATTAAACGAATAAATTTAAGGGCTAGTCGAAAGATTCAAGCATTATCTTATAATTCAGGTTAATATAATGATTTTTCGAACGATTTTAACTATTATTCGAATAATTCTAACGAAATTTTACGAATAACTTAACAATTATACGAATCAATTTAACGATTACTTTAAAAAATTAAGTTTTATTAATTTGAATAATTTTATAAATTCATTAAATAATTAAAGCAAAAAATAAAAAATAACATTTTCAAATTAATAAAAGTAGTGTATATTTTCATATTGTATTAAAATTAACCCAAAGTTTGTTTTTTTGGAAATAAAAAATCCAGAAAACTAAAATTTTCAATCGGTTAACTGATTACTTTTAAACGGATAACCATGTTTTTAAGTTAATGGTTATTTTCTTTTTTGTATTGGGTAACATTTAGACCAAAAATTAATTTTCTGCAACAAATTTCTTAAAATCCAAAATTTTTTAATCAAATAATCGAATAATTTAATCAAGTAACCGAATCAATTAATTTCAAAAATTTACTGAAATAATTGAAAATTTTTTATCTTTTATTAAATAATTAAGAAAATGTACTTAATAAGTATAAAAATATTCGAGTTACCGATTAAATAAATCGAGTAACCGTAGGCTATTTTTGAAATGCGAAAAAATTAATGTTCTAATAAAAAATTAAACAGCTAGACATATTAATTAATTTATTGATCAAATAATAGACATGGGTAACCATATAATTAAAACGGTTACTTATCTAAATTATTAATTTAATAATTCGGAAAAAAAATTAATAAATTGTGTTTTGAAATTATTTTAAATAAAAAAGTAGATTTAAAGAAAATTTTAATAGCTATAAATTATCATTAATTTAACTAAACGAATAATTAATCGAATAATCGTACAATTTAACCTGTTTAAATTAAAATTAAGTGATTACTTAAATGCGAAAAATATTTCAAAGTCGAAACAATTATTTGACTTATAAAGCAATTAAAACAAACTATATAACTATATAAATATTTAAATTATACGAATAATCGAATTTTTAATACGGTTAATCGCATATTTATTTCATAATTTGAAAAAAATTAAATTTAATCAAATATTTCAATAATAAATTGTTTTTTAAATAAATTCAAATAAAAAATCAATTTAAAGAAAATCTTTAAATAACTATAAGTTACTAATAGTATGTAGAAATTTTAACAAATTTATGTTCATTGTTTTGGTGGGTGTTAGAATTTTTTTCACATAAATTAAAATATTTTCTAACATAGTTTTGTAATGAATTTTTATTCATTAAAAAGCTTTTCTATGTTAAATTAGTAATATGTCAAAAAAAGTTTTGTTTTTAATGTTCTAATGGACAGCATTTTTTTTTTTTTTTTCTTTTTGTGGGTGTTTAAAAATTATTTAAATATCCCAGCTAATCATGTACTAAACTGATATATTTTTATAGAAAAATTTATATTAATCTATAGAATTTTATGTGAATTATATTTTAATGGTTATAGCCCACATTTAAAGCACTAAAAATATTTAAATTTTAGCATTAAAATTTAAATAATTTTCTAAAGAAAAACCACAAATATTAAACAAAATTGTAGTAGCAATAGTAGCATTTAAAAGAGAAAAAGTAAATAAATTTTAAATAAAAGATTATTGTTTAAAAATTTAAATGAATATAAATGGATTTATAAACATAATTAAAAAACAGCAGGACCAGAGAAAGCAAATTATTCATAACTAATAAAAAATAAATAAAAACATTTTAGTATAACTTTTTTATACTTTTATAACTTTTTTATACTTTGTATTACATATTATGTTAGTAATTATTTTAAAAATATCTTATGATTAACTTAGTTTTTAACTTCATTTTTCTTAATAAAAGTTTCCAAACCATTTCAAAATATCTGTCTTATTTAAATTTTTATAATTCTAACACTTAAATAAATATTTAGTTAACAAATTCCTGACATACCAAACAAACTACGTAAATGAAATTTTAATATGACAAAATTCATATATATTATACCAACACGTACATAAATAAAATATAACAAATAATAAACTAAAAGAAAGAGCGAAAAAAAAACATTTAAATTAAAAAAGAAAATAAGCATCTAGAAAAATATATAAATTCTTCATAAAAAGAAAATAAACGTGCAAAATTTGTTTGTGTTTTTATATATATATATATATTTTTTTTTTTTTGATGAAATAAAATATTTGAAAATATTTGTTATCTTTTGGAATAATTTTAGCTAGATAGATAACCAAATAATTGTTAAAGCTGATTTAAAAAATGATTTGTTTATATTATTTTTTCAAAAAACAAGAGAAATTGTCTCCAAGTTCTTAAAGATACATAAATGAAATGATGGACGGATGGATGGATGATTAGATGTTTAGGTGACATTAGACAAGAAACGTGCTTAAGAAAAGTGTGGACAATTTGCGTATATAATTTTTTTCTAATAATCTAAATGATTGAAATATTTGCTCTTGAACTACTCTACTCATTTTTCCACATTTAAAAAGTTTTTGTTTATTTTCTTTTTTAATCAGATAAACATTTTAATATTTATCTTAAGTTTATTTTGTTTAATTATTCAAAACAATAACAACTTTAGCAAAAACAATAGAAAAAAAGGTTTTTATCACACATTTATCAAGATTATTTTTATAATGATAAGTTATTTAAGTTTCTTTTTTCTCCAGCATAATTTTCTGTAGCTTATTTAATTTAAATTAAATTTTATTTAAATGTTTTTTCTCTTTAATATTTTTCTAGTTAAAATCAAAATGAAGGCTGAAGAAAAGACTGCCATACCCAGAGTACGTATCGCAGTGATTGGCAATGCAGATGTCGGCAAATCCGGTAAGTTGTTATAAACATTTACCCAATAAATTTCAATAATATGTCAACTGTAATTGACAGATTACATCAAAAACAAATTGCAATAGATTTTCTTATTATAGTAGACATTATAAGATAAAAAAATAAAAAAACAAAAAACTAAACTAAGACAAAGGAACAATTTAAGTGTAAACTTTAAAACTTATGAACTGTTTTAAATAAGAGAATTTAAAAAGATTTAAAAATAATTGTTTAATAAATCCTAGAAAAAAAAAAAAAAAAAACAATTTAACAAATATATATATATAGTTAAAAGTGCCTAAGCAGAGTTTAAAATATATCCAACCAAAAATAAATAATATATGATAATTCGTTTACATTTTTAAATAATTAATCAAAAATAAACAATATTTTCAAGCCTTTATTTCTTATAATGAAAGAAAGTATCATATATATTTAATAATTACACGATTAATTGCTTATAAAAACAAATATTTGTAAATTTTAAATACTGTTTAAAGTATTTACAATAAAATTTTAGCATTTCCTCACTTAAATAATAAAAATACGAATATTTGCCAACGATTATTCGTTTGAAGTAACGATTAATCGAACATTTGTACTACATTTCTAAAGGTTTTATAACGTAGTACAAATTTTCTCACATTTTAATGAAGAATTCCTTTAAAAACTGAAATATTTTCCAACCATTATTCGATTAAAATAACGATTATTCGTTTAAATAACTTGTACTCGGTTGTTAAATGATTATTTAAAGATTTATAATATAATTCTTTAAGGTTCTCTCGCATATTTTAAAACGATAATTCGTTTAAAATGCCAATTAATCGTTTATTTTAATTTTAATCGGTTCTTAAAAGGATTGATTTAATAATAAATAATAATATTATTTAATTTCAATGAGTTACCCACACTTAAACATAAAATTGAAGCATTTAATCGAATATTTTTTTACGATTATTCGATTAAATAAACGATTATTCGGAAAATTTTCACAGATTTTTAAGGTCTAAAGGACGGTAAATTTTTTTCTCATATTTTAATCAAAAATTATATTTAAAACGATTATTCGTTTAAAATACCAATTAATCGTTTATTTAAATTTTATTCGGTTCTTAAAAGGATTAATTGACAATTAATCATATATTATTTTTTTAACGAGTTACTCACACTTAAACATAAAATTGAAAAATTTACTCGAATATTTTTTAACGATTATTCGATTAAAAAACGATTATTCGGATATTTTCACAGATTTTTAAGGACTAGAGGACGAAAAAATTGTTTTCCCATATTTTAATGAAAAATTCTACCGTTTATTCGAATATATTTTATCGATTATTTGTTTGAAAATCCCTTTAATCAAAAAAAAATTTTTTTTCGGTTATTTAGCAATTGTTTAAAAAATAAAAAAATATTTACAGGTTTTCCAATAATGTTTTCTTTGTTTATCTTGCTTTTATATGAAATTCAGGGAATTACTCAAAAGTTTGTTTACGATTATTCGTTTAAGGAAGCGATTATTCGGAAACTCTTAAGGGTTTAATGACAAAAAAAAAAAAAAATATTCTCATATTTCAATAAAAAATTCTCTCTTTTACTCGAATATTTTTTAACAAAAATTCTATTAAAATGCCTATTATTCGAATATTTCAATTTTATTCGTTTTTTTTTTTTTAACATTTATATGAAAATTTCTAATATATTTTTATGTGTTTATCACACTTTTATATAAAATTTAAGCGTTTAATGGAATATTTTTAACGATTATTCGTTTAAAGAAACGATTATTTGAAAATGTTTAATTTATTTTTAAAAATTTAAAAAAGAAATAATAACTTGGTAAATTTTGATAAAAAAAAAAAAAAAAAATTATCAGTTAAACATAAACAATTTTAACGATTATTCGACTAAAACCCACATTATTCGATTATTTAAATTTTATTCGGTTGTTTAAATATTTATTTAAACATTTATAACATATTTTAATAAGTTCTCATCGTTTTCAGTGATTAATCGAACATCTTTTTAACGACTATTTGTTTAAAAATTCACTTGTTCGAAAATTTTTAAAATATTTCTTAAAGTTTATTAAGACAAAATAATATAAAAAGTAAAATAAAAGTTTTTCTATATTTTAAAGCAAAATTTTCGAACAATTTCTAATAATTATTAATTAATTAAATTAACACAAAATCATTCGATTACTCGCATACTTTTAAACGATTATTCGTTAAAAAAAGACATATTTGTAAACCAAATAATTTATTTAGTTGTAAAAAGTTAAATCCAAAATTTAATATGAATTTCTTTTAAATTTGTTATGAAGTAATATATTTCCAACACTTAAATGTAAAATTCAATCGGTTAATCGCATACTTTTAAGCGGTTATTCGTTAAAAAAAAACAATTATTCGTTAAAATAATTTAAGTATTTTTATTTTTTTTTTTTTAAGTCAACAAATAGCAATAAGCGTTAAATGTTCATAGTTGTTCTACTATTATTAATATTATTGCGATTATTCGTTTTTTTAAACGATTATTCGGTTATTAAGTCATTGTTCGAATATACAAAATTCATTTTAAAGGTTTTAATGATAAATACTACCCTTCCCAAAAGCTGCAATATAATGCTAACAATTATTCGAATATTTTTAAGCGATTATTCGTTTACAAAATCTATTATTCGTTAACTAAATAAACTGTAATGCATAAATTGCTCCTATGAGGAATAACACCAATAAGATGCATAATGTTAATAATAATATTAATTATTAACATTGTAGCTTTTTATAATATTTTACACACACAATTAATCTAATTACAAATATTAATAAACTCTTTGATAATTATTTTGTTTACAATTTCTAACAAAATTTGTTCAACTTAATTATCTCTTAAACAAATTATTTCTATCAATCAAAGATAATTTATACATATAAATAAATCTTTATTTTAATAATAGCTACCAAAACCATTTGTGGTTCTATTTTTAAAACAAAGAAAATATACTGGTTTAAAATTTTGTTATCAATTTGACAGTTTTTTTTTTTTCTCTAAGTGTAAATAAAATTTATTTTAGATGTTGAATGTTGGTTTTAAATTCCAAAGTGTCATAATATACACAAATGGCGTCAATTCCTAAAAAATGCAGCTAAATTTGCTATAAATTTGTTAAACATTTTTAACACATAAAGAAATTTATGAAGATTGAAAAAAATATTTAATAAAAATTCTCAAAATCTTGTATAATTTTTTTCTTTAAGTGTTTTTTTTATGTTATTAATGAGCTGATTATTTATTACTTTCTTTTTTTTATTGATTTAAAATAAGAAAAAAACTTTTTGTTTATTTTTAATTTTATTGCAATTTATTCTTACGTCACTCATATATTTGTCATATTTTTCTTTCTTTTTATTTATTTTATTTGTAATAATATTTATTATTATTTTTTTCAAAAATCTTTATTTATTTGTCTTTTATTATTTATTTGATCTTTTTTTTTTTTTTTTTTGAGAGATTTTTATTATTTTCTTATAAAATTTAAATGACTAATTTACGTAGATATTTCCGCTTATTTATACAAAATTTATTAAGAATTATTATTATTTTTCTTTGAATTAATAAAAAAAAAATAACAAAAAAATATTTTTTGGGGAAAAATCCTAAAACAAAATTAATTTAACCATAAAAGATGTTGCAAATTTCTATTAATTCTTAAAATTATATGCATTTTAAAACAAAGCCAAAAATATAATTTTTGTTAAAATATAATATTTAAAATATTGTTAAAGCTTTATTAATCAAATTTGTATTGAAAATTTCTTCTTATAAAGTATTTAAATATAAATATTTAAAATTTATTTTCTAGTTTAAATTTAAAAGCTTTAGAATGAATCTAGTTTAAATATTTAAACCTTTAATGATAGGTCAGGATAAAAGCTTTATTAAAAACTTTATTTAATAAGTTTTCAATATCAGTGGTCATAAGAAAAAAGCTTTTTATTTTTATTTAAATTTTTCTTATTTGAAAAATTTTAAATCTATACGAAATAGAAATTATTTTTAATAAGTTTAAAGGGAATTATTTTAAGCTTTTTAATTACGCTGTAAAAGTAAATATTTTAAGTTAATCTAAAGTTTAAAACATTTCGCTTTTTAATGAAAGGTAACGTTAAAAGCTTGTATTATTTCTTACAAAGCTTTTATCAATTTAAAAATTGTTTTATAAATATTTAAGTATTAAAAGCTCAAATAATTCAGTGAAAAGCAAAGAACTTTTTTTCAAAATAAGTTCAAAGTTTTTTTTACAGTTAAATAAATGAAATTAAACAAAAAGTCTAAATTAAGTCAACGCTTTTATATTAAAAAAAATTTATAACAAAAATTAATCTTTTACCTCTAAAAAAAATGTTTCTTTTAAAAATAAAAAAAAACAAAACAAAATGAAATTAATGAAATCTTTTTTTAATTTTCTAAAAAAAAGCTTAAATAATAAGCTTTTTTAATTTTCTAAAGAAAAATTTAAAAATAAGGTCACAGGTTATATATAACACCGATTCTTTTTTTTCAAAATAAGTTCAACGTTTTTTATAGTAAAACAAATGGAATTGAACAAATGTTCTAAATTGTCAATTCCCAAAAAAGTTTTAAATTATAAAAAAGACTTTTTTCTATATACAAAAAATATATATTTTGCCTTTACAAAATTGTTTCTTTTAACTATTAAATAAATTTGCTAAAGGAGAGCTTAAAAACAAGGTCAAAGGTAATATATAACACCGATAATTTTTGAGAATTTGTGATTTTTTCCAAAATAAGTTCAAAGTTTTTTTTTATAGTAAAATAAATGGAATTTAACAAAACGTTCAAAATTGTCAACTCCCAAAAAAAGTTAAAATTAGGTCAAAGCTTTTTAATTAAAAATAAGTTTTTTTCTATAAAAAAAATAATCTTTTGCCTTTTAAAAATGTTTTTTTAAGAAATAAAATAAATTAGTTTAAATTAATTAGATTTGAAATTAATTAAAGCTTTTTTAATTTTCTAAAGAAAAGCTTAAAAATAACCTAAAAAGGTTATATATTTAAATAAATATTTTAAAGCTATGGAAATAGTTTCAATCGAAATATTATTATTTATTATTATTATGTATATTTGAATTGAAAAAAAAAAAAAAAAAAAACTTTTTCACTCTAAGAAAAAACTTTCAAACTTAGTTAGAGGTTAAAAAAATATATTTTTAAAAAGGAACCTCTTTTATTTTCTAAAATTTTCTTATAAAATAAAACTTGTCCTATTCAATTTTCTTAACAAATTACATTTAATTGTTAACAAAGAAAAAAAACACCTGTTGCCCTTAAAAATTTTCCCCAACTTTTTAAACACCTGATTAATTTCAATAATCAAATATATATTCTAATAATTTCAAATAAACATTCATTACTTAGATAATAAATACAATGTTTTTATTTATTTTTTTTTTTTTATTTTCATTTTTATTTATAAACAATTGTGGTCTATTATATGTTTATTTTTGTTTATAGAAAATTAAAACCTCTTCGTAGTAATTAATTAACGCAATAATCTTTCTTAAAACAAATTTAGAATGCAACTGCAAGTATTATAATTATTTAATGATTTGGAAAAGCCCCAAAGGTAAATTTTATTGTATTTTTAGCTGGAAATTTCCAATAGCAAACAAAAATTTATTGCATATTCATTTGAAGACATAAAGTAATCGAATTCAAACTCAAAACAAAGTTTTTATTTTTAAAAGAAAATACAAACAGCACACAATCAGTTTTAAGGCATTTTCCAATCAAAAAAAGTTTTGTTTTTTTTTTATATAACTCAAATAAAACTTTTCTTAAACCCTTTTTTTCGCAGAGATTTCTTTTCGGTCATGGTTATGTGTTTGATTATTTAATACCTTTTATTCTAGGAACTCCTAAGGATTAGAAAATTGACAAGAAAACATTAACCAAAATAGAAAAAGTAATTCTAACAAAAAAAAGTTTAAAATGCCATAATAGCAAGGAGTTTATTTTCTTACGTATTGTTATCCTGTGACTTAAAGGAAATATGTAATACAAGAAAAAGCATAAAAGAATGATGAAATTATATGTAATATTTTGTAATAATAAAGTTCTACTTAAGGTTGGCTACAAGTGGGTAGTTTATAAAATGATAAAAAAAATTCTTCGATATTTTATTTATAAAGTTTTAAAAGCTTCACAGAATTTAAGTATTGAAAAAGTTTATTGTTATATTAATAGGAATCATATTTTTATTTAAAAAATATATTGAAAATATATTTAATGAATTTCAATTCTAAATTAAATTCTAGAATCTATGTGAAAGCTTTTTATTTACGCTTTTTTATAACAGGGCATTTTTAAGATAAATAAAATTAAAGCTTATGAAATGCTAGCTTTTTTTAAAAAGCTTTTTATTTAAGAACAATTTTGTTTTAAATTTAAACAAATAATTCAGTTTTAAATAATTTCTTATATTAATTTAAAAATAGTTTTAATTTGAATTTAATAAAAACAATTATTACTTATTTGTTATAATTGAATTCTTTCCCCCGTAGCTAGCTTTTAAATTATATACAACTTAAAAATAATTAAGCTTTTTTATAAACAAATCTATGTTTTTTTAAATAATATAATTTTTTACTTTATTCTAATTTATAAATTTTATGTTTTTTTAATATGTATTTAGATTTTAATTATTAATTTTAATGCTTTCATTAAAAGCGAGCTTTTCACTTCAGATCTTACTTAAAACTTTTTAATCTTCCTAAGCTTTTAAAGCAAAATTATTTTTAATATTTTTATCGACTTTTTCTTTAAAAAAAAATTAGGTTTTAATTAAGCTTTCGTTCAATCTCAATTCTAGATTCAATACTTACTTAAATTTTCTACTTTAGAAAGTTTTAATTTTAAATTTTATATCATATAAATCAAGCTTTTTTATTCCACTCTAATTTATTTGAAATGAAATAGTACTTTGAAAAAATATTCATAAATTTATTATACCATTTAAGCTTAAAAGCTTTCAAATTAATCTAAAGTTTAAATATTTCAAACTTTAATAAAAGGTCAGTATAAAAATTTTATTAAAATAAGCATTTCAAGAAGTTGCAATAGAAAAAAGCTTTTAATTTTTATTTAAGTTGAAATAGTAAACATTGAAAAAATATTTTAAATTTATAATCCAAGTTAAATTCAAAAACTTTGAAATTAATCTAAAGTTTCAAATACTTCGCCAGTTAATGAAAGGTCAGGATAAAAACTTTTATTAAATTATTTTAATTATGCTACAATAAAAGCTTTCAAAATAAGTTGCCATATAAATTTAATAAGTTTTCATTAGGAAAAAGCTTTTAATTTTTGTTTGAGCTGAAGTAGTAAACTTTGAGAAAATATTTTAAATTTAAAATCCAGTTTAAATTTAAAAGCTTCGGAATTAATTTAAAGTTTCAAACACTTCGCGAGTTAATGAAAGGTCAGGATAAAAGCTTTTATTAAATTATGCTACAATACTATACTTTATTAATCTAAGCTTTCAAAATAAGTTGCCATGAAAAAAGCTTTTATTTAAATTTTGCTTAATTGGACATTTTTAAATCTATACATAAACGAAATTGTTTTTAATAATTATTTTAAGCTTTTTAATTAAGCTGAATATTAAACTTTAAAAAAATATTTTAAGTTTATCTAAAGTTTTAAACAATTTGACCTTTAATGAAAGGTCAAATAATTTATTTAATTAATTTAATTATGCTACAATACCAGACTTTATTAAAATAAGCTTTCGAAATAAGTTGCCATTAGAAAAAAAACTTTTAATTATTATTTCCATTTGTCTTTTTTTTTTATTTTTAAATCCTTATTTTTTATCTATTATTTTTAAACAAAATTAATGGTAAATCTTTTTCTTGTTTTATTAATTTAAGCTTTTTAATTAAGTCGGTAAGGATAATAGCTTTTATTAAATCCTTATTATTAATCAAAATAAGCATTTTATTACCATAAATAAAAAGATTTTAATTAAAAGTCTTTAATGAGCTTACTTCCCTTAAGTTGTAAATTGTTTGTGAGGAACTATTTAGCTTTTTTTAGTGGTCTTACTTATTTCGTCAAATATTTGCTTATTAATATAAATGCAGGGTTACATTAAAGAACTGACATTTAATGGGGGTTTTCAGTGAATTCAACAGATTTTTTTTAGTTATAAATGCTTCAAGAAAAAAATCCTTATTTTAAATTTCTTTTTAAAAAGCTTTAATTTCCTTAAAATCTTTTATATTTTTTTAATATTATAATTTATTTCCTCAACTCATAATTTCTTCAGCGTTTCATAACAATTTAAAAATACAATTGCGTTTTCTTATTACAATTTAATCTTTAAATTTATTTTCCATAACAATAAATTTTCAACTAAAAAAAAAAAAAAAACAACAATTTCTTAAACCCTTTCCTAAACCCAAAAGAGTATCATGTCATTTCCGGTAATATTTTTGTTGAAAATATTCTAACAAATATTAAATTACAAATTGTGCGCATAAATGTAACTGAAAAAGAAAACCCAACAGTTCGGGGGAATGTTTTTTTATTATTTACAAAATTAAGTCACGATTTATTATGCGAAAACTTAATTTAAATTCAGCTTTTATTATATTAAACTTTCTAGATTACTTAGGTGTAGAAATGTAATCTAGAAAGTAATAAATTTAATGTACTTTTCAAATTACTAGATATTTTTCTCTTTTTAATCTAAAAAAATACTTTGAATTTCTCTTAAGTTAAGCTAAAATTAAAAATTTTAATTAAAGCTTTATAGAATACTAAGAGTATTTTGAAAGAAATATTAAACTTATTACTTTTTAGATTACTTAAATGCAGTAAGGTAAACAATTGTTATTTTTCTGGAATTTTAAATAGATTTTGTAAAAGACAAATATTACAAAAATATATTAATTGGAGCCAATTAAAAATAAAATAAATTCCTAAAAAGTACTTACTGACAATAAGATTAACAGGGCCATTATAAGAACTGTAGGTATTTGTTCATAACAAATTCATGTAAGAAAACGAGACAAAACAAACCAAATGATTACATTAATATTATGCTATTAAAATTAAAAGGATTATTATCATCGAATCTCTTATATATTGAAAATATATAGAGCAAACAAATATATAACAACATAATAAAAAATCAGCATAATATTATAAACTTTCATAATTTCTATATCCTTTCATTCAGATTTCATTTAACCTTCCGTTAAAATATTTATTACTTATGCTGCTCTGATTAAGTAAATAATGAAGGTTGTATGTATTATATTCAATAATAATATTTATTAAATATTATAAACATTATGTTGATAAACATGATGGGAAATTCATCATAATATTTTCTTTTCCATTAATTTAATTCATTTTATTAAACATATATTGACAGATTGATTTGTTTGTTTTATTAGCTTATGTTTTTTGAGATTAATTTTTGCCAAATTCTCCAAGTTCAGTGGCATTTTTGGTATGTTAATGTTGTCTGATGTGTATGTTTTTTTTTTTTTTTATTATTGAGATTTGCAAATTAATTGTTAACATTGATTTGTTTAAATTAAGGTTAAGAGGTCATTGTTTTTTATATGGAATTTTTTTAGAATTTTTATTAAATTATAATAATAAGAAGGTTAGAAGGTCAAAAGCCTTTAATGTCTAGCAATTGAGTAAGGTCTTAGATTTTGTTTGATTAATTGTAATTAAATTTTTGAATTGATTTTTCTTTAATAAATACTTAGACATAAATAAAACCCTTAAGCTTAAAGAGTAAAGAGAAGGGGAGAAAGTTTAAATTAACTTATGTAAGAGTTGTTAATTGTTGTAGATTAAAATAATAACTTGACATATTATATATTATTCTTAATTGATTAAGGACTTAATAAAATTTCAAAGAGATATATGTCGTTTTGTTATAAATAAATTAGAATTTTGAACTATATATACAAATTGGCTAGAAATACATTTTTTTATTATAAAAATTTATTTAAATAATTTTTTATAATTAAAAAATAAGCTGCTAGTGATTTTTTTAAATTATAATTTTAATTGTAATTAAATATAATAAATAAAAAAAAACTAAAAATAATATAAAGAGAAAACTTTGTTCTCCTATTTACAACACTAATTTAAAATTTAACTTAAACCCTTTAAAAATTTTTAGATTTTAATTAATTAATACCCAAGAATTGAACTAGTTCTACAACTAGTTCCAGAACACATGAAAATAGCCTGTACTTGTTCCACTTTGGAGTTACGAACAATGATTTTTTTGAAATTGTCACCTCCAGAACTAGTTCTGTGGAAGTGTTAACTAACCTGTACTCATTCTATGGAACGGTTCTAGACCTAGTTCTTTAATCAATGATTTTTGTTCGAAATTGTCACATTCAGAACTAGTTATATAGAAGCGTTAGGGAACGGTTTCAGAACCTGTTTTTTATTCTAATGGACTGCTTCCTAAAGGGAACTTTTGAAATAAATTTAATTTTGTAAATACCCTTTTTTTAATTTTTGAAATTTTTTATACAAGTATTTTAAACAGTTCTAGGAAGTCATTCGAGAACCAGAATTAGTTCTTAAGCACTAGTTCTCTAAAACATTTCTTAAAACGAATTTAGAATCAGAATAAGGTTCTACTCCATAAGTGTCAGAATTGGTTGTGATATCACTAGTTCTTTTTTTCTTTTGGTTTTCTTAAATTTACAGAGAAATTCAAAATTTTTAACTGTAATATATATGTTTTAAAACTTTAAGATTCACAATTAGACAAAAGAATTTAAAAAATTTGAACATTTCAAGAAAAAATTCAACATAACCTCAAAAAAATATAATAAAATTAAATAAAAAATAATAATTAAAATTTAAAAAAATCAAAAGATTTTATTTATTCATTACAGTAATTTATTAAAAAAATAAGATTTTTAATGATTTAACAAAAAAATTCAACATAACCTCAAAAGCTATTTTTTGTTTTTCATAATTTTAAAGCGAAATTTCAAGATTTTAAAAATTTTGTATTTATTGTTTAAATTTATTAATCACAATAAGTCTAAAGAATTTAACAATATTACTAAATTTCAAATTAGAATTCAACATAACCTCAAAAAAAAAAAAAAAAGGTTAAAATTAAATTCAAAAATAATAATTTAAAGTCTAAAAATTAAAGGATGTTATAGATCTTTACAGCAATTATTTGTTAAATATATTTCATTAAATATTTAAAAATCAAAATATTAAAAAAAAAAAAAAATTTTGCAAAAATTCATAACCTAAAAAAATTTATAAAACGTACACACAAAAAAATATTTCATCAAATTTTTTAATAAAATTATTAATTAACTTTATATTATAATTTAATTATATGATTTATTAATATAATAAATTTTCTAATTGGTTTACATTTTTGTTTTTTAATAAATTGACAGCTGTTAATAAAATATAATGAAAAATTAAATATTTGTCTATAAAAGTACAGAAATAAAATAAATTTAAGTAAATTTTAAAAAACTTTCAGCTTATTGCATCTATTTAAAGAAAAAAAGTAATAATAATATCAATTATTCTAGTTATCAATATTATCATTTTGATGATTGGAGCAAAATCAATTAAAAATTAATTAATATTACAAATTTCGTAATTGAAGTCCATTTTTACTTTTTTCTGTGTAATAATAAATGAAATTCTAAAAATTAAAATATAAATATACTTTACAACAGTTATCTTTAAAAAAAAAAACAAAAAAAAAACATTAAAAGATTTTTTTTGTTAAATCATTAAAAAAATGATTTAACAAAAAAATTCGACATAACCTCAAAATTTATTTTACGATTTTTGGCTTTCTTAAAAATTATTCTAATATATAAAGTTTAAAAGAAATTAAAGTTCAAAGCAAAAATTCAGCATAACCTCATAATAAAAATAATAATTCATATTAAAAAAATGAAGCTTAAGACACTTTTTAAATAAATTATGTGAAAAAAATTGCGACCTTACCTCAAAATAAATTCTAAAATTGACTTAAAACTGTGATGTCCCTCAAGAAGATCTAAAATATAAGCTTTTGCCAGTGAAATTAAAAAGAGTTTTTTTATAGCAGTGTGCAATTAATGACAATTTAAATGGCTTAAGTATACTTTAAGAAAATTAAAAAATAAATTAGGTTAATTTCTACTTTTTTTTACAAACTTTAAAAATTTCTCAATTCTATCAAAAATTTTCCTTAACATTTTCTTTATTAACAAGGTCTTTTATTTGCTCACACCCAATCTCTTTAATTAATTACTAACACCTTAATTTAATAAATTTCCCTCATCATTATTAAGTTTTAATAGTTTAAATGTTTGAAAGAAAGTGTTCCATTGTTTTCTAAACAAATGAAAACAAAAAGTGCAGCCTGTTTCGATAAATAAACAAAAAAAAAAAAAAATAAAACAAATGCATAATAAATTGAATGAAAGGAAAATCGAAAATAAATGCAAATAAACAAAACTGCAACTGCCTCATGCTATTTGTAATAGATTTAGATTAAAAAAAAATTTCTTGTACACCCAAGGAAAATACTTATGTCTAAAAGAAATCAAAATTGCAACACAACCTCAAGAAAAAAATACACAGCAGGTGTAATATATTCTCAAAGCTATAACACACAAAATACCTTAACATATTTTTTTTTTTTTAAGTTTTCTTGTTACAGAAAAAAAAAATAATAATAATTAGTTTTTAAAATTGAGGAAGGGCACGCGTCTGTAAGAGAATAGATTTTTTTTTGGCTGCGATCAACACAAAATGAAAAGAATGTTGTTTACATCATTAATATCATATTAAATGAGTATTCTTTTTTTTTTAATATTCTTAAAAAAAATCACGCACACAAAAAACATTTCAATTTGTTACAAAAAAAAAAAAAAAATCTCAAAACTGGGTCGTTTTGTGTAGAAGAATTGTAACACACAAAAAAATACTACACACTACATCTTTATTAATTTTTTTTTTTTTTTTTTGAAAAACAATTTCATGTTTTTTCTCGAATTTTAAGAGTGTGTTAAGAGTTGTTCACATTTTTTAAAAAACAATTTAATTCTTAAATATATTGAAAGTATGGTAGCTGTTTTTGTTAATATTCAGGTCACTATTTAAGTTGTTTTTTTTTTTTTAATTTTTATTAAATAAAATTTTTTAATTTTTATTAAAGAACTTTTTTTTAAATTTTTTTATGCAAATCTTAAGCATATGTAAATTTTTTTATTTAAAAATGTTATAATTATTAACATAGCAAATGTTTTGTTTATGGTATTTGTTTAATTAATTGTGGTGGATTAAATACTATGATAATTTCTGAGGAGGTTAGAGGAGAAGATAAACAAAAATTTTTAATTTAAGCAAGTAAAATATAAATTTATTTAGATTTTTTTCTTTAATTTTAAATTTCTTCAAAAACATTTGGTTTATTAAAAAAAAAAACAAATAAAATATTTTAAGTAATAAAAATTAGCAACAAAATTATTTATTCACTGAAAAAAAAACATATATAAATAATAAATATTAATAGAATTTGAATTCAATTCTAACAAATGTCGTTCGCGAACGATAAAAAAAAAAGTTATTTATTATTATCTTAAAAAAGTAACCATTTTAACTACAACAACGTTATGTGTTACTAAGTAAAAATCATTCGAACATGCCACTCCTTCAAAACAAATTAAATCTACTAATTGATACGCGACATAAACATCACATTCGCGAACAAAATTGAACCCTCATTTTCAGTATTAATTTTTTCTAAATAAATTAGGTTCGTTTGCGAACGAAATAAAAAAAAATAAATATTTGGAAAAGACAAGTCAGCACTTAAAGAAAGTGATATTTCCTTAGGGATATTTTAAGCAAAATACAACATATCAAGAAAAATGTGGTGATATTTTTGACCCAGAGTCACTTCTGGTCTACTTTGTGCTTGAAATAATATTAAATGTAACATGATTTAATTTTACACAAGTTTCTATATATACTTATCATTAATCATAGCTAACATTTTACCCAATCTTGCGAGATCAAACAAAGGCAAACAATTTTTTTGCAGTATTAGTGGTCACGCAAATTTGGTCAAGTATTTGACTAATGTGAACATAGCTCTAATTAGTTGCTTTAGTGAATCAATATTAATTAAAACGTAATTCCATTTTATATAAGTTTCTATTTTATAAAAGTTTCTATATATGCCTTTTGCTTACTCCCACCTCTGGTCTACTTTGTGCTTGAAATAATGTTAATTTAAACTTGATTCAATTTTTTACAAGTTTCTATATAATTTAACACAAACGAAAAAAAAATAAAAAGTTTAAAATATATATCAAATATCAAAAAAAAAAAATTGCTCTATTTAATCAATATCAATTAAAACGTAATTAAAATTTAATTAAATCTCACCAAAAGTTTGATCACGAACGAAACAATATGTACAAATTAGAACAATGTTGCGTGTTAATTTCCTAAGTAAATATCATTCGATATAAATACTAATATGTTAAAACAAATAAAATTTCGTTCGCGAATTTAAATATTATATCACTTTTTTCTTGAACGAAATTTAATTCGTTAGAAAAGTATCATGATATTATAATTTAAAGACAAAAATAATTAATTAACATATAATAAAGTAAAATTTCTTAATTTATGTTTAGTTCGCGATTAAAGTGAAAAGAACATTTTTATTCATATTCGCAACTTTAACTAGTATGATATAAATACAACTTTCAAAACGGTCAATATTAATTAAAACCTATTTTGATTTTATTAAAGTTTCTATATAAATTACAATTAAATCTCACCAAAAATTCAAAGACGAACGAAATGATAAATGTTTAAGAAAAAAAATTCTCATATGCTCAAAAATTGGAGTATTTTCTTTAATTTAAATATCTTTATAATAGTTTTCTTGTTATTAAATGATTTCAGAAAATTTACGACATAACCTCAAAAACAATTAAATTTTTCTTTTTTTTTTTTTTTGCATATTAAAAGGAAATTCTTTGTAGTATAAAATTTAAAAGAAAATAATTATTTTATAATATACTTGTTGTACTTGTCACAGATCACAATAATTATAATTGCTGTCATGTCTACATGTTACAGGTTGTAATTATTACATTTTATATACATACCTACTTATTTAAATAAATTTGTCATAATTACTCAAATTAAATAATATTTATTTATTCACAATTTTTTGTTTAATTTTGTAATATTACTTATTTTTATTCCCTATTTTGTCTTATTACAGCTCTTACAGTACGTTATCTGACAGGTCGTTTTATAGGAGAATATCGTTCAAATACAGATCTTTTATATAATAAAACAATAACATTGGAGACCGGCCTGACGGAAGTTGAAATTGTTGATGTTTATGCCGGAAGTGTTGATGGTGATGAGCATGAAAATAATGAATTACCCATGGAACAAGTAAGTAGAATAAATATAAATAGTAAAAACTCTATTGAGACCTATAAATTAAACAATACATTTTAATACAACATAGTATTCCCTCGCAGAAAAAATTATTGATTTTTATTATTTCTTTTTGTTTTTAATTATAAACATTATTGTTATAATTCTTTTGTTTTTTTATTAAGAAAAAACAATTTTGTGTAAATCAAGACATATTTTCTTTCTAGCTGTAATACAATTTACTTTAAAATTCTTTTAAAGGTTTTTGACATTGAATTTCTTAAGTTTTTTACAATTTTATTTATTATTTTTACAAATTTATATTTATTTACATTTGCTAAAGAATTTTTCCGTTCCGTTTAGTTCAGTGAACCTTGATTTGAGTGCTTATATTCTTGTTACAAAAATATATGAATTTCTGAAATTTTTTCTGTTACCTATCGACTGTATTTGAAGATTTGCATATTTGTGTTTATTGCTTGTCACTTGTAAAACGTTTGATTTTTTTTTTTTGCCAAATCCCTCCCCTCTTACTTTTACAAAATTTTTGCAAAAATTAATTATTTTTATTGGTTAATTTTACATGAAATTATTCTCTACATTTTCTTAGATTTTAATGTTTTTTTTTTTTTGTCTTTAGTGTAATATTTATTTGCTAAAGATTTATTTTGTTATTGAAAATATTAAATTTATTGTTATAATTTAATGGAAATTTTAGATTTTCAATAAAATTATTATAAAGATAAATGGCAAGAGATTCCAAATTATTAATTTATTAAATTAAAAACAAGCGCGAATGTTATATTCGGCCCGGCCGAATCTATATACCCACCATCAACTTTTTCAAATTTTACGTTATATGGGAGGGCGCGGTAAAATGGGCGGACCACGCCCATTTTTTGTTTCAAAATAAAAAACTGTCGACTGGTGTTAGTTTTTTACCTTACAAATAAAATTTTAATAAAAATTCACTTGCGAACGAATAAAAAACTGAATGTTCGATTTCTTTTTAAAACATATTATGTTGCGATTTTGACTCTAAAAACTAGACCATACATTTTTAAACCAAACATTAATGGACTAAATTTGGTTCTTTAGAAAGTATTAGAATTAAAAATTCTTGTTGCCGAATGAAAGAAAAGTTAATATATTTCATCAGTTACTCCAGATTTTTCATAAAAAATGGTTAATAAGGCCAATCGATAATGAACTAAACTTAGTCATTAAAAGTAGATTTTAAAGAGCTTGTTCGCGAACGAAAGAAAAATTCATTTATTTCTTCAAAAGAAATTATTTGCCTCTTCTTTATGGCATTATAGTAACAAGAAGCGTTTAATAATAAATTTAACATCAATTAACAGCATTATGATTTTTTTCTTTTGAGATTCAATTAAAATTGAAATTCGCGAACGAAAAAAAATTATTTAGAAAGCTCGCTGTCATTCGAGCAAGATAAATTTTTATGATATTAATTGAACTCTCAATAAATAGCATTTCAAGAGTTATATAAAAAGCACATCCGAAAAAAATTGTTAATGAATGAATTAAATGCTCTTCAATTTCTTAAGAAAAACTTTACCATTTAGAACCAGATAGAGAAGCGAACAATCAGTTACTTTGTCTTAATGACATTAAAGCTTTTAATAATAATGCTAGCATTAATTAATATCATTATAAAAACATTTTGAGAATCAAATTTTAAAAAATTCGCGAACGAAAAATTCAGATATTTTATAAAAAAAAATATAAGACGAGCAAAGTAGATTGATAAATACTAAACTAAATCTTAGTCAACAACAGCTGAGCGATTAAATATATAACAAATTTTTAAAAAAATTGTTCGCGAACGAATCCTATGATTAGCTAAATTTTGGAAAAAAATTCGACCATTTAGAGCAAAATATAATGGCCTAATTTGAACTAAACATTACATAGGTCTTTCAAAATAAAATAAATCTTATAAACAGTGTTTATATACAAACTAAATTTAAGAAGAATTATTAGCGAATGAATCAAATTATCAATAAATTCTTAAGGAAAATTCAGCCATTTAAAAAAAGATTCTAAACTCGTAACGGTATGTAAGTCTTTTGTTCGCGAAAGAAGCGAATTATTACTGTTTTAAAAGATAAGAAGGTTTATGGCCTCTTTAATAACTTAATTCATAAATACATATTTAAGGTTTAGCGATTAATTGTAAAATAAAAACCATACTACTGGATCTTTCTGGATCAGAAAATCTAAACATTTACTGCTATTGTATTTTTTACTTTATGTTCCTTTATATTTTTCTTTTTGTGTATGACACAAATTTTTAAAATGTTTTCAATTTCTTTTTCTTCAATTGCACATTTTTCTCTAAATGCTAATCTTTTTTTATAAAGAAAAAACACATTTCAAAGTATTTTTACACAAAAAACACATAACAACAAACATTTGTATTTATTTTGCTTAAAAATTTCCCCCTCTAAAACATACACACAAAAAAAATATTTCTATTTTCCTCAATTCTAATTTCTTTTAAAACATTTTTTTTTTACTTTTCAACAGGTTTTATGGTCAGATGCCTGCATGATTGTCTATAATATAACACAACGTAGCAGTTTTGAATATGCCGCCACATGTTTGGCCAAATTGAAAGCTTTACAAAATGCACCCACAGCATATTTGGTGGGGAATAAGGCCGATTTGGATCATTTAAGAGAGGTAAGAGAAAGTTTTTTTTTTTTTTTTAGAAATAAAAATATACAGGAATTTTTGGGTGTTTTTCTTAAATTAGGGAACATTAATTAACACTTTAACACCTATATTGTTAAAATTTTTGGTATTTTTTTTTTTTTGGAAAAAAGTCATTAATCTCAAGTGTTTAATAGATTTAAAGAGGAAATTTATTTGTTTCTTTTCCTTTAAAGGGGAAAGGGGAATTAAAACATGGGAATTTTTGTATTATTAGTTTAGTGATAATTCTTTTTCAGATTAATGTGGTTCATTTAAAAATTAAACATAATTGCATTTAAGATTTATTATTGACTAAAGAATTTATGTTAAGGATTTTAAGAGGTTACGAAACTTTTTACTAATTTAAATAAAATTTGACTAATTTGGGTCAAAAAGTTGAGGGTATAAAAAAAGATTTTTTTTTTTTTTTTAAGGTCTTTAAATTTTAAAGGAAAACATTAAAATAAAATAAAATAAAATAAATGTTATATAATTAGGTACTACATGTAATAAATTAAGAAGAACTTCCTTTATTAAAAATAAAATGGAATTAATTACAAATATAAAAAGAACTTAATATAATTATGATTTTTTTTTTTTTTTGTATTCTATTATAAAAAAAAAGTTCAAAACATTTAGCACAGAGTAATTGCTTAAATTACCAAATGTGATTGAAAACAATTTATTTTTTTGATGAAACATTTAATTAAAAAAATTTGAAGCAATAATTTTAATTTAATTTTATATATTTTTTTAAGTACATATAAAGATTTTAAAACAAATTTTCTATTCAAAATATTTTTTTTTTATTAAATAAAAATTTATTCAAAGATTGAAAACTTAATTTATAATTAATTGTATACATTTAAATTGGAAAAAAAAAATGAATAATTTCTTTTTTGTTTATGAGAATTAAAGTTTTAATTATAAATTTAATAGAGTTCCATTAAGATTTGTTTATTAAACTTTTAATTAAATAAATTTTCTTTCATAAAATGAAATATTTTGTAACAAATATACTTTCATTTAATTTAATTTTGTTCTAAATTTAATTTATTTTTTATTTATAAAGTCTATTTTCTTTTCTTTTAAAAAATTTTGTGGTTTAATTAAAAATATTTATAGTATAGATTTTCTCCTAATACACAAGTATTTAACACGTGATTTAAAGCTATACAATTGCATTTATTAAAACAAAAAATAAAATCTCCTACATATTTTCTATAAATTAAAATCTTTGTTTAAAGACAATATTAAATTACATAATGTAGTTATTTCAAAAGGCTTTAGAAAAGTAATAAAATATTATTTAATGTAAGAGATAGACAGAACTCAAGCTAACGGTTTAAAAACGTGATAATAAATAGTACCAAAACTAATATTCAATATAAATTTGATGTTTAATATACAAAAAAGTTTGAAGAAAATAATAGTTATTTCAATGTTTAGCTTTAAAATTATAAGTTTCAGTTTATCTTTTAATTATAATTAAATTTCTTTAGCTTTCGAACTTATTTAAATTACCCACTTTTATTAGAGAGCTTATTTAAAAAAAAAAGCTTTATATTTGAAAAAAGTTTTCTTGCTAAAAAAAAATCAGGAAAAAGTTTATATTCACTTTTTTTAATTTAATAACATTTTTTGTTATTTGTTTCTCTGAAAATTTTTTTTTCTTTTATTAACTTTTAACTTAAATTTTAAACAAAAAGCTATTAAGAATAAAACTTGTATTTTTTTTATGAAAATTTTCTTTTATCATATTTTTTAAATGAGTTTTAATATAAAAGCTCTTAAGAATTTTACTGGAGGCTTAAATGAAACTTAGTTACAAATAAAAGCTTATAAATTTCAAGTCTTTTTGGCACTGAAAGAAACGTTTCTGCTTCAAAAAAATCTTTAAAGAAAAGGCTTTAAAATTATGTATTTTGATTCACAATGACCTTATTTGTTAATTTAATTTTAAATAGAAAATCTCTGAAGAATGATACTTTTTTGGGGATTACAAAAATAAAAAATAAAAATATGATAAACTTTTAATTTAATTTTAAACAACCTTCTTTTAAACTAATACTTAATTTCCTATAAAAAAGCTTGAATAATCGTTTAAAGTTATTAAGAGTTTTTGTTTTTTTATTAAATTTTATTTTAAATAAAAACAGAAAAGCTTCTAAGGATTTTATTTTTGCCTCAAAAAAAAAAAAAAAGTACAATTATTTTTATTTTACAATCAAGAGTTTACTTGACCCTACTTTATGTTGAATACAATAGATTATATAATCTTTGAATCTTCATTTAGTTTTAAGATACTTAAAGTTTCAAATTGTTTTAATTAGTTCTTCAAAAAAGATTTATATTTCTGACTAAAATTTAAATTATAGATTTTAAAAGTAAAATATTACATGAAAAATCTGAAAAGCTTTTAAAATGTTAAGAAAAACTTCAAGTTGATTTCATTATTTGTTACAGAAAATTTTCTTATTAATATTAAGCTTAAATACTTTTTATTACTTTAAATTTTAATTATATTTTCTTTGTATTAATTAAAATATGTTAGATTCAAAATATTACATTATAACTGCCTTATTCACAATAAATTTTTAAAATTTATAAACTTTTTATCAATCAAATTTGTATGGAAATTTTGTTTATAAAGCTTTGATAAATTTAAAAATTTTGTTATTAATAAGGCAGTAAAACTTTAAAGCTTTTATATATTTTTATGGTTTCCTATTAGAAACTATTTTTTTTTTAACTAATGTTTTTTGAAATATTATTAAGTTCTATAAAGCTCATGGAATGCAACGACCTAATAGAACTCTTAGGTAGATAAAATCTATAAAACTTAATGCATTTTCTATTGACTTTTTACTACATTTTTATAGATGAAATTTAATATATTTAGGTCTATTTCTATTATCATGAATTTTGTTTGGTTATATAAAGAACAATTTTCAATTTTCTTTTTTTAAGCTTCCAAGGAAATCACATGCAGTTATTATTGAGAGCTTAAAAATATAAAGATTTTTTGCCATTACATATTCAGAATTAGTAGGAATAAAAAAAAAAGTATGAAAGTCTTTTGACTGTTGCCCAAAATAAAAATAAACAATTCTTTGAACTAAATAAATTAGTTTGAAAGCTACAATTTAAAATTATTTGCAATAATGACAAATATTTGAAATTAATAGAATTTATATTGATTTTGATGTTATATAAACAAATTGATAAATATTAAGAGTAATAAAATTAATTCTTTGAACAATTTTAATTAGGGAATTTGCTGCATAACAATTTTTTTAAAACAATTTGGCTAATCATTTAAAGATAATATTAAGGATGGAGGACAAGATTTATAATAAATTCAATTTAGTTTTCTAATCTTCTATTGCAAATGTTCTTGTATAAGTAATAATAGGAAATGTTAATTTAGTTTTCTAATCTTCTATTGAAAATGTATAAGTAATAATAAGAAAATGTCTGATTTATTTTTTAAAGTTTAACTAAAGAGATTAAGGCCTATAGAGCGTTTTTAATTAATAACTATTTTATTGCTAAAGTAATTTTTTAGATTTTCAATAGCAAACATTTTAGTTTAATAATAAGTAATATTAAATAAAAATAAATTACTTTTATTGAATATTTTAGAAGTGAAAGTGTTTTCTACAGATGAATTATAGAGCAAAATTTTTAAATAAATTAATTTTGAAAAATAATACTTTTTTTTCTCTCTTAAGAATTTTATTATGAAAGAATTTTAATTGTTACAAGATTTTTTTTTTTTTTGTCCAGCTTTTCAAAACAAAATAATTTTTAAATTTTTTTCTTCTTTTTTTTTCAAATTAACCTCGAAATTTTGTTTTAATACTTAATTATTTTTTTTTCTTCTTTTGTTTGTTTATTTTATTATTAGTCATTTTATTGAACAAATTTTTTACAACATTTTAGTGGTCTTTCCTAATAAAAATCATAGACAACTGAGAAAAGAAGCTGAGTGCTTGAAAATAATCGTAAAACCGAAAAAAAATTCCCAAAAGTAAACAAAGCATAAAGATAAAATGAAAAATATGGGGATTAACTTTTGAAATATTAACTAGAAGAATTTTTGTGAGAAAAATCTTTTGCAATCCTAAATATTAGACATTAACCTTCAAGTAATTATTGTTTTACAATAACAACAAATAGACCAGAGGCAAAAACATTAAAATGCTATAAAATTCTTTTTTATTTTTTTAATTTTTAATACTTTGGGAAAAACAAACAAATAAATACAATTAATTCCCCCAACTACTTAATAATGTAAAATAAAATAACCTTGAGTTTTGTATTAATTTTGTTTTTTGTAATAGAGATTAAGGCCTATAGAGCGTTATGCTCAGGTGTTTTAGTTTAAAATACTAAAGAAATTTGAAGGATATTATCTCCCTTTCTCTTTTTAACCAACAAACAAAAAATGTCATAAATTATAAAAATATTTTTTATTTTCTCTTCATAAATTCTTTAAAAAAATTATTGAAAAATGTCGTTGAACTTAAAATGCTGCGCTCCAATTATTGTAAAAAATCAACGCCATTTACCATGATAATTTTCTTTTTTTAAAAAAATAATAATAAAATATTTTTGTTTAATATTTTGTGGCTGAAAAATATACAACCGAAAAATTTTTTTTTTTTTCTTTTTTTTCAATATATACGGATAATCTGGTGCCACTTATTTCCTCCTTGAGACTTGAGGCGCGTGGTAATTTTTAAAACAGCAAAAAAAAATTAAACAAAAAAATATTTATGTATAAGTATATAAATTTAATAAAGATATTGAAAATGACTTTTGGCTTTTAAAAGTGTGTGTAAAAAATATGTTAATATTTATTTAAGACATTGAGAGTTTAATTTGTTGCTTTTTTACATTAATTTAGCTAATAAATTATGAAAGCTTTAACAAAAAAGATAAACTACAAATGAATTGAAACAATTTAATAAAACTAAAAGAAAAAGAATTCTTTTTCTTTAATAAAGCAAAAAAAAAAAATTTTTTTTTTTTTAATTTCAAAAAATTCTTTTACTAAAATAATAAATATTAGCAAATTGTATTAATATTTCAAATAAATGACAAATGACTGCCAATATGATGGTCATTTATTTTTTTCATACTACTACAATAAACACTTCATTATTTAACATGAGTGGCAAATTATTTTTGAAATTAGTGTTGATTGAAACTACATTTTAAACTAAATAATTAGATAACTATGTCAATAACTAATGGTTTAAAATTAATCTAGTCAATATCATCTCAATGACCTAAATTTTGTATTAAATGACGAAGGATTTTTTTTACGGAAAGAAAGTAAAACAAAAATAAATTTTTTTAGGTTTATTAGAAAAATATCTAAAAATAATGTCAAATAATCTCAAAAAGAAAGACAAATATTTATGTGCAATAAATCATATTAATCCTACATATTGGAAATATTTAATAAAAGAAAAGAAATATATTAAAATGAGTTCATTTTTTTAGGGGCTCATAAAGATTAAAACGACATGATTAAAAATAAATTGACGCTATAAAAAAAATTGATGAAGAAATTTAAAAGTGAAAATCGAAACATATATCACAAAAGTAGTGATAGCAAATCTCATATTGTAAAATTTATAAGTAAAATATAGACTCCTGAGATTTTCTTGGTTCATTAAGAAATGCTAAAATGAACATGAACATCAATAGAATTGAAACTGAACAAAAATTGATTTAGAAACAGATTGATTTTTGATTTGAAAATAGATCAATAATTGAACTAATATTGAACTAGAAGCGAACTTAAACCGTTAATGAACAAATATCAAACTGAACTAGAAAACTAGAACTGAATTAGCACTGAACTAGACTAAACAAAAACTGATTTTCAACTTGAACTAGAAATATACTTGAACTGATCTAGAACTGAACTAAAACTGAACTAGAACTAACTAAAACTGAACTAGAATTGCAGTAAACTAGAACTGAACTAAAACTCATCTAGAACTGAAAAAGAAATAGAACTGTAGTAGAATTGAACTAGAACTGAACTAGAGTGAATTAGAACTTAATTGAAACAGAACTAGAACTGATTTAAAACTGAACTAGAACTGAAATAGAATTGAAATAGAACTGAACCAAAACTGGACTAGAATTTCAACTAAACTAAAATTGACTTAGAACTGAACTAAAACTATAGAAGAACTGAACTAGAAATGGAACTGAACTAAATTTTAATTAGAACTGAACTAGAACTGAACTAGAACTAATCTAGAACTGAACTAGAACTGAACTAAAACTGAATTAGAACTGAACCAAACTAGATATGAACTGTAACCGAACTATAACTAGAATTGAACTAGAACCGAACTAGAAATGAACTAGAACTAAACTATAACTGAACTAAAACTGAACTAGAAATGAACTAGAACTGAACCAAAAATAAACTAGAACTGAAAAATAATGAACTAAAACTAAACTAGAACTGAAATATAATTGAACAAGACTGAACTAAAAGTGAACTACTACTGAACTAGATTAAAACTGATGATAAACTAAACCACATTTGAACTAGAACTGAATTAAAACTGAACAAAATCTGAACTAGAAAATGGAACTGAACTACAACTGAAATGAATTAGAAATTTACTAAAACTGATTAAGAACTGAAATCGAACTAAACTAGAATTGAACTAGATCTAGAACTGAACTAAAACTAAGAACAAACTGAACTATAATTGAACAAGAAATGAACCAGAACTAAGAAAAAACTAGAAATGAACTAGAACTCAAACAAAATTAATCTGAAACTAAAGAGAATATTAAACTAGATATGATTTCTTAAAGCTACTCTCAATTGACATTAGAAACTACTATTTTAGTAACCAGTTTAAGGATAATTTGACAACAATTATTATTTGTCTCAATTTAGTTTATTTTCTATTTTTGCAATTTTATTAATAGCATATTATTTCAATTGAATCTATTATTATTTATCAAACTGAAAAACAATTCTTAAATAAACACAAAATATATTTACACAATATATTTATAAATAAAATTTTTAATCCAAAACATTTGAAAATAAATCATAAAAATTAAATTTAACAACAACAAAAAGGGACATTGAAAAAAATTAAACAAATTGAATAATAAATTTTGATTTGTTTGTGTTTACATTATTAATTAAATACAATGTATAAATTTAGTTGTGATAAATGCTTAAAAAAAAAGAAAAACAAATCATTTAGTTTGTTGTGATTTGCTGTTAAAGATATTGAAAATTTTATAGGAAAAGAAATTTAGAAATCAATTAAAAAATTTTAATTTTATAATTTCTTTTTAAATTCTATTCTAATAATTATTTGTTTTATTATTATCTCTCATTTTAGGTCCCCGAAAAAGAAGGTGCTGCTCTAGCGGCTGCTCATTCAATTGGCTTCTGTGAAGTTTCGGTAGCCGAATATACACCCACCCTATATAAAGCATTCGAAAAGCTTATTATAGATTCTAAGGCTAAACCACAAAAACAAAATCGCAAATTTTCTGTCAGCAAAATGTTGGGCACTCTTATAGGCAACAATAGTTATAATCAAAAAAATATGGCCATTAATCAAGGTACCGTAGTGCCCTGTCACAAAGGAGAATTACACAAGTCTAGGGTATTAAAAAGGCGACAAGGTTTTACCGCCACCACTAGCCTGTGACCAGCAGCAGCCAATGATGGCTGGTAAATTGAAAAGGATGAGAAAAATAACACTTAAGCCAAAGAGTAAAGCACAGGACAAAGGATTAAACAGGAGATTTTTTATTATTATAAATAATGTAAAGTAGGAAAAAAGGAAACACCATAATTGATTTTGTAATTATGGCACAAAAAAAACGCTAAATTAGCATTACTAAATAAAAAATAAGTTAAGATTTTATATGTTAGCATTAGATTTAAACATTTTTATAACCAAAAAAAAACAGGAATTGAAAAGTAAAAGATTTTGCAATTGTTAATTTTAAAAGAATTTAATGAAATTGCTCTAATAAGTACTTGGTACAAGCTTAAATATTATAAAAAAAAAACATATATGGCTAATTTATTTAAGTTTTAAAGGCCAAGTAATAATACTATTTTACTCATTTAAGATATTTTGTTTAAGTTTAACTTAAAAAGAAAATAATGTTTTTGTTTTCCAAGTTTTTATTAGAAAATTGGAGAATATTTTTTTACCTAAAGAAACAAAAAAATTATTAATTTGTATTTAAATGGAATTTTGAATGAAGAAAACAGAAACCTCTAAACCCAAAAATCTTTAAAAAAATAGTTTAATATTAAAAAAGTACTTTTATAAAATTATAAAAACTTAAACAGCAAAATTTAATTTAAAAAAACATTCCTTATATAAATGTAATAAATGTTAAATTAAAAAAATTTGTATATAAACAACTTATACCAAAAAACAGCTTAAATTTTACCCTTCCCACACCCCTTTAAACATGAATATAAAAATCCATAACCTTTCAAACAGTTCGAAATTTCATTTGAAAACAAACTGAAAATTTTTTTAATTTCAATAACTGAAATTTTGTATTTTTTGTTACAAAAATAAATAACAAAAAAATTTTATTTAATAAAACAAAAAATACAAAATGTAAAGAACTGTGATATAAAAGGTTTTAATTTAAATTAAACAAAAAATTAAAAAAAAATTGTAAAATATTTTAAGGGTTTAAATAGAAAATAAGCCTTAATAAAAGGCCTTAAGAAAATTTAAAAAAGATTGATTAAATTAACAAAATATATGGACAGAATTTAAACATTTTAATAAAAAAAAATTGGTACAAAATTTTCCAAATCTTTTCAAATTAAAACCCTTAAAAAAATATTAAAAATACCCAAAAAAAAAAAAAAAAACTAATATTATTTAAACAAAAAACGACTAACAAATACCCCTTTAATATTTGTTTAGATCTATAAGAAATTGTAATAATTATTTAATTATAATTATTATTTCAATTTATTAATTTCTTTTATTTTTCCTTTTTTAAGTTTTTTTAAACATTTATATTTTTATGTTTTATGTTTCTTTTATTTTATAATTTATAAAAATATAAATGCCTTAAAAAATCACGAATTTGATTTTCAAATTAAATATTTTTTCAAAATATTTAATCTATGATAATTAAAATATTTCATAAACGAAATTTAGAGCACAAATAAAACAGTAACTTAGTTTTCCATTAAGAAAATCAAATAAAAGAAAAACAATTTTCAAAGGAAAACTTTTTTAAAAGTTTTACTGTATTTCTAAAAAAAAAAAAAAACAAAATTAGAAAAATTATATAAAATTAGTAAAATTTTTTTAAATTATTAATGAAAAACAAATTCGCATTTATATTTTTGTTTTAATATTTTTTTTTTTAGTTTTTTTTTATTATTTTAATAAATTTAATTATTGTTTTAATAAAACTTTTCCCATTTGTATTAACTTGTAAGTAAAAGAATTGGAGAAAAAATCTTAAAATAAAAATAAATCACAAAAAAATATTGAATAAATTTCTTAAAAGAAATTCTATTTGAATAAATGTAAAAAAAATGTAGTTTTATTTAAAAATATTCGTTCAAAATTAATAGAAATGGAAAATTTCTTTTATTCATCCATCATTGCACCAGCAACAATGGTTATTTAAGGGGATTTGAATCTACTTGTATTTTTTCCCTACATCCTATGGCCCTTTAATGGTTGGTTGGTTAAAGTAGTAGCCCATAAACTTATGAGCAATCAATTAGATTCATTAGATTCCATTTTGATAAGACCACACTACTCGCCAGGTAAATGAGTTAGATTGAGTCTGTAATAAGATAAAAGTGTAAGGAAGAGAAATGAGAACATAAATTAATTAGATCCAGCCAGTAGAATTGTGATATTTATTAGTACCTTCCCAGAAATGTATGTCTGATTTCATTCAGGGCTGGATATTCGCAAAGAATATGATATACTGTCTCCTCCTTCTCGCGATTGCAACAACTACGACAGTATTTATTGTATGGGAGACCAAATCTACTTCCGTTTTTCCCGATCGTCCAATGACCTGTAAACAATGCTATTAGTATTTAAATGTCTTTGCGTTTGTAGCCTATGAGTTGCGTTGAGATCCTAGCGGGATTGCGACAGAAATCGCTAAGGAGGCATCCCAAGCAAAGCCTGCCCGGACTAATTCGTCTGCCTGTTCATTGTCATAGTGGTCCCTATGCGCAGGAACCCAAGTTATAGTAATGTCATACAATCGACTTAGTAATAACAGTTCCCCTTTAGACTGTCTGACTAGAATAGAGGTAGTTTTGTGTGATTTTAAAGATAGTACTGCCACCTGGCTGTCGACGAATATACCAATATTTCCCTGAATATTTCTATCGCGAATTAGTCTGACCGCTAGTATTTCCACTTGAAATACGCTTGTCTCATCAGGGATTCTATAGGAGTGTCCAATTCCAAGATCGTTGAAGAAGACACCAGAGCCGACACCACAGTTGAGCCGCCAGTGTATACTTTAGTTCCATATATAAAGATTTCCCCATCTTTATTCACTCCTGGTGGGGAATAGGACTTTAATGGTGTTTCTGAAGCCCATCTGGGGAGTCATACAGTCGGTAGATTGTTTGAGCTGCGGGGGTATTAAGCTTAATATCCTCTCGTGTACATATGTTCTTGATCTCCAGCTCCCAGCTGCACATAACCTTGTCGCACTATTAACTGATGTTTCACTAATGTGTAGGTCTATGGATGTCAGGTGTAATATCTTTGTAAAGTTGATCCACCACGTATCTCTTACTACCAGCGGTCCACCTAAAAAGAGGTCCATATACGAGAATGGGCCGTACTATTTGCCGTGTATATCCATTTTGTCAATTTGGATTCAAGCCCTATTTGACACTAAACTTCTTTCGACAGATGTATTATGCTACACAGAAAAAATTATTACGGTCTTTTTTCAATTAACATAGGTGTTTCATTTTGCATCGAAATTTAATAAATTTATTCAAGCAAAAATGAAATAAAAATAAAATTTAGCTATACTTTTATATCATATATACATTTTTAATACATCCAATCAACTACTTGATTGATTTAATTAATTTATTAATTGGGGATTTTTTTCTGTTTTGTATTTTTTACAGTTTTTAGTAAAGTTTATAATTGAATGAATTATTTTCATACATATTTGTTAATTGGAGTCCATAATAATGCCCTAATACTTTGCCTTGTCAGACAATGTAAATTCACAGTTTCCTAGCCGTGGTAGTCTGAAGCTTGGAATCTTGGTTTTTGTGGTAAAAAGTACCAGCTCTGTCAGAGCAGTTGACATGATATCGGTTATCACGTTCAGAAACAGTCCTGATACTAGAATCACCACATCGTGAACATAAGCCGCAACCTTCACTCCTTTGGCGTCCAATTCATACAGGATGATATTAATGACAATAAGCCACAACGGGAAAATTACACCTCCTTGTGGAGTTCCACACATAACTTGTTTGGTCTTACCAATGTTGCCTAAATTTCCAATGACGATTCTTGTCTCTAGCATTGAGATCAGCCAGTTGGTGCTATAATCCTCAACTCTTAGTTCAATCAGGGCTCTCTGTATCGTTAAAAGCGCCTTCTATGTCAGGAAAGGCTGCTATTGTGTATTTTTTAAATTCAATGGATTGCTCGATGACCTTTATGACTTTAGACAATTAATTTAACAGACAGGCGAACAGTTCGACTCCTTTACCTAAATTTTAAGATTACACACGAATCTGCTTTCAGTTTTTTTTTTTAGGTCTGAATTTTTTATGGGCGTGTCTAATATTTTTGCCCATAATAAGGTCATTACTCTAGTATATTTCACCATAACTCAAGAACAGTATGTTCGATTGACATAAGTGATACACCAAAAGATACGGACTAAAAATATCTTCAAGCCATCCTAACTGAATTTTTATGCTAAATTTAAGATTTTTTTTACTAAAATTTTTCATTAAGAATTAAAATATCAAAAATTTTTCCGTTTATCATTTTTATCTTAAAACAACTATCAAATCTCTAATGGAAGGGTAACCAAAAAGGGGCCACGTGTTCCTAAGTAGTGGTCGTAACTATAAAAGTTAAATTTTTCCGTGATCTGTAAAATAATATCAATTAAATAAAAAAAAAAAATAATCAAAACTCTAAGATCAACAGTTTCCAAATTAATGAATTTTATATAAATTAAGATTTTTTCGATCTCACTCCTTATTCTAATAAATTTAATTAAAATTTTACATAGAAAAATCTAAAATTCAATTTCAATTACGAATATAACGTATTCAATTATTTTGTTAATTGAAACTCAACCTATGAAAAAAAATGTTTATTCAATTGTTCTTATTATAACTTATTTTTATTTACATTTAATTAATTTATTAATTGATACAATAAGAACAATAATTGAAAACCGATAAATTGTTAAATTTTTAGTTCGGTTCATAATTTACCATAGCCCCATATAGGGCCCATTTTCGGAAATCACCCAAAAGGGAATAAATTCATACAAATGTGAGTATCGACGTAATATTCTGTATCCATGTGTTTTATTTTACACTTTACACAAGTATCGGTCCACAATGGGTCTAGAAGGTCCAGAAAAAATAAGACCCTTCCCGAATTTTGATGCATATGGTCGGGCTTGACCGACTATTTCTTTCTTTCTCGTTTTAATTTGGGTTCTTGCATATATAGGTTAATACAAGTTTATTATAGTTAATACAAGAGCCGATAATCTGCTCAGAACGGGTTCTGATTTTAATATTTCCAATGTGTTCTCAGTCTCAATTCTACTAAAGGTAAATGTTTTCATTAGACACTTTCTTCAAAAAAGCACCAATAAATTATACAATTTAGATTCATTATGTAACTAATAAATCACAATTTATCTTTTTGTTGTTGTTTTATTGTTTTGACCGTGACTGATCGGTTTAAGCTCTATTTAGGAAGAATATTTGTATGGGTAATAAGTGATATAATAGATCAATTAAAGGTAATTGTTTCAAAATATAGTATTAATATAGATAAACTTTGTCCCCAAAGCTAACATCAATAGACAGTCGGCTAGATATGATTAAATTAAAAAATCTAATGAATTAGAAATATTCACAATTGATGAGGTATGATGTTTGTGAATAAATTTGTAAAAGATTTTACGATTTTATATTTGATGTTTTGAATCAATTAGAATTTTGTGTATAATAGAAATGTAAAAATAATTTGAAACGTTTTTTTAGAAAAGAAAGCCGTGACTTTTTTAATTTTTCAAAGAATCTTATTCCAATACGATTTTAATTAAAAACCAAATTGCCTTTAAAAGTGTCTAAATAATATAATTATTTTATACAATTTTTAACATATAATCGTTCCCGTACCTAAATAAATTATTATTCGGTTTAATTTGTTAAAATGCTATCATTTGATTTCTATCTATTTTTTCTTTTCGATTCATTAATTAAAATCATTTGTAAATATTTATGAAAAAAATATTATGTATTATTTAATCCAAATGTAAATATTTGTACTTAAACATATATTTAATAAAACATAAATGATCAAATGTAAATATTTTTTTTTTTAATAAAATAAAACCATAAATAAACATTTTTTGAAAACGTGATTAATAATCCGCGTTTTATATTTAATTCAACGAACAATTTTAGCACGAGTCAACATTTTAAAATGTGACTACGCATTAATGCAACTAAATATTGTGCAATTTATGTATGAATTTCATTCATGTGGGATTGAAATTATTACAGAACAAACAATTTAAATTATAAATCATTAATACAAAATTTCCTACGCTTATTATTCTCTTGAGTGTCAACTCACCCACCCCCTCTTCAACAACTATCACTGCAGGCGTTATAGTTTAAAAATCTGCACGCATTAACTTCCACATCTGCAAAAAAAAAGTTTATTGTTTAAATGAATTTTATATTCCTGTAAACGCATTAAGAGATATGTTTTATAATTCTTCAACAAATAAATTTATGTATAACAAAAACAAGATTACAAGTTTTTTTCCAAACAACATATAAACGTGACATTTATAACAATTATAAAATAATAATTTGTAAAATAAAATATTTTATTATGAAATAAGGATTACAGGAATTAACAATATATGGTTTTAAGAAGCAAAATATGTTTTTAATGCTTGTAATGCGTAATTAATAAATTACATACTTATAAACTTTGGAAAAAAACCTATAAAAAAAACAATTTATTAAATTTCTTTTAGAAAAGATTTTTATAAAAATTTGTCTTTAAAAAAATTGTATTTTTAGAAAACGTTAATCTATAGAAAAAAATGTATAAAAACATTTAATACAGAAAAGTGTGTGTATTTTTACACAAAATTTTCCATAGGAAAGTGTGTGTATTTTTACACAAAATTTTCTATAGGAAAGTGTGAGTATTTTTACACAAAATTTTCTATAGAAGAGTGTGTGTAATTTTACACAAAATTTTTTATAGAAAAGTGTGTGTAATTTTACACAAAATTTTCTATAGAAAAGTGTGTGTATTTTTACACAAAATTTTGTATAGAAAAGTGTGTGTATTTTTACACAAAATTTTCTATAGTAAAGTGTGTGTATTTTTACACAAAATTTTCTGTAGGAGAGTGTGTGTATTTTTACACAAAATTTTCTATAGAAAAGTGCGTGTATTTTTACACAAATTTTTTTATAGAAAAGTGTGTCTATTTTTACACAAAATTTTCTATAGAAAAGTGTGTGTATTTTTACACAAAATTTTCTATAGGAAAGTGTGATTATTTTTACACAAAATTTTCTATAGGAAAGTGTGAGTATTTTTACACAAAATTTTCTATAGAAAAGTGTGTGTAATTTTACACAAAATTTTCTATAGAAAAGTGTGTGTAATTTTACACAAAATTTTCTATAGAAAAGTGTGTGTATTTTTACACAAAATTTTCTATAGGAAAGTGTGAGTATTTTTACACAAAATTTTCTATAGAAAAGTGTGTGTATTTTTACACAAAATTTTCTATAGAAAAGTGTGTGTATTTTTACATAAACATTTTCATTAGAAAAGTGTGTGTATTTTTATACAAAATTTTTTATAGAAAAGTGTGTGTATTTTTACACTAAATTTTCCATAGAAAAGTGTGTGTATTTTTACACAAAATTTTGTATAGAAAAGTGTGTGTATTTTTACACAAAATTTTCCATAGAAAAGTGTGTGTAATTTTACACAAAATTTTCTATAGAAAAGTGTGTGTATTTTTACATAGAAAAGTGTGTGTATTTTTACACAAAATTTTCCATAGAAAAGTGTGTGTATTTTTACACAAATTTTTCTATAGAAAAGTATGTGTATTTTTACACAAAATTTTGTATAGAAAAGTGTGTGCATTTTTACACAAAATTTTCTATAGAAAAGTGTATGTAATTTTACACAAAATTTTCTATAGAAAAGTGTGTGTATTTTTACATGAAATTTTCTATAGAAAAGTGTGTGTAAATTTACACAAATTTTTCTATAGAAAAGCGTGTGTATTTTTACACAAAATTTTCTATAGAAAAGTGTGTGTAATTTTACACAAAATTTTCTATAGAAAAGTGTATGTAATTTTACACAAAATTTTCTATAGAAAAGTGTGTGTATTTTTACACAAACATTTTCATTAGAAAAGTGTGTGTATTTTTACACAAAATTTTCTATAGAAAAGTGTGTGTATTTTTACACAAAATTTGTTATAGGAAAGTGTGTGTATTTTTACACAAAATTTCCCGTAGGAAAGTGTGTGTATTTTTACACAAAATTTTCTATAGAAAAGTGTGTGTATTTTTAAACAAAAGTTTCTATAGAAAACAATGTATTTTTAAACAAAATTTTATGCTTTAAAAAATGTTTCCCTTTAAAGTTTTTGTATACAAAATGTCTTTATATGTTGGCTAATTGACTTTCTCCACAAGAATTTTGTGATACAAATATGTAGGTTTTTTTAGAATTAATATTAAATTTAATTAAAATTGAAAGAGAAATAAAATTCATACACAAATAGCAATCGTATACAAATGATTAAGTTGCAAAAAATATTAATTGAAAATGCAACAAGAAAAAAAAATAGCAGATTTACTTAGAAAAATAAATAGAGTAAATCAATAATTGAATGCAGTGTAACTTTTATGGTAATTAATTATAAAGAATTTTAATACCACTAGCAATAGTAAAAAAATACACAAACATAAAAACGTGATTATTCTCAAAAAAATTACATTAATTTTTTATGTTTTTCTTGAGGAAATGACGTGATTTCAAATGATTTTCCCTGTAGTGCGTTTGCAGTGCAATTAAAAATAAACTTATGATGTTAAGTAGGTGTTAAAATAAATGGGAATTTTCAGTAATTATGTAAATTAAAGAAAAATATTTTTTAAAAATGATGTTTACAATTTATGTATTTTTAACGTATATAACTTTCCATTACTATCCCATATATTTGAAAAAAAAAAACGTACACCACGTATGAGTGATATTATCAACCATATTTTATAGAAAAACAAGTACGTATACGCAATGAGGTGCGAAATGGCGCAATGTCTACGATTTAAATCATGAAAAATATAAACAAACAATATTTGTTTTTTTTTAATTCTAAAGGAATTTTATTATTAATAAAAAAATAAAAAAAAAAATAGATAAAGAAAATATTTTGTCAACAAACTCACTCCTTTAAAGATAAATGGTAGACATGTATTATTTAAAATATTATGTTGTGACGTCTCTAAAATACTTTTAAGGTTGAATGATTTAATCGCCAGGCTTTTGGACATTTTACGTAGTCAATTTCTATTATATAAAAAAAAAAAAAATTATGAAGAAAATAATGTCAATGTAAAGATTTTAAAGTAGTGATAAGATGTTGCTGTGTTTTCAGGCCATTCAACTTTTCTAGTTTTTCAGAGTCCAGCATTTTTTATTTATATTTTTAGTTAATTTAGAATTTATTTATAATTCTAGTTAAGCATTTAATAATTGAATTGCGTTGTAGATTGTACATAAAAGTCATTAAGTATTTACCTTTAAAAGAATTGACTATAAAAATTAAATTATTTCTTAAGAACTACAACTGCGAATAACTTTAAGTTTTTTACTTTATCGAATAGCTTGAATACTAAAGTTTTAGCTTTGAACATTTAGAATAAGAAACGTAAAACCTTAAAACCAACATAACAAAAATAAATAAACGTAAAAGTTTTCATTTTTAAATTTTTAATATATTTTTCATCACAATAATATTATACTATTTAGCATTATAATTGTCATATAATTGACAACTTAGAATGAAAATTTCCCAGAAAAATGTTGTAAGTGTCTAAACGTTGTATTTGTTTAAACATCGTTTAATAATTTCTAATATTTCAAACAATTTAATATGAAATACTTGGAAAATATTATATTTTGTTTTATTTACTATAATTCGCACAAAGTTCATTGAAATTGTTTATGTTTAATTAAAAAATTTTGTACATATTGCAATACAATTTACAATTTGTATTTAACCATATTTAATTTTTTTTTTGTTTTATTCTATTTTGGAAATTCGAAAACAAAAATAAAATCAAGTTAATGGATAAAAATAAATACAAAATTCATTATAAATATATGAAAATTATAACTAATTAAATAAAGAGTGCGTGACGAAAAAAAATGTAACACATACATTTTTTGATAAAAATAACCTTAAAATGAATTTATGAAAATTAAAAATAAAAATAAATTATTGTAGCATTTGTCTGAACTTTTAGATCATGTTACATTTTATTTGTAAATTTAATTATTAAAGTTTTATTTTATTTGGTTTAATATAACCATCTAAAGAAATTTTATATTAATTTTTGTAAAATGTTTCTGGTTATCAAACCAGATCTTCATATGCTGTGCATCGATCTTTTTATACTTTTTATTACATTTCACAGTGACTTATTAAACTTTAAAGTGGCGTAGTTTCGGTTCTAAGATATTGATTTTAATCTTTTTCTATATAACGAATAATTCGTCAGCTAAACAATGTAATTTAAATGAGGAAAATCGAGTTTATGATTTTTCTAATTTTTGAAATTAAAGCAAAATTTTTTAATTTTTTTTTTTTTTTTAGAAACTATAAATATTTTATCTGTAATAAAATCTTTGTTAGTAAAGATATTTTAACGATAAAATTTTATCATATAAAATGAAAAAGTGAAAAAAACTTTAAGATTTTTGTAAAAATAATCCCACAATTCGCAAAAAAAAAAAAAAAAAAAACGGCGAAAATCCCAAAAATGGGTTTTTTCACATTTTCGGCTAAAAATCCAAATTTTTCCGAAGTCCGGTAGATTTTGATTGAAAACTTTTAACAACATATTATAGATTCCTAAACTGCATTCCGTTTACCGATTCGTTCTTTGGGATTTGATAAAATATAGACTAAAAACTTTCAAATAAAATGAGTCAAATTCAGGAGTTACTGGGCTTATTTTTTATTTTATAGTCATCTCTAAACAGATATCTTTCAGAAAAATATAAAATTATTATTTTTTGTAAAAGAAAATTTTATTTTAGAGAAAAAAGAGGGCAGATACTTTTTCGACCGAAAAAACGCATAAAGTCGTAATTTTTGCAATTTTCAAATTCAATATCGTTTATTTTTGGACTCGGTAAAGACATCGATATCAATTTTTTTTTTATTCAAAAGATAATTTTGTTTTTCAACTAGTTAAAAAAAAAAAAAACAATAAAATCGGTCGGAAATACTAGCATATATAAAAAAAAAAAAAAAAAAACTGGACCAATAACATGCAAAATTAAGGTACTTAAAAATTCAAACGCAATTAACTCAAAAATTGTAAGAGATAAATAGGACATGCAGGCATGTTTTTTGTAGGTCTTATCAGAGCTTACAATAATATATAAAAATATTTGAAATCGGACAAGAAACAAATTTTAAGCTCCTTTAGCTCCGCTCCTGAAGAGTTTGTTCCAACTTAACATTGTATACTACGCCTATACAAAATTTCACGCAAATCCAATCAGCCGATCAGATGTTATTGATTTATTTCCAAAAATTTTCAAATCTGCCCCACTGTGCATTTAAACTAATATTTTTTTAATCAACCCTATTCTGTGTCAATGATTTTACATAACCAAAGTGGTTTACGTTAATGACTTAAAATATGTTAAAGGTGTTTTATCTAAGAATGAAAGCATTCCTTTTTTTATACACTCTTTGATGTAAATAACTGTGTTCATTGATCCCTAATATCACAAGTTAAAAATTTTTTAAATCAACCATCTGTGTTGTTTAGTTTATTTGCAGGTACAGTAGAAAAAAACAAAAAAATTATTTTTATTTAAATCTTCTAAAACTGAAAACTTTCAGTTAGAGAAGTTATGAAGGATTTTTTAATGAGTTTAAAAACTCGATGTTGGACCTTTCCGGACCTCTTATTCGGTTATTATCCCCCGGTTTACCTTGAAATTTTGTCGATATCATTTTAAAAACTCTCCGCTGTTTAAATTAGTCCAAAACTTCTTAATTGATTTTAATTTAAAAATATTTGGAGATTTTTAAATTTTAAAATGTAGCGATTTTTTCAACACCTCAAAATCATACTGGCGTTATATCCAGATATTTAATTAGTTTCGAAGATATATCTTTACTTGATGTTTATATTTGTATGTGTTTTTACACAAAATTTTCTATATAAAACTATATAAGTTTTTACACAAAAATTCTCTATATTTTTACACAAAAAATTTATGAAAATAATTTCTACAGCTTTTCTATAGAGAAAATATGAAAAAATGCATTATTTAATATGAATAAAATTAAATTTAAGATTTTATCCCCTTTTTGGTACTTTTTATTCCCCCTGGATGTAACAAAGATTGTATTCCAATGAATTTCTCAATTGTACTTATGTTAAAATATTTATATGTTAAAATATTTATATGTATGTGTTAGTAAAAAAGAAAATAATATTTTGTGAAAAAAGTACCAAAATCAGGTACGATTTTTACCCCTTAAACGTTCGAATTTCTAAAAAGTGCCAAACTGGTATTCGCCAATTTTCGATAAGGTACTAATTTGATGCATATTTTATTTCTATACTTACTGGATTAAAAGATAGATAGGGTTCCAAAAAAGTACCAAATTAAAGTTTTTACCCATTTTCTCCTTAAAAGAACCGAATTTCAGAATAGTACCAGACACCTTTTTTGTATCTCTATTAGTTTAGCAGATATATGGTTACCGATTTTACAAGTTTTTTCCTTTTTAACTCCCTAAACATTCGAATTTCCAAAAATTCCATGTTAGTGGGGTAGGAGACCAATCCACAGTCCATATTTCAGCTTTCTAGTTTTAACCGTTTGGACTGTGCGATGATGAATCACCAAGTAAGTAGGTAGTAAGTGTACTATTGTTTAAGAGTTTTAAAAAAGTGGGCGTAAAATGTGGACTTGACATCCAACCCAGTTCTTACATAGCTTATAACGACCATCGGCACTGGTAGCCGTTTAAGAGTTTTAAAAAAGTGAGAGTGAAATGTGGGCGTAACATCCAATCGAGATCCTACATAACCTACAACCATCACCGGCACTGGTACTATCTGTGTGTCAAATTTCGTAAAAATCGGTGCAGCCGTTTCAGAGTTTTAAAAAAAGTGGGCGTGACATCCAATCGAGATCTAACATAGTCTATAACAACCTCCGGCACTGGTACTATGTGTGAGTAAAATTTCGTGAAAATCGGTTAAGCCGTTTAGACATGATTGACGCACAAACAAACAAACAAACTTACACTTCATTTTTATAATTTATCTTAGGATTAGGATAGATTGAGCTTAGAAACATGAAATTAAAGACATATGGTCCTATGTGGGTTAGAATTAAAGAGAGGAAGTTTGTGGTACTTTTTCGTTCTTTCAATGGTACTTTTTGCATTTTCTATAATATTTAACCTTCAAATTAGAAATTAAAACGAGAGAAAAAGATATAGTCGGTCAAGCCCGACCATATGATACCCTACACTACAGGATGGGTCTTTTATTAGACTTGGAGCCAAATGATACTCATATTAAGTGTAAAATTAAACATACGAATACAGAACATTACCTCGATGTTAACATTTATACGAATTTATTCACTTTTGGGTGATTCCCGAAAGAGGGCCTTATATGGGAGCTATGGTAAATTATGGACCGACCTTTGTAAAATTTGGAACTATCATTTATGTTTATATAAAACTTATTTGTGTCAAATATTAATTTGATACTAACATTTTAATGGGATTTATGCCCGTTAAAGTGATTTTCTGAAAAGGGGTTTATATGGGAGATATGGTCAATTATGGACCAATCTTTATAAAAATCGGCACACTTATTTAGACTTATATGAAACTTATATGTGCCAAATTTCATTAAAATATTGCTATATTTTTTATGATTGTTAAGCCCTTTTCCGGGAGGACATTTGTATGGGGGCTAGGTGAAATAATGAACTGATCATAACCAATTTCAATAAGCTTCGTCCCTAGACTGTAAGAAATCTGTGTGCCAAATTTCATTAATTTTTGTCCAAAATTGCGACCTGTAGTTTGATTACAAGGTTTACATGGACGGACAGACGAACGGACGGACATTGTTAAATCGACTCAGAAAGTGATTCTAAGCCGATTGGTATAAATTAAGGTGGGTCTTATACCAATATTTTTGGGTGTTACAAACATCAGCACAAACGCATAATACCCTCCCAACCTATGGTGGTGTACGGTATAAATATATGTTCCTAAGTGAACAAGAGTCCAGAAAAGAGGATTTATGGTACTTTTGCATTCTTCTAATGGTGTTTCTTAAATTTTCTAAAATATTGAACCTGGGAACATGAAATTAAAGATATATGAAGTTATTGAACTTTGTGGTACTTTTAGTTATTATATTACTCTTTGAATATTTTGTAATAATAATTAACTTGTAAGCGTGGAATTAAAGATATATAGTATTGTGTTTAGAATCCACAAGCCCTCTACTAAAATATAATAAAAGAAATAATTTGGTATTTTTTGAAACTTCGAACAATAAAATTGTAAGAAACTGGTTACTAAAATATTTAAAAGTTTATTGTTCTGAATGCTGACAGAACACCAATATTACAACTGTTACCATGGGTCATAGGAATCATAGATGAATTTTACGGGTTTCTTAATTTTTGGTATTTCATTTTTTTTTCTAAATAAAAAAGGTACTTGGTCTATGTAGGAGAGCTGCAAGATCGGGTTAAATTCTATCTATATAAAAGTGAATCTGTGTTTGTTAGTCTGTCAGTTTTAGAATTTTGTTTCGATGCTTTTATTTTATTTCAATACAATGGGGTAGCGAAGCGCACTGTGTTTATGCTATTAGAAATAAGGAGTGCGATCGAAAAAAATCTTAACCTACATATAATTCAATAATTTGGAAACGGTTGATCTCAAAGTTTTGATTGTTTTTTTTTTTTATGAATTGATATTATACTACAGATGACAGAAAATATAGCTTTTATACTTCTGTCCACTACATATGAACTCGTAGACCTTTTTTGATAACCCTTCCATTTGAGATTTGATAGTTGTTTCAGTCACTTTTTTGGAACAGTCTGCCCATATCCTTTTAAAATCTTCGATATTTTGGGACAACTCTTTTGTCCTCTTGGATTCTCTTTTCACAAAAATCTAATATCTCTTCATTGGTCTTAGCTCCGGACAATTTAGAGGATTGACCTCTCTTGGTAGAAAAATTATGTTATTGCTTTGGTACCACTCCAGAGATTTCTTTCGTAGTGACATGATGCCAAATCGGGCCAAAAATATGTGGACACATTGTGCTCTCTTATGAAAGGTAAACGATTTTTTTGCAAACATTCTTTGATGTATTTTTCGGTATTTATAAAGCCCACTGTAACAAATGACATGATTATTTTGCCGCAACTGCATTAATCTTGCTACACCACGAATTCTTTAGAAAATTTCGTCAGCTTTTCGGTCCCAAACTTATCTTTAATATTTCCTCGAACATCAGCAACATTAAAATTTTGACCCAAAAGCTGCGAAAAATCTGCCAGTACATACGCTTCATCGTTATTTATACAACATGAGTAAGTATTTTTGTATGAAATTTGGTTTCAATTTCCGTGCCTTATTCTTGGCTTCTAAATTTTTTGCAGCATTCCAGTCCAAAACTTTTTGGACTTTATATGTTCTTAACTCGGCATTAGCTTTAGCTTTTCACACCAAATAGTCAGAGCACTGAGCTAACCGGACTGCTTTTCTACCAGATGTGTTTAGAATTCTTTTCATTATGCTTTAATTTTCTTGGCCTTCCCAATATCATGTGGACCTTTTTTCTTCCCGAACTAGTTGAATTCTGCTGATACTGTGTAATAACCTTGGAAGCAGTTTGAAAGCAGATATTTAATTCTTTGACCAATTATTTGACCAATTTGATTTTTTTTTTTTTTTAATTTCTTAATAATTTATAGCAAGTATATCATTTTCGCCACTCATTTTGATCAAACTCACAACAAATCCACATGGTTGTCATTAAAAATAATAACTGACATATTTTTCAATAATAACTAGATCAAAAAAAATTTTAATAATTGCTTCGGGAAAAAGTTATGAGGCAAAACGTTTGTTAAGATTTTTTCGATCGCACTCCTTATTGTTCAAAAATTTATTGTTATAAAATTAAAACTTAACACAATTTGAGTTTATAATATAGTATGGTTTTTCTTAAAAAGAATCTACGCTAACGAAGTAGCCGAGTATACTGCTCGTATATAAATAAATGATTACACTGGACAACAAAAAATCCCAGCAAAAACTTTACTTACCCGGTAAGCCAATATATTACATTGCTAAAAGACGGTAACTACTTATAATTCGGGTGAAAAACTCATTACATTTATATGGCGATGTCCACGAATTCATGGGTCCACATTATTAAAGTACTTATTTTAAACAATCAAATAAGTAGTCAAATGCTACAAAACTACAAATATTTCAAAACTACAAAATTGCTAAAAAAAATTAAAAACAAAAAGTTGGCTCAACTGAGATTTGAACCTAGGCAAAAACATTCGTTCATGTTTCAAAGACTACTGTCTTACTCACTACGCCATGTATGTGTTAAAATTTGTGTGCTTTATTAATAGTTTCAACATACCAATAGCAATTAAAATAATTAACTGAAAAAACGTTTGGGTTTAGTTCGGGGTTGAACCGACAACCTTCTGAGTACTACGCTGTCGCTCTAGCGAACTGAGCCGTTGCAGAACTAAATGAAATTGTTGTTTACTGGTAACTAGTTATTCCACTACTCGAAGAAATGAGAAAAATAATGACAACTCATTACCTGGTAATGAGTCTAGTAAGTAGTAGTCATTACCAAAAGCCAACAAATTTTTGCTGGGATCCTCCCCCATAGACGAATATTTGGACTTGATGTATTTTGTGCTAAACACGAATCTGCTTTCAGTCTGGATTTTTTTTATGTGCGTGTCTAATATTTCGCCCATAGTAAGTCCATTACTCTAGTATATTTCCTCATGACTCAAGAACGATGTGTACGATTTATCAAAGTGATACACCAAAAGATGCAGACTAAAATATCTTCAAATTCTCCAAACTTAATTTTTTTATGTGCTTAATAGTTTCGGAGTTATTTTGAAATAAGTGTCCGAAAAAAATCATTTTCATGCTAAATTTTAGATTTTTTTGTTATTAAAATTTCTTTTAATAAATGGAAACATCTAAAATGTTACACTTTATCATCTTTATCTTAAAGCTGGTAATGCTGCGAATAAAATAAGGTATGTATCTTCAAAATTGATGCATAAATCGTGATTTTATTCATAGTTAAGTAAAAATACCCATGTTACATACAATTGCGTAGAAATACAGTGGTGGCCAAAAATTTTTTTTATTTTTTTTTTTTTTTTTTTTTTTTTCTTGAAACAAAAATAGGTGGATTAGGTGGATTTTGACGAGTTAAACAAGAATATCATCACTTTATTCAGCGGTCACACTTTAAAATTCGAGAATGGTTTGTCAAACTTAGGCTATAACTCAAGAACCCTTTACACGATATTGATAAGTGATACATCAAAAGATGCATACGAAAATTGTCTTCAAAATATCTCAATAACATTTTTCATTTGCTCAAGAATTTCAGAGTTATGGATCAAAATTTTCACCACTTTTCAAAAAAATAAATTTTAAAATTTTCGGTACTAATTACCGAATAACTACGGAAATATTAACTGAAAAAAAAGTATATAAATTCAGCTCAAAGACAATTTAGGACGCTATATTTTAAAGTTAAATTTATCTTAATTGGACAAACTGTTCTCGAGTTATACAAGTGTGACTGACTAAAGGCGGGATCATAGTAGGCATGCCCATAAGAAAAAATCAATGCGTGATAGAAAAAAAGTAAAAGCTGATTATTATTTAGTACTTTGAATTCCATCCAATCCAAACATTTTTTTATTTAAGACGAAAAACAATTTTTTTTTTCCCATTTTTTGTATTTCCACTTAGCTATAGGGTATCCTAACGTAACTGAATCCAATCAAGATTTGTGCATCAATTTTTATGATACATCGCTTTATTTACTCGTAGTGTTGCCAGATTTGAGATAAAGGTGATAAACTTAAATATTTTTGATGTTTTCACTTTAAAAAAAAAGTTTTAGTAAAAAAACAAAATCTTGAATTTTGTATGAAAAATTTTTTTCCGACACTTTTTTCGAAATATCTTCTAAACTATTGAGCGGATAAATATTTGATAGTAAAGCGATTTAAAGCTAATTTTTTTCCGCATATCGTGGTATATCATTTATATAAATCGTGCATACCGTTCTCAAGTAATAGTGAAATATACTCGAGTAATCGGCATATTTAGGACACAATATTAGACACGCCCATAAAAAAAATCCCGACCTGATGGAAAAAAACTGAAAGCAGATTCGATTTTAGCATGCGGAATTCCATATAGTCTACATATATTTTATTTTTTTTTTTTTGAAGGAGCTCGAAAATTTTTTTTTGTCGTCCAGTATTATTAAATATAATGATTTTTCTAAAGATATTTTTATCAAAATGAAATAAAAAAAAAAACAACTTGTAGGAACAGAGCAAATTATTAAACAAAATCTTAATTAAAAATCTTAATTTAAGATTTTGTTTTATAATTTGCTCTGTTCCTACAAGTTGTTTTTTTTTTTTTCTTTTCATATCGCAGTCCTTAATAGCTATAGAATAAATATAGACACATGTATTATTTGCATTTAATTTTACCCACACTCTTTTTTTTTACAAAGTTATTCGGTCACAAAAAACCCATGGCCTCTTCACATGTGTCTCTTAATTTAAAATATGAAACAAAAAATATAAATGTTTATTTTGTTGATATTATTCGGTTGCAAACAAACTAAATAAAAAAAGGCATGTGCACGTTACACGCAGAATAATAATTGAATGGACAAAAAATTAAAAATATTATTTTATAAAAATATGACGTATGTAGTTTATTTAAACTCATACTGCTATAGCAGGATAAACAACCACAGCTTTTTTACTACTAATAATAACATTATCATTACAAATAAGCATTCCATTCATCATAATTCAGTAAATAAACACTATTTTTACATTTATTTTAACATTTATAGTTTTCTACTCAACTTAATTGCTGATGGCAGGAAATCTGTATAAATCTATAGATGTATGTATGTTTACACCGATACTACAACTACATGGAGGAAAAATTTGTTTATCCTTTAACACACAAGGATACATGTACGATGTACATACAGACGTAAATATCTCAATTGTTTTATGTAAACTCTCGTCTCTATATACAATAAATGTTTATGGTTGATCATTTATTTTTCAAATTGTTACAATTGCCATAATATGAAATATGGATGCAGAAAATGTGTGCAAAGTTCATTCGTCTCATTTTATATTTCATATGTTTAGAGATTGTGTTTTTGTTTATTTATTTGTTTGTATTAATCAAAAATAATTATTTCTAATGAAGAGACCACAGTTATCGACACGTATTCGTGTGTCCCATATATTTAGAACGGTAGATGTACGGAAAGTTTTGGCATAATTGCAGTATAATGTATAAAGAGTGAAATCGAAAAAATCTTAACTAATACTAAATTCAATAATTTGGAAACGATTGATATTAGAGATTTGATTGCTCTTATTTTATTGATACGACGAGGATGTGATGATAGGGGTCCAACGCGACATTCATCTACAGGAAAGTCAACTGTTGGACCAGCTATCAGAAACCAGCCGAACTAAAGAGGAAAAGGCTTGTAGTGGCGCAAGAGCCTCTCTTATCTATCTGCATAAGATAGTCAAGAGAGGTCCTTTGCCATTTACATGCAAGGATAAGTACCTTATCAGGAAGCACAGGAGGAACGTTAAAATACTCGAACGGATTTACGGTCCTGTCTGTGACACTCTAGGAATGTCCTATACTAAAGGATTGTATGAGGATATTGACAACACTCCAGAAGTATCTCATGAGAGCGCAGGAGAAAAGTCAAACTCCTCATCAATCCCTGCCGGAGCGAAAGGAACTGGTAGTGGCAACCCAGTCAACCATCGACAAGTAAGAAGACGGCATTTCTGAAGCCTGTCAGCTCCAGTAGTGGGGTTGCAAGAGTCTCATGACATGCAGTCTTCTACATCGATGAGTGCTGGTCAAAACTTATCCGGCTCTTAAAGGCCACCATAAGAGGTTCGTTAAGAGAGCCAGGTCTGGGGATGACCAACAAACTTCGATGGCCAAGAAGTCTGTTCACACGCCATATAGCTCTAATAAGGGCCACCTGTCATTGACAGGGTTGATCCAAATGGGAGGATCAACGTTGACCAGTTATTGTTGTTTCAGTCACTTTTTTGGAACAGTTTGCTGATCTTCTTTTAAACTCTTCGACATTTTGGGACACCTTTTTTTTGGCTCTTCAATTTTATTTTCACAAGAGCCCAAGATATATCCACTGCTCTTAGCTCCATACAATTTGGAGGATTTACCTTCCTTGGTACAAAAACTGTTATTATTACGGTACCACTCCAGAGCTTTCTTACCGTAGTGACATGATGCTAAATCGGACCAAAAATATATGGACACTTTGTGATCTCTTATGAAAGAGAATGTTTGCCTTTTTTGCAAACATTCTTTGATATATATTTTGGTATTTATAGAGCCCACTGTAACAAATGACTTGATTATTTTGCCGCAAGTGCATAAAGCTTGCCATTCCAGGAATTGTTTAGGAAATTTTATCTGCTTTTGTGTCCTAAATTTATCTTCAACATTTCCTCGAGCATTACCGACATTAAAATTTTGTTCCAGAAGCTGCAAAAAATTTGCCAGTGTACATACGTTTCATCATCCATTAAACAACATGAGTATTTTTGCATGAAATTTGGTCTTGCATTGGCTTTAACTTTTCGCACCAAATTGTCAGAGCACTAAGCTAAGTGGGCTGCTTTTCTACCAGATGTGTTTGAAACTGTTTTCAATATGTTTTTAATTTTATTGGCCTTCCTAATATCGTGTGGACCTTTTAAAAAATTTAAATATTGCTGTCGAAAATATATTTCAAAAATCAAAATCAAAAAACTATGCATTATTAAGCAGTACACTTTAAGAACATCCTTCGTTTACATACAAATGAGTGATTATTTACTAAGAACGTTTGTATATGAATGTGAATTATGTATGTATAGCAAAACACAGACACGTGTCTATTTCCGTCAGTTTTATTTTGTCTCGAATTTAATACGATTAAACGAGAGTAATCTGAAAGATTACTAAGAAAAAGTTAAAATTCATTTCTATATCCTGCACTTGATCACAAAAAAAGTATTCGAAAAAAAAAAAAAAAAAAATTTTTTTCAAAAAGTAATGCAAAAGGAAAGTATAGCATAGGAAAAAAGCAATTTTGTTTCTTGCTGAAAAAGGTTTAACAAATTAGAGGACCTTTAAGGAGAATAACATGCGACAAGTTTTACTTTATTATGCGATTAAAAATCGCATTTTTTTTAATGCTGACAATTTAAAATTAAATTTATCTCCTGTCATATATTTTTGTTTCAACCATCCCAAAGTAATATTACTACCTAACCTCGTACATGCATACATTTTTAACATCATACATACACAAGCAAATATAAAAAATTGCATTGTGTCCTTGATTTGATGTTAACAATAATATTAAAGAATATTTGTGTTAATTACAAATGCGTGTCTCGTACATGGACTCACTTATATGAACGTGAACGTGTAAATATGTGAATGAAAAAATTGTTAACAAATACAAACAAGTTTTTTTTTATAGTTGTTTTTTTTTTTTAATATTGTAAAAATATATAAGAGATTTAAATCTTCTTAAGCTTCTTTTGTGTTGTATAAATTCGGATGAGTTCATAACAAATATTTTAGTAGAAATATTTACAATAACAGTAAAGCAGAAAAAAATTATACCCTGCAGTTTATTCAGTAGTAAGTTTCACTAGTATCTACTTACGGTGCTTAATGTAGGCGTCAAATTTACAATGTTCGGTAAAGCTCGGTATCAAAAACTGTTGGGTAATCTTAAATACATATAGAGTACATATGTATGATAATATAAGCAATTTAATGCAACTGCAAGTATTGATCAAAAAGTGCATAATACATACATTTTTTATAATAATGTTACGTTTAATTTTGTGTTGTAAGGTAAATTGTGAAATATATCTACAAATAGAAATTGTATGCAACATGTATAAAGGAGCAATTTGAGTTCTAACAGGTGAGTTGTGATTTTTTCCTTATACCCACCATCAAAAAGATGGGGGGTATATTAATTTTGTCATTCCGTGTGTAACATGTCGAAGGAAGTATATATTTTCGGGGTCCTGGTTAGATTCTGAGTCGATCTAGCTAGGGCACGAACGGGACAACCTAGGGAGATGAAATTTGGCCCAAATATTTATATTATATAAGGTTTGTTTGGTTGATAAACAAAAAAGTTATGGGCAAAATACTAGAAACACAGGGTCCGTTGTAACTTCATTTCATACTTTTTCTGCTGATTTCTCTTAAACAAAAGTATGTACGATAACGAAATTTTGTACATATAGTTCAAGGAACAATATAAACTCGGAAACAAAAATGGGCGTGATCCGCCCACCTCTCATATAACGTAAAATTTTAAAAAGTTGATGTTGGGTATATAGATTCGGCCGAGCCGAATATAACATTTGCGTTTGTTTCATTTGAAAACTATTTTCTAAATATATTTTCTAAATAAAAAAACAAATTAAAAATACGTTACAAGGCTGTTATTTTTTTTTTTTTTTACTTTTAAAATATGCTTTCGTTTGTATTTTGTGCAATGACATTTTATCATGTACCACTATACATATGTATGTCATGCATTTAATGCTGAAAAATCCGCTTAAAGTATTCATTTAATTCAAAATTACTTATTAAGCCGATTTAACATTATAAACAGTTCATAACAGTTGCAATCAAAGACCTACTCTCTAGTATTTCACAACCATAGTAAATTCTTTGTAATTTATGAAAAAAAACTGTTATTCGAGGTTTGTTTTTTAAGAATTTTAATTTTGGTAATTTTTTATTTTTCACTTTTATTGTTATAAGTTAACTAAATTGTGTTTTAACGTTAAAAAGTAAAAAAAAGTAGACTTTAAAATAAATGTTTTAAAGTATATTTTGTTAGTAAAATATATTCGCGATTTAAAGAAATTTTCGATTTTACGAATTGGCCTGACAATATATCATTCGTTAAACCGGGAAACCACCGTATATTGTAATTTAAATGCATCAATAAATTAAAAAAACTTGCCTGTCATATTTTTTATCAATCGATAATATAAAATTTTTTCTAAAAATCAACATTTTCCACCAATGCTAAATGTAGGTGCAAATCTAAATCAATTTAAAATGTCTTTATTACCAATTTATGAAGCCTTGTCTTTCGAAATAGAACAAGCGCAAATGTTATATTCGGCTCGGCCAAATCTATATACCCAACATCAACTTTTTTAAATTTTACGTTATATGAGAGGTGGGCGGACCACGCCCATTTTTGTTTCCAAGTTCACATTGGTCCTTAAACTATTTGTACAAAATTTCGATGACGTTTAACCTTATATGGGAGGTGAGCGGTAAAGCGGGCTGACCAAGCCCATTTTTGGTTTCCAAGTTTATATCGACCCTTGAACTATCTGTACAAAATTTTGTCATCGTACATGCTTTTGTTTAAGAGATATCAGCAGAAAAGCATGAAATGAAGCTACAACGGACACCCTGTGTTTCTAGTATTTTGCCCATAACTAAACAAACCTTCTATAAGATAAATATTTGAGCCAAATTTCGTCCGAATAGGTTATCCCGTTCGAGCCCTATCCTGCCTTCAACAGACAGACAGTCGAAAGGACATAGCTATATTGACTAAGAATCTAACCAGGACCCAGAAAATATGTACTTTATGGGATCTTAATTAAATGATACCTTCGACATGTTACACACGGAATGACAAAATCAATATACCCCCAATCTTTTTGATGGTGGCTATAAAAAAAATGTTAACAAAACTGGGAAAAAAGTGAAAAAATTGAAAAATTAATTTTTCATATTACTTATTTTCAAAGTGTTGACTTTCAAAATTTTTCAAGGCTAGACGAATTGAGATAATCAAAAAATTTATTCATCATAATAATCGAAATATACTAGATATATATATAGAATATTAAAAAAAAAATAAATTCTCTCATATAAGGACTGCGCACGAAAAAATCTATGCATAATTTTTGGCTTATAATTTTTGATGTGGTCAAAAATAAATAATTCTGTTAACTGGTTTACATTTGTCATTATGCTTAGTAGCCATATGCTAAGTTTCATAGTAATAGAAAAACTAGTTTTTCTTAAAATATCATTGTTAAGAAATTTAGTTATCACTGATCAAAAATTATTGTCCCTTAAATAACATAAAATATTATTTAAATTTTCTATTAAAAAAAAAAAATTAATAAGAACTGATCACAAATTATTGTTCTTTTTGTTGTAGCGCCTGCGTTTTCCTTATAAAATGCAAATTTAGTTTTCTATAGGAAAAAATACGTTTTTTACAAATTAATTTACTGTAACTAAACAATCTCCAGTTATGACCATCAATTAAAAATCCACCGAACAAATTCTAAAAATGATTAATAAATTTTCACAAAAATCCATATGAAAGGTTAATAAACTTTCAAAAAATTTTTACAACAATTAAAATCTGTTCATAAATTTCAAACTGTGCATTAAGTCATTTGCTAACAAATTTTATTGCTTTATTTTAATTTAAATGAATTCATATTATTCGCTATTTAGAAAAGAAAATGATTTACCTAACAAAAGTTTGGCACACGTTTCGTACAAAAGTCATAACAAAAAATATAGAACAACAAATTAAAAATATAAGAAAAATACCACTTATGGAGCTAATAAACGATGACACATGTCGATAATAAATATTTAAACATTAAGAAAAATAAATACATCATCTAAAAACAGAAACAAACAAAATTTTAGCTGTCATTCGTTAATTTCAAAAACATACATTTACAGTAAAATACTATAAAAGATTTGGGAAATACAAAAAGAAAAATCACAAAATTGTAATTGCCCTTACAAACTACCCAAATAGCTAAAAGAGGCACAAATACATTAAGAGTTAATTTGATAACAATTTAGAAAATTCCATAAAAATTCTAAGGATGAGTCACTATAAATAGTAAAAGTATACAAATATTTTTGTAAATAGAAGAATTCACGACTAGAGAACGTGAACCATTTAAAGGCACGTGGACATGTAAAAAGATTTATAGTAAAATGAGTTTATTTATTTCTTTAGGAAGGAAAGTGTGTTGAATTAAAGGTCAGTTAAATTACAAACAAATGCTAAAGATTCAATTGAAGTTTTGTCAACTGTAATTTTAGTAATACAAAAGAAAGAAACATAAAATAATATGTAGATATATATACAAATTCAAAACTGATTAAGTGTTTTATTAAAAAGTAATTAAAATTAATCATTTATTAAAAATTCTTAAATTTACAAATGTTTATTACATTAAATAAAAATAATCAGTAGATAGTAAAAGGAATAAAATACATATATTAAAAACTCAAAAAACCTTAAAAGACAAATTATCTAAACTTTGTTCGACCAAAAAAAATGTATTGCTAAATTTGACATTTTTTCTAAATTTAATTTGTGTTTTATAGCTTTAATTTTTTTAATTTTATATAAAAAAGTCTATAATTTCATTACATTTTTAATATAATTTAAAACATCTTTATTGACCAGTATACCCATATGATCGACACCAGTTAAAGCTAAAGTTGAAATATTTGAAGATTGATAACCAGCCCAGTGATGACAAGCCTGCAGAGAACGTCTATTAACGGTACCATCGCCAATTCCCATAATTAATTTTGGTGTATCATCGGAGACGTCATCTTTTTTATAGCGCAATCTATATATAAAATAAAAAAAAAATAAAAAAATTTATAATAGATGAAGGGTATAATATTCTCAATTATGTATTTACAAATGAGAAGTTTTTATGTATATTAATAAAACAAGTAAAAAGTGCATAGTCGGTCAAGCCCAAGCATTTTTTTAATTAATTATTCATTTACATAACCGAGCCCAATGAGGCCTTATATGGCTAATCAAAGCTACTAAATAAATTACAAACTTCAATGAAAAGTAAGAAATAAAATAAAGTAAAACTAAATAACAAAAATAAATAATTAATTAATAATAAATAATGGTAACAATTTGTATTAAAATGAGATCAATTAATATATGATATAACCATAATGAAATCTGGAGTATCTATATAATTAATAATAAATAATGGAACCAATTTGTATAAAAATTAATATATAATATAACCATAATGAAATCTGGAGTATCTATATAGTCTAACAACTGTCTGATTGAATCTGTCAAAGAAATAAGTAAAGAGGTGGTGCTATGTCCCCTCCAAAACACAAAAAACCGGTTTTAAAAATAGCATTTTATTTCAGAAAACTTGTACTAAATAGTGATATTTGAGTCGAAATTTAGGAATAATTTTTTAAATATTCATAAAGACTGATTTCTTATGTTTTAAAAATATAGTTTAAGTCTAAATTGGAATTTATTCTGTAATATTAAACAAATAAATAATTAATAATTATCCTTTATGAATTTTTTAATCTATTGTAATATCTGTAATATTTTTATGTAATTTTATTTTAATTTTTTTTATCCAATATTTCCTTTATTTTTTAAAGGTGTTGTGTTAAAAAAGTTTCACCTGCAGAATCGTTTTAATTGAGACAGGCTTCCATATTAAGCCATGGATTCTGTTTATACTAACTAAAATTTAGATGACTTTTTTCAAAAATTTTGAAACATAATTATCTTCTAGTCATCTAGATATATAATTTGCTTAGCATTTTTTCTTTTTCCAGAGCTTTCTGAAGCTCCCAAACGACGTAGAAAAAAAATTTTGGCTTAATTATAAAACTCTTCGTCCAACAAATCTTAATGGAGCCATATTTTAAAATTTTTATCAGGGAGCGGATATAAGTGGATTTATGTGTCTTTTTCTAAAAATTTTTTCTCTTTCCAAAGCTTTCTAAAGCTCCCAGAATACGTATAGGCTTACTTATAACCCTATTCGTCCTACAAATCCTAACGGAGCCAGATTTTGAAATCTCTATCAGGGAGCGAAAATACGTGGATCTATATATATGGATTTATATATATCTTTCTAAAGCATTGTTTCCTCTCCAGAGCTTTCTGAAGCTCCCAGACGACGTAAGAAACTAAAAATAAACTTATAAACTTATAAAACTAATCGTTCTACAAATTCTAACTGAGCCAGATGTTTCTATCAGGGACCGAAAAGTCTGTTTTGGTATTAAGAACTTTTGAGTTGCTATACTTATTGTTTGCTCTCCAAATCCTATCAAAAACTGATTCTGTATTTCGGTCAGGGAGCGCATTTACGACGATTTTTTTATTTTGAAAGGTTTACGAATTTAAAACTATAATCAATATTATCCCAATAAATTCTAACGGCTTCAAATAATTGACTTCGATTAGGGAGAGGAAGGTGTCTAAATGTTGTTCATATTTTTTTCTTTTAATTTTCGGATTTGTTTGTGCATATTTTCATTATTATATTATTTTTCCTGGCATTGTCAGTCTTATACGCTTGTATTTAATAAATTTTAATATTATAAGAATTATTGATTTTTTTAAAGAAATGTAGTCTTTTAATATAAATATTAACTTCTGCAAAAAACCGGTTAACCGGTTTTTTCTGAATTTCAAAAAGTGCAACCGGTTTTTTTAAAATACCAACTATTCGAAATCCGGTTTCTCAAAAAAGTCGAATAATCGATCACCCTACAAGATACTCTATCATTTGGTCTTTAAGGATATGTTCAACAACCTTGGAAAGTATAGGAAGTATAGAAATGGAACGTAAATTGTCAATTTCAATTGATTGACCTTGTTTCCTTATAGGAAGAACATTAGCTATTTTCCATTTAAAAGGGAAGCAGGAAGTAGTGATAATTGTGTTTACCGACTATTTTCAAAATCGTAAGCTTTATTATCCTGTATCTGACAAGAAGCGAAATATTAATTCAGGTTATCCGGATTACACATCGTCAAATGTTACCAAGTTTTAAGACATCCATTCCTCCTTAAAAATCTCCACATAACATTAGGATCAGAATCCTGAAAAAATGTGCATGTTCATACACTTTAATGTGGACTTGCATAATAATTTAATGTGGATTGTTTTGCATAATGGATAAATGTTCTCTAATACCACGTTGTGTGCAGTTCGTTCATCGTTCATTTTTTAACATTGATCAGACTCTGAACGATGAGTGTGTGAGTGTATAGAGAATAAATGAAACAGAGTCTGATCGATTAAGGTTTAAATGATGAGATAATAGATGAAACTGAAACAATTGTTTCATTTGTTTCTTAGAACACTATATTAGCAAAAATTAATGGATAAGAATAAATTAAAATTGTTTTTAACAATTATTTATGAAAGTGTAGTAAATATACTTAATTAAGTAAAAATTAACGATATGAATCAAAAATAAAGAACGAATCAACATCGTTCATTTTACTGATTCGTTCATGAACGACACAACTCTAGTGCATATGTTGCTTCGCTGTTACATTGGGATTATTGATTTCTAAACATTATCGCGTTTTGTGGGTGAACTTTTTTGACAACCGCAAAAAATGATTTTTTAAATAATTTTCATTGATATTTGCCATTTTGATATTTGCAAAAAATTTTAAAAAGATTGCCCTTTTGCAGATTTTACGTTACGTCTAATATTTAGCCTATAACTTTTTTTATTAACCGATTTTTCCCATTTTCAATACTAAATTTCGTCCCCCTAGGTTGTCCCGTTCAAGCCCTCTCAGCAGACTGACGGACGGACATAGCTAGATCGACTCAGAATCTAACCAGGACCCAGAAAATATATACTTTATGGACTCTTGAATGATTTTTTCGACGTGTTACATACTGAATGAACAAAATCAATGTACCCCCATCTTTTTGATTTTTTACACTAAACTGTACCAAAATGTTTCACTAAAAAATGTTTACCAATTCGTTAAAAAAAAATTTTCACAAAAAATTTTTCAATTTTTTTCCGAAATTTTTCACTCAATTTTTTTTCTAATTCTCCAAAAACCAGACTTTTCAATTATATATTTTTTTATAATTATTTTTTGAAAGAGTAAATACATTTGACAATAAATTGTAATTGTAAGTAAAACATAAATCACTTACCTTTCTACCGTATCCAAACCATCACCGTACAGGCAATGTAGCTCAACACCTGGTGGACTAAAGTTCAAAGTATACGGCAATGTATCTTTACGCATTTCCCATGCGGTTGGATAATAAATATCATTGAAAAATTCTTGTAATTGTGACATAGTATAAACACGTGATGGTGTTTCGACTAAAACTTCAGAACTTTTCCAAAACAATGGTGAAGGAAGAAGCCACGCGGATGAAGGATTAGTAATTTGTTCAGCTTTTAAAATTTTACCACTTAAGAAAAATGAATCAAGATCATCACCCATGGCAAACACTTTTAAAGCTTTAACACTACCAGCCCAAGCACCAGCTAAACTTATTTGTCGAGCAACATATTTTTCTTTCCATTCCGCAGTTTGATGTTGTAAAAATACCAATGTCATAGGACTACCCATACTGTGGGTAATAAAAGTAATGGGTGTTTGATAATTAGCCTCATAAGTATCTTCTACTAGTTTCTTTAAATCAATAAAGAATTGTTTATGTTCATCTGTAAAATTGGCATAATAAATAGTTTTGACAAATTAATAAATATCTATGGACTTACTTGGTGCTTTACGAAAATCATAAGGAGCTCCATGTAGATTTTTCTTTCTTTCATAGCCCATATCAACCAACATATTGGCAATATCCTTGAAATAAGCACCAGCTTTATTGTGTGTAGGATCTATCCATTCGACTACTTCAGGATTACCCCATCCTGGTATACGTATCTCAACACCAGGTGTATTGTGGGTAGTGCGTGTTATATTATCATAATACAATTTAACATTATCAATCCAACAATAGACAGCTGGTATGACTATAAGTTCTAAATTCAACCATAGATTAAACCAATCCGATTTACTGGCACACCATATAGGAGATGAAGATTTATTTAGTTTTGCATCTATTTGACTCCCACCATCGCCGGGAACTTTTTTTATTTTGGAAATATTTAAATTATTTATTTGCTATTTTTTTATTATTTTATTTATAAGTGTTAAATTGTATGCGAAATATGTTAGAGATTTTAGTTATTTGTTTATGAGAATATTTTTTAACATGCACAATGATTTTTTATTATTTATTTTCTTTTTTGATTTTTGGTTAACACACTAATTAAAAATACAAACATTTAAATGATAAGGTGGTGCACTTTTTATATTAAAAGGTTAATCAGAATTTGAACTTAAAAAATATGTTACGAAAAATTACACTTAAACAAAATTACACATTACACAAAATTTTACATATCGCATTCGTTCCTCTAAAGAGTGTGTAAACTCAAATTTTTTCGATTTTCATTTTTTGCGAGAAAACAATATACAGTAGTCAAGTCATATCTACACACATAATTTTCTCTACATAATTGTTGTTAACTTTTATGGTAATTTTTAAATTTTGACTTGACTCCATTTATTGGAACCAGTGCAGGTACACCAGTTTAAAGAAAATTTTAGAAATAACAAATGTAAAAACTGTAAAAAGGCAATGCAATAGATAAACATAAACATTTATGAAGAAAAATAATGTACTAAAATTAGTTTTGAAAAAACAAACACATTTTTGAGAAAAATCATAATTATTATTATTATTTCAAAAATCTTTGTTTAAAATTTTTTCAAATTTCAAAATTATTTTAAAATTTCGACTAAAGAGATCCTAAAAGCTTTTTGTCGTATTTGAAACGCTATAAAATGACTAGTTTTTGCACTATGGGAAAAATAACGATATAATAAATAGAAAACTCAAATTTGAATATTTCTTGTGTCTTATCCATAATGTCATCTGTAGACTTGTATAGATCTAAAATACGTTTTCGGGATTTTCCAAGAGACCCTCAATATAAGTAAAATTTCAAACACATAATTCAGCATCATTTCAAGAAATAGCCTCATAGTTTCTGCCAAATATGGATATTAAGAATAAATGCCTTAAAAACTTTGTGGTAGATTTTTACATAATTTACATACAATTGTTTATCATTAAAAATACTGTAAAGGTTTATTATTATTTTTTTTTTTTTTTTTATATATAAATATTATTACGGTATTTTTGCGGTATCAATTTTCAAATAATAATTTTATATACTTATATACGAGCAAATTCAAAATGCTATATATAAACACTTTATAATAAATTATTGCCAGAGATAATGTAACAATGCTATAAAATATAAACAACAAAACTCGATTGAAAGAAAATTTTAATACAATTTTTTTATTTATTGCAAAAGTAATGCATATCATGCACATATAAATACAATTTAATCAACATAAGAGCTTGGAAATATTATTCAAAATTTGAAGGTTTGTGGTTTTGAGTTTATTTAAAAGAAAGGATTTACATTGTTTTCTTTTAAATGAGATTGTTATCACTCAAAATTTAAATGTTTAGCAAGTATTTCCTAGTTTGTTTGGAGATAAACATTTATAAAGTAAATTAAATAAAATGTATTTTATAAAATTAGTAAAATGAATCATTGTACGTAATAATATGAAACTTTTGACTTTGATGATAACTATTTTTGCTGAAATTTAAAACGAAATTGAATGGAATTCCCCTTGAATAAAATGTAAAAATTTCAAGTATATATCGCTCAATTACTTTGACTTTAAAAAATTTATTTTTTTTTGTAATTCATATGTGTACGAACGATAAATTTTAAATATGAAATCTTAGACACAAGCTTTTAGATCTAACAAAACTCTGTAAAAGCATTAATCTACTTCCGTTAAACTCTAACTGGGGTATGACTTTAAAGAGGATTTGTGGGGATATTTCATGACCAAAAGAACCATAAAATGTAGGATTGAAAGTCCTCTGTACGTGTTATCAGAAAATTATATTACATCAAAAATCTTCTGTTGATTTAAAATTTCATATTGTGAATTAAAAAAAAAAAAAAAGTAAAAGCATGCAGTGTAAATATTCTTTATTGGAAAGCAGGACAACATGGGCGGGTAAAAGTTAGTGGAATCTCATTTTTACAATAAATGAAAACAATAATGATGATGTGCTGATGTTATTAAACGTTTAATTAAATTTGCCTACATAGAAATATGATTCACTACTCCATGAAATGATAAAAAAGTATACAATTAAATATCCATAATGATGGACAGGCCTTTTTAACAAAACAACGATAACAAGAATAAAATTAAAACAAAAGAATAAGCTAAAAAAAAACGCAAAAAAAGGCAAAAGCAAATTAAATTTATTCACATTCACAAAAATTATGATGATTAAATGAAGATTGATACACTTTTACACTACTTTTAATTAGGCATAACAAATATATTTTAATAAATAAAATAAAAAAACTTACCAAATATAACAGGTGACAAACGTTTTTCTTCCTTCGGTTTAACAGCAGACTTTTTACGTGAAAATGGCCAGAAGCCTTGGCTAACATGAGATATTGTTAAAAGAATAAATAATGTCAATAGAATTTGACGCATTCTTTTGTCTCACTCCCAGAAAAGACAAAGTTAAGAGATCAATATTTTCTACTTTCTATAATAAATGCTTAGATGAGGAAGATATCCTTTTTTGGCGAAGGAAAATGTCCTGAGTTTTATCGCGCCTCCTTTTTACGACAGTCTACTCTTCTTCTAACGCCAAAAATTTTGGAGTCACTTTTTTTTCTTTTCTAGGCTAACAAAGAAATTTGCTTTTTTGGCTGGTTATTTTTGCACTGAATCTTTTTTATGTTATAAATGTATAGTTGTTGTTGCACTTTAATTGTTTATTTGCGTAGCTTGAATACGATTAAAAACAACTTTATTATCAATAATACGACATTGATGGTTCTTTTTTATGGAAAGCAAAAAAACAAAATCGAATAATAAAAATAATAAAAACAACAACTGTAGTTGACCAGCTGTTCAGAGTAGTTATTTTTATTTGTTTAATCTATTACAAAAATGACAGGGCGTTTCAGAGGTTAAACAAATATTAAAGCGATTTTTTTTACTAAATTTTTGGAATATTTAATAATTTTTAATGATTTTAATAAAATTAAACCCGGTTGAAGAAATCTTTAAAAATTTATTGACAGCTTGAAATTACAATCTCAGATTTGTAAGAAATGTAGTAAAAAAATGTATATATAAAAAGTAACTGCTTAAATAAAAGTCGGTTGAAAACAAAAATCTAAAAATCTGTAAAAAAAACCAACAATTTCATAAATTTTTCATATTTTTTTTGTCAATTGTGTCTTTTTTAAATTTTGCGTCTATGTTAATAGATATGAAATTTTAAAGTTTTCAAAATCCATCAAGTCTATCTATTCGACTTGTCGACCAGTATAATCTATAGGCTTGAAAAGATGTTAGTTTCTCACAGTTTAACTTAAATTTTATGTCGAAGTAATTTTTAGCACAAAAAGAACTAAAGATTTTATTCCATGGCATTAGCAAACGTCTGCATAATTTTTATTTATAGTTTTTACTGACAGAATTTATGATTTTTGAATTAATTATTACTGAATTGTCTTTACATTTTTTTAAATGTAAAAACAATTTGATAAATTTAATAAAAATAGGTGGAATTTAGATTGTTTGAAAATAATATACATATCTTCTTTTGTTTTTTGCGAAAAAGTGATTTATTATCGCATTTTTAAAAGTGAATATTAATATCTTTTGAAAAATTTTCTAAACGTTAACATTAGTTTTACTTTAATGTATTGAACATAATATACTTTTAGACGCACTTTTTCATTTTGCTGGGTTATTTAATACTTAATTTAACATTCTATGTTTAATCATTATCTATTTATTTATTTATTGATTTATTTATTTATTAACAGTAATATAATAATATAATATAATAATTTCTTAATTAATTTTTTTATTTTAGTGTACATTTTTTCTGAAGTTTATTTTTGTAATATATACCACAAACTAAATATAAACCAAGGACCCAAAATAATTATCATAATTTTCGAAATCCAAAAAACTGGCACTTTTTAAGAGTTATTAAAAAAATTAAATTTTATAATTATTTAATAATATATAAATATAAATTACTCATATCTATTATTTTTTAACTAATATTTTAAAAATTAATAAAAATAATTATTTATGAACTAATAAAATATAAATTTCAAATAATTATTATTCTTAATATAATAATAAATATGCATGAATTAAAAAATTATACATAATTTTAACTATTATGGATTATATTTTTCAATAACTATTAAAAAATGATTTTTAAATAAAAAATTAAAAAATAACTATTATAAATAATATATATTATTTTTCTCAATCATAATTTTTATTATTTCGATAAAAATATATTAATTGAAAGCAAATAATTATCAATAGGGAAAAAATAAATGTAGGAAGTATTATTTCATCTTAATTTTGTTTCCATTAATATTGTAGACTATTTAATTCTTTATAATTTCTGAAATTTAAAATGAGATTTTCATTATATCGATTTTTAATTATTTACAAGTTGGCATTATTGTTTTCAGGCGCCCTTTTTATTCTTATTTCATTTTTTTTATTGATATACAAATTTATAGTGTTAAGATAATTTTTCAGTTTTGTTTTGTTTACTTTCATTATTTTGTTCAAAAAAATCTTTTTAATTATGTTAATAAATAATTTATTGTAATCTCATCAGTATTAAATAAACCATAATCCAATATGTATTCACCAAAAGCAGTATTACCTTGTCCGTCCGACTTTAATTTTCCTTTCACTCCCTACACCATACAGCAACAATTAATGCAGGAATTGTACAAGGTATTGGAAAATAAACAAATTGGAGTCTTTGAAAGTCCCACGGGTACGGGAAAATCTTTAACACTTACGTGTGCCGCTTTAAAATGGTTAGATGATCATGAGCAGTTGGTGAGGAAAGAACTGCAACAGCGTTTGGAAGAGGTACAAAAAGAAGTATTAAAATTGGAAAAAGAATCTCAAGAGGTCACAGATTGGATTACCATGCATTCAAAAACATCACAACATCGCCAGGAATTGTTGGAGTTGAAAGATTTAAAGAAACTTTTAGAGGAGTTCGAGGAAAAGCTGAATGAAATCAGGAGTAAACAAAAGTTATTAAAACAAAAACGTTCCAAGGGCACAAAAGTAAATAAAATAGAGGAAAACAATACTACAGATTTGCCGGATGAAGTAAATGTTTTGTTAAATGATTCTGATTTAGCAGAGAATGAAGAAAATTTTGATACAAATGAAAATCGTGAAAAATATCGTGATGTGCAAATCTTTTTCTGCAGTCGGACTCATACGCAATTGGCTCAAGTAGTTAGGGAAATAAAACGTACTGTTTATGGTGAACGTATACGTTGTGTCTCCTTAGCCTCCCGACAACAATTGTGTATACACAAACAGTTGCGTAAACTTAATAATACCGCCCTAATTAATGAAAAATGTTTGGACATGGCCAAGGAGTTTAGTAAAAATAATTCTAAAACTACTGCCTGCGATACGGATGGTTGTGTACAGAAAAAAGCCAGAATTACACCGAAAACTGGACTTAATGCTATAACAAAATGTGAATTTAAAACTCAATCTTTGGTACAAGATTTAAGTGACCTTTCTTTAGTAGATATTCTAGATATAGAGGATCTGGTAACAGAGGGAGAACAACTACAGGCTTGCCCATATTATGCCGCCAGAAATGCCACACAATTGGCACAAATAGTAATGCTGCCTTATCAACTATTGCTACACAAACGTACACGCCAACAGAGTGGTATTGATCTTAAAGGTTCTATAATCATAATAGATGAAGCACATAATCTTTTGGACACCATATCACAAATGCATAGCTGTGAGTTAAATCTCCAACAATTACAAACCGCACATCAGCAAATACTGGCCTATAAAATGAAATATGCCTCGCGTTTTAATTCTTCGAATTTGCTGTCTATAAATCAATTGTTGTTTGTTATCAAAAGACTAACAAAACTCTTAAAAACTCCTAGTCCTAAAGACAGCACTAATTTATCCTCATTTCGCATGCTTTGTACCTATGAGTTAATGTCAGAAGGTGATTTCTTTAATATCGACCTCTTTCAGCTCTTGCAATTTTGTGAGAATTCTCGTTTTGCCCAAAAACTACAAGGATTTGCTAAGCGTTTAGCTGCCCAACCAAACCCTAATGAAAATCAGCCTCCAGCCAGTGGCAAATCGGCAGCAATAGGACTTTTACAACGTTTACAAAAGGATCATACAGAAAAAAATCAAAAAACTTCTAAAACTAAATTAGAAGAATTAGATAATAATAAGGAGATTCAACGAACTGAAAAAGAGAAAAGTATTCAACCACTAACATCACCTATTAGGCCTTTATTATCCTTCTTGGAAGCTTTGTGTGAAAAGGCTGATGATGGCAGAATTTTAATTAATATTGCTGATGAATCTGTTAAAAATTATGAATCTCAAACAAGTTTTAAGTATATACTACTGAATCCTGGATCACATTTTCAAGATATTGTTAAGGAAGCAAGAGCTGTAAGTATACTTTTTGTTTAAACAACTTAAGGGCGCTATATTTTTTTCAATAAATAAACTTATAAGCTATATCAATATGAAGCTAATTTACTATTTCCACCCATTTTTAGATCATAGTTGCTGGTGGAACTATGCAACCTACTGCTGAATTAACTGAACAGTTGTTTAATTCTTGCCCTGAACGTGTGCAATTAAGATTTTATGATCACGTAGTGCCCGATGATGCCGTGTTACCATTTGTGGTAACAAAAGGACCTAGAGGCAAAAATTTATGTTTTAATTATGCCCAGCGATCATCCAGTGAAATGGTAACAAGACTTTTAAAATCCTCATGTTTATAACCAATTTCTAAAATTTGATTTTCTAATAAAGTTATCAGATCTTTGCATCGTATTGGAAAACTTATGTAATGTTGTACCAGCAGGTTTGGTATGTTTTCTACCATCCTATGACTATTTGGATACGGTGTATGCTCAACTACAAAAGTCAGGAGTATTACAAAGAATAACAAATAAAAAGAGGGTCTTTAAAGAGCCCCGGAACATCACAAACAATGAAAGTAGTGGCGTTAGCATAAATACAGAAACGAGCCAAACAGTGGAGCAGCTATTAAACGACTATGCTAAAGCTATCAAACACAATCAAGGTGGAGCTCTCCTGCTTAGTGTTGTGGGTGCCAAATTAAGTGAAGGACTTAATTTTTCCGACGATTTAGGCCGCGGAGTTATAGTGGTTGGTATGCCATATCCTAATCGTAACTCCCCTGAGTTACAGGAACGCATGAGTTATTTAGATTCTACTCTGGGACCTGGATCTGGTTCGGAATATTATGAGAATCTTTGCATGAAAGCGGTCAATCAGTGTATTGGTCGTTCTGTTCGTCATATTCGTGATTATGCCTGTGTATATTTGTTAGATGAACGTTATGCTCGTGAGCAAATACAACGTAAGCTGCCACAATGGATTTCGAGACATTTAAAAATTGCCACCACATATGGTCAAGTTCAGGGTGGTACTGCAAAGTTTTTTAAGCAGAAAAAGTTGTAATTTATTATTTTATTTATGGTGTATTTTATATGTTTTTTTATATTTTTGGTATATTGTATATTGTGATTATTTTTATACTTTTGTATATACATATATATTTTTTTCCTAATGCTAAGAATAAATGTTTAAGTTAAACAAAAAAAAAAAAAAAAATATTGATGTTTTTATAAAGTTATATGCCGTTTATATCAAATCGTTTACATACTTGTTTTCTCTCCATGCAGTTATAGTTGATATATTTTCTTTTGTTTAAGTTTTTATTTTGATGAATTTGAAATTATATTTGTTAAAAACGTTTTTTATACAATGGTAATTTTTTCGAAAATCCTACTTTTTTTAACGGATAGTTTTTATTGATAACTCTTAAAAAATTTGGATATTTAAAATTTTGTTAGTTTATTTTTTAAAAATTGTTTTTAATTATGAAAATTCGTACTTTTTTTAGAGAACGATAATTTTTAGAAAATTGGTGCTGTTTTGATAAATGATAAATTTTTTTAAAATCCATACCTTTTTAACTTTTTTAAAATTTAAATTTTGTTACAAATTATTAAAATTTTTTCCGCTTAAATTTCATTTATTTTCACTTTTTTGTAAGTAATTATTAAGAATTTCCAAAAAAGTTTAAAATATCCACTTTATTCCACTTTTGAAGTTGTGAAAATGTCCTTTTTTGGAAGAACTACATCATTAATTTGCTGGGATCCCATATATTCTCAGCAAAAAAGGAACTGAAAAAGTCATGATTTTAACATTGTGTTGTTATTGGAAGGAAGTACTTAGTGGTGAAAAAGAGCTGCAGAAGTTCTTTTTTTAACCCATGGTTGTCATTGGTAAGATGTTCTTCTTTTATACTTCTTGTTCATTTCTTTTGAAGTGCTTCCCTTAGAACTATGTTTATACAATTTTTTAACAAAAATTCCGCTTTAGCTTTATTAAAAGATAATAAAAATTCTTTAAAATTTGTAAAATTTTAATTTTGTTAGAAATTATTACCATTTTTTCCCGCAAAAAAATCATTTATTTTTACTTTTTTGGAAGTAATTATTAAGAACTTCCAAAAAAGTTTAAAATATGCACTTTGTACCACTTTTAAATTTGTGAAAATGTTATTTTTTTGGAAGAACTTTTTAGTTTTTTGCTGTGTTGATATATAAGACAAGATATTAAATTATCACCCAGAAAATTCTTTATATGGTGACAGATGGATATTGTAGGAATTACAAAATTATATAAATCCTTCAGAACTTTGGCTAAAGGTTTAGTTGAAGATATAAGGATTCAAAATCCAGTTTTTTTTTTTTTTTTGAACTTTAAAATTTAAATGGCGGAGGTACGTAACCAAAATGCCAGGGTATCCCACGTTGGTCCAAGTGGATTCCTAGTCGACCTATATCTTCATATAGGAAGCTGGAATGCTTGGATCATTTAGTAAAGTCTTGAGTTTATATGGTCTCCACCAGGGTAAATCCAATTAAAAGCACGCGGTCAATATAAACGACGCATAACTTTTACAGTTATGCGTGGTAATACACTGCACCGGTGTGAGCGAGACGCAAAATTCTCGAAGGCCGAACAACAAAAACCCGCCTGGCTGTACTTAAGAGATAATTACCGCGACGCGAGAGTTGTTCCCCAACCCAGAGCTACTTTACGACTGTAAAAATCCAGTTTTTAACGTTTAAGTGGGGTTTTTCACTATGATTGTCCAGTCATGATGTTTTCTTTTATTTTCCTTTAAACAGTCTTTGTAAAATCTCGTACGTTTTGACGATGACTTTGGGCATGTTTGTTTGTGAAGATTTTTTACTGTCTTCTTTATTTATACCATTCATATACATCAGGGATGCAAAAGGTGGTGTTAAATGTATATGTTAGCTGTTATGAAACTTCCAACCCTGGTAAACATAAATGACAAATGGTTAAATTTTTGCGCTATTTTAAAAAACACAGTAAAAGTATATTAATTAAACGTTTTTTTCAAGGATTTTAATAAACAAGGTATAAATATATTTACACAATAAAAAATACGGAGGAAGTTTATATTACATTAAACGTATATTTCAATTATAGAAATGTCTGAAATCAAAAGTAGAGAAGATTTAGTTGAAGACTTGTTGGAAGTGACTCAATTAGCTATTGAAGTTGGAAATTTAGAAGACGATGACGATGTAGAAGTTGTTTTAGGTTTACTGAGCTGCTACGAAAGTGCAAATAATTTACCAAATAAAAGGCAAAGAACGGACTGGGTAAAACCTTGGCGAGAAGATCGTTTAGAAAGGGGATCTTTTTCATTTTTAATGGACGAGCTTTCGAGCGATACCTCATCATTTTTTAATTATTTAAGAATGGATGCAAAAACATTCTACTATATACTTGGGAAAATAGGAAATGATATTGTGAAGCAGGACACACTAATGAGAAAATCTATTTCTCCAGCGGAAAAACTATGTGCCACATTGCGCTATCTTGCTACTGGCGAAACACTTAAAAGTACAAATTATCAGACAAGGCTATCTGAAACTTTCCTATGTACTGAAATTCCGAAAGTGTGTGAAGCAATTTGGAAAAATTTAAGAAAAGAATATTTAAAGGTTAGTATTAAAACATTTTATTTAAAAAAATTAGATATAGTCTTCATCATTAAATAAAAATTCAAGTGATTGATGCAAAATGTCAGGTGTAGTTACTTGCGGACTCGTATTTAAGGGCAGCATATGAAGATTTTCAGAAGATGCTGATGAAGGGCGAATTGGGCGGAATTGAACTGGTTGCTGGGAAATACCTAATGGGGCAGATTGTGGTCGGATGGGGCGATTTGGCATAAAAGCATTTGCGTTTGTTATTCTACGTGAATACGACGAGCACGTTGGCTGCTCTTCCATTAAAGAGCTAGTAGAAGTAGACTGACTACCCGAATTGAATCCACTTGAGCGGCGTCCAGAACAACATTATCAATAGAATTTTATTTAAGAAAAAAAGTATTTTTTTCTTCAATAAATATTTCATTTTACTAAGCCTATTAATTACATTAATTAATTAATTAATTAATTAATTAATTCTTGTTAATAATATAAATAAATGATATAAATTACTTATAAAACAAAATTTATTATAAACTTATTTCTTAATTTAAATGATAAAATAAAAATTATTTTCTTTCATATTTGAGATGAAAGTATTTTTGCTTCAATAACTATTTCCTTCTATTACGTATATAAATTATTATAAGAAATAAAATGAAAAATTTCTTATTTTTAATTAAAAATAAAAATGTTACTTGTTTAAATTTGTGCATCGCAAAATTTTAATATGGTAACACTGATACGTGTTTATGTACCATAGCGACGATCTATACACTCTGAAAAGCGAAAATAAATAAAGCAACATAAGAAAAGTGCGAATGCTGTAAATAAGAAACATAAAAAAACACACACGAAATCACGATTCGTGCTTGTTTTCTTACCCCTCTTGCTTCTTTACACCTCTTGCCTACAAACTAAAACCATCAGACGCAAAAACATCATCGTCAAAATTGCCCCTAACAAAAGAAAAAAATCTATTACAATTTTATTACTTTCTCCGTATAAATCACAGAGAAATGTTAACAAAAAAATAAATTGTTGTTGGTTGTTCTTTAAACAATTTTAATTCTTTTATATTAATTACTATTATATTATTATTATTATTATTATTATTATTATTATCAAAAACCCCCTATTTAGTATTTCAAATAATTTTTTTATTAAAATAATTTAATTTAATAAACTTTAAATGTTTACGTTTTTTTTTTTTTACTTTTTTTATTGTTCTAATTTTGCTTAACGCCGTAAATTTTTTCCAATGACTCTGGATTCTTATTAAAAATATTTGCCGGCAAAACAGCAAAGAAAACATCCAAACAAAAAAATTGCAAATACTATATTTCATATAATTTTGTGTTTTAACAAAAAACATTTAATAAATTATAAACTCTTACGAGTTTGCTAAAATTGTGAAAAAAATGGAAGATGAATATTTTAATGTGCCTTTAGAGGATGTTAAGCGAGAACTACGACGCGGTATAATCGAGTGTCAAAAACGCGGCTTGTTGCACAGTGCCAAATGGTTGGCAGAAATGAACCATGGTCTGTCCGATGTAGACATCGATGGGAATAGTGAGAAATGTGATTTTAGTGAGGTAGCCCTAGAAGGCATTACACCGTTAGAATATGATAACTATTATTTGGCTAAATGCTACTTTGATGTTAGGGAATATGATCGGGCCGCCTATTTGGTGCGCAATGCAGAGTCACCGGTGCCGCGTTTTCTACATTTATACGCCACCTATATGGGTTTGGAGAAACGTAGATTGGACTCGACAACAGATCAATCAAATCTTAATGATTCGGGTCATGTTAAAGATTTGGCTGATCTTTTGGCTACCTTGAAAGCTGAATATTCTCGGGGTCGATTAGATGGCTACGGCATGTATTTGTATGGTGTGGTACTTAAGGCGGTAGATCTTAATCAAGCCGCTCAAGAAGTGCTAATACAATCTATACGTTCGGCTCCCATGTTATGGGGTTCTTATGTAGAGTTGGCTCCCCTGATAAAGGAAAAAGAGAAATTGCAAACCATGCATTTGGGTGGCCATTGGATGAGACATTTTTTTGTGGCCCACACCTACATTGAGATGTATTTGAATGATGAGGGTTTAAAAGCATATGAAGAGCTGCAGGCAGCTGGTTTTCGTAAATGTGTCTATGTTACATCACAAATGGCTCTGGCCTATCACAATAAGAGGGGTAAGTTTTTTGACTTAAGTAATAATTCAATAAAATATTTTTATAAATTTCCTTTTTAGATGTTGATAAAGCTATTGAAATTTTCCAAGCCTTACAAGAAGCTGATCCCTATCGTTTGGACAATATGGATACATATTCAAATTTACTTTTCGTTAAAGAGTTGAAAACAGAAATGGCTCAATTGGCTCATAAAGTGGAGGGTATTAATAAATATCGTCCAGAAACCTGTTGTGTTATAGGTATCAAATGTTTTATTTTTAAAAAGTGAATATTTTTATTGAATTTTATGGTATTTTTTTAGGAAATTACTATAGCATACGTTGTGATCACTTTATGGCCATTACTTACTTTCAAAGAGCTTTAAAATTAAATCCCAAATATTTGGCAGCTTGGACGTTAATGGGTCATGAATTTATGGAGGTGAAAAATACAAATGCCGCCATACAAAGTTATCGAAAAGCTGTAGGTAAGTGAAACAATATTTTAAAGTTTTGTACAATAACTAAACAAAGTGAATGAAAAAATTTAAGCTTTTTTATGAACCAAATTCTTTTTATTGTATTCCTACAATGAAGCGGCCTTTTACCGCAGTTAATTTTTGAAATTGTAATCGAGATGATACCAATTTGTTTTAAACGTTGTATTCTTTAGGAATTGGCGCTTCATTTATCAATTTATTCCTAATGAATATCGGCTTCCTTTTCACATTGAGTCTAATTTTTCAAACTGAGTTCTAAATTAACTGTTTAGTTTTAACATTGAGTTGAATCGGGTTAATTTTTTATATTGTTCTGAATAAACTGTTTACATTTTTCAAATTGTTTTTTTAATTGATAGTAATTTTTTTATTAACATACTAAAAATGGGCATTTCTGAAAAATTTTCAAATTGAAAATTGTTTTTTTTTTTTCTTAAAACGGTCACTTTTTTATAAATTTAAACTTTTTGGAAATTGGCATTTTTTTAATTTTATTGGATATTTTTTTTTTTTTTGTTTTGAAAATTGGTATTTTTTTTTTTTTAAACTAAAATTTTTTAAGAACTAGTACTTTTTACAAATTTGAAGCTTAGTACCTAATTCTTTTTTTTTTTTTTTGGAAAATTGGTAAAAAGTTTTAGTTTTAAAATAAATTTTTTCACTTTTTCTCTTCCTTTAGAGGTAAATCGTCGTGACTATCGTGCCTGGTATGGTCTTGGACAGGCTTATGAAATTCTCAAAATGAATCACTACAGTTTGTACTACTTTAAAATTGCCCATAAATTGCGACCTTATGACAGTCGTATGCTGGTAGCTTTAGGAGAAACCTATGAAAAACTAGATAGATATGAAAATGCCATACAATGCTATAGTAAAGCTTGTGATGTGGGTGATATTGAAGGTATAGCCATGTATAAAATGGCTAATTTACATGAAAAATTGGGAGCACTGGATTTGGCCGTCAAATGTTATATAATGTATTGTAATGATGAGAGAGCAGCGGCTGATAAACAAAGTTTATATCATGGCTATATGACATTAGCAAATTATTATGAAAGTAAAGAGGAATATGATAGAGCATCGCATTATGCCTATAAATGCCTAGAATCAGATGATGTAAGTTGAGAAACATTTATGATAATTTTATTATTAAAAAAAAAAAAATACAAATTTTTTCTTTGCTTTATTTTAGCGTAAATCCGAAGCCAAATCTTTACTAAAAACCATAGAAAATAAACGTAAAATATTAATTTCCTTGGGAGGTGCTGCAGCCGGTACATCTAACTCAGCAAATGTAGCAAATGCTGATACCTCTTCGGATGGTGATATGGATATGGAATTAAGTGACTACAAATTTAATGAATACATAATAAGTAATCGTGCTAGTACTGGTGGTGTGGCAAGTAATGATACTTCGGTAAGCTTTAAAACCTCAGCCAGTACAACAAATGAAGTTGGTACTAGCACAAATCAAAGTACATTAGATGTACAACAGCAGCGTAAAATGTCCTCAATTGTGACCGATGATATGTCTTTAAGTGAAAGTGATATGACAGCAAATATTTCAATTGCCACTACTAATACACCATCGAATATACACTCACGACGTACATTAGCTTCAAATTCAAATCCAGCCAATAATGTTGTAGAGACCGAAGAAGATGATGATACTCATTCAATGGAAATGTCTTCTATATCAATTGATTAAGAAACAAAAAATTCTCAAAGCATTAAAGTAATCGACGTTTAAATATATAAGAAATCCTGTTGTATTAGAATGATTACCATATAAAATATATACAAAAATAATATTAAGGTATGCTTAACAGTATTTTTATTTTATTTTTTTTCTTTCATTTCTGTACTTTTTATTGTATTAAAATTATCTAGTTTTTGATTCTTGCGTTTATTTAACCATATTGGTTTTTTCATTGCTTGGAAATCATAACTTTGGTTAAAAAAGTTTTGTTAACTATTTGAGTTTCAGTTTACGCAACGTATCATTTTTAAGTCTTTAAAAAAGTTTTTTTTATTTAAATATTTTTAAGTACTTTTTTTCCTTTTCATATTTCCGGTTCTCTTTTGTCCACAGTTGTTATAAAAAAAATCCTCAAGAAATTTAAATAAATACTTATTTAAAAAACCAATTATTTATTTTAAAATTATAAAATATTTTATGCTACAAAGAAAAACTAGACTACGACCCTATAATTACTTATTAATTTAAATGTTTAGAAGTTTGGTCCCTACCGCCGTAAGCTTAAATATTGCACCTGCTGACTATATAATATACGTATCACTTTATAAGGCTACAAAAATTAAGAAGCGGTTTTGGACAAAAACTTATTGCTTTCTTTGGACAATATTTTGTAACATGCATTCATTTTTATTATGAACGATAGAAAATAGTAAGTGTCCGCATTTGCAGTGTCCGCGGAAAAATTAAAAATTCCTTCTTTAGGACTTTTACTAAGGATTTTCGACACACTGTGCAGTAAAGGCTCCATTTTTATACCATCGGAGAAGTATGAAGTCATCATGAAATGGCCAACCGAGCAACCGCCGCCTATGACCTTCCACATCAGGGCAACCACATAGACGATGACCTATATACTCCTCTTCTTTATCGCCGAGTATGTTGAGCTATACATGGAAAAACTGGACCGAGATCTTCTAAAATTGCAATGAAATTTAAAATACATATAACTCAAAAACTATAAGAGATAATAGTACATGTAAACATGTTTTTGAAAGGCCTATAAAGAGCTTTAAAATCGTTGAAGTCGGGTAAAGAACAAAGATTTGGCTAGTTGTTAAAAATTGTTTATGTGAGAGGTATCTGGGATATCATGACAGACTATTAATGGATTTAGGACCCATAATTCTTAATTGTTTTGCTAATATCAACAATAGCTCGCATTAACTTCAAAAAACTTTCATTAAAGTCAATTTACAATTTCAATATCATCAAGAAAAAATAAGAACTTTTTACATCAAGTTTTCAAATGTGTTTCAGCCTCTCGTTTAGCAGATATAGAAGATAATACCGTTTCACATCTAATGACAAGAAAACGATAAATGGAAGTAAACTAAACATCTCAGTCAGAAACATATTCAGACAGAGAAGTGTCTGAAGATATGAAACTAAATTTTAAATTAATAGAAATTGGAAACAATTGAATACGACAAGTGGGGACACAGTTTATTGCCAAAGATTTATTAATCCCACAACAGTGTGGTTTTTCAGCAAATTTGATCTGACACACTTTCCACATCAAAGGTGGTTATCAGCAATATGTTGAAACAGGTAGGAATTAACAATTAACATTGATAAAATGTTTTTCACTGTGAGAAAATTTGACCTGCATTCTGGGGAAAATTCATTCAGGTGAAATGGAGTTGATGCGGTCGCTACAGTGGGATTTTCTACCAAAGGAAACAATGATACAATTATACATAAAATGGTAATAAAATAGTCGTTTTAACATCAATAGCGTAAAGTGAAGTGGATTATAAATTAAAAACGATTCATGATAAACAGATAACCTTAGCAAAAGCTTGATGAAACTGTTACTCACTCATAATTTCTTGTCCGATAAAAAGTTCACAATTTAGTTGACAATGCAAAGTTAATGTATGCAACAATAGTAACTCCTTAGAATTCCTAAAGGGAAAGCGATTTATGCAAATTGGAGTGCAGAGGTTTCTTCTGATTGAAAATTAACAAGAAGACTCAACAAAGGAGTCTTAACATTTGAAGCTTAGATGCGTATAAAGGCATGTAATCCATAAATAATAATAAATTTTAAATATTTAATATTAAGAAATATTTAATAAAACAGCATTATTATTTCTCTTTTATGAATATGTAAAATTAAAATATTCCTCCTTGATGGTCTCAAAGAAACCATTACCAAAGTAGACATCTATTACAAATTTTTCTATTTCAATTTATAAAAAATAACATTTATTTTATAATCTTAAAAACATACATATAAAACTTATTATTGCCTTAATCCATACATAACTCTAATAGATAACAAACATAAATCATTGAGCCTTTTTAATGCGTATCAATAAACTAATAAAAAATAATATCTTCAATGCCAATATCCATAAGAGTAAAGCACCAACATCACAACCATACAAATCACCCGACATTCCCAAGTCAGTTAAAAACTTTTGAGGATTTTTATAATAACAAAACTCCTGTGTACAGCTTAAAAAAGGACGATCATAAGCATATAAGGCACGCATAAAACCCTCCAAAGAATAACGGAAAAATGAAATATCACACAAAAACCGTAAAAAACTCGCCACTTCATAAATACGTATAAAGAAACCGGAAAATATCATGATGGGTATAGTGACGCCAGGAACCAGAAAAACACCCAACTAAAAGAAAGAACGAGCAATTTTAAGAAAAATATTTTTTATTTGGAAATATTAAATACTGACCTGCATATCAAACATGGAACCAAATACCAGACCTATAAAATGTCCTATTACGGCCGTTAGCAAACAAATGCCCCAACACATGACAAAACGTCCCACATCTTGAGGCTGTCCGGTCATATAATATGCTATGGACATTAGCAGAGTGGGACATATAAATTGTAAGGGCAGATCTGATACCATTTTAGCCATATAATAAGCTTTTATGGAATACCAGCCATTTAAATATTCCCTAATAAAAACTGCACATTCCTGAGGACATAAAAATATGGAGGGCATGGCATTCCCAAAGAATACAAACATAACAACAAAGAATATACAAGAAGAGTTAGTTAAAGATTTAGCCGCATCATTGCCAATATTCCAGAAAACAATACCCAAAAGTATGGCCACCACTATATGCATTATAATACGTAATTGTACAGCAATCTGGAATGAATAAAAAAGTCATTATAAATAAGACAGATAGATATTTAAAAATCAGTAATAAAATTTAAATCTTACCATATTCCTAGACATAGATGTCATCGATCTTTTCATCAACACCACAAATTGTCTCCAAACAGACACTTTTTCTTTGGGCCTTAGAGTACAATTATTCAACTGACAATGTGAATTTGAATTAATTGTTGTTTCTAATGTTAAATTTGTCATATCCACTGATATATGAGAACTTGAGTTTGTTAAAAGACCCGCTAAAATAAATTAAAAAAAGTTCATTAAACAAATACAATTTTAAGCTTCAAACTTACTAGTTTCTGTGCCATCACTAGTTGTAGATTTGAGAGCATATTTTAAATTATTACTTTCAATGAGTTTAATTAAATTTGGATTAGATACATCACTGCTGACCTCTAAAACTGTAAAAGAAAAAAATCCAATAATAATAAACATTTTCCAATGATCTACCCCCTATTAAATACCCACCAAAATCAGCTGGATTATAGTATTGTGGACATTCAAAATTAGCTTTTTGAAAATCGTTAATCATGTGATCTTGAGCACCGGAATATAATACTCTACCTCCCGACATTACTAAAATATCATCAAATAATTGCATTAAACGTGAACTCGGCTGATGTACCACACACACTATAAGGCGGCCATCTCGAGCTAATCTCCTTAAATAGGTTAAAACCTGAAAACTGGCCACACTATCTAAGCCACTAGTAGGTTCATCAAAAAACATAATAGGAGGATTTGTTACTAATTCCACGCCTATAGATAAACGTTTGCGTTCACCACCCGATAAATTACATACCAAAGTATGGCGACTACGTTCCATATTAAGCATTTGTAAAATATCATTAATCTAAAAAATTTATAGAATAAATAAGAAAATTATAAATTTTATATATTTAATTTATTAATCCCTAAATACTTGCAATTTTATCCTTTTCTTCTTGTTTTGTTTGTGTTGATAATTTTAATTCCGTTGATATTTTCAATGTTTCTTGTACCGTCAACAGATCTAACATGGCAAAATCTTGTGGTATATACGAGGACATTTTACGAAACTCTAAAAGATTTCTTTCTTCGCCATTTACAAGAAAATTACCGCTAACACCCGAAGCTCTAAAATAATTATATAATAAAAAGAAATAAAATAAGAAAAAAATGTTACAACAAACGAACTTACTTAAAGCCTGACAATACATTTAACATGGAAGTTTTACCAGCTCCTGAAGGTCCCAAAATGGCAGTTAAACGTCCAGATTTAAATTCACCACAGGCATCTTGTAGAATTTTAGCTGAAAGATAAAAACCAAGTGGGGTAAGTCATTTAATTTTTATAATTTGACTACCAATAAAATTAAACATTTCTGTTATATGTTAGAGTATAACTACTAAGACATAAAATTACACGTTTTGATTTTCCGGTAAAGCGGAAAAGACCTTTTAGCACCAGGGGATTCTCGGGATAAAATACTATACATCCCAGCAAAAAAGGTACTTCCAAAAAAAGTGAAAAAAATTATTATTAGGATGTGCTGAAAAAGATCTGCATAAAGTTTAGCTCATGGCACAATGTGTGATTTTGACAATTTAGCTGATCAAAACCCATAAAATTTTTTTCGCGGTTTGAAAAAAAATTTTGTTGTTCTCATTAAAAACCTTCCAATTAACTGAAAAATTAAGAAAATATTAAAAAAAATGTTATCCGTTATTAAGTACCGCAATCTTGAACAGGACTGTTGTTGAAGATAAATTTAATACAAAATATTTTTTTTTTTGGTAAGAAGTTTAATTTTATGTGACAAAAAGGAAAAACTACATAATTAATTTTTACTGCTTTTTAGGAGACCGTTTTTAAGGTTTAAAATTAAAATTAAAGGTCATAGGTATACAATTTTAAATTACCTTTCGTATAAATATATTCCCAATTCGTATGAAAAATATTTGATATATTTTTAGAACCGATGTGTATACTGGTTATCAAATAATATAACAATGAAATAGTAGTGTTGTTTTTCCTTTTATAAAATTTATGTTTTGTTTAAGTAATATCTCAAGTTATACATTTTTTCCAAAATGGAATCTTAAAATATATTATGAATATGTTGAATTATGTTCATATTCCATTTCCAAAATATTATAAAAATAAAATGTATGTTTTAAAAAAGTACGTTAAATTCAATAATGAATTTTAATATAGGAAATATGGAAAAAAGGTATATGTTAATTTATACATTTTTTACATTTCGAAGTAATAAACAGATTTCTCTAAAAAATTTACACAATATGTAACGGAATACAACAATTCTAAAAATTAAAAAAACGAAGAGCAGCATAACTCAAGTTATGTAGTTTTTCCTTTTGGCCACAGAATTGTAACTTTTTTAAGTACCCCATAGACACTACTGCATAAGCTCAAGCAATTAAATAGTATTAGGGCCGTTATTATAACCTACCTATAAGGTATCAGATAGTTAAAGGCAAGATAAACTAAAGTGAACGATAATGTGAGCTTTATCTACTTTTGGTTATTACAACTTGGTTTTAAGGTAAATTTTATAATTTTGATATTACGGCAATATCAAAGCAAAAACCGATTACTTTTGGCCACTTAACGTAGTGGCAACATGTATTATTTGAACGTAACTGCCACTAACGGAAATATAAACAAATATAAAACAAAGAAATTTTTAAAATAAATGAGTTTAAGCTAACTAAAGGACAACGCCAGAACAAATATAAAAATATAAAGAAAAATGACTAAAAACTACAGCGGAATAAATATGTTTTTATTTATTTCTTTTAAAAGCAGAAAATATGGCAGCTCTGAATACATAAACCTTCCGATAAAAGTTAATGGTTAGATGTTCTTACCTTTAGCTTATCGGTCACTTTTGGCTTAACTTGTACTTATAATGACCAAAAACTGTTAAAGTGAACTATAACATCCTAACTTTAGTTATTGGAAAGTTATAATAACGGGCCTTAGTAAAATTAAGAGAGCTTTTGAATGTGTGCGTCATACCGAAAAGGCAGTATGAAAAATCAAAATCGTTATAATTTTAAAATGAACTTATACTGCAGACCATGATATAAAAAAACAAGGTAGTTCTACTTCTCTCTCAAAAAAAATTGTTTGAAGTTTATCGAAATTTTCTGAAGTTTTATTTTTGAAAACATTCAAGAAAATCGTTGCCACATACAGAAAAAAAGGAAATTACATTTTGGAAATTATTATATATAATGTTTAATTTATATATATACAAATACTACAAAAAAACAAATTTATAAAAAATAAGGCTTATAATTTTGATTTTATTTATTTGCAAACTGTTTATCGTAAATGCCACAAAAGTGTAGAATGAAAAAATCAAAACCGAGTCCATATTTTCGATTCGGGATAAAATTAAGTAGCACGCATTTAATTCGATTTCCTTGTGTTCACTATATCCCAAATCCCATAATCAGCTGATCATTTAGAATGCACCGTTTGTTATGGTGTTGATTACATTTGGTCAACAGCAGTTTGCAGTGCTATTTCATTTAGCCCTGTTTCTAAATTCACTGCGCTGTATTCAGATTTAAAGAGAGACAAAGAGAGTGAGGATATAAATGAGAGGCTAAAATACATAAGTAGAACAAAGCAAGATGGTGGTTGTAAATTGTGGCTGAATTGTAATTATAACCGCAGCAACATGTTGTGCTGACAGTGATCAGCTGATAATTTTTGCTGAAACTGTTGCTGACTGTGCGCAATTGTAATTTGGGCTTTACACACTTTCGTGGATAAGTGTGATGTTCCCGGCTGATGTTATCTTTCGTTAGCCTGTGTTGGGTGATGGTTTACTACGTCAGGCGTCTAGAATTTGATCATAAAAAGTTGAAATTGAATAACGATTTACAACTTTATTTTGTTTTTCAATCGTGCTGCTATTCATCATGAGATATTTAGCCATTAAGCAGCGTTCATTGTAATTCTATATTTATCTGGAAAAAAAAAAAAATGTGTAAGACTTTGTAATTATGTACACATTTTTTACCACGAAAAGCATTTACTTGATTTTTATATTTTTCACTATTTAATCCTTTTTGATAGCTATTGAATTTAGCACAATGTATTTTTCATTTTTGATGTTTTAATACAACTAATTTTAAATATTTTTATTTTTTCTTTTCAATTTGAAATATAATAAATAAATTTAAAACAAATGTGATAATAAGTAGAAATATGGTATCACTACATGTCATAATTCCCATAAACGTCAGAAGGTTAATCATGGCTACCGAAAGAGAAAGTGAAACTACCTTCTTTTTTATATCATGCTGCAGACATTTGTGTCGAATGAATTTATTTATTTTTTTGTCAATTATGAAAGTTTATATTCCATATTTCAATTTAAAAGAAAAAACAAATAAATATAATAAAAATATTCCATGAAATTTAAAAAATAAAATTTTGATTGATTAATGTGTAGGAAAATCATCAAGCACACACGTACAGGAGGGTTCATCTGCTGTATCTCTCTGCAGTATGTGTCTATGGGCGCCTTTACTTTAAGCAAGATTTTTATGAATCTTTTTTTGTTTTAAAGATTGATGTGTTATCTATAATAGAAAATAACAATAATTTGAAAAATGTTATTAACAAAAAAACCTTGGGGATTTTTCCGTCTTCAACTTTTTTTTTGCATTTTTTTGTTTTTATATTAATTTTTATTGGACAAAAACTAAAAAGTCCCACAAAGTCCCGTTATCTAATCTCCCTAACATCTTCAGTGTCATTTTGACGATTTTGGATTTTAGATTTTCGTCATTAAGGCTCGATATATCCGCTGCTCTACAAACAATTTAATTTCACGGAAAAAATATCATCGAATAATGCATTGTTCCAATTGGAAAATTATCCGCAGAAGAGCTGGAGGCAAAAAATTAGGATTGTAGAAGAAAAACATCTAGAGGGGATTCCCATAAATATTTGATTCATAGATTTTTATTATTTTCAGATTCAATTATTTGGAGCATACGATAACCACTAAAAACTAATGAGTCAAATGTTACAACCGCAATTTTTTTCTGTTAAAAAGCCGTATATATCATATGAATCATTATTATTTATTAAGATTTGTGTAGAAGTCATATTTATTTTCGTTTATCATTTAAAAACACATACCATGTGTGCACATTCTTTACAAAATTGCATTGAGTTATATGAAAAGTAGGCGTGGCAGTTGTCCAATCACGCCAATTTTTTCACCAACCTAGTGTTTAAAAAATGGTTTGTGCCAAACTTCATCAATATAGCATTCTTAACTACAAAAATATAGACTTTTGATCACTCAGAATGCGAAAATCGCACACTCTGCATGGTTATCATTGGAAAAATGTTCTTTTTAATGATTCCTATTCACTACTTCTTAAGTTATGCCCTTAAAGTAATTATGAATTAACAAATACTTTTCTCTCTGTAGAGATAGTGCGTCTTTTATAATGTTATTTTCTACCTGACAAATATCAAGTTTCTAGAAAAATGTTCTGTTATTATTTGAATATAATTTCAACCTTATTAAAAACAATGGAAATTGCTTTTAAATTGGTAAAGGTGTTGTTTTTTAAAAAGAATTAAATAAAATTTTTTACTAAGAAGATATTAATCTTTACTTTTGTAGAATTTATTTTAAACAACTTCCAAAAAAGTGTAAAATATGCTATGAGGTCGACTTGACCGTTGGAGGGTTAAGTATGTTTTAAGCAATTTTATGTATTTTTAAAAGTAATATTACTTCGTTTATACGCCTTTATTATTTGTAAAATGTAAAACGTTTTCGTATAATTTTTTACTGTTACTTACTAACTTACGAAAGCAATTCCAGATTAACGGCACTATTTACGAATAAGTTGTAAAATGTTTTAACAAAAAATTAGTGTTTTCAAAAATTTTACAAATATTTCCAATCTGCTATTTGCGTATAAACAGTGAGTTCAGTATTTACAAATACATAACTTTGAGTCTACATTAGAGAAATTTGTATCAAGACAAACGTCAAATTTTTGTTTGAGTTGCAGATAATTTTTTATCTCTATCAATTATAGGGGAAAACGTATGTCATAATAAACCATGCAAAAAGTACCAACAACAATCAAGATGGCGTCTTTTACCAAGCATTATCAAGACAACGTTGTCAAAGCTCGAGCGTTGACAATTTTCTTTTAACTGCAATAATACTGACAAATTCAGTCTACATTAGACAAATCTTTATCTTGATAAAATTTTGACGTTTGTCTTGATAAAATTTTGTCTAATGTAGACTCAAAGTAACTTTATTTGCAAATAAGGACAGTGTTGCCAGAAGATGTAATTGGAAAAATGCTAAAACGTCCAACATATTATGCTAAATTGTTCAACAGCAGCAAACAAAAATGCTAAATTATTTTGTGAAGAAAATTTATATTTTCAGAATTATTTGTAATGTTGGGAAATGTAGTCAAAATAGGTCTTATGTTTTTAAACTGTCAGTTAATACCGTCAAGTTTTTTAAGGAATTCTTTCAAAAAATCAAAAAGTATAGAATTAAAAAATATTATAAAAAGGTGCTATGAAACATTTAACATATTGTCTCTACTATAGCTATAGCTTTACATTGCTTTTTCCAATGATGTATAATATTTAGCAGAAAAAACTTAGGAAAGGAACTCAAAATTAACAAGTATATGAAATTTGTCACTGGGAACATTCTGTGATGCTTTTGGCACATTTTTCTACGAATGCGAATATCTTTTAAACAAAATTTTCTTTATTCCCATTTCGATATTTCACATAAAACTTTGACGGTACGAGTAACAAGAAAAAAATTTGTGAAAATCAAAAAAATTATATCAAGGATTTTTTGACGAAATTGTTTATTAGATCTCAAATATAGTAAAAAAAAATATTTTCGTTGAAATCAAAAAGCAATTTTGAAAAAAAGAAAACAGCAAAAATAATTAAAACCATTTTTTATTGCTCATGTATAAAACAGGTTATACTTGTGTTGTTTATTAGAATGATTTTTTTTCATACATAATTAACCCTGAAAGGCTATACTTATTTTTATTACGAAAAGGCTACATAAACTTCGTCGAATCGATGACGGTGATTTTAAACAATATTTTGAATTATTAATTTGTCAACTTTATTACCAAAAATTCAGTTTTTAAAATACTATTTTTAGTAAAAAATAACTTCACTGAAAAATGCGTCGTCGATTCGACGAAGTGTAGCCTTGCAGGGTTAATATAATTATATGAATTTTAAAAATAACGGAAATTAATAATTTTAAAAAGATTTACAGCGCCAGAGTTGTAATTAATGTTTTTTTTTTTTTTTGTATTTTGTCCGATATATATATAAAAAAAAAAAAATAATTATACAGAATCTTTTAAAAATAAATGTTATTTCGAATTTTTTTTTATTCTGAAAAGAAAATTGATAAAACCCTTAAGAAGTGGTGCTATGATATAACAGATATTGTCACAAAATTCTCAATAAATATATCCGTTTAAAAAATGTGCACGTCAAAAATATCTCATTTTACGACACCATAGATGTGCTACTGTGGTATTCATCTTCAAAATTAAAACTTGATACTCCTCTGTAAAATATTATACAGTGCACGAAAAAACCTAAGCATACAGAGTAAAAGTTTACATATTTTACTACCTAAAAATGTAATTAAAATATGAATTATCTTTTTAGACACTGCAATCTAAGTGCATTAAAGGGTTTATGTAAAATGTAATATTTTATATGGTTTATTTTGAAAAATATAAAAATTTTTAAAAACTCCGAACGAAATAACCTAAGCATACAAAATAAAATTTTGAGATAATCATGATTAACGAAACCTTTTAAACCATACAGTAATTCAACCCTGTATGGTTTAAAAGGTTTCATTGTATTAATATTAAAGTAATTAACGAAATGTCCCGTTTAACGTATTGAATTAAATAACAGTCCGCCAGGTTGATAGCATACAGAATATGTGGCTGGATTTTTTGTCAAATATCTGAAAACTAATCCGAAATAAAGGTTATCATATTTATGTGTCCAAACAATTGCGAAATTTACCTAAGAAACAGTCTTGAAAAAAGAAATAAAAAAATTTTAATAAAAATATTATGGACATAAAAAGAATTCGCACTAAAAAAGAAATATCGCCTCGCTAAATATGAACCATTTTTAAACTGATATTATCTTTGAGTTATATTCATACATTTAAAAATTATATCCTAACATATAGTATGCGAAAAGGGATACTAAAATTTAAATCTTTGTACTCTCACAAAGCACCAAGACAGTCGTTCGCCAAAAATAAACGTTTTTGGACAAAAATTGGAGGAAGTTGTTCTCAGTGACAATAAAATATTTAACTTGTATTACCAGATGGTTCTTTCGTGTATTGATACAAAATAAACCGCGGGATGAGAAAATCAGATACTTACCAAATTTCTGGTAGAATTTATTATAGAATATCGTGCAAATACTTACAATAAAATATTCCTAAAGGATTTTATAAGAACAGAAATTTATGATAGATGTTCCTTTTCTTACAAAAAGGATTATTGGAACTTGGTCCATACATTTCACCGAGATGTCACCTCATCAAAAATTAAAAGTTAAAAAAAAAAAAATGTTTGTTTGCAGAAAAAAACTGTTTTAATAGGACATGAGCAAGTTTTTCATAGACCTGAATTTGTCCGAGAGTATGCGAGGAATTATATGGCAAACAGTTTTTGTTGAAAGGAGCCGCTTTAACACTATAAAGGCCTTAAAAAAATTTATGGACAATAATAATGCAATATTGACGTATATTTTGCCTACAGACTTCTTTATCAATGCCTTTACGATTAGAATATGTTATAAGGAATCTAATTAGCTATAATAACTATTAAACCGCTATAACATTGAATATAATTTAAAAAAGCATACTAATATAATTTGTATGCTTAGGTTATTTCGTTCTACTCTTATCAGTTGCATCATATTACTTAACAGTGATCTTAAGTTTTGTAATTCCAGTGTCAAAATATGTAACTGCAAATAGTTCGAAATAAAATGTGGAACATACTTTTTCGAAATAAAATAAATAACGTGGTTTTTCTTATATTTTATATGTATATGCTTAGGTTATTTCGCGTACTTTATTAAATAATTAATAATATCTCCCTTGAATACACCCTTTCATATAGTGTATTTAATAATTTTCCAATAATATCATAATTTCTTTTCTACGGACAATAAACGTTGCATTTATTTATAATCTTATCATTTAATACAATCGAGACTAAAGTGACTGGAAACAAATGAAATAATCTAATAATGTCTTATACAAAATTAATTTATTCTGTTTACAAAGAACTAAATGGCAGATTATAATAATCTATATTATGTACAATAAAACGTGTTAAGTTCAATTATATATATTTATGCTAAACTCTTTATATTGGTTATAAGGATTACCCTATTATTCATATATCCCCTTGTAATTATTTTATTTGTTTATTTAATTTTTATTTGTTTTAAAATGTTGAAAATTCTTTTGTATTAAATTTTCAATATTTAACAAATGATGATGTTGAATTTCAAAACCTTATTTTATATTGTCTAAATTTGTCATTAATATTATTTAAATGTGCAAAATTTTGTAAGTAAAAGTTGAATGTAAGCTTAGTTGTAAACCTTTCAAATTCGCTTCATAAGTGTATTTTTATTACTTGTTAGTGCTTATGTGTTAAATAATATCTCATTTAAATTATAATTATATATATAAAAAAAAAACATAAAATCTTTGAGATAATTAAAAAGTGCATAATACAAATGCAAGATGATGTCACCTATTCTATAACTTTGTCCTTTGTAAATAAGCGTTTACAGGGTTCAAATCTTATTAAATTAAATACTTCGATAATTCTTTTCAGATTATTAGACATAAGGGTTCTTGTAATATCTGCGAAATGTAAAAATTATTAACAGTCAAGAAAAATTTGTTTTGAAAATTTATATGGAATACAACAAAAAAAAATAAAAAAAAATTATTGTCTTCCATACAATTAGACTAACCGAAATTTTCGTTCGACATCGTGGGACAGGTCTTAAGTTTTGTATAATTTTATTTATTATTTTTTTAGAAGATAGTTTTCTTTTTGAAAATTGGTACATCTTTAAAAAATAATAATAATAAATGTTCAAAAATGGCACAAGATGACTTTAACAATAAATTTATTAGGCGCAGGCCTCCGAAAAAACGAAAGAATTATGATGAACATGTCTATGTGGTTTTTCGCTTATATTATATTATCTCTTAATAGAGAACAATCTACAGAATATTTCTCAACGATCTGTAAAAAAAAATCTGTAAGCATTTTGCTAACAACTCATTATTGTTTTGTTAAACCCAGTCACTTTGTGAAAAATAGAGGCGGGCTTGTCAAATTTGGGAAAATAAATTGACTTATGATTAAGTCCAAATTTAGATTATAAATAGAGTCAGTTTGAGCTAAATTTGCGCTATATACAGGGCTTTAATAAAGAATTAAGTTGCGATAAAATCTAAATTTGACCTATAAACAGTAGGGTGGAGTGAAAACCTTTTTTGGGTAATTTAATTTTTTTCCTATATTATCAATCGAGGAAATTATTCGAACTATCTGTACAAAATTTCGTTATCGTACATGCTTTTGTTTGAGAGATATCAGGAGAAAAGTATGAAATGAAGCTACAACGGACACCCTGTGTTTCTAGTATTTTGCCCATAACTTTTTTGTTTATTAATCGATTTTTATTTCCAATTCCAAACAAACCTTATATAAGATAAATATTTGAGCCAAATTTCGTCCCCCTACGTTGTCCCGTTCGAGCCCTATCCTGCTTTCAACAGACGGACGGACATAGCCAGGACCCAGAAAATATATACTGTATGGGGTCTTAAATGATTTTTTCGACATCTTTATGATGGTGAGTATACAAATGAACTCCATGTCCAAATATTTTAAAATTGTTTAATTTTATTCTTTATATTAGTTAATTAAGTTAGCCGCTATTAAGTCCAAATGGATTTTAAATTTAAAGTATAAATTTGGCTTATAAACGAAGTTCAAAATTGATTTTGAATAGTGTAAATTTGGATTATGAATTGTTTCAATGTTATGATATTAAAACTACATAGCGCAATGTAGTCTAAATTTAGACCACAATTAAAACCACCATTAACTCTAACTTTGGATTATACTAAGTTTAAGATTCTGAAAAAAAACAATTAAATTTTTTTAATGAATTTGATGAAAAATAAAACTAGGATTCTTGTAAAATTTTACCATAAATTATACGTTGATTTTGAACTATAAATAAGTCTTAAGCTGGCTGCCATTAGGTCCAAATGGATCACGTTTGAGACTAAAAAAATTAAGTCTAAAAGTGAACGATTAGATTAAATTTTAGGACTAAAAACTAGAAATAGTGCCACAATAAGAGCCCAAACACAAGCAAGCGGAGTTAGATGTTGTTTTCCGCTCTAAGAGAGAAATGCAAATTAAATGAAGACGGCGTTTAGCAGCGGATTCCATAAACATTTTGTTTTTGTTTCTTTATATTTTTTGTGTTTGTCAACAACAAAACTACATATATAAAAAATATTTACTTCCTCTCTTAAATTCCATACATAAAAAATATAAGGCAAATCTATCTATCTCTTTCTTTCTTATATAAATTTAATGTAAACCTATGTGATTCAATTTGCAACAACGGCAACACTGACAGAGAGGGAGAGTGAGAAAATGAGAGCTTTTGAGAATCCGTTGTGAAATTAAAATAGATTTTAATTTCCAGCGGATTCCGCTGTGTTGCCAAATCTTCATATAAAAAAAATAATCCGCTAGGTTGTGTTTGGGCTCTAAGAAGGAAAGAGATAGAAAGATTTGCTTTATAGTTTTTTTGTATATAAATAAAATTAATTTAGTGAAACGCAATGATTTATAGAGAACCCTTTTTCTAGTGAAATCATTGAAATAAGCATTTAAGTAGAAATATACACTAATCTATAACCACCGATATTTCTTCACGAATTATTTTTAATAATTAATTTTATTAATATGTAATCCTTGGTCATGATACCTCATTTATGAATTGTACAGAAAAAATTATTTTCGAAAAAATTTAAATGAAATTATTAATAAGAATCATTTCATTTTGTACACAGAAAAAAGTACATATATTTAAAAATTTTGTTCATAAATATTAAGAATCGAACATGACTTTTTTTCCCAAACTTTTTCCTTAAAAAATAAAATTTGGTTCATAAATATTATTAAATTGTTCTTTATGAAAATTTTAGGAATTTTGCAAAAATTTTGATTAAAATTTTATTTATTTGTATAAGATTGTAATGCAAATGCTACATTAAAATAGCTATAATAGAAAATATTCGCAAAAAATGGCAAATTTTCAAGAAAAAGTTCAGAAATTTGCATAAAATTGGTATCATTCTGCAGTACATATGTACATAATTTTAGTAAATAGCGCTTCTATTTTGTTGAATGATCCCAATATGTACCTAAAATTAATATAAAAAGAAAATTTCAAACATTTCTTTACAAATGAAAATATTAAATAAAATTGAAATTGTTTTTGTTTAAGTCTTCTTGACTTTCATATAGAAAAAAGTTCTAATATTTAAGAAATTATTCTTAAATATAATAAACTAAAATCAATGAAACTAAATTTTTATATTTATGTACAAACTTTTTAAATTAAAATTTTACGTAGAAAAATCTAAAATCAAATTTCAATTACGAATAATACATATTCAATTATTTTATTAATTGAAATTCAACATATTAAAAAAAATTGTATGTTCTATTATTCAAATTATCACTTATTTTTATTTATATTTAATTTATTTATTAAATGATATGATAAGAAAAATAATTAAAATCTGATACAATTTTTTATTTTTAGTAAAAAATATTAGAAAATTTGAATTTTGATAACTTGAATAATTGATACAATTAAAAAAGTAATTAGAAAAGTTTTTATTTTTTGATAACTCGTAAGCCCTCTTAGAAAAATATGACTCCAAAGAATACATTCTTTCAAATATTTGTTGTAGACAATGATGGTTATAGGTCAGTTATCATGATTTATCACAATTACTACAATTTTTTCTTTCTTAGAAACAAAATTACTTATTACTAATATTTAAATTTATCTAGTTAATAAACAATTTATTTGTTTTTCTTTGTTATATATTACATATTGTCGTTGCACTCACTTTGTTTATAAACATAATTAATATTGCTGAAATGTAATCGCAAAATTGAAAAATATCCGGATGAAGAGGAGGGTTGGCTGGATGATGATACAGAATTTCCATGTAAAATATCACCATTGCTGGCTGTTGTTGTTATTGTTTTTATTGGCGTTTGTAATTGATCCTCGTTATCAGACATTTTATTCGACTTTTGTTTTTATTAAAAAATTTTAAATATAAATTTTATTTGTATTTAATACTTTTTTTCTTAGGAACTTATTAAAACATTTTTTTTTAATATTTAGCACTCCCGTTAATTTGCGACGTTCATTGCAAGTAATTCGTTCTATAATTTTAAGTTTTTGATAATTTTCTTTGCAGTTTGTGGTCGATTTCTTAAAACGCCACAAAATTAGTGTTTGCACTCATTAATTAAATTGTTTAAATTACTCAATTATTGTAAAATGTACACTCACTTTTTTTTATTGATACGCTTATGTCTAAGTTTTTGTTTGCTTTATTTTTTTGCTAAATAATCTTTTTCTAAGATTTAGATAATGTTGAAGTACTTTTTATTGTTTTAATGACAATATTAGTTTATTTTTTATTTGTTTATTGATTTGTTATATTAAAAATGCGTTTACATATTTAATTTGCAATAATCTTATCTTGTTTTATTTGTAAGCCCAGTGTGCAACTTGTCTCATTGACCGTTAAAATTAAACTAAATTATTTTTTGACTCAGTTGCATGTAAAACGCTTTTTTTGAATTTGATTAAGTTGAGTGGATTTTATACAACAAATCATATACAGGGATGGTTAAATAATTAGCACATATTTCAATTTTATATATAATGGTTGTTTTCTTACATTCATTTTTATCTGAAATTTGTATTTAAACTTTTTTACGTAACATTTGTTTTCGCTTCAAACTTTCATCAACTATTGCTTACAGAAAATAAAATGATTACCAAACTGGAATATTTTCTCCAAGCAAATACCTTAAATTTTAGTTGGACTTTAAAAGGTTATGGTAGACAATGTAATATGAATATTACCACTACTTGGAGAACTAAAAGGTTTCGGAACTAACAAACTTTTTTAGCCTCACTGTCTATCCTTTATGCAAACGGTTTCCAAATGGGGGTTTGAGGACCCCAGGGTGTTTTTCAAAACATGTTGGGGGTTCTGCCAAGAGGTATGGTTAAATCATAATAATTTTTTTTTTTTTTTTTTGATTTGGTTGCTTGGTTAGAGGATAGAAATTAAAGTGCTGCATCAAAGTTAGATACACATGCGTTGAAAGATTACATTCAACGTTAAAATTGATGTAATGTAAAAAAATGTCTGGTAGTGTTGTTTTAGGTTATAATAAAGATTCCGACATCCAATTATATTTTAAAAGACTGCCTGTAAGATTGTCCGGCTTGATATACTTCTTTTAGATTTTAACAAATCAGTTTAAATTTATGAAAAATGGTAAATTATATATGAATATATTTTTTTAGATCCATATGTGGTTATCGAAGTTATATCCTGGCTTTGTCCAGTTATTTTGAAATATCAATGCTTTTTCTGTTCAAAATTACAGTTTTATAAGAAAAATAATAAAAGTTTGAAGTAAAAAAAAAAAAAAAAGTTTAGGCGTGATTGCGTTACAAACAAACACACATATTAGATATTAACTTTATATGGGGCTACCACTCGACCTTTAAAATAAATTTTTTTATAACAGTTTTTGAAACTTTCACTAAATGAATACATTAGATATATGAAAACTAACACTTCCTACAGGGGATACTCTTTTCCCCGCTCCTATCTGTCCTGTTTTTATTTTATAAATTCAATATGTTAAGAAAATAGTTCTCACAAAATTTGAGGGCTCTTACTTTAATAGTACTTTTGATGTATTATTCATATTATTTCCTTTGTATGGAGGTACCATTCCCCTAGATCCTATCCGTCTCGTTTTCATCTCAAATATGCAGGTTTATAATAAAGTTATACCAACAAAATATTCTCACTTTTGCTGTAATAGTTCTCAAGATAAGCTATATTTAATATTTTCGCTGTATGCTATTTTTATTTCATGTATAAAACATGATAAGAAAACATTTCCCACAAAAGTTTAGGGTTCTCACCATAATAGTTCTATAGATATGCCACTAAGAAAATTTGCTTTGTTTGGGTGGTACCATTTCCCCAGGTCCTACCCATCCCCTTTACATATGAGCTTGTAGAAGTTTTTGAGAGTTATTCTAACAAAATGTTAAAAATTTTGCTGTAATAGTTTCTAAGATATACGATATTTAAAATTTTCGTAGTATGGGAAGTATAATTTCCCCTGGTCCTATCCGTTCCATTTTCATTTAAAGTTTGGCTGTTGATGAGAAAGATATTTCCGCAAAACTTTAAGACCTTTGCTTTAGCAGTATTTAAGTTATCTAATAATTGGTATTTTCTTTGTATGGAGGCTATCACTCAATTATGAAGATTGATAATGAAATTATTTCCACAAAATATCATGATTTTAACTGTAATAGTTCGGAGGATATTTGATAATTAATATTTACTTTGTATGGGGGCTATCATTCCCCCTGCTCCTATCGAAATAAAGTAGCCTATTTTACTTTCGAGTATCACAAAATTATATTGTTAAAGTTTCAAGAAAATCGGACCAGTGGTTTAGCTGTCTATAAAGCCCAAATAAACAAACAGTTTCATTTATATATACTAAGGACTGCGCACGAAAAAATCCGTGCATGCTCTTGGGCTTATAACTTTTGATGTAGTGAAAAATTAACAATTCTGTTAACTGCTTTGCCATTATGCTCACTTGCCATGTGCTAAGTTTCATGGTAATAGCAAAATTGGGTTTTCTTAAAATGGAAGTTTAACAAAAAACACCTAAACACATAATTCAAATTTTTCATGAAATCTGGCATTGGTCATATAAAATAATTGCAAGGAAGGCTATTGTGCCGCAAAATACAGTTTCTTGGGTCATCATATTATACAAAGAACTCATGATCACTGAATGGTAACCTGGTATGGAAGAAAGGAAGTATTGCCTGAAGACTTATAAAGCAAGAAAAAAATCCTTATAGAAACGCAAGCAAGAATTTGGCGGAAATAAATAACATGAAAGTTCTTCAGACGAAATTTTTCGGAAATTTTGTTTTTGTATAGTCGATGATGAAACGATCGTACAGGGTGACTTTTTTCAACTTCCTAGCCAGGTATTTTATGTCGCAGATGCTAGAGGGATTATGGCAAAAAATTTCGTGTATCAAAGAAATCAAAATTCCCAACAAAGTTTTTGATTTGGGAAGTCATATGCATAAGCAGGAATGAAGCACTTAATTCTTAAAAAATGGTTGCATTAAGACAGAAATATACGTGAATGAGTGCCTTTGGAAAAGACTTCTCCCTTTCCGAATAAAATCCAGTATATCCCCTGTTTTCTGGCCTGTTCCCGCTTTTTCTCATTACAACAACAAAACAATGGAGTTGTAGCAAAGAAATTGTAACAGTTTGTACCGATAGAGGCTAATCCATCAAATTGTCCGAAACTCCGTGCAATTGAAAGATATTGGACTCTAGTAAAAAATAATTTAAAGGACATTAAAAGCTCAGCATAAAATGAATCGGAGTTTAAAAATAAGTAGACTTATTCGAGCAAAAAAGTGGCCGAAACACAATAAAACCTTTAAATAAAATAATTTTGGAAAAAATCAGATATTTCCTGTTTAGAACTTGAACATAACAGTCATTAATAAAAATATCACTTAAAAAAATTCGCCCACTGGTTTAGTTTCTATAAGCAGATTTGCATGCACAGATTTTTTCGTGCGCAGGCTTTATATAGATAAGCCCCTAATTCCATTTTAGTTTATTTTCAGCCTCAAAATTTGGCATATTTTGATCCGAATTTTTTAGTGATACTTTGCATAAGGAAAGGTTCTTAATAAGTTTACCTAAACATCGAAAAAATTAAGAAAATTATTAAGTCTTATGATTTTAATACGCCCTGTTAATACGTCATTTTTCATTTTGCAAAAAAAAAAAAAAAAACGAGAGAAAAAGATATAGTCGGTCAAGCCCGACCATATGATATCCTACACCATTGTGTACATTATAATTCGGGGAGGGGTCTTTTATTATATTTGGAGTCAAATGTGGACCGACACTCATAAGTGTAAAATAAAACATACAGAATATTACGTTGATGATGACATTTATATGAATTTATTCACTTTTGGCTGATTCCTGAAAGAGGGCCTTATATGGGAGCTATGGTAAATTATGGACCGATCTTTGTAAAATTTGGCACTATCATTTATGTTCATATAAAACTTATTTGTGTCGAATACTAACTTGATACTAACATTTTAATGGGATTTATGCCCGTTAAAGTAACTTTCTGAAAAATAGGCACACTTATTTAGACTTATATGAAACTTATATGTGCCAAATTTCATTAAAATATTGATATATTTAAGGGATTTATGATCGTTAAACCCTTTTCCGTAGGACATTTGTATGGGGGCTAGGTGATAATGGACCGATCATAACCAATTTCAATAGGCTCCGTCCCTGGACTATAAGAAACCTGTGTACCAAATTTCATTAATTTTGGTTCAAAATTGCGACCTGTAGTAGTCTAGACCAATATTTTTGGGTGTTACAAACATCAGCACAAACGCATAATACCCTCCCCACCTATGGTGGTGTAGGGTATAAAAAAAGGGATGTTTACGCATTCCGACTTTATTTTAAAGTATCTAAAAAACATCTTTTGAAGCACAACTTTCGATTGTTTTAACATTTCATTATATTATTCGATAAAAGTCTTCTATGGACGATTTTGAAATTTTTAAGAACATTTTTAAAGCGCAAATAACTGTTGAACTCTACATGTCTCAAAAATTCTGGCATAGTCGCATACTGCACAGTTTTTAAGTACTATAATCCTTTAATTGTAAGTTGTCTCGATTTGTATATTATATTGACAAATGCAATTTAGGGAGATTATGAAATTATACAAATTAGATTTCTGCAATAAATGTTATTTAAATACTAGTAGATTTATTGATTGATTCATTTATAACTATTCCTAATTTTACCTAACTAATTGACCAATTCTGTAAATTTAAAAATAAAAAAATCACTCAAATGTCGTTAATAATAAAATATATTTGTTTTAAAATTATTTTTTGTTTACGAGTTATACCAAAAACAGTATCTTTTTATTACCCATTATTTATTTATTCATTTTTTTGAGAAAAAACTTGTTTATTTTTGTTTAAGCTTTAGAAATAATTGTCCAGTAACTATCAACACTGACTTCTTAAGTATAACTTGCAACTGTGTGCTAGTTTTATGTTGAATTTAATGCCAAAGTGAAAGTGAGTTTATTATTATTTTTTGGGCAGCTAGTACATTATTTGGTGTGTTGAATAAAAGCACATTCTCATACATCTTAAAATTTGTTCAATTAAACTGTGAGTGTAAAGTTCATTCAACTAGATATTTAAAGTCAAACTTATGATTTCGTGTGTGTGTGTGTGTGTTTTTTTTTTTTTAATTTTAAGTAAATAATTTGGGTTTTCTTGAAGATAACTAATAGTTCATTCAAGAGTATGGGGGCGGGGAGGAATACATCTATATATATAATATAATAATGAATCTGTGTTGGTTTGCTTATAGATAGCAAAACCGCTGGCCCGTTTTTCTCGTAAAATAGGCTATTTTATTTTTCGGTAGGAGTAGAGGGAAATTTGGCTTCTATACAAAGGATCTATTAATTATCGCATATCCTAAGAACTTATAAAACAAAAGACTTAAAATTTTGTGAAAATAATTCCCTACTCACGTTTAACAATCGTGATGAAAATAGGGCGAGCAGCTCTAGGGGCAATGATAGCCCCCATACAAAGAAAGTAATAATTAGTGCATAATAACACTGGTCAACAAAAATCTTTCCCCATAGACGAATAGTTGGAAAACATCAAAAATGTTACAGTTTATCATCTTTATTTTAAAGCAGGTAATGCTGCGAACAAAATAAGCTATGTATCTTCAAAATTGATGCACAAATCGTGATTTTATTCACAGTTAAGTAAAAATACCCATGTTACATACAATTGCGTAGAAATACAGTGGTGGGCAAAAAAAAAAAATTTTTTTTTCTTGAAACAAAAATAGGTGGATTTTGACGAGTTAAACAAGAATCTGTATTCACTTTTTTTTAGGTGCATGAAAATTATCATCATCAGGGAAACCAAAATATGCTCAAAAAAAATGGGGTTTATGCGCATTAAATATGCAATAAAATACGAAAAATATGCTCTAAAAAACGCGAAAATATGCACTTAAAAAACAGAGATTTTGTATAATTTTGTAACAAAAATTATGATTTTCATTAAAACAAAGGGTTTTATTAATGTTTCAACGTTTTAAAATAAGGTAAGACTGAAATTTATCAACCTCGTCGAAATTTGATTCCCTTATTAGTTCAGAAATTATTAAAATTATCATATTGATCACTGACCGCCAAAATATCGTAATCAACAATATTTTCGAAATTCGTCTTTTGAGGAAAATCTATAATTTAGAATCATTCACATCATTTGTCAAAATTTCATCGACGTATCAAGTGTCAATTCAGATTTATAGCGAAAGTAAATTTATCGTAAGTGACATACATATAACAATGTGTAAACAATAATGTATAATGTTTTGTTTTCTGCACTTACGACATTTTTGCGGTTAAGACTCGATATGCTTTCATAAAAAAAAAAATTGTTTTTACAACATAAACTTCAATCATAATATTAATTTTTTTTTTTTTTTTTTTTGGTTTTCTCATTTTTTTATAAAATCAAATTTGAAAAACATTTCATGATTTATAAAAACATTATCCTTAAAATATATCAAAATATGCTCTAAGAGGGTTAAATATGACCTAAAAATAACAAAATATGCTATAAATATGCACTTAAAATTGCAAAATGAAAAAATATGCCGTTAAGAGTAAAATATGCAAAAATATGCACTAACAAATCGATGCCAAAATGATTTATTTGTTCTAAAACGGATAAATATTTAATCGATGGCTTCATTTAACGTCCAGGAAAAAAAAATGCAATTGCATATTGTGGTTTCCCTGATCATCACCTTATTCAGCGGTCACACTATAAAATTCGAGAAAGGTTTGTCAAATTTAGACCATAACTCAAGAACCATTTACACGATTTTGATAAATGATACAACAAAAGATGCATACGAAAATTGTCTTCAAAGTATGTAAACAATATTTTCCATTCGCTCAAGAATTTCAGAGTTATGGATCAAAATTTTCACCACTTCAAAAAAATAAATTTTAAAATTTTCGGTACTAATTACCGAATAACTACAGAAATATTAAGTGAAAAAAAAAATAAAATATATAAATTCAGCTCAAAGACAATTTAGGTTGCTATATATTGAAGTTCATTTTATCTTAATTGGACAAACTGTTCTCGAGATATACAAGTGTGACTGCCTAAAAGCGGGGTATAATAGTAGTCATGCCCATAAAAAAAATCAATGCGTGATAGAAAAAAAAGTAAAAGCAGATTCTTATTTAGCACGTTGAATTCCATCTAATCCACATATTTTTTTTTATTTAAGACGAAAAAAAATTTTTTTTTTTTTTTTGCCCACTAGATTATTTTCATTTAGCTATAGGTATGCATGGGTATTCAAACTTAACTGTGAATCCAATATTTGTGTATCAATTTTTATAATACGTGTTTAGTAAAAAAAAAGAAATCTTGAATTTAGCATGAACAATTTTTTTCCGACACCTTTTTCGAAATATCTCCTAAAATATTGAGCGGATAAACATTTGATGGTATAGCAATTTAAAGGTAATTTTCTTCCGCATATCGTGGTATATCATTCATATAAATCGTGCATACCGTTTTCAAGTAATAGTGAAATATACTCGAGTAATCGGCATATTTAGGGCACAATATTAGACACGCCCATAAAAAAAAAAATCCCGACCTGATGGAAAAAAAACTGAAAGGAGATTCCAGTTTAGCATATGGAATTCCATCTAGTCTACATATTTTTTTGAAGGAGGTCGAAAAAATTTTTTTTTGTCGACCAGAGAGTACAGCAATAGTCTTAAAATTTTACAGAAATACGTTTCTCATCAATCTCAATAGGGCGGATAGGACCAGGGGAAGTGCCATCCGCCATATAACAAAAATATAAAATACCTTAAGAAAATATTAAATATCATAAGAACTATTACAGAAAAAGTCTTAACATTTTGTTAAAATAACTTTCTCATCAACATCCATACTTTAAGTTAAAAGTAGTCTGGGAAGGACCAGGGTGAATGATATCCCCCATACAAATCAAACATTGTTATCTAAAGAACTATTATGGTGAGAGCCCCCATATTTCATGGGAACTACTTTCTTATCACATTGCATTGATTAAATGCAAATAGGACGATAGGGTCAAGGGGGGTTGGTAACCCCTATACAAAGAAAATATTAATTTTGCATATCTAAAGTAGTATTTTAGTGAGTCTTAAAAGTTGTAGAAAAAATTTGCACATACATAATTTTAAATAGGGAAGATAGGTCGACGGGAAATAGTGACTTCCATAATAGTAAATATTAGTTATAGCATCAAAAGGGGTAGCGAAGCTCTCCGGGATGTACTACTATAAAATAATTTAAAATTTCTTAGAGGAAATTGAGTTTTTTTTTTGTGTTCTCTAAGTAAGAGAGGGTATTTGACCTAAAATGTATACTCTTTGACAGCATTTAATACAATTATGTGCTTAAATTATGTTTTGTTTGTAAGATCATTCTGTATAAAAGTGTTTTAAAACCAATTTAGGTGTACGAAATTTAATCGTGGAAAATGGCTAATAGTACCAGTACCAGAGATACAAGCCGGCTTCGCGCCGCCGCCGGTGAATTTTCTTCTTTATGCGTCGCCGCCAATTCCGTCGGCTTACATCGGCCCAAAAACAGCATCGGAAATTTTTATTAAAATACAACAAGAAACATATTATTCTATCTTATTCGAAAAAGTGAATGCAGTCAGTGGCTCCATATATTTTTATTATTTTACTTACATATGGTAAATTTATTAGAATTAAACATAATAGAAAGTATTAAAGTGAATTTATACTTAATAAATGATTAAATCCCTATTTTTATTTCAACTACACCAAGTTGTTTGCCGATGGGGAGTACGGCGTACGGACGGCAAAATATAATATTTACTAAATCCCAGATGAAAATTTAGCTGTCGCCGAGTAAGTTATCTTTCGCCGTAAAAAATTATGCATCGGCTTGTTTCCAGAGAAAAATCAACCCCATACGTATTGAAAACGATACCATTCAATGTAAATATTTAATTTCAAATTTTAACAAAAATCAATTAAATTTGTTAACAATGTATCAAAAAACCCATATTGTAAATTACTAATGTGACCACAACCGTGGTGGATTTTGAATGGAATTTTATTCCACAGTGTATGTATTACTCCTTAGGGCCACAAAGAAGCTCCATAATATAAAAAATTATAAAATACATTGCGATTTCAATGGTTATTGTTAAAATATGAGTTTAGGAAACTCAGTTGCAAGATTTCTTAACATAATAAAATCCACTCACTCTATTTCAACAGTCACGTGCTTATTAAACGATTTAAATGATTAAAAATAATAATAACTTAATAACTTTAAAGCTCAAAGTTAGCCACGTTCTAGGCAATTATATGTTTACCACCTAGTTTATAAAAAAAAATATTTAATTAATAAAATTAGTGCATTATTAAACACATTTTGCAAGTAAAGTAGATTAACGATATAAATTACACAAATGTTTAAAATTATCAACATTAAACATGCAAAAAAAAAAAAAAAAAACTTAATTTATTTATAATTAACAGCAATTGTTTTCTTTTCAAGATCGATTAAAAAAGTTTTAAAACTCAATTAGATCAATCAAAACAATTATATCAAATCTACATAATATTTACGCAATTTGCACCACATCTCGTAAGAAAGTAACTCTGCACCTAATTAAGTAATTAAAAATTAACTTGATTGCAATTTGTTAAAAATAAAAATAGTTATAAATGTATACTTTGGATGGTGTCACCAGTCTAATAATTCTTAAATATGGAAACACAAAATGTATTTTTATTCAATATTAAATCTTGTTTTTATCAAAACTTAGCACGTTTTTTGAATATTAATGATTTTTATTTGAAAATAACAATGGAATATTTATTAAATAATTGTCAGTATTATTGTACGCAATTTGTAACTCGTAAAAACAAAAATATTGTTATAATTATTATTGTAGCTGAATTACAATAAATGCTCATAGGTTTTGCAATCAACAAATAGTTAATTGCATATAAGTTGCCACATTGAGTTCTACTCTTATTTCAGGAAATTTTTCACTCAAATTGAGAACAATCAGCAATAATGAGTAGTAATATTAAGCAACTTTTTACTGTATTAAACAGCTTTCATTTAAGTTCTGCTTAACTTAAAAGCTTTAAGTTTAATAATTTAGTAGTTTTTGAAATACACATTATCGTTATGCTTGTAATTTAAAAATATCGTTAAAATTTAAACGACTTTGAAGTGTATTAAGAATTTGGGAAAACAATTTTAGTTTATAAAAATTTTGAAATAGTCTGAAATAATGAGTGTACTTGCTAGTGTGTTTTTAAAAAATTACATAAAATCTTAAATATTTTTCTTTTAGGCATATATTGGCAAAACCTCTTTTTAAAGTCGATATATATATTGAAATACCCCATTTTGTAATTTGGTATATTTTAAAAAAATAATAAAAAAAAAATACAATAAAAATTTAGATTATATGGACAATTATCAAAAATTTTTAACCTGGCTGAAACTGACTTAAATCCTTTATAAGTTTTGTGGTAATGATATTTTAAACAAATTGGTTACAGATCTGAACTCACAAGACGTGAAACAAATAGAGTGCAAAATTTTAGCACAATAGGTTTCTTTTTCTAACCGTGATTGTTGTTCAAAGTTCAAGAATATAGAAAAACTGATAAAAACTACTTAAGTTTTTACCATTCTTCTACAATTTTTGTTCGCGCGTTTATAATTTTTGATCTTACTCTATCATAAGTAAATTAATCGGACTTTGTACATAAATTCTGCACCATTTTTGTTGTTGTGCAGACTTTCAACAACTAAATACAGGGTAGTAAAGTTTTGATGACAAAATTGTTTGGTTTTTTAAATTTTTAAGTTTTTTGAGAGCGGTCTGTGCGCCCCTCAACCGAATACAAAATTTTGGGATACAGATTGATACTTGTTGTAATTGTGCGTGTTTTGCGCTATATCTTTTTGATGTGCCCGAAATAGTCAACGTAGTAAATAGTCTCAAAGTTTGGAAAAAAAGTGCGAAAATTTTTCAAAAAGTCAGTTTTTCGCGAGGCACATTCACATTTTCATATGGAATTGCTTGAATTACTGCGTGAAATTAGTTTTTTGTCATTTTACATAACAAAATCGGAGGAGCATTAAAAATAAATTTAATACAAACATTTTATGGACTTTTTGAAAATTATGCAAAATTTGCACTTTTTGTTTTTCTATTTTTATATAGAAAATTGCAATTTAAACAAATATTGGGTATATAGATATAAGAGCGGCGATAAATATAATTGGTTGGGATCATAAATTTAAGTGAAATGTCGTTGATAATTGAAAACGGGACACTTTTGTCAAAACACATCGTGTGGACAGCATGAAATCAACTATAATTGACATAATTAGTAGGTGTTTGATATGCTTAATAAAAATTCGGAGGCGCATCAAATATATATACATAAATATATATATATATGTATATATATACATAAATATATATATATATATATATATATGTATATATATATACATAAATATATATATATATGTATATATATATACATATATATATATATATAGATATATATATATATATATATATATATATATATGTATATATATATACATAAATATATATATATGTATATATATATACATATATATATATATATATATATATATATATATATATATATATATATATATATATATATATATATATATATATATATATATATATATATATATATATATATATATAAAGCTTCCTTAACGGACAGCTCTCATAGGCGGACATCTCCGGTAGGCGGACAATTTTTTAGGTCCCATGGTTTAGGTGGCACTTTTAGAATAAATTAATCTCCGCTAGGCGGACGCTCTCTTGGGCTGACGCGGATCATAAACTGTAAAACAAATGTACCAAATATTTTATAATAAGATACTACTTATTATCATTTTTGCCCGTGTTTGCATTCATATTCACTTACATTTTTTGAAGTTAAATAGTTTACTATTCGTTTTTTAGTTATCTTTTTGCTGGTTTTGAGCAAAAACTAGTTTTTTTTTTATTCAATTTTGAATTTTACATTTCATAAAAAAATCTTCATACTAGAAAAAAGAAAATGAAAACTTGATCCCTAAAAATATATGCTGTCCCGATTATCTATGTCCTAAAGAAGGTCTCGATGATGGGTCCATGATTTTTCGTATAACACAATGGCGGCAGATTCCTAGAAAGCTTGACAACTTTTTTGAACAAAGGGCATAGAAATTCTGCTCTTATTGTGCAGAGCGACATTGTCATCAGTCAAAGAAAAAAAGTAATTGGGTGCTGCTTAAGATCGAGACCAGCCCACCAACATCAATTTTCCAAGTCAATCCTGTTCTTTTTAAATGCCAACATATGTAGATGACTTTGTTGTCAAACTTGCCCCCAACATGCTTTTAATTTTTAAAATTTCGGGGAAAAATCGTTAGTAAAAATGCTTTTCAAAAAAATCTGACCCTTAGCTAATTAAGAGATGATTTCTTTCGCGTACGAAAAATGAAAACGGAGAAGCGAACTGTAGCCATAAATTCGATAAAATAAATTTCATGAAATCATAATTTATTGCAAATAATATCTAAATGAAAATGCAAAACGTCGTTTGCCGCAGAAGCAAAAGAAAAAAAAAAAAACAATTTTTATTTTTTTTTTTTTTCAATAAAATTGAGCTATTAAGTAAACATTTTTCAAACGTTAACTTAATGCAAAAATAGATAAATCAAAAAACACTTTTCCAGTAAAATTTTTCTTAAATGGAAAAAATTAAACTGTTTCGTTTATGAAGTTAATGTAACGATCTTTTGACTTTTGTCAATATTGATATAATTTTTGAAGATATGAGCATGAAATTTTTTGTATAAATGTAGTTTGCGTCAGTACATAATAATCCAGTAAATAAAAACAACCTTTGATTTTTAAGTGGTTACGGCCTTTTGCATTTTAGTTGACGATACATATGTATAAATAAGAATATGTATATCTATCAGTTAATTCATTACAATCAATCTTGGATGTTGAAAGAAAAAGATATAATACTAAATTACCCCTTGTATAGTTGTCCCATAGACGGACATCTCCCGATAACGGACAAAATCAGCGTGACGATCACTGTCCGCCTATGGGAGCTTTCACTGTATATATTTTTAAATATACCTAAAGGTATTTTCAGACGATAATATTCAATATTAAGATTTGTCAAAAATTTTAATATTAAAATATTTACTTATCGTCTGAATACAAATTGTTTGATTATGAAAAATTACTTATGATTTTTATGAAAATACCAATGGTATTTTAAATTTTTTGAAATTGTTCAAAAACTTTTGATTCTCATGTTATATTTTTCATAAACAAAAAATAAAAACAATAAAATATTTTGAAAAGAAATATTTAAATCAATATTTCGCATCAAATCCATCATTAATTTCATAAAGGTTAGAATTTGCAAGATAATATTCAATATATGTATTACCGTCTGAACTACTTCAAGATTTTCTATCGGATTTTTTGACATACTGTGAAATACGTAATATTTTACTTTCAAAAAATCTTAATACTAAATATTATCTTCTGAAAGTACCTTAAAGTAAGTACATCCATATAAAAAAAAAAAAAAAATATTTATATTTTTAAAAAATGTGACAAAAAATATACATATTTAAAATTTTATTTATTTTTTGCAGTGCACCGCACTTTTAAAAATATACAACTTTAGGAAAGTCTATCAAAAAAGTGGCAATCCATTTTATAGTTAGTGACGACAAATTTTATCTTCTGTTACCCGATATAAAAATTTATTGCAAAATAAAAACTTCAATATTTTAATTAATCCTTATTATCTTTAGTGTTCTGTAACGAAAAAAAAAAAAAAAATTCTATTACCCATTCTATTCACAGAAGGATTCTTATAATATTTAAAGTTAACATTGTAGTCTATGGTTAACATATTTTATATCAATAAAAAACAAAAGACGATTTATTATTAAAAACCCTGTTTTAAACAAGACGACTATAAATTTTTCGAAATAAAATTTTCCCACAAATTTACAAAACACGGGTACAGCAATGTCTAACCCAACATTTTTCTTCAGCATTTTTTTTTTTTTTAAATCGCCAAAAATTTAAATGCAAGACTAGAGACTGAGACTCAAGCATGTTTAGTGACCTGTTAATGCTGACATAAGTTTTGCTATTGTTTTATTACAAGAAGTAAAAGACATCCCTCGTACAACATTTTTTTTTTCTTTGATAATGGTGAAAAATATGCTCTTAGTTCTAATTTCGAAGAGGTTTATTTACACACTTTATTTTTGTTATTTTTTGTTTTGGCGGATAACTATTAAATTTATTTTGTTATTTTACTAAAAAAAAAAATACAGTTTTATTTTATTTTTTAATACTTTATTTGCAAAAAAATAAGATCGTATAATTATGCTTAAAATATTACTACTTTTACTTTATCACTCTCTTTATAGTTGTAGTTGTGTTTTTTTTTTTTAATATTGTTTTAAACTAATTATTACAAAAATTCTCATATAAAAAATAAACCTAAATAAAATTTATATAAAATTCCCTTTTTTACAACACAAAATTATATTACAAAATAGAAATACATTTAAAAAAATACAAATAATAAAAAAAACTTTGGCACAATTACTAAAAATATACACAGTAAGAAATAAATCAATCAACTAACCATTCAAAGTATGGTTTTAATTCCTTGGAATGTTAATAAAAAACAAATTATTATAAGATAAAAGGAAAATTATATGAATTAAAATAAAAAAAGTTATCTAAATGAATTTAAGATTAATTAGGTGAATTAAGCTTTTTATTATGTTTTTAGAAAACTATTGCAATATATTAATTATTTGTATAAAATGTTTTTTAGTTTAAAAGTTAATATCAGTAATAATTACTGAAATAAGAACGATCAGTGCAGATAACGTCAAACTAAAAATCAATAAATTTTAATGTTCAAAGGGACACCTTTATAAAAGTTGACTTTAAAATCTAGTTTGTCTGTGATTGTACAACCGATAATTGTGTCATAAAATAAATATTTTATTTATTTCACTTTTTAAGGAAACAATGTAACTAATACAAAGTTTAAACTAAGTTTAAGTTAAATCAATGTATTTTATAAAAAACTAAATTATATTTAATATTCCCGCATTAATTTTAAAAGTCTTAGTTAAAAGAATTAAAAATTCGATAACTTAAACTTAGCTTGGACAATTTTCTTTTTATTTAGATTAATATTCGCTTAATTTTTTTGTAAAAATATTTAACTTGTCAATTGTATTGTAAACATTATTTTCCCGGTTTTTACCTAAAAAATATAATATTCCATTTCTATCTCACTTTCTGCTCTATCTAAATAATCTCAATCTAAAGGACATTATATAGAATGATATAATACGTAAAGCTAAAAATAAACAAACTAAAAATATAATGGCCGTTTCATAATTAGCATTTAACATGTCGACATCTTTAAGAAATACTTTCGGTCTTGAATAATGACAATACATGGCATTACACTCTAGACGCGGTCGATCAAAACCAAATATCGATAAAACCGAGGCATCTAGGCTATATTTTAAAAATGATGTTTTAAATATCCACTGCAAGGGTTCTGGTGTATGTTTTTCTTGAAGAAAGAAACCCGAAAAAGCTAAAAAGGGACAAATGAAAAAGGGACCCAATATAGCAGCCAACTGAAATTTAAAAAGGAAATTTAAAATTTAAATTTTGTATTTAATATATTTTTAATTTACCTTTATATTTAAAGAAGCTCCTACTGCTAAACCTATACTTTGACCTACTAAGGCGGTTAAAAATATTATCACACAAAATAATACCACACGAAATACATCTCTGGGCTGATCGGTTAATATATATGTTATCACTATATATGTGGTAGTACATACGAATTGTATGGGTATATCTGCCAATGTTATAGCCACATAATAGGCTCTTAGGGAATACCAACGATTGAAATGTTCTCTTGAAACAATGGGAAATTCTAGAGGAACTGAAAAAGAAAATAGAAACGTTATTTTTTTAATGAAATTTATATAATAATAAAAAAATATAATAAAAAGTTACTTAATTAATTTTCAAATTAAATAGCAACAAAATTGTATTCTCCCATGAAAAATTGTATTATTTTATCCTGTTCTTGGGACATTTTAATGAAACTCCAAATATTTAAAGTGATTTTGAATTTTGGATAAATTTTTGAGTTTGTGGTGAAATTTTTGTAATTTTGGCGATATTTCGATTTTTTGGTAAATTTTCGGCTTTTTGTGAAATTCTGATCTTTGGTGAATCTAAAATTTTTATTGAAATTTTGAGTGAATTTTCGGATTTTTGTAAAAATAAGCATTTTATATTTCCTTTTTTTTTTTTGGAAATTTCGGAATTTTTGTAAAATTAAAAATAAATTTTTGTATCCTGTTTAATAATATGAGGGTAAAACACTTTTTTTTTTTTTTATTTAAAAGCAACAAAATTTAAAAATTTAAAAAATCTGATCTACTAAATGTATTAAATTTGTATACCCACCATCAGAAAGATGGGGGGTATATTGATTTTGTCATTCCGTGTGTAACATGTCGAAGGAATCATTTAAAACCCCACAAAGTATATATTTTCTAGGTCCTGGTTAGATTCTGAGTCGATCTTGCTATGTCCGTCAGTTTGTTCGTCTGTTGAAAGCAGGATAGGACTCGAACAGCACAACGAAGGGGGACGAAATTTGGCATAAATATTTATCTTATATAAGGTTTGTTTGGTATTGAAAATGGGCAAATATGGGTTAATAAATAAAAAAGTTATGGGCTAAAAACTAGATACACAGGGTGTTCGTTTCATACTTTTCTGCTGATATCACTTAAACAAAAGCATGTACGACAACGAAATTTTGTATAAATAGTTTGAGGGTCGATGTGAACTTGGAAACCAAAAATGGACGTAGTCCGCCCATTTTATCGCCCACCTCCCATATAAGGTGAACTTCAACAAATTGTGTTCAAATAGTTTAAGGACCAATGTAAACTCGGAAACAAAAAATGGGCGTGGTCCGCCCACTTTAGCGCCCACCTCTCATATAACGTAAAATTTGAAAAAGTTCAAATACAAATTTTGTAATAAAAATCAAGTTATTTTTAACACAAACAGTAGATGAAAAAGATTTAAGAGCTTATTTTTTTTATTAAAAGGGCGTTAAGAGCGTTTTTATGCTCATAAAACACGTTTTTGGAGCATATTTTTGCTTGCCCTGCTAATAATAAATTATGTAATGTGATGACCAAAAAAAAAAAAAAATGTCGGTAATTTTTTAACAAAAATTATTATTTTCATTAGTGTGGGTATATAGATTCGGCCGAGCCGAATATAACATTCGCGCTTGTTTCATTTGGATATTCGACACAAAAAGATTTGATTTATTCATTATTTAAAAATACCATTTTTAAATTTTTCGAAAAACTATTTTTAACAAATTGTTCCAATAACTTGAACGAACATTATTTGAATGAATACCCCATCGCGAAATGAAACAGGCGGCAGCAGTTGTACAAAAACAACAATACGGTGAATTCATAATTTGTTTACACAAGGAGTTTGAAACTTTAGCGGCTAAGCAATAACTTGAACGAACATTTCTTGAATGAATACCCTATCCCATGGCGAAATGAAACTGGTGGCTGCAGTTCTACAAAAATTATGCTTAAATTGAGTTTGACAGTTCGAAATAACAAAAAAAATTGAATTCGCCTTGCCCTATCCCATAGCGCAATTAGGAAGTGCTCGCACATATACAAAAAAAAAAAAAAAACAATTGCTTGCATTTTGTTAGTATAAAAATACTGCACATAATGTCAAAATGCTATGAACAGAAAATAAGAGAATAAAAGAGAGGAAGAATAAAAAAAACTCGAAAAAATTTTGCATAGGAATACAAAAACAATTTGAAAGTCCCGCGAGTTATATTAATGAAAAAATTGTAAAACAGCTGTTCTTACGAGTATACTTTATAATTATACTTTGCCCTATCCGTCAGTGATATCCATGCCTCGTCGCTTACAATGTATAATTGATTCTCATACTCAAGCAAAAAGAAAAAAAAAAAACTAATAATACAAAAGTACACAGCAAAGCAACACAACTTTTTCTGAATTCGAATCTATACTCCTTTTTTAAATTTGTTTCTGTTTTTTAGATATAAAAAAAAACATCATTTGGGAATTAATGGTCATTTTCTTCAATAATAGTTGAAAATCAGAAACGAACAGAGGTCGAACTGAGTCCTTTGTATTGCTTGAAATTTGTTTCACTCATTAGAGTCCAACGTTAGTGACTCTTCATTTTTTCATCCCAAAATCTTTGATATTATTTTTGCACTTTCGGGCAAATTGAAACGGGAACGGAGAATATTGAATTTCAGAGACATTGAAGAGACACAACGAAGCCCACTATTTGCATTATTGTTATTGATTATGACACAAAATTTAACTAATTAAAGTATGGAGAATATCGAATACTATTGGATAAGATCGGGCGACGGAGCCGGTTTTAAGGGGAAATACAACTTAAGCAATTAATTTCTGTATCATTTGTACATCAGAAATAAAAAAAAAAAATATTGAAAAATAACTAATAAATAGATTTTCAAAATATTTAACTTCGCAAAAATAACTTTATAGAGATCCATATTATTACGAAAATTTAAAATGTTTATGAATAAATATGTAACTTCTAATCCGCTGGTTGGATTAATGAGAGAAAGCGTACAATTTTAAGTTTGGGATAACCCCACAAATCCTTCAGGAGTGGAGTTATGCCCCACTGTGCACTATAGCAACAATATATCTATTTTTATAAGTCACTGTTATTTAAAAATTCTTTAAATACTTTTACTTACATTTCACTAAAATCGATGAAAACGCCGAATACATAATGAACATTATCGAATAGAAACAATAACGAAAATTATTCAATGCATTTTCAGCTTGATTACCAATTCCATAGTATAGGCAACCGATCAATAAAGCCGTTACTAAATGTATTATAAAACGTATCGTTGTCAATGATTTGTCACGCCACAATATTAGAAATGTTCTCAGCAGCAATATGCCCAGTTGGCGATAAAAGGGTGTGGCATAAATATTTTCACTTTTACACAATTTTGGTGACTCCATCTGTTGACAGCAACCATTATCATCGGTAGAAGAGCTACTATCATTGGATTCATTTAATATACCCTTACTATTGCCTAAACAAGAGGACATTTCTTTGATGGGTGTTAAGGGTTTCCTCTTATGATTGTTGGAATTATTTGAGTAGGTAGAGGGGCAATGACCATTAGGTTCCGGACTGGAATTGTTACTATTAATGGCAGGTGTAAAGATGGGAGCCATAACAGGGGTCATAAGACCAGCGGCCATCATTTTGTCTGTAATCAGGTATATTTTAATTAAAATTATTAGCTGTTATTTTTCTAAAATACTTACCAACTTTTTGCATGGCTTCTAATTGTTTTGTCCTGGCCGCTTTTGTTTGCCGGTAATTATTATTACGTCCATTTTCTATTTTTGCTATTAATATCTCATTTTGTGGCCCATAGTCATCGGTGGCAATTTCCATTACTTAAAAGATATTTTGATTTTTATGTGAGTAAGCTTTTTTTTATTGGTTTCTTTTAGTAGACTTACAATAATCTGCAGGATTATAAGATTCTGGACATGGTAGTCCTACATCTGTTAAAAATGGCACCAGATTTTGTGTCCCTCCCGAATATATACAACTTCCTCCAGCTATTGCATATAAATGATCAAACATTTCAAATGTTAAGGCACTAGGCTGGTGGATGGTACAAATAACTGTACGTCCTTCTAGGGCCAGTTTTTTAAGTAATGATATTAATTGATTAGAGGTTGAACTATCTAGACCACTAAAGGAGAGAAAAGATATTTAAATATTTAAGATAAAAAAATATGGTATATTGATCAATGACAAAAACTACTCCAATTACTTTTTTAATTGTATCAATTATTTAAGTGATTAAAATTAATATTTTTTTTTTACTGGAAATAAAAATATCAGCTTTCATTCATTATTCTTATAAATTAATAAATTAATTAAATAAAAATAATTGATAATTTGAAAAAGTGAATATATAATTTTGTTGAATTTCAATTAACGCAATAATTGAATATGCAACATTCATAATTAAAATTAGATTTTAGACTTGTTTATATAAAATTTGAATTTAAATTGTTAGAATACTTCGATTTTGAGTAATTATTTAATTACACAAACATTTAGTAATTTAATATTCTGATTAATAGTTTAATTGAATTTTTTTTCGAAAATATTTTTTTATGGGTAGTTTTAATTGTTTCTTTTCTATACAGAAAAACATATGGTCTATTAAATGATTTATCAAGAATAAAAACTTTTTCAATTACAATATTAATTGTATCAATTATTCAAGTATTTTTTACTGAAAATAAAACAATTAATCGGCTTTCAATTATTTTCTTATTGTATCAATTGATAAATTTTAAAATCTAAATTTAATTTGTTAGAATTTAATTATAACAATATTTGAAATCATTTTAAATTCTGACTAAAGCTATGTTTACATTTGTAAAATATTTGACCAAATTTCGTGACCACTAATTCTACAAAAAATTGTTTGCCTTTGATTGTTCTTGCAAATGTTTTGTAAGAGAAAAAGAAAACATCGTCAAACAAGATTCGGTTAAATGTCAGTTATGATTAATGATAAGTAAAATTATTTTCTTATAAAAATGGATAAGTTAGAAAATATTTTATGTAGTTGTTACGTCATTTTGGTCAAATATTTGACTAGTCTGAACATATCTTAACAATTTAATTTAAATTTTTTCGAAAATATCTTTTTCTGTGTATTATTTTGAATTTTCTTATTTCCAAAATTGTTTTTTTTTTTTTATAAATTCACCTTGTTGGTTCATCCAATATTAAGACTGGCGGATTATTTACTAATTCCAAGGCAATAGATAATCTCTTCTTTTGTCCTCCTGACAATTGAGACGTTCTGGTATGACGATTCTCATACATGCCTATAGCTTCTAAAATCTTTTTCACCTGTTAAAAAAAATAATAATAAGTAAATGTTAAATAATTTGAAAACAAATCTCACCCTTTCTCTTTTGGCGCATTTACTCATATGTGTACCGATTTTTAAATTGGCCGAAAAATGCATGGCCTCCTTAACCGTTAAATACGGATGCAGACTAGTATCCTGTGTTATAAATGCTACATTTGGTTTAAACGTCTTAATATCACGTACATGATCATTGATCATTACATCACCACTATAACCGTAGGCTCTGAAGATGTTGGAGAAGAGAAGAAAAAGAAAAATATGTTTTCGTTTAGGAATTTTAGTAGATTTTCTAAATATGAAGGTTACATTACGTATATCCTGAGAGTATATTGAGGCAAGTACTTTTCCCCGCACCCGAAGGTCCTACAATGGCACTGAGTTCTCCCGCTTTAAATTGTCCCGTTATGCCTTGTAGTATATTTTTGGTTTCTGAAAAAAAAAAGATAAAAAAAGAGCGTCATAAGATTTGTTATTGTCGTGTTACTTATTTTGTTTTTTTTTTTTTTTTAAGTTGTTTTGATTAATGAATTGTTACAGGAAAATTATTATAAAAAAAATAAGTGCACATAACACAGGCTGCGGTCAATGTTTTGTGGATAGATTTATATAAAATTAAATAATGTCTGAAGATTTATACAATATTATTGATATATAAGTCTTGACATTCTTGTCTTACTCTTTCTGTTCTTCCTAAGTGATAAACAGTATTGAGAAGTTCTAAGACTGTGACTCTAACCAATCTTTCTTACAACATTTTAATTCAGCCATAAAAGTCTAGACTAAAAAGCTTCCATTTAAAGATTTACTAAGGGTTAGAAAATTTGATAATTTTTTCGTACTATTTTCCAAAAAAAACTTTTTGGTTTTCGGTAATGACAACTATTTATTAAAGTAAGATTCTCTTAAATCTTAATTCTGAATTAAGAAATATTAGTTTTTCATTCCATAATACCATTCTCAAAAATATAATTCAATAGCTTAATTCAAAGGCTTTTGTTTGAATAGAATTAATTCCTTATTGAATTAATTCATAAAGAATTCATTAAATTTTGTTAATTCAAATCTTTTCCAAATTGAATAAAAAAATTTTTCCTTCATTCAATTTGTAATATTTGGTTTTTTAATCTTTTACAAAATGAATTAAAAAATATTTTCTAAAGCTAATTTGTAATAGATTTGAATTGAAGAAAATTTGAATGATTCAATATACTTTTTAAGCTTGAATTGTATAATTGATGAATGAATTCTTTAAGGAATTAATTCATAGCAGAATTCATAGCAGACTAGAATAATAAATATAATTCGATTTTAGAAAATGAATTCAAAAATTAAGCCTTTCGAACCTTTCTCTACATTACATAAATAAGTACTCAATAGTATAAGTAAGTTACAATCACATGGATTAGTTGGCTAGAGCGCAGGATTAGCAACTCGAAGGTTGATGTTTCAACCCCGCATCACTAGAAGAAAAGTGCTCCAAAAATTGCTTTGATTTTTTTTTGTCAGAAAACCTAACAAGAAATCTGGCCTGAATATGTACAGAATACAAAAAGTTCATGATAGGAACGCAAGAAAGCATTTGGATTCAAGAGAGAGTACAAAAATACTTCAGACGAATTCTTTTCATAATTACGATTACTGCATAATGGGCGATAAATGTACGTACTGGCAGACTTTGCAGCTTTCTGGCCAAAAATTCTATGTTGCAGATTTTAGAGGCAATGTGGCAGAAACATATAAAAAAATATATATAAAAAAATAAAAATTTCCAATAAAGCTTTTGGTTGGCAAGGCATTTGTACGTGCGACACTTAAATATACTTGATTTCTTCCTTTCCTAAGAAAACACATTATGTCCTCATTTTTCTGGCCTAATCTCGCTACTTCAAATCAAACAAGCGCGAATTATATTCGGCCCGGCCGAATCTATATACCCACCATCAACTTATTCAAATTTTACGTTATGTGGGAGGGGGTGGTAAAGTGGACGGACCACGCCCATTTGTTGTTTCCGAGTTTATATTGGTCCTTGAACTATTTGAACACAATTTAGTTGATTTTCACCTTATATGGGAGGTGGGCGGACCACGCCCATTTTTGGTTTCCGAGTTTATATCGATCCCCGAACTATACATACAAAATTTCGTTGTCATACATGCTTTTGTTTAAGAAATATCAGCAGAAAAGTATGAAATGGACACCCTGTGTTTCTAGTTTTTAGCCCATAACTTTTTTGTTTATTAACCGATTTTGCCCATTCGAGCCCTATCCTGCTTTCATCAGACAGACGGATGGACATAGCTAGATCGACTCAGAATCTAACCAGGACCAGGGGTCTTAAATGATTCCTTCGACATGTTACACACGGAATGACAAAATCAATATACCCCCCAACTTTTTGATGGTGGATATAAAAGTGTAAATACATTGAATGGGTTCATCATAATCGTAGGTCTGGATGGAAAAAAATTTGCTATATTTCAAATTGTCTTCAAAATGCATTACAGTTTGAAAATATTTTCGTTCAAAACGAACTGCAAGCTGTTCTGAACTAACTGAATATGTGTGAGTATTAAAATAAATCGCGGGAGTCCTACAGTATTTTTGAATATTAAAAATTATCAAAAAATATACGATCGTATTAACTTTTCCATTCCTTATATAATCACATTTTTATTTTGCATATATTTCCAATTAATCTAGTGCTTGGTTTTTAAGTATCTTTTTATTTGAACACCCCCTGTAATGTAAATATGTACTAAACAAATAGAATTAAGTACGTTTATGAACTTTGGCTATTGCTAAATTTTAATTTGTTATTGTTTTTTATGTGAGTTAATATGTTTATTATTGTTTTTTATTATATTTTAAAAAAATACAATTTATATGAATAAAAGCTTATCAAAAATTACATTATAATATTTATGCCGCAATACACTTTGTTAGTAATATTTTATTCATTGCTATTTTTTTTTTTTTCTGATATTTCATATAAACAAATAGTATTATAAAATATTATGAATCTATGTAGGTTATGGAGAATACCGGTGGTATGTGAGGAAAGGCGTATTTGAACTTAACATTTTTAAGTACATTTGCACTGGTGATTCTTTTGTTTATTTAATGCTTAGATTTTTATTACATATACATATAATTTTTTTATATTATTAAATAAATTATTTACAACATTTTCATTGGGTAACTAGGCAATGCAAATCATTTTTAAACCCCATTTATGTTTGATAAACATATACATATGTATAGGAAGAATTATCTGTATGCAAATTTAATTTGCTTCATCATTGATATTTACATAAATAAGTATGTATAACATATTTATATTTGACTATTAAATCCACTTTGATTTGCTTTATCATAAAATTCTTTCTGAATTTTTTTTATACTTTTCTTTAAGTGTATTTTAATCACTAATGACCATTATGGGGAAATTACTGATATTTGAGAATTTTGCCATGTGATTAATAACAAAGTTAAATAGTTTTTGTTAATAATCAATAATAGCAAAGAATTAACAAATTAATGGACAGCTTAATTCATAAATTGTTAAAATTTTATTAAGATATTTTTATTATTATTATATTTTTTTTTTTAATTTTATTGTTATAAATTTTGTTTAACCAACATCAGTAAACTTGGTTTCGATTGACTTCGTTTGTAACAAATTTAAAATACCTATTGGTCTACAATTTTTTATTTTTATTTTTAAGACAATCAAGATATATCCGTCAGTTTGTCTGTACAAAAAAAGATGTCTGATTTTCTTATTATAACTAATTAAAATGTTATCGAGATGTATTGACAGCAATGTGTTTGAGAGACTCGTGCAAACACAAAAAATGTTTCCAGAATATTTGGTGGTAGATCAAGCAATGATTTCCACACCTTAAAAGAACTTAAATTTATTCAAAAGTATAAAAATCGGGTACCGAACTGAAACCAAGAGTCGTCGAGTGGCGATTTTGCATATCTAAAACCGGTTTCAACGCCACAAAACAATATCGTTTCTGCATCAAATTGTTCTGATAATCTAAAGTGCATAAAAATCGTACGTGAAGCTCGAACAAGTATGAAAATAGACATCTAAACCGAATATCCCTGTCGTCAAGGTTATGCTCTGTATTTGGAAGGATCAGAAGAGAGTTCAACGACTATGACCTGATAAAACTTAGGCTCTGAGACATTGTCCCTTTTGACCATTATTTGTTTTGTTATATTCGGAATGCTCTAGCTGAAATATTCTTCGCTTCCGAACAAGTTAGCAAAAATTAGTTTGATTCGTTTCTGGCCTCGAAAAATGATATGTGGTGTTAGAATTAAATCTATAAATTGTGTCTTCCAATGGACAATACTTTTATCAAAAAAAAAAAAAAAAATAATAATAAAAATAAAAAAATCGATGGAATTAATGCATAAAAAAATACAATATGGCCCATTGCAAAAAGTCACCAATTAACAAATATGCTAGAAAATAATTCATTCAATTAAAAACCTGTTTAAATTTGCACCTCTCACCAAAATGATTATATCAATTACTAAAAACTGTAAAAAAAAACAAAACAGAAAAAAATTCCCAATTAATAAATTAGTTAAATCAATCAAGTAGTTGATTGGATGAATTAAAAATGTATATATGATATAAAAGTAGAGTTAAATTTTATTTTTATTTCATTTTTGCTTGAATAAATTTATTTAATTTCGATGCAAAATTAAACAACTATGTTAATTGAAAAAAAGACCGTAATTGCCATACAGCATTCTATATCGAAGGCCTCTATTTCAGGTTTTAAAGAAATTGCATTTTTGATGCTATTATATTTGCTAAAGCTGGAGTATTAACAAGGTTTTGCTTCACGACCCACTTGGGACGTTATTAAACGTTTGAAGTATGATTATTATAGCCAAAATATGATGGTTTTCCGCAGCCATTTGCTTAAAAAATAATAAAGTAAAACTTGCCGCAAATGCTCCGTTTTTCATACCAAAAACTGGGAACATTTTGTTTAAATTTTCACATTATCATCTTGTGAACTGCAGCATTAAAATAGGCTATTTTTCGATTAGAACCGGGGAAGTGGAACCCTTAAGAAAATAGTTAATTATTGTAAAACTTAAGAACTATTTCCGCAAAAGACTTATAATTCTGATATATCATCCCTTATAATATTATCTACCATACAAAAAAAAAAAAATAAAAAAATATGTGCTAATGATAACTTAAATACTTTTTAGTAAAAGTATAAAAATTTTATGGAAATAATTTTCTTACCAACAAACAAATTTTAAATTAAAACGGGAATGATAGGGCCAGGGGAGATGGTACCCCCATACAACAAAAATGTTTTATATCCTAAGAACTATTCAAGCAAAAGTCTCAACACTTTGTAGGAATAACCTTTTCATCAGCCTCTATAATTAATGTTGAAAATCGGACGGGTCGGCAACACCGACAGAGAGGGAGAGTGAGAAAATGAGAGCTTTTGAGAATCCGTTGTAAAATTAAAATAACTTTTAATTTTCAGCGGATTCCGCTATGTTGTTTTAGTTGCCAAATCTTCATATCAAAAAAAAATAGCCCGCTTGGTTGTGTTTGGGCTCTGAATTAGTCAGGTATGACGGGAGGAAATGGTACCCCTAATACAAAGACCTCAAACTTCGTGGGAACCACTATCTTATCATATTTCATTGATTAAATGGAAATAGGGGAACAGGTATCGCATATCTAATGGAGTATTTTTCGTATTTTTGTTATTATATTAAAAAATTAATGTAAACATTTTGTAAAAAATCAATTACCAAGGAAAAACTTTGCTTGTCTTACTCAATACAAATGACAAAAATTTGTTTTAGTATAAAATATATTTTTAGTCCTTTTGTTAAAAAAAAACTAGCAGAATGGGTTTGAACCAGCAATCTTCTGGTTGCTAATCCAGCGCTTTAATCAACTAATCCACATGATTGTAAATTAACGTGCTTTAATTCACTATTGAGTACTTCTTTGTGTAATGTAAAGAAGGTAAATAATAATGACGCCACATTACCAAGAAACTACATTAATAAGTAGGTGTCATTACCGAAAACTAAAAAGTTTTTGCTGGGTATTTTCAAACGTATTAGGAAACAAGCGCGAATGTTATATTCGGCTCGGCCGAATCTACATACCCACCATCAATTTTTTCAAATTTTACGTTATATGGGAGATGGGCGGTTAAGTGGGTGGTAAACTGGGCGGACCACGCTTATTTTTTTGTTTCCGAGTTTACATTGGTCCTTGAACTATTTGAACACAATTTCATCTTATGTGGGAGGTGGGCGGTAAAGTGGGCAAACCACGCCCATTTTTGGTTTCCGAGTTTATATCGACCCCCAAACTATGTATACAAAATTTCGTTGTCGTACATGCTTTTGTTTAAGAGATATCAGCAGAAAAGTATGCAACGGACACCCTGTGTTTCTAAATTTTAGCCCATAACTTTTATGTTTATTAACCGAACAAACCTTATATAAGACAAATATTTGTGCCAAATTTCGTCCTCCTACGTTGTCCCGTTCGAGCCCTATCCTGCTTTTAACAGACGGACGGACATAGCTAGATCGACTCAGAATCGAACCAGGATCCAGAAAATATATACTTAAATGATTCCTTCGACATGTTATACACGGAATGAAAAAATCAATATACCCCCCATCTTTTTCATTGTGGGTATAAAAATATGTATATGTACTAGAGCCCTGCAAACTGTGTCTTATAAGGCTGTACAAGCCACTTGATATTTTTCAAGTGTTGTTATCAGTGTGTGTGCGGAGTAATAAATACTGTTCTGCAGGCACTTAAAACCATACAAATACTGCATGTGTGCTTCAACTTTATGAACAAATCATGAGTGTGCTATGATAGCGACCAAACAAGCCTCTCAAAGGCTTGTATAAAAAAATACAAGCCTTTTGACCACTTGTTTGCTTCAATAAGGAAAAAAATTGTGTTTTCTTTTTTATTAAAATTATATGTGTGTGTGTGCGTTCATGACTGTATAAAGTAATTTCGTAAGTAAAACAGTCGTTTAAAAGTATTGTTTATAAACTTATTGTTATTTACGATCAAATAAATTATTAATGTTACTAGTTATAACAATTTAAAGAAACATGCATTAAGTTTTATTAGTAAACAGATTTTATTAAATATTTAAAGTTTTTTACAAGGTTTTTTTATATTATTACTTAAAACAAATATATACTTAATTACTTATATACTACTTTCTTATACATATGTAACTTCATAACTTCATTTATAGCATATATGAAATATATTAGGTAATAATATTATAATTTTATTTATAAACTCATTTTTACATTAGGTAATAATATGTATAAGCCTTTTCTAAAAATAACTTTAGTCCAATAAAAACAGGTATATTTCTTAGTGTAAAAAATTTATTTAAAACAGCAAGAATTTGGCAATAAAATCTGTAGAAGCACCTAAATAGATCAATAAGAAACAGGTACATATGTTCTGCACTGTAAAAAATGTAAATTTATTTTTTATAAAACCACGAATTGAGTTCGCTTACAATCAGGTAAAACAGCATCCTTTACTTGATTATATATTGAACATGTACATATGACGGGACACACAATTTAGGTAAACGTCTTAAAATATTTAATTTATAATTTTATTACAGTGCAGATGTTCCATCGTATTCTTAACATTTGGGAAAATTTATTAGTCAAGGAGTAAACGTATATGGAAACGAATTTGAAAAATGAAAAGACATTGTTCTATATTATTTCCTTTTAGTTTTAAAATAGAATGATTACTTAGTAAATATAAATTAAATGCAATAAAATCTATCATAATATAAATAAGTACAATTTTAAAATTTTTTATAAACATACAATTAATTATAAGACTAACTTTATTTAAAATATAAATAAATACTAAAGATAAAAATTTTCTAACTTACATATGTAACTGACAGTTTCAAATGTCAACTTTAATTTTTTTACTTTTTTAACTCTTAATAAAGAGTATTTTTTAATAACTTTATGAATTCACCCTTTTACATTTATTTAGAAAAGAAGAACCAACAATAAAATATAGACATACTGTATATATGTGTGTGTATGCAAGAATATTTATAAACAACCACTTTTTACACATTATGAAGATTTTTTGCCACACACAGCAACTACGTATTACAAAAAACAAACAAATCATTAAGCCCACTTGAAATCTTTAAATCATTTCTCAACGTCTTGTATGATTTGCTTTTTTTTGCCACACCACTTGCACCACTTGTTTACGATAAATGATTTGAACGCACGGATTTGCAGTCGCTCATACACAGTACACACTTGCTTTGCTTCGGGCAGCGAACAGTACGAACAGTATTTATTGTTGTTTTTGCACATGTTGGCTATGAAACACACACATGAAATTCAAGTGTGTTTGCTTTTCAAATCATCTTGCGCAGGAGACTAATATGTACCTAATTGTGTGGTTTATTACATAAACAATTTTGCTGTAAACATAAATTTCTATAAGAAATCTTCTTAATGACGTTTATAAAATTAAAATCGTTTAACAAGAATTCTAGATAAAAATGTTTAAGTCAAAATTTCCGATTTTAACATTTTAATATGTATAGTGTAATAATCATCTTAATATGTGTAATAATTACTAATTAATAATTTATTTTTTGTATATTTAAGTTATTTTTTTGATGGAATACATGATTGATTGTGGCTATATAAAATTCATCATTGCTGAATAAAACACTCTTACTCGTTATTGTTATATTTAATTATGATAAATTAATAATGTGCTGATTTATCGAAAAGCTAAATCAAAAAGATGTATAAATATTTTAACTTTTTAATCGTATTTTAATTTCATTAGACATTAGCTGTCAAATTAATTTTTAACATCATAATAAGTTGTATTTAATAACAATGAAATATTATTGAATTCTTAAAATAATATGATTTTGAACACATGCTGCTAATTTAGTTTTTTATGATTGACATTAAACTGCTAGGAAATACGATAACAGATGCCTTATACAATTAAGTAAAATATCAATTAAAAAGTGTAATAAAACAATAGTCTCAAACTTTATAATCATGTGGGTAAGTTTTTTTGCTAATGTATAGGCATATTTACCAGAAAAATCTTCTTTCAACAGGAAAATTGCCACAGAATTATATAAATACAGAAAATTGGCTTTTTAGCCTCCTCTACCTGTTTAATATACTTTTAACATTAACTTAGTAACAGTTTAATAAAATCTTTATTATTATATTTTTTATGTTAATAATAGTATTTAAGCAACATTGTATTTAATCAACTATAAACAATAAATCCCTTTTATTTCGGGAATAAATGCAATAATGTCTATGTCCGAATGCTAATTACTCTCATAAATTGACCAAATAAAGATATTAAAAGAAAAAGAACAAAATTAAATTCTATAGATAATACGACATAAAAGACTTTAAATTTATGGTCAATAGTCTCTATAACAATGTTTCTACAAATAACAAATTTTATAATTGTAATAAAAGAAATCATCAGAAAACACCTGTTGTTATGATGGACAAACACCTGAGTATACGAAAAAATTTATTAAAAACAAATTTAACAAAAAATAATAATAAATAAAAATGGAACTATCTAATAGTAGTAAAACAAACTAATCAAAGCGATAAGATTTGGATTTCCTTTTATATTCCTCTATAAGTAGTACAATACGATTGAGTGACTATTTTGTTATTGCTTGAAATCATTTTTGTGTTTTTGCTTTAACCGTACAATATTTTTTTTATTGTTCTACACGAGTTAAGTAGAGACAGAGATAATCACTTGCAAGAGATCAATAGCCGATTTTTTTTTATTGGGGAAATTATATAAAATAATGTGGTTAGTAGAATTGTAATTCCAAATACATTTCAATGGGGAAATTCTATATATTTTATGATTTATTGTTAATTTTTTTTTTGTCATAAGAAGTAAGAACAGAAAAATTGTAGTTAAAATGTAGGTAATAAAATTAGTGATTATAACTAAAAGAAATAAAAGTCCACTTTGGATTTACAAGAACATTAGGCAAACTTTTTTAAAGTATAGATTTTCTACGTGAATTAATGAACAAAAACAACAGCATAATTTTCATTAACGTTTGGAAAATGGAGATCAATATATAGCCACCGGAATACGGCGGCAGCCGTATCAACAGCGGTCACAGTGTTTTGCAGATATGTGGAAAAAGGAGGTCGAAAATTGCGTTTATTTCAGGGAAAATCGAAATAGTTGAAATTTCAAATGTATATAACTCGAAAAATGTTTGAGACAAATAGTACATGCGAGCATGTTTTCCCAAAATTTTATATCGCGTTTGTTCCAGATTTCTTTGCATATCCTTTGCAATTCCTATCTGGAATGGAAAACATTTCGAAACATAATCCGCATATTCCTATGTTTCTTCACCTCCATATAGCAACGAACAACGTCAAGAGAGGAGTTCTTCAAGAGCTGTACGACCAACATTCCGAGCGAGATTTCCCTGTAGTGCAATATATGTTTAATTTAGGTGTCAGTATACAGTGACATAGATGATAATTGTTTAGTAATATTATATAGATCATTCTCGATATAATAGTGGCCGCAAGCTAAGTATTATACTTCGATATGCAAATGACCTTTAAATGTTTAAATTTTTTGATAGTACTGGAATAATTTATATTATTACGGCAACTATATTACAGTTGTATTAATCAAATTATTATTGTGGTAAACATGAAATATGTTTGTCACAACCACTAATATGGTTTTATATATTAGTCTAAAATTGAGTTGAAGGAAGTGGTTGTGAGAAATATATGTTTACCACAAAAATAATTTGGTTACGGATATTTGATTGCTACAACCGTAATATATTTACTGTAAAAATATAAATTATTTCAGTGACCATCAAAAAAACTCTTAAAAATGATAAGCTTCACGTAACATTGCTCAACTATATTTTTTCTATGAGTAGGTAGTATAGATGTTAAGAAAATGTTTGGCTTCAGAGTGGTACGTAGTATAGATTTGGGCTTTTCTAGCTGTGTACTTACAGTACAACAATAGTCTTAATTGTTGATTTAATTGAATTTGGACTTGGATCCCAGTACCTTTATAAAATAACCTAAAGTTTTTTGACAGCAGAAAAAATTATTATTGTAATACAAATTCAAGATTTGGAGGTGGAAAAACTGCTCGTATTAGTTTTTTTTTTATATATCTCAGAAATATTCTGAGCATAAATTGACTTGATTGGTCATTTGGCTTAAGACCCAATTACTCCACCGTAAATGTAACGAATCAGCTGACACGTATTGTTATGACAGTTGAGGCTACGTTACTCTACCGTAAATAAAAAATAATTAATCTACGTAAAAAACATTTACCCAATTTACAACCCCGTTATTGTTAAAGTTTTATATGAAGAAAAATAATCCTTTTTAAAAAATAATACACTGTTATTTTGAAAAATGTCAAAATTTAAAAATTATTTTATTTAATTTTTTTAATGAAAAATGTTGGATAAAATCATATTTTTTGAAAACTAGGACTTTTATATTTACTACATCCATCTTAAAGTATACCAATCGATTCGGAATCAATTTCCAAGTCGATTTAACGATATCCGCCCGCATTACATACTGCCTGATTGCACTGCTAGCTTGTTGTCTGTAGATGTAAAACTTGGGCACAAAGAACAAGTTTTAATTTTAAAGATAATTTGATCTAATTTGGAAAACGGGACTATTATGGTATAATGCTAAAGTTTACTGAAGTTGGTTATGATCGGTCTATTATTTCACTTTGCATTCATGCAAATATTATCCCGGAACAGTGTTTAAATATAAAGTTTGGTACAAATTAATTTTATAAAAGAGTGAATCAGAATCAGACCATAAAATTACTCTAACACACATAAAATCCACATTAATGACAGAATTGGGATAATATTTGACATACATAAATCTAAAGACAGAAACCATAGTAAAAAGGATTCATAAGAATAGGTCCGTAATTGGCCATTGGTCACATATAAAGTCATTTCCGAAAAACTCGAAGACCATCTTGTGGTCAAAGCAAGGGTATAGAATAGTATTTTGTTGGACTTAACCAATTATTTTTGGACTTGTTTTCATTGGCAAATAGTTTTTTTTTTTTTTTTTTAATTTTTAGTGCAAAATCAAAATTTTTAGTTAAAAATCGAGTTTTTAGAGGAAAATATAATTTTTAGTGAGAAATCGATTTTTTCGGATCGGATTTTACCGAAAATTTTTCTTATTGGTGCAAAATTGGATTTTTCATGAAAAATCTTATTTTTATATTAATTTTATGGAAATTTTTGTTTTCAGTGATACATTTTATAAAACAAAAATTTAATAAGAAACTATATTTATTTAAAAAATCTAAAAATGTTTAAACAAAATATTGTCAAATTTCGTGAAAATCGATGCAGTCGTATAAGTTTCAAAAAAGTGGGCGTAAAATGTGGGCGTGGCATCCAATCTAGATCTTACATAGCCTATAACAACGTTTAAACTTGAAAAATGTTCTGGAAATATGTCTAATTGATACTACTGATTTTGATGTTCCTACATTTACATTTTTTAACCCTAAAAGGCTAAACTAGTTTTTATTACGAAGTCAATTTTAAAGAAATTTATTAAAAAGAATTCCAAAATTAAACTTTTTGAATTATTTAATTTGCCAAATTTTACCAAAGATTCAGTTTTCAAAATATTGATTAAAAAAAAAAACAACATTACTGAAAAGTCCGTCTTCGATTCCACACTGTGTAGCCTTGCAGGGTTAAGTATCCATCAACTTGTGTTCCGTTTACGTTAACGTCTACGTTAGTTTAATGAAGCCTTTAGTCGTTTGTAATATTTGAAAAAAAAAGATCTGATTTTAATCTAACGGGAACAAGGAAATCCGTTTACTATCTGCCATTTAGAAAAGACATTGTACATAATATATATGCACAATTTACATGCTTTTGAACATACTCAAATTATTTTCAATATTTTATTTCCTTATTTCTAAGTATTAAATATTTAAATAAGAATCTTGAGAAAAATAAACCAAACTACTCAAAATAATTTGTCAATCCATTATACTATAAATGTACAAATCATACGTGATAGTGGGATTTTGATTAAAATAAGTTATAAAATGAACAAAAAATTTGATTCTTGAACATTTATTTTTTGTTTGTACTTTGAACCACTAAATAATAACAACAATAATAAAATAAAAACATTATATTACTAATTTCCCTAATGGATATTACAATGAGCAATATAAAAAACGAAATAAATAAATTAAAAAAACAACTCGTAATAATAATTTAATGCATAAAAAACAAAAGTAAGAATAAGAAAAAAAAATAAATAATATTTATTTGAATACGTGTCGTAGTGACAAAAAAACATTTTAATGTTCATCGCGTTAAAATATCGTTTTGAAACACTGTAACATATATGAGTAAGGAAATAATTTATTATTTATAAATAAATATTCCTAAAATAAATAAAATGGCACAGGTTTAAACTCCAATTTTGCATGTGAAGTTTAAACTTTCATTTGAATTCAGTTTAAATTTCCTTGCAAAATTTTTTTTTGTTAAGTATTCCTTAATACAATTACAAAATTATATTAATTAAATTAATCTTATCCATTTTACTTAAAGTGTATCCATTATGTATTAATGATGAAAACAAAAGTGTTTATATCTCTAAAAATTAAAGTATATGATTAAATAAATATTTTTCTTTATTATCATTCCTGTATATAAATTGTTATCACTCAAACAAAAAAACATTAGTAATTAATTGTTAAAATGAGTTAACAACTCATATGACGAGTATATGTATTTTAATCTTTGGTTAATTGATGGTTATTAAAAAAATTATGTACGAAACAGTCTAATTTTGATGATTTTATTCTTGATATTTAATTGTATTTTGTATTTTTTTTGTTTAAGGAAATATAAAATTATCCATGACGAAATTCTTAAATAACGCACATTTTTCGCATGCAACAACAAAAATATGTAAACAAAATACAAAATTTATATAAATTGGACTCAAGACAAAAGAAAAGCAAAAAAAAAAAAAAAAAACTAAACGATTTTCAATATGAACTTTATAGCATATTGGTGATTCCATATTAATGGTAAGGCATAGCTAACATGGTTCTTTAATGGGTCCCTATTAAGGTTGTAAAATTATTCGAGTTTAATTTTGGTCAAATAAAATTTCATAATTCAAAGTCAAAAATAAGGAAATAAGTTAAGATGTATTTAAATATTATTTAAATCATATGAATCTGTTCTTCTGAGAAAATAATCCTTGAGGTATGTTCAGACTAGTCAAATATTTAACCAAAATGACGTAACTACTACATAAAATATTTTCTAACTTCTTCATTTTAATGGAAAATATTTTTTTGTTATCATTAATAATAGCTGACATTCAAACTCTTAAGGTGGGATCACACGATTGCCGCAATACACCAATTATTGGTATATTTTATACGTCAATCGTGTGATTTCTCAACTTATTGGCTCATATGTCAAACAACATATTTCTTATTTTGCCCAATCAAATGCAACCCTGGTGCGACAATCATGTGAACGCTTGTTCACAACCATGCACAAATAAAAACGTTAAAAATACACCAATATTTATTGTTTTCTAGTGCGGCAATTAAAGACGACAATACGCGCCAATAATATTTTTTAATAAAATATTTTTTTTTTTTGTAGCAGCATTTATTTTCGTAAGTAAAATAAGTTTTTATTCTTGGTGACTCTAGATGCAATAATTCCTTAAATGTTTCATCATTTTTCCACGAATATATTAAAATTTTCTATATTTTTGTAAACAAAACAAATCTAGCACAACAGCTGTTTCTCAGAGTTGGCATATACTAGAACAATCGTGTGATTGGAATGCGGCAATTATTGCCACTAAGCCGTTTTGCGTCAATTTACGACAACCAACTTTACGATAAGACAATCATCTGACTACAGAGAATTTCATTGGGACAATTTCTTTATTGGGCCCCTATTCAGCACAATAAAAATTGTATAAAATTGGTGCATTGCGACAATCGTGTGATCCAACCTTTTCAAAACATTTGCAAGAACAAACAACGGCAAACTATTTTTTGTAGAATTATTGGTCACGTAAATTTGGTTAAATATTTGACAAATGTGAACATAGCTTTATTATTCCAATTTAAACCCAAAATAATAGCAACTACTTTTTTTGATTATTCCAAAAATATTAATAACCAAAGAATACTAAGAATGGAAAATGACTCTTTCGTACAAAAACATTTCTCTCTTTTCACATACAAGTTCTGTGTGAATTCAACACACTTGTGGGAGAGAAAAACAACACAAAATACACAAAACTTTCCTTTAAAATTTAGCTCTCATTTTAACTCCCGAAACACGAATATCTTCCACAAACTAAAAAAAAAAAAAATATTTTATATACATTTGTGTTGAAATTTATATTGAACGAACAAAGTTGCTACTTTTGGTATTAAAAATAAAACAGAATTTAAAATAATTTCATATTAATTTCATATTCATTAACATAAAGCCAAAAAAAATAATTATAATTATATTTGTGGATGTAATCCGCATCAAATAATGAAAATATATGAAAATCAGCGAAATTAATTGTGATGAATTATATTTAATAATATTTTGTACAACTATGTGTGCTAATGATGTGTAGTGAAAGTGGTTTCAGCACCAATACATATAAATAAACTTTGACTAACACAATTTTAAAGTTTTTTTTTTTTTTTTTGACAACAGTTAGGTTTATTTGACAAGCCTTCAATTCTTAGTATTCTTTGTTGTTTTATTCTAAAATGGAAAATTTTGTTCGTTCAAATTAATTCCGATTTTTTTTTCGAAAATTTTTATTTGAATGACAATCCTAATCCTGTTATAATACCAAAAACAACTAAAAAAAGTATAACGAATCGAATCTACTTTTATATGTATTGTCCTCCTTCTTCAGACCATGATCCGAAAAACGTTAAATTAAGATTTGAAGCGATTTGTTTTATTTTAATAATGCTAATATTTAAATTGAAATAAAATTTTAAGGAACAAAAATATCCTATTGAAATTTTGACATAATATATGTAAACTTGTGCTTAAATTAAAGTTTTGGAAAAACTCCCACTTTTTTTGTACCAAAATGCCCAAAATCTCGCTCCGGGAAAAACATCTTTCAAAAATTGACTTCTTTCATTATAATCGTCAATCTGTCATTATTCCTTTACCTTACAGGTAAAGGTATTTAATTAAAATAATTTTGTGTTGATTTCAGCTTTACGATTTGAGAATTAACCAAAAAAATTAAAAATTCACAAAGCTTGGATACGGCATGTGGGAAGACCTAAGCCCCGAGCTCCTCCGGATTTGCTTTACACGCATTTAGATTTTTTTTAAAAGCATTAAAATATATAGCTCTGAATGAAAAAAAATTTTATAAGTGAATAAATATTGCCACATTTTTGACAAAAAAATATGTAAGTTTGTTTTAAGTTCCAATCAGTTCAACTTTTTATCGGATTCGTATATTTATATGATTTTTGCAGCAATTTTATTTAGAATATTGTAAGAAATCTGGTGAATATTTTAAAAATATTTAAGGGGAAATATTAAGCCCTCCAATAAAAAAAAACTGTAAAAACGAGGCTAAAAATTAAACTTAAAGAGATAACCTACACATGTCAACGTATTTTTTGTAGAGATTTACAAGGACTATCTGTACAGGCCTGTCACAGAAAACCATTCCGATCGAAAGTGGAATTATTTTCGTACTTTGCTTCTTCAAAAAACATGAAACGAAGAAATTTTTCGGAATGAAACCACTTTAAATTTTCAATGTGGAATTGATTTGTGGTTTCCACCCCAAAAAATGTCTTCGTTTCATGTTTTCAAGAAGCAAAGTACGGAATTAATTCCACTTTCGATCGAAATGGTTTTCCGTGAAAGGCCTGTTATATACAATAAACTGTTTAAACATCTAAATTAGGGTGGTCCAACATTGTATGAAGAAAACCAAAATGTATCGCACCTTTAAACGTACATCAAATTATGAAAGGAGGCATCATTTTTCAACTTCATACGATGGTTTGAACAAGATGCTACACGGTAATTTAAATTGATGATTCTGGAACAAATCATAAAAAAATTTTCTCACCAAAATTAATGATATATGTATGTATACGATAGCTAATAAAAAAATCATTATACCCAAATTTGTAGTTTATCGAAAAAAGTTAATATGAACGAAAAATGTTTTACTTTTTATTTCTACGAAATTTTTTAATATGAGTTATTTTTAATAAAATGATTTTATCCTTCCTATTAGCTATTTTTGAAAAATTAATACATAATATATGAACATATTTATTATTCTTTAGCTATCGTTAGGTGTATAAATCATTAATATTGGGAAAAAAAAACATTTTAAGATTTTTTCTAGGATCCTTGACATAAATGGCATCCTGCTCCAATCAACTTAGGAAGTTGTAGTTTTGCAAATATGTTCTAAATAACGTTCCTTTTCATAATCTTAGGTACGTTTAAATGTAGCTCGCAAAAATGGGTTTTTGGACCACCCTAATCTACATATAAAAATTTTTAAATTTCTTTTTTATTTAAACAACTTTTTGTGATAGGTCCTTTAAACTATAATTTCTTCTCAAAGAAATTAAAATTTAAAATTATATCCATAAATAAATCTTCCATAATTATAAATAGTCTAAATGATTTAAAAATAAAGTGAATCGTACTCACCTCTACGAAAAAATCCCATATGTGCCGTATAGCGTATATTTTCAAAACCAATATTTAGTTTTTTACTCGTTCTATTTTGTTCGTGGGGAAATATTGAATTAGTTGTTGTTGTCGTCGATGTTGACGGTGTCGTTGAGGAGGTAGAATTATTTGTTGTCGTTGTTGTTGTCTTCGATTTATCACTAGACAAACTATCATTCTCCGTTTCCACCGATGATGATGAAATTTTTAAATGTAAATTTTTAGGTTTTCTAGAAAATAATCTTTTGGTGGTTGATGTAGGTGTGGTCGAGTGGTACGTTTGTGTAGGCATAGACGTGGAATTGTTGTCATTATTATACATTGTTAGTATATTAAGGGTTATGACATCAGTGTCTTCACTTGTAGCACCTTTTGAGGGAGTATTGTAAGGAGAGCTATTGGTCTCTGTGGTGGGTATTGAAATATATTTGGAATCGGCCATGGTAGCATTAAATATTTTTTTTCTTAATTTTTTCTTTTATTTTCTTTAATAATAAATTATATTAATAAATTAAAGTTAAATATTTTTGACATTTTTTTATTAAAAACACACTTTTTATTAAATCAATTAATTTTTTGTAAATTAATAATTAAGGATACTGTTTTAAGTTCTGTGAATGTCTGCGATTGTATCATTAAATTAAATACATTTCAGTCTGTTTAATGATTCATCATTTATTCATTCATTCATTCATTCACTTTGTTTATTGTCATTCTTTTAATTATTCCTTTGTCTTGTTAAGCTGCTGTCGTATCTGTAAAGATTTTTTCGTTTATATTTTTTTAACATTTGTTTGTTTGTATAGTATTTCTTAGATTTATTTAATAATTTGTTTATTTGCTATTTTTTGTTGTTGTTGAAGTAACTATTCGTTAACACTGAATGAGTTTGTTTTGCTTGTAATTGTCTGTTGTTTTGTTTACATTTTCATGTTTTTGTTTTTATTCATATTGGCGATGCCACCCCTACAGTCAAATAGCAGTATTATGAGTTATAGTAACAATTTTTGAAGTTTTGCATTTTTGATAGGAAATTTTGCACTTTTTTTTTCTTATTTTTTAGTAACAGCAAAATTTTCAAATAATTTGCAGTTGTAATAATTTTAACATTGGGTTAAAAGTCCTTAAATTTTATTGTCTTGAATTTGGAAGCACTATTCATAAATTTTAATTTTTGCAGGGTATTTTTAAAATCCTTATTCATTTTGCTAGTAACTCACTCTTATTCATTACAATTTTCCTCCCTAGTTACGAGTGTATAAAATTAATGTGTACAACAAATATTCCTATCCGAAGCACCATTTAAAAAGTGCACTTTTTTCAAACAAAGAAGACTAATAACATGACATTAAAAGAGCAAAAAGAGTAAAATATTGAAAATATTTAATCATTTCTTTGAGTTGTTTACTGTTTGCCCGTGTTTCTTGACTTTGTGTGTTGTTTAATAGACAAAACGTGAATGTGTTTTTTATGTTTCTTTTTTGGTTTTGTTTTAATTTTTGTTCGTACCTAAATACTGCACAGCACGTTATCTGATTGCCTCAATATAGTGCAGTAATGGACAGGTAGGGTCATTGTCATACGAATGATTTTGAGCATTTGATTATTGTTAACAGAATTTAACGAATGTCTTGAAAAGAAACATAAAAACAAAGGTGTGACGTTAGAGAGAAAAGTAATTACTATTTGGATTGTTTTTCCTTTTTAAATTTAATTTAAAAAATCTTTGAGGAAAATTATAATTATTTTTATATTTTGCAAGGGTTCATTCGTTTAAATTAATTAAAATTGTAAAAAAAAAAAATTAACAAAAAAGTAATCTCATGTGGTTAATTAAATAAAATGAAAATATTTTCTTTGTTCGCTCGGTATAATTTTTCACATTTTTTAATTTAATAATAAATTATTTCTTATTCTATATTTTCTAAAGTCCTTTTATCTTTAACAGCAAGTGAGAGAGAGAGAGACTTATACTAAGAGAATAGTGTTGCCATAAAGTTAAACATTTAATAAAAACACTAATTTATTTATTATTATTATTATTATTATTATTTTATTTTTAAACAGAAATATAAGTAATGTATTGAAAATGCTCTGAAAAACTCTTATTGTTGTTAGAATATAGCTCAATTTTAATCTGTAATTACAAAATTTTGTATAACTTCTTAATGAAGGTATATGAGTTCTATGATGGATCAGACTAAAATTCAATGAAGCTTCGTATATTCAAACGAGTTGTAATATGTCTTTCAGACTTCTCTCGAGTTTATTATCCGTCTGATAATGGATGGATACATTCACATCTCTAAACCAACATTTATTTATATTTGGATCTCATATTGTTTAATGATTTCTGATTAAAAAAACTTTTATTAAAAAAAAAAAACGTTTAACCGAAAATTGAATAATGTAAAAACCGAAAATTTTGAAATTCTCTCGCAGCTAGTGAGAAATTAGCACTACTCCCATCTATTAATCGACATCTGTAGCTTTGAATAAAATTAAGCAATAATTTTATGTTTAGGAGTTATAAAGAGCTACCTGTGCATTTTTGAATTAGTAGTAAAAATTTTAAAAATATTTATTATTTTTGAGTTTTATCTTTTAAAAAATATTTTAAGTGTTTAACAAAATATTTATATTTTTTGTTAATGTTCCAATAATCATTATTTACGGTCCTCGATTTTTGCTATAGGGATGGTATATTATTAATTCCAGTGGTAACAAGTCTTTTACTGAGTTATGTTCTGTTCACACTAAACGTTAATGATATAAATTCACTAGATCAGAAAATATCAAATTATTCAGGATATATTTCTGACCGACCAGAGCTTGAATGAGCTCATATTGCTCAGTGATTACTATTTTAAATTATAAGTTTTCCTTTAAAAGGTAGTACGCACGAATAGAACATTCCCGATAAGTTCAGAAAGCTATTCAGATCATAGTCATAAATAGCATTTGCCTGCTTCAGATAAGAAAAATAAATAATATATTACCATCGAATATTGAGAAAGAATCTACAGACATTTTTGTTATTTATGCCCGAAGAAGCGGGGAAAAGAAGATTCCCGTTTAAAATCGAGCGCAAAAGAATCAATTGATAACATAGCGTAAATTGTAAAAATCGTCTCAATAATTCCAACGTAGAATAAAAGCGTATCAGTAGTTTAGCAAACCCCCCAAAGGGTTTTCCAAAGTTTGTTTAAATTTTGATATATGTAATTGGAAATAAAAACCATTTAAAGTTTGTAATCCGAATGTTATTATGTGTTGTTACTGTTTTATAGAGTACCACGATAATTATACTTGTTTTTTTTTCTCAATACACACCCATTTTACGTCCATTTTTTCATAATATTGTTTACTTTATTTTACTTGACCTTCTGTCTTAACTAGTGAGTTGATTAAAATTAAACTTCACACTTTCAATTACAGGCTGTTTACCACGCCAACTTTTTTTAAAAAGGGACGCTTTGTTCCTTAGTAAGCAAAATTTAAAATTCATTAATATTTTGATGACAATGGTAAAAAAGGTATAGTAATATAACCGATAAAAGGGGCGTGATATAGGTACTAAATAAAAATGTTATAATATAGTTTTTTACTAAAAGTGGACTAAAAACTTTGGCGTTGCGTCAAACTTTTATTTTAGCTGATAGCTTTCTCCACAATATATTTAATATGCAAATGGATGAACTTTAAACAAAGTAATTTTTAAGTGGACGTGACATTTAATTAATTTTATATAAAACATTTCGATTCGGAGGAGGTACATTTAATAACAATATTACATAACATCTCAGAGAAGCTTCTATAAACCAGTAACATAAATACATTGGAATTTGCAGATTAAAATGTGTTTTTCATTTCAAACATAATGTAAAAAGTGCTCCAAAATATCAAAAAATTTAAGAGTCCATAAAATTTCAATATGAACTAACTTCTTTCATTTCACGTTGGAATTATTGAGGCAACATTTGATTATCAAATTTTTCGCATAGTGTAATTAAATGAAGCTCCCATATTATCGCAGCTATCAAAAATAACTTTAAAAATTTCATAAATCTATAAATTTTAAGTAAATTATTCTAATGCTAAACTTTTTGCTAAAAGGTGAATAATTTTCCCCATTTCTCGTACGTAGGACCTTGGGGGAATAATCAGATTTCACGAAAAAAGCTTTTGGCTTAGAGCTCTTGTTTGAATTATCGAATTTTAACATTAAAAATGAAAGATTGTTTTTAATAAAATTTAGTTTTTCTGGCATCACTTTAAATGTTAAATGAGCATCCACTCTTGCATGGCTTTTTTCATTGTTTTTGTTTTGATTCTGTTTACGTTTATTGAACTGACAGGCAAACAACAAAAAATAAAACAAAGTAATCATCAGTGTTGCCATGGAAAAAAGTTTCAGTTTTTTTTATCAAAAATTACAATTTTGTCCATAAAGTTACATTTTCCATTTTTTTAAATAAATTGTAAATAAATGTAGACGTGTGACATAGTAATAAACATTTTCTATTCGATATATTTTAGGGAAAATAATACAAAAATGCTTATATATATTGCTTAAAATATTTTTTGGATGTTTTATGTTCAACTAGTTAAAAAAAAAAAAATCAAAATGTTCTCATCTCACGAATTTTTAAATGAAAGTCAAATTCCTATATCGATATAAAACATCATCAGATCGTCTTGTTATCAATGAGCGCGCATTGACTTTCTCGACGATAAAACTTTTTAAATAAGAAAATTAATTAAATAAATATTTTTCTGTGAAACTATGGTGGTTATTTCTTTAATTTCAAATGTTTTGATGATTTTTAATGACGATCTTTACATAGAAAAATAATTATTTAATATTTTACACAACAGAGATGTCCAAGTTGTTGTCAAGTAGAAGTTGAAAAGTACAATGACGAATTTGGCGCAATTAAAATTTCCGCCAGTTTTAGTTCTTTATAGATTTTTAACGTAAAATTATATTATTTGAAACAAAATTTCAAGATTAATAATGCCTACTGGTTTTAAGAAGGATCCGATTAGTTAGGATTTAGCACTACGATTGTTCTTAATTGATTATTCAGTCTCAGGTTTGAAAAATATAAATAACGATGGAGACTCCTAAATATTCATCAAAAATTTTAATAATATCATGCGACAGAGAAAACAGAAAATTAGTATTGGAAAGAAATGTGTAATATAAATATTTAAAATTTAACTCTTCATCTGAACTAATTTACTGCTCTTGTAAAATATTTAGGAAGTCAAATACTTGTTAGTTTTTAATTTTATGTAGCAAATGTCTGATCCTACGGGTATAACAAGTTACGAAAACAAGGCCAAAAACGTAAAATATTCACATGTTACGTGAAGCGTTTAAAAGTTAAGTTACAAATGTAACCAAATGGCAACACTGGTAATCATATTACCAGTACTAGAGTCTAGTAACTAGACCCAACACGAAATATTCACGCTCAGCTGATAGACAAGAAGACATCACAACAAAAAGAAACAGGCAATCAACAGGCAGGCATACATACATATGACTACATTGTTCACACTAGCAGCAAACCATACACACATTTGTTTATTTATTATTTTTTTTTTTTCAGTTTCTTTAGCTCTATTATAATAGTGATAATAAAATTGTCCGATACTTTTCAATTATTCAATAAGATGCAAAATAATCAAACATTCAGACAGTCAGACTTAAGCATATTAATCTAGTTTTTCTTTCAACTGTTCGTAATCAATCAATGAAAATAAACTTTTGAAATTGATTTTGTATTACAAAGCAAATAAAAAATAATAAATTTAAATATTTATAAATTCAATAATCACAAATTTATTTATCAATTATTTATGAATTGATACCAGTAAATACATATGTATGTGTATTATATTTATATTGTTGTTGTTATTTATAATTCTATAATCTCATATGTAATATATTTAAATATTGTTGTTATTGCTGCTTTTATATATATATATATTTTAATTTAAGTGTGTATATGTTTCAGAACAAGCATTGACTTTTCAGTAAAAATTAGCACGCGCGTGCTTTTTATAAACGTTTTGCCAAAATAGTAAAATGTCATTAGTCAGTCTATTTATTTGTTGAATATTTATTATTAGATATTCAAAGTTAAGACAAAGTATTTGGTTTCTGTAGAGAAATAGGCCTAGTGTTTACGAAGGTAGTTTAGACAGTTTTAATATATTTAAAAATAAAAGAGTAGAAATAGGGCTTATATTAAGTTATCAATTTTTTATTATTCATTTTATTTATTTTAGATCTTATCAGCTGAATTTAATATATTTTGAGTGTTTTTTTTTTAATGAATGAATTCAATAATATTTTAAGCTTAATATGACTGCAAAGAAAAAATTAAGTATTCTTAATCTTTTAGTAAATCTGTAAGTTTTGATGTTCAAATTAAATCTATGCCAAGTAATTCATTTAAAAATATTTAAGTGAATCTAGAATAGTATAAATAAAGTTTGTAAGACTAGATTAGTAGTGGTCCAAGTCATTTCCAAATCATTTTTTCCTTTGCCAGAATTTGGGTCATATACAACTATTAGTCCTAAAAATCCTAATGGAGCCAAATTTTGAAATTTCTATCAGATAGCGGAGATAAGTAAATTAATGTATTTGGTCCAGGGAGGGAGAAGAACAGCGGGATTATTAGAAGTTAGCCGCCTCTAACCCAAAGAAAAACGATGAAAGGGTCACGATTGAGTTTGAGCAACCATAAGAAAAGCTTGATTGTGTTTACAAGATATTTGTAAAATGTGTAGTCATTCGTAGAATTCTGGGACAAATGCTCAAAACCCCATAGAGTTAACCATATAGGAGTAAATATGAAGAGTCGTTTGCTCCGGTCCATCTGGACGAATAACCGTGGTGTGTCAGCACTTCCCATTTGAAGCTATATGATTTACAAGATCAACTTTTGATAGCTTTTTACCTCCTCAGCTTATGCCACTACAATTTCGTATAAATTGTGAAGTAGAAATAAGGTTCGTCAATGGTTAACTATGCTATGTTGTCTTCGTTGACTCTCAGTAAGGAAATTCAGACAAATAAAGCCGCTCTCCCTACCACATACATATGTACATAAAGAAATAAAGTTTTTTATTGGTTAAGGAACACTATGTATGCTAAGTTAACTGTTCCTCCTGGAATGTCACCTAAGCATTAAACTTTGGAGACTACCCCTACACAGATCACGAAACACTGTTCGTTTAACTTAACCTGCCCTACTTTTTCAGATTTTTATGTAGGGAATCCACTCAAACAATGCGTATTTATAGAAAAATATAGGAAAAATATTAAACAAATAAAATTGAAATTAGTCTTCAGTTCCCTACCAGCAATTCAACAATCACTTTATTTGAATAATTTAGTTTTTCACATTTACAAGTTTTTACTGATTAAGGAATATCATGTCACTACAATGTTTTTGGAAAATTTTGCGACATTAAAGTAGCGTTGTCTAATAAAATAAGGAAAAAATCTTAACACACGTTTTGCCTCTTTTTCGGAAGCAATATTTAATATTTTTTTTAGTCTAGTTATCATTGAAATAAATGAGTGACGAAAAAGAAGTCCTGGCAGATTTTTCGCAGCTTCCGGGTCAAAATTTTTATGTTGCTAATGCTCGAGGAAATGCTGAAGATAAGTTTCGGACCCAAAAGCAGACAAAATTTTCTAAAAATTTCCAATGCAAATTGGCAAGCTTTATGCAGTTACGGCAAAAGAAGCAAGTCATTTGTTACAGTGGGCTCTAAAAATAAAGAAATATACATCAAAGAATGTTTGCATGAGTCGATATACTTTTGACCTGATTTGGCATCTTGTCACTATGGTAAGAAAGCTCTGGAGTGGTACCAAAACAATAACATAGTTTTCGTACCAAGAGAGGTCAATCCTAAGACCAGGGAAGAGATATTAGGCTCTTGTGAAAAGAGAATAGAATAGCACAAAAAAGGTGTCCCTAAATATCGAAGATTGTAAAAGGAGATAGGCAAACTGTTCCAAAAAAGTGAATGAAACAACTATCCAATCTCTAAAGGAAGGATTACCAAAAAATAGTTTACGAGTTCATTAGTGGTAACAATTACAAAAGTTATATTTTTCTCTGATCTGTAATATAAAATCAATTAAATAAAAAAAAAAAATAATCTATAAGATCAACCGTTTCCAAATTATTGAATTTTATATACAGATTTTATGATGTTAAGATTTTTTCGATCTCATTCCTTATATTTACTAGTCTTTTTGAATACTATTAAAAATTTCGTCAGCTAGGCAACACATAATTTTTATATGCCTTATCAGGGGAGCTCCGCTCCTGAGTGATATGTGAGGTCCCCCTTACAAACTTAAAATTATGCATTACTCTGCTACGCCTATATGAAATTTTATTATAACCAGCCGAGAAGTTACAGATTTATTTCCAAAAATTTTCAATTCTTTCCCAAACTGGTAGCTTCAACTTCAAAGTTTAAACTAGAATATTCCTCTGCTACAGTTGAGTAAAGCGAATCAATTAGAAATTGCCATTCCTTTGGAAAGTATTTTAATTCTGTCCAACATTACGAAGTCATGATCGAATTGAATTGATGAATGAAATAGCATGATTTTTTACTTCAGCATAGCGTAAATCACCTTAAAAATTTTAATTAAATTTGAATTAATTAAATGAGTCAAATTTTAAATCAAGACATTTTTTAAGAACTGTAACAACACCTACAATTTAAAAGGAAATGAAAAAGTTAAAATGCGATAGTTAGAAAAATTTGCAGATTTATCAAAATATCTTTGTCTGTCGTGTTCTTCATTCAATATTGAACAAACATTTTTTATATTCTCTTACAACAACTTCTCACTCTGACCTCGTATACACATTTGATATACAATTTTCTTAACGTATAGGTAGTATTTCTTTGTTTTAAAGTTATAAAAAAAAATATTTGATTTTTCCAGTTTGTGGTTACGAATTTGATAATTTTGAAAATACATAATTTCTTTAGAAATTTAAGAAAAAAAATAGTTTTCTTTAAAAAACGAGGTGGTTTATTTTTTCAGGAAACAAAAAACTTAAAACTAAAAGTAACTATTAGGTAATTTGTGTTTTAAGGTGAATGTAAATATATTTCTTTTTTTTAGTTTATGTTGATTTTTTAGGTTTGTCAATAAATTGTGACTAAAAACTAGACAAACTAAACAAATTTATTTATTGTTTATAGACTTTAGATATATTATGTGTTTTTTTCGATACTTCTTATCATTAAGTAAATTGTTGTATGTCTGTAGTTTTTTTCAATATTATTTGGGTTTATTTGCAAGTATTTTTTTAAGTATTTATCATAGTATTTTTTTTTTTTTTTTAAATTTTTGTTGTTTTGAATTTTAATTTTATTTATTTTATTTTTTTGGTAGTATTAACTTTTCTTTATAAATATTTAATTTTAAGTTTTATTCTAATGACGATTAACGTGTCGATAACAAAAATTTGGAATATTTTTTTTTTTTTTTTAAATTTGTTATTGTTTTAGCACTGGTGTTGAATTTTCTTTCTTCTTTTTTTTATTCCGATTGGTAACAATGTGTGCACCAAAACGTTAAATGTTTCAATTGACTGGTGTTTAAACATTTTTAAAATATTGTTGGTATTTGGTTTTAATTATGGCTAAAATCATTTTATGATATGATTACAATTTTATTAATACCTTTTTTTCGAAATGTGATTATTATCTCGAACACTTTTGTAGTTGTTGTTGCTTTTGTTTAATTTTGTTATAATACAAATTTCCAAATGCTACTTTATCTCTACTTAATAATTTTAAGCAACAATCATAAAAATAAAATTTTGCTCCACCTATTATTTCACTCATTAACTCTTTTTATAGTTTTACACTCACGTCAATGAAATTTTCATTTAGTAAAATGTTTTATTTTTCGTAAAAAACAGTAGTCAGCACAAATTTTATAAAAAAAAATTGTTTAAAACAATAATAAAAACCGAAAGATACCTAAACAAAACAGAAATTTTGTTTCGTTTGTGTGAAAATTAAAATAAACGTCTTTACACTCCGAAGTCATACCACAAACTAAATACCATATAATATATTTATTTTTACATTCATTATTTTCGGCCATATGTTTTTTGTTTTTATAGTATATTGTTTTTGTTGTTTACTATTCGAAGTCTTCCTTCTTAGCTGCTCCTTGTTCATGTATACGAGAGCGTGAAAGAGAACAAATAAAAAAAATATACAAGAAAGTCTATTGACTATTCATGATCGTTGATTTTCTTTGGTGTTGCTGGATAATTATGGAATTTATTATTACCATATTTTGGAAAATAAAATACCCAAAATTCCTAGAATATAAAAACTCGAGAAAACTGAGAATGATATCTCAAGGCTAGGAGTATTTTCATTTATTCATGTTTACCTTTTCATTTATAAAATAAAATTTCAAAACTTTTAAAAATTAAGAAATTTTGGTTTCTCGTCATGGATCTTATGCGATTATGTTAAATTGAGGTTAAAAAATCTACATTTCTAAGAGCACTTTGAAGTTGCACCGAACAAGTTTATAATTGTTGCATTGTTTTAAATTCGACTATGAACTGGTCAAAAGTGAATTACTAAAATACCATAAAATAAATAAACTGTTATATTTAAAATTCCAAGAATTAACTGAGATTAATAAAAGTATTATAAAAATTTCGACTTTTTCTTTCAAGCCGTTTAAGCTATCAGCTGGTACAAAAAGCTATCAGCTTGGTCATTCCTAGGTACAAAAAGTAAGGTACTCTACTCCAAGGTAGATTAAGAAGGTAACGACATTAAAACAGCTGAGTTTTTTTTTTGGCAGCTTGTGTTAAAATCTGCAGTGTCAAATTGTTGTTTATGTTTATAATTCTTGTTTACATTTTTTGTTTACTTTTGTGTTTTTGCGTCTTATTCTTTATTTTTGTTAGGTGAAATGCTAAATGTTTTTTTTTTTTTTTGTAAACAAATATGTAAAATGTCAAAATTAAAGTTGATCATAAGAGATATTAATGCAAAAACAAAACAGAGTAGAGCATGGAAGAATTACAAGGTAACAACAACTACAACACCAAAAAAAAAAAAAAATCATGTATTTTGTTTTTGCATTAACATCTCTTACGTCAACTTTAATTTTGTCATTTCACACGTTTCTTAAAAAAAAAACGCATTTGACATTTTATGTAATAAAAAATGAGGAGAAAGACACAATAACAGAAAAGTAAACAAAAAAAATGTAAACATAAACAACAATTTGACACTTCAAATTTTAAAACACAAGCCGTAATATTGATTTCAGAAGAAGAAAAAAGATTCTCAGCTGTTTTAATTTCGTTACCTTCTTAATCTACCTTGGGTCAGTCATTTCATTTTCATATATCCATTGAGACCATACATGTTAGGAATAAGTGTGATAAAGTTTTATCTCGACCTTAACAGCTCAAGAGATATTGAATATTAAGGAACCTTTAGCTGTCGCACAGACCAGATCTCGTAAGGTACGCAGCATTACCTGTCATATTAATTCTGATCGCAAAGGGCTTAAACTCTTAAATATTTTTTATATGTTTGTTTGTGTATTTGGTCTCCCCAGAATCAACATAGCTACAATGATTCCGCACAAGCTAGAGTTTTTGCTTACCAAGTCCTCACCAAAACCACAACTTGAACTTGAAATATCAAAGAAGTTTTAAGATTAGTTAAGCTTTAAACAAGAGCACAGAAGAAGATCATAGATGCTGATCCATAGTGATTCCTCAATATGGAGTGAAAGAAAAAATTATTAACTAATTTATCGTTTCTTTGCCAAACTTTTCTAGGCCGAAATCGTTATGAAACAGAATTGCCTCGGTACCCAGCACAGTTTTAAGAAATAAAAAAGTTCCTAGGAAAATAGAAAAAAAATCTGAGTCGGAGAATAAAAGTAGTTATTAAAATTTAGTTATTCCTTTAAATACAGACAGGCTAAATGATTTTTGGTTAGTCCATATTGCTCTAAACTTATGACCACTTTTTTTTTTTGCCAGCTGAGAGTCTTCATTCGTTTTTATAGATCATGAGCCTTTTTGGGCAATCCTTTCTTTTATGTTAAAAAAGGAATTAGATCGTTGGTAGTGTCGCAATTAGCCCGGCAAACCGGTTTTTGACACTTTCCCACCAAAAGCGACCTTAGACAAGGATTTTGAATAGAATATCCAGAGCAATAGGCTTAGTGCTTAATGGTCTCGCATAAACCCATCTGTCCCCAACTAAAATAAAATCGCCAGACTGATATGAATGGAAATTCGACGAGAGACTAGGAGTTATTATCCCAAATGAGAAATTATAGTAATTTTTCTGAATTATGTAAGGTGTGGACGGAAATAAGGGCATTATATATGACCTAAACACTGAATTAGGTTAACATATATGCCTGTTTTGATATTTAATACTCTCTAAAATGCATTTGACTAATTGAAAAATCTAGTTCCCTGAATGTAATTCCCGTTCTGTTCAATTTCCTAAGTATTATAGATTTGATATACATATAATACCTCATTTAAGTTTTCATGTCTAAAAAAATCAAACGCTGGACATTTTCATAGGTAGCGTTCAAATGTTTTGTCCTCTTCCTCACATTCTCTACATGAAGGATCATTTAATAATTACATGTGAGCTTGACGTGTTCACAACTCCTTAGTGTTGATCTATTTAGTGTTACATTCGATTTCTCAAGATTTGGGTTTTCTCATAGATTTTTCCAACAGTATGCTAGTTTTCTTTTAAATACATATTCTTTAAACCCGGCGTCAGTATGCTGTCTAAAAATTACACGGACGGTCTGGTAGAACATTTGGACCCGGCCATTTTTTCAGTGCACAGCTCACAATTGCTTAGATTTAATAAAAGTATTGATGGACTATATTTGAATGGTGCTTTTAACACTTATTTATGTAAATTTCGGGATTGTAAATGTTATTTTTAGGCTTTTATTTAATTATTACAAAAGACAAAATGAACATCTCTAGATTTTGTGTAAATAAACTAAAAAAAAAAAAATGTTGTGTTAAGTCGACATTTATTATTAGGTAATTATCAGGGAAACCAAAATATGCTCTAAAAAATGGGTTTTATGCGCATTAAATATGCAATAAAAAACTAAAAATATGCTCCAAAAAACGCGAAAATATGCACTTACAAATCAGAGATTTTGTATAATTTTTTAACAAAATTATGATTTTCATTAAAACAAAGGTTTATTTCAACGTTATAAAAAAAGGCAAGACTGAAATTTATCAACATCGTCGAAATTTGATTCCCCATTTTTTTTTCGTATCTCATAAAAACGTTATTGATTTTCAATTTTCTTACCCATGTAATTCTAGACACTATTATTTGTTCGGAAATTTTTAAAGTTATCATATCGATCACTAACCGCCATAATATCGTAATCGACATTTTCAAAACTCCTGTTTTGATGAAAACCTATAATTTTAAATCATTTAGATAATTTTGTCAAAATTTCATCGACGTATCAAGTGTCATTTCCGATTTATTTCGAAATAATTTTATAGTAAGTGACATTTTCCATACATATAATAATATGTAAACAATAATGTATAATGTTTTGTTTTCTGCACTTACGACATTTTCGCGGTTAGGTCTCGATATGCTTTCATAAAAAAATATTGTTTTTACAACATAAACTTCAATCATAATAATCAATATTTTTTTTTGGTTTCTCATTTTTTTAATAAAATCAAATTTGAAAAACATTTCATGATGTATAAAAATATTATCCTTAAAATATCAAAATATGCTCTAAAAGGGTTAAATATGACCTAAAAATAACAAAATATGCTATAAATATGCACTAAAAATCGCCAAATGCAAAAATATGCCGTTAAGAGTAAAATATGCAAAAATATGCACTAACAAATCGATGTCAAAATGATTTATTTGTTCTGAAACGGATAAATATTTAATCGATGGCTTCATTCAACGTACAGGAAAAAACATGCAATTGCATATTGTGGTTTCCCTGGTAATTATAGATCTTTCAGATTTTATACAAAATATATATGTATAAACATTTAATAACTTATTCCAATTCTTGCAATAAACAACCGATTTTTTTCGCTGGGAAATCTTGACCCCTTTTCCCTGAACTAATGAAATGTTCATCTATGTCGCTTTCCACCGAAAAATATTTTTTTCTGGTTTACATTTCCGTTATATAACAATTCCAAAATAACGTAATAGCAATTATTTTACTTGATCCAAAATCATAACACGGATAGTCAAATTGACCCATGAGTAGTCACACTACCACTATTGCAAAATTTAGCAATGTGAGGAAGTCGATGCAAAGTTACAAGCAAATAAACATTTTCCGGGTCAAATTACCCCAACCTGGCAGACGACGGGCTTTGAAAGAATTAATTAAATGTTAGCTTAATTCCCTTAAATCTTAATTCTGAATTAAGAAATTCTAATTTTTCATTCCATAATACCATTTTCAAAAATTTAATTCAATAGCTTAATTCAAAGGCTAATAGGTAATAGATTTGAATTGAAAAAATTTGAATGATTCAATATATTTAAATAACTGCCAAAACAATACTTTATTATTCTATAGCGGTAGTTCTTCAAAGCCGTTTCTCCAAACGCTGCCTAATTTCGAGACGTCAAGGAAGCGCGTGCGAGAGAACACAAGGCAATCAATATTATGCCCTGGAAAAAACTCCGACTTTCGAATCCAATTGGCCCATATATTTCATAAATTAACGTCAAATTCCAATAACGAAATATAAATCTCTCCTCATCTGGCAACCCTCAACATACTATCAGTTTTATTTTGTTATATGTACTCACACATACACATACACACATAAACAAGTGATTAAATTGGTTTAACGAGTTTATTCGTATTCAATATTCGTTCGTCTTCTTATCATTTGAATTTGCACTAAAACATGTGTGTTGTAAAAACACTACAAAACTACCTACTTACAAACGAACAACACTACTAAATACTACAACAAGTAGCAGGCAAGTTGTATTTATTAGTACATACGATAATCATATATACGATGATTTCTTAATGTTGTTGTATGAATTTGTTTTTGTTTTATTATTACAGCTGATTGAGTTTAAAAAAAATACGATGAATGTAATCGTACTTTGTGAATTACTAAATCCGATTCAAATGACAATGTTTGTGGACTCTCCTTTTATACTTTTTTTTTAGATTTTAACGTGACAATGTATGTATGAGTTTGTTAACATTATTAGTGGATACATTTTGAAGTTTGGCAGTATTTTTATGTTAAACTCAGCAAAAATTTTCCTTGTTTTTTTTGGTTTGTGATATTTAATTTTAGAAGAGTATCAGAGAGTTTGCTTTTGAAAAGCTTTATAATTCTTTGTTAGTTTTTTTTTTTTTGCCATATATACATACGTTTGATATTTTGTTATACTTTATTTTACTACTGTATTTTATTTGAACTGTTGGACTTATTTTGTGGATGGCTTATCACATTACTCTTTATAATACTCTATTGAACAGTGGGATTGAATATGGGAAAATATGACGTTTTTCATCTAGTGTGGTGTAACAGATTTATTCTATCTTTTAGTCTGAGTGTGGCCATGTTGGACAGTGGCATTATGTTCAAACCATTGGGGTAAAAGGGGTCGAAAATGGCGATTAATTCAGGGAAAGGTGATGTCAATATTTTAATGGTTACATTTTATTTTTTATTTATTATAAGATAACAAAATTCATTTTTAGAATTCTAAAATATTTTTTGACAGGATGGCAATGTCCGTCCGTCTATATATTTGAGTTAAAGGGGTAGAAATTCAGGGAATGGTGATATCAATACATTAATATTTAGATTTAGTTTTTATATTGATCAAGAAATAAAAAATAATATATTTTTGAAATTTAAAGACTTTTTTTAAAGAATTCTAATGTCTGTCCTTCCGCCCGTCCGTCTGTTTATTGTTTTTTTCAAACATGCCAATTCAAAATCGTTTATTTTTTGGCTCAATAAAGATATCGACTTCCAATTTTCTTTATTCGATAGACAATTTTGTTCTTTAATAAACATCTTGCAAAGTTGAGATTGTTGAAATTTTAAATGAATATATCTCGAAGAATATCTTGTAACATTTTAAGTTGCATTCCATGAGAGTTAAAAATTAGTACAATTTTCAAAAAAATAAAAATATTTGGACAAAATATAATTTAGAAATACTTGAAGAAAAGTACACTAAAATACTCTTTTTCAAAAATATAAAAAAATGTTAACTTTGACAGATCCTTATAAGAAAACAACGCAATCTAGTTTGAAAATTTTAACTGATATTGATACATAATTTTGTATAATTTTATTCAGTACCCAACCATTTACCACTTTTAGTGCAAGGTTTAGCATTTACAAGAGCATATTTTACAAGAAACAAGGGCAACAAAAATATTATTTTTTTTACAAAACAATTTAGCATTGTCATTTACTGCTGTAGAACACTTTATCATAAATTTTTGGACGTTTTTTTTTTCCAATTAAAAAAAAAAAAAAAAAAAAAAAACGCGAATTACATTTTTATAAAAAAAAAGTTGAAAAATCTGTACGTAACTTTAAATCAGGGATCGGCGCTCATAAATTTCACATTCTATATTTGTGTATGGTCTGTATAACTCTCCTGCTCTTACATTGTGCACGGAAACAATTTTTAAGCTTATAAATTCATAACATCTGTCCCTTTTAAACAATTTATGGTCTGTAATAAAAACTATATTTGAATATTAAAACAATTAGCTTAAAAAAGTATTAAAAATATATAAAATTAATAAATAATTGTTCTCTTCTCCACATGTAAGAGCATATAGATGTGACAATATTAAGAGATCATTTGCACCTGTGCAAAATACCTTTACCGAAATAATTGGAAATACCGTTACCTCTAAAATACGTTTACCGAAATAGATCAAAATTACCAATAACGCTAAAATACCGTTAACGAAATAGCTCGAATATCGATAACGCTATAATTTTTTTTTTTCAGAAGTTAATTTTTATATTCAAAAAAAAAAAAAAAATCAATAATTCTTATAATCAAGGTAAAATTTATTAAATACAAGCGTAAAAGCCTGACAATGTCAGGAAAAATAATATAATAATGAAAATATGCACAAACAAATCCGAAAATTAAAAGAAAAAAATATGAACAACATTAAGACACCTTCCTCTCCCTAATCGAAGTCAATTATTTGAATCCGTTAGAATTTATTGGGATAATATTGATTATAGTTTTAAATTCGTAAACCTTTCAAAATAAAAAAATCGTCGTAAATGCGCTCCCTGACCGAAATACAGAATCAGTTTTTGATAGGATTTGGAGAGCAAACGATAAGTATAGCAACTCAAAAGTTCTTAATACCAAAACAGACTTTTCGGTCCCTGATAGAAACATCTGGCTCAGTTAGAATTTGTAGAACGATTAGTTTTATAAGTTTATAAGTTTATTTTTAGTTTCTTACGTCGTCTGGGAGCTTTAGAAAGCTCTGGAGAGGAAACAATGCTTTAGAAAGATATATATAAATCCATATATATAGATCCACGTATTTTTGCTCCCTGATAGAGATTTCAAAATCTGGCTCCGTTAGGATTTGTAGGACGAATAGGGTTATAAGTAAGCCTATACGTCTTCTGGGAGCTTTAGAGAGCTTTGGAAAGAGAAAAAATTTTTAGAAAAAGACACATAAATCCACTTATATCCGCTCCCTGATAAAAATTTTAAAATATGGCTCCATTAAGATTTGTTGGACGAAAAGTTTTATAATTAAGCAAAAAATTTTTTTTCTACGTCGTTTGGGAGCTTCAGAAAGCTCTGGAAAAAGAAAAAATGCTAAGCAAATTATATATCTAGATGACTAGAAGATAATTATGTTTCAAAATTGTTGAAAAAAGTCATCTAAATTTTAGTTAGCATAAACAGAATCCATGGCTTAATATGGAAGCCTTTAAAAAATAAAGAAAATATTGGATAAAAAAAAAATAAATTGGGTGTAAAACTATTACAGATATTACAATAGATTAAAAAATTCATAAAGGATAATTATTAATTATTTATTTGTTTAATATTACAGAATAAATTTCAATTTAAACTTAAACTATATTTTTAAAACATAAGAAATCAGTCTTTATGAATATTTAAAAAATTATTCCTAAATTTCGACTCAAATATCACTATTTAGTACATGTTTTCTGAAATAAAATGCTATTTTTAAAACCGGTTTTTTGTGTTTAAAAAAACCGGTCTATTCGACATTCGAAAAATGAACATTTTGAAAAAACCGACAGCACATTGACTGAAAAAACCAGTTTTAAAACCGGTTGCAAAACCGCGTCGATCACCCTAACCGTTACGTTTTTGAATCGGTTGCCAACCATGCAAAATAGATCAATCAATTATATAATAGTATTGTAAAACCTACAGGAATTATTCTGAGCATGATGGCCCAAGTTTTTGTACACTTAGAGAAATTTAAGTCTCAACATATACTTGGACATATTTTTCTTAAATTATTTATATTACCCACAATTTCAACCAATAAATATAGCAAGAACTAACTAAAATTGTATCATGGAAAAAATTGTCAAGTACTTAGTTTATTTGTCTATGTCTGAATAAATCTGGGTTTAGTAGATCTCCTGAACTTAAAAATATTGTACAAATAGCTGAAAACCTCTGTGTAACTCATAAATTAATATGTGGAGTGATTTCATATCAAAACAGACAAAAAACAGACATTTTCGGATTTGATATCTCCGATTTCAATGAAATTTGCTACAGATATTACATATTGCAAATTTTGCTCAAATCATAAACTTTCTGAGTAAAGTCTCTTCCCGGTCCAAAAATATGACCTTTCAAAAACGAAAAAAGCGGTTGATTTTTTTCCAAAAGTAATCACACTTTATTCCTCATAACTTCTAAAGTATACATTGTACAATTCTTATTTTTATTTCATTTAATAGAAGAACAAATTGACTTTAAAACGACAAGTAAAACATTTATATACTTCGAAAGTTCAAAGGTCAAAATAGATAACATAAAGATCAAAGCTTAATATCTCAAAAAATGGTATTTTAAAATTCTTAAAAAATATTTGTGCCTAATTTCAAGTTGGAGCCTCTTTTGGTTTAGGAGTTATGAAGAAAAATACGGAAAAAGGCCAATTTTTTTTATATAAAATTTTAAATATTTACAAAAATTATTTTGAAATTATTTTTGTCTATGAAAATTTTATACACAAAATTTGACTTCAGTTTATATTCTGTTACATAACTTCCAAACTAAAGGAGTGTGCAACATGAAATTTTGCACAAGTACAAAGAAGAGTCGTATTAATACTATGTATATTTTTTTTTGGCATTTTAAACATATCGTTTTTGGAGATATAATGGTTTATTTTTTGCAAGTCCTTTTTTGAGCTTTGAACTTTCGAACTAAAGTAACTCACTATAGATCATTTGAAAAGTTATGGCTTTGATTTTAAAATTACACTAAAATTAACATTTTATTTTTTATAGCTTAGGAGTTATTAATAATTATATTTTATTTTTGTCCATAACCTTTAAACTAAATAAGGCTCCAACTTGAAACTTTATATCCATATGGAAAAAAATTATGTCAACAATATATGAATTTTTAAGAATTTTAAAAATACCGGTTTTTGGGATATACTAGTTTGAATTTTTTAATGTCGAACTTTGACCTTTGAACTTTTGATGTAAAAAACCTTGTATATATCGTTATGAAGGCAATATCTTTGTCTTTAATATGAATCAACAAGTAGTGATCTAACATGTATATTTAAAAAGTTATTAGAAGTTAAATAAGTATTAATTTGTAAAGTTTTTAACATATTTTCGTTTTCTAAACCGTCACATTTCCGGACCGGAAAGAACCATGTGTCTGAAATTTCATGTTTTCGCAAACACTTCTAATGATCAATGCTTGTAGTGAATTTCATTGAAATCGGAGATGTCAAATCCGATTGCTGTCCGTTTTGACATGGAATCACTCTGTGTCCAAATTGTTATGTGAGGGTTATGAAACAAAATCGCTAATAATTCCAAAGTTATTTGAATCAAGCGTGTAGATAATTACATTTAATTGGGCATCATTCGTTTTTCCATAGTGCAAAAAATAAAAAATTACAAAAAGTGGAAGCTAGCTATCCCTTCTTCAATATCATTGTTAAACTTAAAAATACTGGGCAAGGTCGATTAAAACTTATAATGACACATTTTATATGTTTAGTTTAGTTTTTTAATTTTTGTACTCTACACTACCATAGGTGGTTGGGGTATTATGCGTTTGTGCTGATATTTATAACGCACAAAAAAACTCATTGGACCCCCACCTTAAAGTATACTGTTTGACTCAGAATCACTTTCTGAGTCGATTTAACGATGTTCGTCCGTCTGGCTATCTGTGAATAAAGTACAGGTCGCAATTTTGAAGATATCTTGATGAAATTTGACACAAGGACGAAGCCTATTAATTATGTTCGGTCTATTATTAACCCCTCTTCCGGAAATTACATTAACCCACTTCCGGGAATTGCCCTAAAGTGCATAAAATCATAACATATATGTTAGTATTAACGCATTATTCTGTATTTGTATATTTTATTTTATATTTAGTAAAAGTGTTGGTCTACAATTGGCCACAGGTCTAATAAAAGTCCCCTTTCCCGATTTTTATGCTCATACACAATAGTGTAGGGTATCATATGACGGACTTGACTGACTATATCTTTTTTTCTCGTTTTTTGCTACTTATGTTTGTCTAATCTAACCTAATTTTTATTGGTCCCTAATTTATAAACATATTTCATAAGTAGTATCGGAGTAAATTAAATAAACATGTGCAAAAACACCGATAGAGAAAGACAAATTAAACTCTTTGAATGAATTGGCACTAAAAAATATAATGAAAAGCTACATATTTAAGATGTAGACGTTTGTTCATATATTTTCTATTGTTCTTACTTATTTTCTATACCGATTTTTGATTTAGTAAAAAATCATAACAAATCAATAATATTATCCCACTGTACATTTTGAAACAAACACGATGCAATGAAATAAATATTTTATATGCGTATTTCGTTTAAAACATCCCATTCATTGTATTATTTTGTAATATTTCGTAGCTAGTACCAAAATGGTATTTTAAAAACCATAAACATAAAAAGTTTCATTCATATTTTTTTAGGTCAAATAGAAATACATACTTATTCTGCATTCTGGTTTAACATATTGTTTATTTACTTTTTGGTTTGTTTTGTTTATATGTTTCGTAGGCGAGAACAAAAAAAAAAAAATAATAATAAAAAAATAAAAAAAAATAAAGAAAAACAAAAAAATTCTTAAATATTAATTCCCCTTTTTAAAATAGTACTTTTTATTAGTATTATTTTTAAGCAGGGTTTGATTTTGATACTATATTTATCACATTTTGCAATAAATATCTGCTGCTAGCAAAAAAAAAAAAAAAAAAACGGTTGCAACTAAAATTATTTTTCTATTTTGCAGTATTGTCAATAAAAATTGCAGCATTTATTTACAATTTCTTGTAGCATAAAAAAAATATTCAACTCGTACCTAAATTAACATAGAAAAATAATACTTCGTGTTTTAGTCTTGTATACATAATTTTTTCGGACACATATAGCACACGAACAAATTTTTCTTCGTGTGCTGCAAACAATTTTTAGCAAAATTTATTTGTTTTGATTTTGAACTATAGTTTTTTTTAGGACTTTTATTTAAGCAATTTTGTTGCTACTAAAATTTTTTCTATGAAGAATAAAACACATGTATATCGGAGTATGTATGTATGTGTGTATGTATAACAACAAATACATGCCTTACCCTTAACATACATACTACAATATACATGTGTTTTATTCTTCATAGAAGAAATTTTAGTAGGAACTAAAATCATGTGTTTTATTCTTCATAGAAGAAATTTTAGTAGCAACTAAATTGCTTAAATAAAAATACTAAAAAAAACTATAGTTGAAAAATCAAAACAAAGAAAATTTGCTAAAAATTTTTTGCAGCACTCGAACAATTTTTCTTCGTGTGTCCGAAATATTATGTGTACTAAACTAAAACACGAATTTTTAGTTTTTTTGATGAGCAATATTTTCTGTTTGCTGATAAAAATTGCAAAGACGATTTACATTGTTACTGAAAATTCGAAGGTATATTTATAATAATTTTAGTTGCCTTGTGTAGTAAAAATGAAACGGTTTAATATTTATTTTATAATCACAAGGAGAAGAAATTTTGCTGGCGCATCATATTTAAATGCTGTTTTTAAGAAATTTCCTATTATATATTTATTTATTATAAGCCTTAAAGTATGCTTTATTAATTAAAATTAACCTATTGTATACTTAGGGTACATACTTGGAATATACGTTTATTTTAAAATTTTTAAATTAAAACGTAAATCTTAATTGTAAACAAACATTTGGTTTTTTAAAGTGAATGGTGCTAATTTATTCATTTAGTCGTATATTAAGATCAACAAACCGCAACAAAGCCATAAAATAATATTAAATATTCATCTGCAGTACGAACAGGAACATTTTGATTTATCGCACATGCATTCTTGGTACAAAAATAAATTCGCTTTTAAGCCAAATAAACACTTATTAACAAAATTAACAGTTGTTTGGAATTTATTCAAAGTTCAAAAACCGCACGTGCTGCCAAAGATTCAAATAATATAGAATTATTTAATTTTTTTTTTTTAATACCTACTTAAAAATGTTTTTAATTTCAATAAGCATAGCTTAAAAATTCAGTATTTAAACCTAATAATGCAATTCCAAAATTCATTTCTAACAATATGTATTCATTCCATTACCATTCGTTTAACATTTAAATTTGAATTTTTAATACAAATTGGTAGTTTCATCATTAAAATTAATTTTAATTATTAATATATTTTTTTTGTCATTATAATTTAGTAGTATTATTAAAATTTTGTAATAATGTTAAAATTAATAACTAAAATTTAATGTTTTTTAGTACTTAAGGAAAAGAATTAAGCTTTTGTTTTAGTGCAAAAACACAGTTTTGTGTTAAGGTGTTAAATTTAGTTTTAGTATTAAAATTAAATAACAGATTAAAATTAGGATTTGGTGTTAAAATTTAACATTTTTTAAGTGCTAAAATTTAATTTTAGACTAAATTAAAATTTATTTTAAGTACTTAAATTTAATTTTAGTGCAAAAATTATTTTTAATACTTAATTTAAATTTAAGTTTTAACCGAATTATGATTTGGTACTGTTTCGAAATTCGTTCGACAAAATATATGAGAAACAATAACAAAATTTTAAATTTATTTGTTGTTTTCTAAATTAAAATGTAAGCCTAAATTTATGATTTCGTACAAAAACTTGGTTTTAGTACTAAAATAATGTTTGCTACATTCCGGAAATGTAAAAATTGTTCAGAAATTAAAAAAAAAAAAAAAAATCAGTTTTCAAAAGGTCGCACTTTTTTTAACTTAACAGTTTTCAATTAAAGTCAACTTTAAAAAAAGTTTATGAATAAAAATGGAAATTGTTGTAGACTAATATTATAATCTAGTACTAACATTTATTTTGAGCAATTAAATTAAGTTCTTATATTAAAATTTATTTTTAGTACTAAAATTAAGTTTTGGTGTTTGAATGTAGTTTTAGAGCTAAAATTTTGTTTTAATACTAGAATTTAACTTCTGGTAATAAAATTTAATTTTTAGGACTGGAATTTAAATTTTGGTACTAAAATTTATATATTTTTTTTTTTTTTCTTCTAAAATTTGTGGTTGATACCAAAATTTAGTTTTAGTATTAAAATTTTGTTTTTAATACCAAAACTATGTTTAAAGTAATAAAATTAAATTTAGAGTAACAAAATTTAGTTTTATTTCTAATATTCAAATTGTTCTATATACTAAAATTTAATTCTTCATACTAAAATTAAGTTTTGCTAATATTTAGATCTTGTACTAAAATTAAATTTGGTACAAAAATGTATTAAAATCTAAACTAAATTGAATTAAAATTAGTACTGGTATTCATTTTTGTATTAAAATTTAATTTAAATGTTTGTACTAAACTTAAGTGTAAATGCTTTAATTTAATTTATAATACTAAAAAAAAGTTTAAACTAATAAAAGTACTTATGTATTAATATACATTTTTTAGTACTAAAATTTTGTTTTCGTACAAGAAATGTGGTTAAAGCGTTAAAATTTTGCTGAATAGAATATAGTGTTGGAACTTAAAATGTATTTTTAACTCTAAAATTTGGTTTCAGTACAAACCATTTTTATTTTGTACTAAAATTTCGTTTTAGAGTAAAATAAAAATAAATAAAAATTATATTAAATTTGGTACAAGAACTATGTAAATGTAATTTAATTTAAGACAAAAATTGGAATTTAGTACCCGAAAAAAATGTCAAATATAAAAGAACTTAAATTTTCAATTTGGTACTACAATTAAGTGTAATTTAATTTTAAGCAATTTTTTTATTTTTTTGTACGGGACTAATATTTTTTTAATGAAGTTTTGTTTTAAACTAAAACTGGTATTTCGCATTTATTTTGTACAACTTTTAGTACTTATTTTTGTTTGTAAATTGAATCATTTTAGGAGACAAATATCGTAGTCGATCATTTCCCATTTAAAAGGTTTCAATAACTTTTCTTAATTAAACGTATCTATTTAAATTTCTACATTTTGGTATTTTTATTTTTTATTTAATTTGAATAATTTTTAAATTCCTATTGTCTGTATTTGCTAAATACTCACTTGTTTGCTCTTCAAAAATACATGAAAAAAAGTTTTTAAACTTTTACCTTAATACATTTATTTATTTATTATTTTAAATTTATTTTATCACCGTTTCTTTAACTTATAACAAACATCTTGTTTTTAAATAACTTAAATAATAAATATTAAATAAAAATAAATGATTAAATAATATGTATTATGAATATTTGCAGTTAAGGAAAGCATGTTATAATAAAAAATAGTTAATAAATTTGGAAAAATTCGAATAATCGATTTTTTAAACAAAATTTTATTTATTTATTAATTTTTTTTGGCAAGATTTGTTTATATCTTGTAATGAGATTAAAATAAAAATTTGCAAGTGATACGTTTTTGTTCATTTAAAAACTAAACACTAGTATTTGGTATATATTGCTAACAAATGTAAAAAAAAATTAAGAAACTAAATATGTATGTATATAATCATATAAAAACAAACAAAAAAAATACTTCGTATAAAAAGGAATTGCTTAAGAAACTAAACCCTAATGCCAATAATTTATTAACTAATGGAATGCAAAGTGTTGTCGTGAATAAAACAAATGGATCAAACTAAAAAACTTAAAAAAAAACAAACAAAAAAATATGAATACAAAAAAATTTAAGTGAATTATTTACAATTATTGGAAATTAGATTTTGTTTCTTTGCCTTCTTTTCTTACAAAAAAATTAAATTAAATTAGAGCTATTCAACATATCTTCTTTAACGTTTATTTAATTTATGCCATAAACGTATTATTGTCAATATGTGCATGACACCAATAATCGATAACATCATTAAGACACTGTGCACTATATTGACATCGGATATCATCATATAATTAAGAAACACCTTGGGACTACGAAAATGACAATACATGGTATTTTCAGGACATGGTAAAAATGGTCGTTCCAAACCATAAATAGCATTTAATGCACCATGAAAACCAACTCTAAAATAACTTATATGCCACATCCAACGAAATATTGGCGTTATATCGATATAACGGGAACAGAAACCAAAAACAGAGAACATAACAGCCAATATAGGACCCAAAAAGACAGCCAACTGTAAAAATTTAAAAGAAAAAAATATTTAAGATTAAATATGTTTATATAAATCTTGTTTTTATATGTGTTTAACTTACCTTTGTAGGCAAAGTGGCTCCCACAAAAAATCCCCATGATTGGGCACTCAATGTTGCCAATACAGCAAACATTACAAAATAGTAAACACGAAAACTTTCATCACTATCGTTGTTGGTCAGATAAATACTAATGGACATATAGAGTACCGCACAAATACTCTGAAAAAAAGAAAAATAAACATTTTATTATTTAATAAAAATTATAATGAATATTAATCTTTTTGATTTTCTAATGTTGGAATTGAATTATGAACTATAAGTTTTTTTTTGTATTAAAATTTAAAATTGTCTTTTAAGATTCAAATTTTTGTGTAAACTTTTTTTTTTGCATTTTATACATTTGTTAAAAATTTTTTTATAAAATATAAATTGTTTTTAATAAAAAAATAGTAGTTGTTTGTTTGAAATATATTCCATAAATTGTGGGTATTTTAGTTTCTTAAAATGTACTTAAAGTGGGCATCATTCCCCGATCATAAATAACGGACTTTTTTTATTATAAATTTTTAGAACAAATTATTAACATTTTTAGTTCTAAATTTTTTACTTAAATCCAGGAACTTCAGATTAATAATAAGGTGCCTTTTAAGTGAATTTTTGTGTAAATCTTTATTAACATCATTTAATGACATTTAAGGACGTACGGACGGAAATACACTATGAACAAAATGTAAACACTTTTCATTTGACTATTTACTTTTTTAGGCTCTATCTTCTCAACCAGTGAAGTAATACAAATATAATTAATAGTTTAAATTCATCAGGGTTTTATTTAAAATAATTCATTATTAAATTAGTTATAATTAGTTTAGTTACTACACAACATAAAAATATGTTTAAAATATAAAAGTGTTCAGTTTTACACATCTAAGAAAAATTAATAGTCCACGTTATTCTGCCTGAATAATTAAGTTGAAATATAATTTGCAATTGTGGATAAGGAGTGAGATCGAAAAAATCTTAACATATATAAAATTAATTAGTTTGGAAACTGTTGATCTTAGAGTTTTTATGTTTTTTTTTTTTTTTTTTTTTTATTTAGTTTATACTATATTACAGATTACAGAAAAATATAATCTTTATAGTTCTAACCATAGATTTTAATATAGTTATGAAGTTCCGTTGCCAAAAACCTAAGTCGGTTGTCAAAAAAACCTAAGTCTAAGAAGGCGTTAGTAAAAAATTTCATTGAAAACAAGAACAATTGTAGTGCGTGTGCCTTTTTGAGTTTTTTTAAGCTTCATATCTATGTCAATAATCTATGGTTCTAACCATAACATATACGCTTTTTTGGTAACCCTTCCATTAGAGATTTGATAGTTGTTTCAGTCACTTTTTTGGAACAGTTTGCTCATGTCTTTTTAAAGTCTTCAATATTTTGGGACACCTTTTTGTGCTCTTCAATTCTATTTTCACAAGAGCCCAATATCTCTCCAGTGGTCTTAGCTCCGGACAATTTTGGAGAATGTACCTCTCTTGGTACAAAAACTATGTTATTGTTTTGGTACCACTCCAGTGACATGGTGCCAAATCGGGCCAAAAGTATGTGGTACATTTTGCTTTTTACGAAAGGAATAAGCATTTTTAGCAAACATTCTTTGGTGTATTATAGAGCCCACTGTAACAAATGACTTGTTTCTTTTGCCGCAACTAAATAAGTTTAGGACCCAAAAGCAGACAAAATTTCCTAACAAATTCCTAACAGGAATTTGGGTCCTAAACTTATCTTTAACATTTCCTCGAGCATTAGCAACATAAAAATGTTGACCTGGAAGCTGCGAAAAATCTGCCAGCACATACGTTTCGTCGTCCATTATACAACTTGAGTATTTTGTATGAAATTTGATTTTAATTTCCGTGCCCTATTCTTGGCTTCTAAATTTTTTGGCTTCATTTCTGTCTGGAACTTTTTGGACTTTGTATTTGGTGCTTAAAAATAATAGCTGACATATTTTTCAAAGTTAACTGGATAAAAAAAAAGTAAATATAAAAAAAAAAAAAAGATTTTTTCCAACTCACTCCTTATCGCAGAAAATTATTGCAGGATTTTTCGAGATATTTTTTTTTTTTCTTTTTTTTTTTTTTGCGATTTTGTTAATCTGTGTTATTAATAAGAACTTTTAAAATGGTTTTAATTATTTTTATAGTTGAAGAATTGGTTAAAAACTTAGTTTTTTTAATATGTTAAATTCAAATTCTAAACAGAAAAATCTAAAATCATATTTAATTAAGAAAAATTCATATTCAATTATTTTATTAATTGAAATTTAACCTGTTAAAAAAAAAATTCTATATTACATTATTCAAATCGTCACTAATTTTTCCTTTATATATAATTACTTTATTAATTAATACCATAAGAAAATTAATTGAAAGCTGATAAACTGTTTTAATTTTAGTACAATATGTATATGGTAAAATTTTATTTTTAATCACTTGAATAATTGAAACAATTAAAAACATAATAGTTTTTATTTTTGAAAAATCGTTTATTTGATCATATTTTTTTTTCTGTTATTTAATAAAAATAATAATAAATAAATTCTTCAAATCATTAAAGTATTTTTTATGAGAAGTTTTTATTGCTTGTGTTAATAAATAAGTGTTTGTTTATTTTAAACAATTAAGAAATAATAATTTATTTTAAGTTGTCTGCTAATGAGCTATTTTTGGCAGTTGTAGACAAATAAATGTTACTAATTTTAGCAACAGTTTAAAAAACAACTTTGAAAAAAATGTTTATGCAAATTAATTTGATTAAGAATTATAGCAAAATGAATAGATAAGAATTACGCCAAATGTTGCTTAAAAAAGAATATTGTCTATAAAGAAGTTAACATATTTAGCCAACATACTTTACTAAAATCGGAATTCATTTAATTTTATATAAGCTAATACAATTTTCTTATTTTTTTTTGGTAAACTCTCACCAATGGTTTAAATCTACTAAATGAGTTTTCCTTAAATGTTGATTAAATTAGTCAAAATTTAAATGATTTGAATTTTAATTAAAACCTAAGTCTAGTACACCTGAATTATAAATTTATCTAAAAAATTTGCTATTCATCTAATAAATAAGAAGCCATTGAACCCCTTAGTCACTTTTTGAATATAAACTGCAATTGATATTCTTAAAATGAAATTTAATTCATGATAAAAAAAGATATTCAAATCAGTCCCCGCACTTATTTATTTATTTTCTCTGTCCACAAAATTATAATGCTAAAATGGTTTAAATATTTTCAAACATGTAATTAATTATCTGTTAATTTATTAAATAAAATAAATTAAAACAATTACTAAGAAAACAGTTAATAAAGCAAAAACCCCCTTCAACAGATAATTTAGATGATATCGCTAAATCTGGCAACTAAATTCAGAATTAAAACTTAATATTAAAATGAAAATAAGTTTTAAAATATACATACGTATATTTTGAATTATTTTATTGCTTTAATAATGACATTTATTGGCAAATAAATAACCCTAATCTTTAAGCTTTATATTAAGTTATTCATTTTTGCTAAAAAATAAAAGAAGAATATTTAGCACTATGTTGCCAAGTCTTTAACAAAAGCTATTAGAATTTTAAAGTATTTGTTTATAAAATTAATTTAAATTATGTCAGAGATAATATAAATATTGACAAATGTCATAAGGCTCTTCAAATCTGTCACTTTATATTTATTTATTTAAATAGTTGAATTTTTTATTGATTTATTTAAGTCTTAGGAAAAATCCATTTAACCAGGTAAACAAATAATATGTGTATTGCTCAAACATTTAGCAGCTATGGATTATTTGCGTTTATCTTGCTAAAATTCTAAAAAAAATTCGTGATTTTTGTTTGTTTTAAACAAATTTATTTTACTGGATAAATAAAATGTGGGCGTTATGATTTAATTAATACGGAGTGGAATCTTTTTTGAAGCCTATAATTTTTGGAATATTTTAAAAGAGGCAGTAAAATTCTTTCGTCTGTTAAATTTTGTATTTATTTAGAATATGAAATTTAGATTAAGATGCTAATAAATTGACTCAAAATATGGTTAATTAAATTAATATATACTACACATATACCTTTGTTATTACCAGGGCATCCAAAAATATGCAAAGTCAAATTTTTTCCATAGCTTCAAGTGAATCAAACTGTTAGTAATTTATTCGCTTTTGGCGCCATGAGAAGTACGACTCAGACGTCACTGGACATTATTCTACACCTTCTTCCAATTGAGGAGTTTGTGAGAGGTATGGCTGTTCCTAGCCTTACTCGACAAGGTCCAATTCAATGGTCGGACACTATACTTTGCCGAGCCTACGGATTATGTCGGGACTATAATTGACTAGCAGGGATCTCTGGGTTGGAGCAGATAAGCTCCATGGAGGTTGTGCTGTCTTTACAGACGGCTCGTAGATGGAAGTAGGCACAGGAGCGGGTGTCTACTTTATGGGAACTGATATCATACGATCGTATAAATTGTATGACAGTTGTAGCGTTTTTCAAGCAGAAATTCTGGGCATTTATAAAGCCTTGGGATTGCTAGAGGAAAACGTTGAACGGAACTCTAAGATTACTATCTATGTTGATAGTCAGGCAGCATTATTAAAACGAGAAAGAAAGATATAGTCGGTCAAGCCCGACCATATGATGCCCTACACCATTGTGTACACCAAAATTTGGGAAGGTGTTTTTTATTAGACTTGGGGCCAATTGTGGACCGATACTCATATTAAGTGAAAAATAAAACATACAAATATAGAAACATACGTCGATACTAACATTTATATGAATTTATTCACTTTAGGGTGATTCCTGAAAAAGGACCTTATATGGGAGCTACGGTAAATTATGGAATCTTCGTAAAATTTGGCACTATCATTTATATTTATCGTCCATTCCATGAAAGAACGCCCAAAAATATACCAAGTTTCCCCCGATTTTTATAAAATTTTACACGTATAAGGTCTATGGGTGTCTATGAATATTTCTGTTTTCAGATTCGCTAAATTCAGATTTTATTTCGCTTTTTCACTTTTGAAAAAACCTAAAAAAATCTCGAAAGTGTACAATTTACAAATATTTCTGGGAAGGCTTTGAAGAAATTTATGATTTAAACGGCGTTTGAATTGTAATTATATCAGCTTAAACATGAATATTTTACAACTAAAAAAAATATTTTGTAAAAATGCATTTTAATGCAATTTCATTTTTTAAATGCATTTTTCTTTAAATATGCTGTTAAATTTTTTTAATTTTTTTACGTATTTGAAAGGCATGGAATCTTTACATTAAAATAAAAATCTCAAATTTTTCAAATTTTCAAATTCCAAAAACAAGAAAAAATTTTATTTTTATATGAAAATTTTGGAACATGTTTTTATAAAAATTGGATTATATATAAGATTTTCGCGTCCTAAAAATATGACACTTTTATTTTAATGTTAAGATTCCAAACTTTTCATTTATGTTAAAAAATTTGAATAGCATATTTGCCGTTTAAATCATGCCGTTTAAATCATTGCCGTTTAAATCATTGAAATTCAAAAAGTCTTCCCAGAGATATTGCTATTCAAAGTTACATACTTTTGATTTTTTTTTTTTGGTTTTTTGAGAAAATTAAAAAGCGAAATAAAATCGCGAGTTTTTACAATTTCACAAAAATGAAAACTGAAATTGATTAAAGGCTTAATGGAGTTTATGTATACAAATTTTTATCGAAATTGAAAGCCATCAAGTAAAAAAATACACTTTTTCAGGCGTTCTTTCATGGAATGGTCGTTATATAAAAGTTGTTTGTGTCGAATATTAACTTGATATTAACATTTTCATGGGATTTATGCCCATTAAAGTGATTTTCTGAAAAGGGATTTATAAGGGAGCTGTGGTCAATTATGGACCGATCTTCCTGAAACTTGGCACAGATTTAGATGTGTATGGAACTTACATGCCCCAAATTAATATAAAATAAAATATTGCAAAATTTAAGGGATTTATGATCGTTGAACCCCCTTTCCGGGAGGACATTTGTATGGGGGATAGGTGTAATAATGGACCGATCATAACCAATTTCAATAGGCGTCCTTGGTCTAAAGAAACCTGTGTGTCAAATTTTATTAATTTATATTCAAAATTGCGACCTATAGTTTTATTACAAGGTTTACATGGACGTAAAGACAGAAGGACGGACGGACAGACATCGTTAAATCGATTCAGAAAATGATTCTAAGCCGATTGGTATAAATGAAGGTGGGTGTCTTTGACCAATATTTTTGGGTGTTACAAACATCAGCACAAACGCATAATACCCTCCCCATCTATGGTGATGTAGGGTATAATGATGTTTTGACCCGAACTTTGATCTGAAGCTTAACATGGGTATTTTTTTATATTCTTCTTTTGGATATTGTCCTTTTAACAAATAGCTGAAACCATATAAACCATTGTTTCAGATTTTTATTTTTTTATTTTTGTATCATATAAACAGAAAGTTAGAAAAATAACTTGAAGAATTTTCAATTAAATTTAACTTAAAGTTAGTGCTAACTTAAACTTTGTGTTAATGGATTTATTTTAACTTTTTATTTAAACTAAAAGTTAGAAAATTTAAAACAAAAACTTCCAGTTATTTTTTATTGTTAACGGGCCTTAGAAGTATTATTTTGCATCCAAGAGAATTCTTTACGCAATTTGCATATGTGAAATTTTCGTTTTTCTGTTACAAAAAGAAACAATTTTATAAAAAAAAATATATATATTTTAAGGGCATATTTTTCGATCTAAAAACAGTGCTAGGCGCTCTGAGAACTTATTTTATTTACATTTTTTTTTGTTATTATATGTTCTGTATTGTACACATGAAAAACTAAGAGAACGTTCGCATGTGTGCGCCAGTTTGGAGAGCTCTGTTTTAAAGGCATTTTTTATGCGCAAAAAACACTTTTTTTAAAATATATTTTTAGTTGCCTTGGTTATTACACTCTCCATGGGTTCTCATCGATATTTTTATTAGGAGTCCATTATATTTTGATCCCACCGTATTAAAAAAATTATTCTTAACAAACTCTAATTATTGTTTCTATACTAACTAATGATTTTTTAAATTTTGTATAATTTTATTTATTTTATTTATAATAAATCAAATATTCTTCAAAGCAAGAGCAAAAAAAAGTTAATTTATTCATTTAAATATGACAATATGATGACAGTTTTGGCAAATGTCTTATTTGGTTTCACAAAAAAAAAAAAAAAATCTTCCTTAAACAAATTATAAGCACGCCAGTTTGAATAAAAATAATAAAAAAAAAAAACAATTTGTTTAGAAATTAATTAAGATTCATCTTGACTCATCAGTTAAAAATAAAAAAAAAAAAATTATTTTTAAAAATGTTGCAAAGTGTTCTTATTAAAATTGGTATTATTATGATTGGTTTTTTTTTTTTTTAATTTTTAATATATTATTAAAAACATAGTAACAATTTTATCTTTTAACTCACCTGAAATGGTATTTCAAATGACAGCAGTGATAGAAAATAGGGCCCCAGGTTATACCAGCGATTGAAATGCTCGCGTGATAACATGCCAATTTCTAAAGGGACTAAAAGAGAAAAAGAAAAATAAAAAGAGAGTTATTAGAATAGTTATTAAAGTAGTTATTAATCTATTTTTAATAATTATATTCTATTGAAAATAATATAAAATAAAATAATAATGCTTAATGGTGATTATTGAATATGTAAATATTTTTTTTCAAAGTCCAAATAGTGTTTGGTTTGGTGGAATGGGGTACAAGTTTTAGTTTTAGATATTTAAAATTTTAATTTTTTTATTTAAGAAGTTTTTAATGATTTATTTTTAATAGATATAACAAAAATTAGATTAATGAGAAATTTAGAAACATTTTGGACTTTTTGTTAAGACTTGAAACTATTTTTTAGCAACTTCGATAAGATCAACATTGATACTGAATGTAAATGGAAGCTGCAGATTCCTATTTCTTGATTGACATTGTTGTAATGAAATTGGAATGTAATTAAATTTCAAGCAAAAATATACCCAAGAAAATATATCGAAAGTTGTTTTTCAATAAAGTAAAGCATAAAATCATATAAAGCAGTCATATGCACATATTTCGGTACCGTGAAATGCCTCTGCGAACTGTGGTCGCAGGAAATTGGTCCCAAAACACTAAACGAAAAATGACCCCAAAAATTGCGTGGTATACAACAACACGCAATTTTGGGTCAAAATTTCTTCGATTTTGGGACATTTTGTGACCTGTTTTTTGGGGTGAATTTGCACCAAATTGGAATGAAAAATTGCCGCAAAAAGATCAAATGAAAAAAAGCTCCAAAAATGGTCTAATTGTACTTTAGGACGATTTTTCATTCAACGATTTTTTTTTTAATATTTTATTTCACAATATGTGTGGGAGAAATTTCATATTTCGAAGGATAAAGACGGCCAAAGAACTTTCCGAACGGCTTGTATTAGCGAAGAAAAGTTTTCTTATTGTTTTTTTTTATCTTATAAAAGATTTAATTAATTAAGGAAAATACTTTGATCTTAATTTTTTTATGAGATTATTTCATTTGTTAAGAAAAAGAATAATGAAATAAGTCTCCTTTAAAATTAGTTTTTTAATTTATTTCATTTTATAATTTTTAATTAAGACTTTATGAAATAGTATTTCCGTTTTATTTATAAAGCCAATAAGTACACAAAGTTTGAAAAATATTATTTTGAAATAATACTCCTCAACTCTTAAAAATATACTTTTGCAGGAGGCATTATAAAATTTTTTTTCGTTAATAAAATTTTTTCTATATTGCCGGCCGGTCTTAAGACTTTCTCCTCTGGGTATGTCGAATACCGGCTTTGCTAAGTAAGCTTTTTTCGAATATAAAAATATGTTTAAGGTTCCACCTTTTTGATAAAAAATTATAATTTCTTTCAACTTAAATCTGACATGTAATAATAAAGATATTTATAGAAATGTATTAAATATTTATAGAAATATATTGAATATTTAAAGGACAAAATTTTTCTATATCACAAGTAAAAAATCCTTCGGTTTTTGGGAATCATATTTTTGACTGTTAAACGTTAATACGGTTCTTTTACTATTCTATGTACATATATTTTATATTGTTAAACAAATTAAAAATTATTTTATAATTTTTTTTTTTTTTTTGGGAATTTTTAAATTTATTTTTGGTTATTTTTTCGGATAAGCCTAATAAGGAATTAAAACTGGTTTCAATGTTGCCTGAAGTTGGGAAAAAATCAAACAATTATTTCGGACAACCCTAAAAAGAAATTGAAACTGGCTTCAGTGTTACCAAAAGTAGGGAAAAAATCCCTATATGTAGGTATTTTTGTCGCTAAATTAGCATCGCACACTGGAGACAAACGCAATTTTTGTTGTAATAAACCTATATCTCCTTTTGATTTGTAAAGGTTTTTAAATATTTTTGCAGGAATGAAAGATTGATATATATTTTATAAATTACATAAGAAATAAAAGCGAAAATATTATGATAATTGATCTCAATATATTTCTTGACTAAATGTCGTCAATAAATTTACCATTTATGAACTTATGTCTTTTCAAAAAAACATGCATAAAGAAAAAATGTTTTTATTAAAAAATTTTGACAACAAAGTGAAAGACTTTGAATATTTTTCTACGCAAATTGAGATAATCGAAAAAATTTTTCAGCTTATTATTTCGGAATATATTCTAAGTTACACAATATTTAAAAAAAAAATTCCCTTATATACCTCAGGACTTATTCCCGAAAAATGAAATAAAGACCAGACATAAAATCAAAAATTAAAGCGTAAATATTTTTTTTTTTTTTTTTTGAAATCGGACTTAATTTGTTGAAGTTATGATTTTTTGAAACTTTCACATACTCGAGATATTTAAATTTGACACCCTGTAGCTTATCTCGTGTTATCACAGGGTGACTTCAAGATGATTTTACTGAAAGCTTAGGTCCTGCTCTACAACTCTTGATACATTTCAATTCGATCCAAGCAGTAATTTGGGAGATACAGATTTATTACCAAAAAAATTTGCGTTTGGTCCCACTGTGCATTAAAGTATCCCGTAGAGACCCCTCAAACGATGTGTAAAAATTGGCTTAATATGGAAAAAATATTAAAACAAATTTAAAATTGATCTTCAGTTCCCTATCAGCGATTAAAAAAACTGAACAAAATATTTAGTTTTGTATTAAAAAGGGTATCAAAAAATTCGTAATTTTGAGCCAATTAAGAAGAAATATGTTAAACATTTTTAGTCTATAAACCGTCATTTTAGTACATCATGCAAAAAAAAAGTTAGATATTTTTTATTGCAATTATCCATTTTGAATGTTTAATTTTGTTCCTTTTATGTCTAAATTTGCATTATAGTACGTATTGCTGATAAATAATAATATTCCAAAAATTTGTTAATCAAAATGCCTTAAAAAGTCGTCTAGCAAAACAAAATCCCATGGGGAACATATTTTAAATATTTTTCTCATAACAATCTCAAAATTACAAATTTTTTGACACCCATTTCGATAAAAAAAATCTAAACTTTTTTTGCCAAAATGTATTTTCAATATTTTTCCTGCAACATCGAAATCTCAAAAAAATCTTTACTCGGGATACTTTACATACTGTGCATCGTGGACAGATTTTTAGTTTTCTTCAAAATGTAGGTACTTTTTTGAAATAAGTAAAATATCATTAAAGAAAGAAACAAATTTTAAACCAAGAAATTTCAAAAACAAAATATCTTGATCATATGCAAACTAATTTTCAGTTTTTCAAAAAATCAATAGAAGATCGTCATATATTTTATTGTAATGAACCGGTATGAATGCGACGAGCTAAAAAAAATTTGTAAGGTACTTTCTTTTTGGACGCATAGGGATAAATCTGATTTTTTTCAATCAGCTGTAGCTATTTTTAAAAATCCACTGGCTTTATTTATTTGACTCGATAAACTGGACAGTGATGCCTAATCACTATTTTGATTCTATTTTAACATTGAAATGTCCCTATTAGAAAATCCTTTATATTGTTTTTTTTTTCAAAATTAGCTAATCACAATATTTAAGTCATAAGTTTAATTGACCTAAAGATCTTTTAAAACTAAAAAAATGAAAGTCTATTATAAAACTAATTAAATGCATTAGCTAAATAATGAGAAAGTACATTTTGTATAACATTTAAGTAACCCTTTGACCTTTACCGACTTTTATATAAAAGTTAATAAAAAAAATTACCATTTTAATTAGCAGCTAAACGAACATAGTTTTTGCTTAAAACAATAGTTCCTTTTTTTATTATATTCATAATATGACCTATTAATTAACTTTTGTACATTGTACCCTAATAAAATCATTTTAAATTTAAATATTCTAAATTGTTTTCTTATTTAAATAAACAATGTCTAATAAGATTTGACACAGATTCATTCATAAAATTATAAGTGAAGAAAACGTAACAATATGAATAATAAAAAAAACTATAAAATAAATATTAAAATATTTTATAGTTTGTGTTAAGTCTGGGTGTTTTCAAGCAGAAGTTAATAATTTAAATAACCAGAATTAGTTATAGAATACAGTCTAATAGTTAGCATTGGCTAATGAAAAAATAAACGTTATAGAAAACAAAAATAAAAAATGAATAGTTAAATCTTAATAGACAGATAGCGAAGCAGACACCAACATCTGGCTAAGCAAGTTTAATGAACCGATAATAATGCGAACAAAAATTACAGTGAATAAGAAAATTGAGTAGTTAGAAAAGTTTTTAAAAAGTCGAATTATTTATACATTTTTATTTATTAGTACATTGAGTTATTGTACTAACTGTATGTCGTGACTTAAAAAAAAAAATCTGCCAAGATTTTTCGTAAAATAAACAGCATTACAACATTTTAAAACAAATACATAATAAATAATATTAAGTAATTTTTAACTACGACACTTTATTTAATATTGAATGTGGTAAATTCTAAACACGTTTAAGTGTAAACAATTAAATAAATTAAAAAATAAAAAAAATAAAAAAAAAAACTCTCGCGTTTACACAAAATTAACATTATTTTGTTTTGTATAAAAAATTAGTTGGTACTTACATGTTAGAACAACGGCCATTTTTCCCGTATACACCAGCAGCAATATTGTACCATACAAGTAGACATAGTTGCCCAATACCGTAGTAGCTTTTTCACCAACATTTGTATACAAATAACCAAATACGACACCAATAAAGACATGTGATAGTAGACGAGCCATGAGTAGAAACTAAAAGTGTTAAAAAAGTAAATAAAAATAATATTCAATTGTACAAATGTTTATTGATTTATTGTAATTTCTAGAGGTATAATTAATATTTAACCTTAATTTAGAAATTCTACATTTTGTAAGTGTTAATTTTAATATTTAACAAAATATTAGGCATAAAAGTAAACAAAATCACTAATCAAAATTCTCCATTTCGAATCTAATATTTTCAGAGTTTAAAACTATGTTTATACGTTAGATTTTTCTAAAGTAAAATTATTTATGTTTATGGGATATATTGCATAAAGAATTAGATTTAAATTTATGCTTTCGAATTTTGATAACATATTTATAAGTAAAAGTCAAAATTTCGATACAAAATATGAGAAATTCGGTAGGGTCTCTACTTAGCCCGAATCATCTTCATTAAGATATCTTTCAGAAAAATATAAAGTAATTATATGTCCCTAAGAAAAATTTTGTTTTAGAGATTGAATACAATTTGTCTTCAAATAAAAATCATCCTTTTTTCCAATTTTCAAATATAAAATTTTTTATTTTTTACTCGGTAAAGATATTGACTTTATTTTTTATATATTTTTATTCTTTAATAATTTAAAAACCAACAAAATCGTGTGAATATATTGGGTTACATATGGAAAAAACGGGAACCAGATGTTGCGAAATTGAGATGAAGTTGAAATTTCAAATGCTCATAACTGTTAGAGTTATCGAGTTATTTGCTTTTGCAATAAATAAGTTTAAGTAAAATTAAAAATATTGACAATGTGTCAATTTAAATTTAAAATGACAATTTCTTGACAAATTTTGACTATACAGAAAAAATAATTTAATTTCAATGAAATTATTAATCATAAATTAAAAATGGTTTTAATTATTTTTATAGTTGAATAATTGTTAAATTTTAATCCTACACAGAAAAGTCTAAAAAAAAATCAATGACGAAATGTTCATTATCAATTATTTGTTTAATTGAAGTTAAACCGATTAAAAAAGTTGTATATTCAATTATTGAAATCAATACTTATTTTTATTTATATTTGATATTATACGAAAATTAATTGCTTTAAGTACTTTTAGTAAAAAATTATATAAAAAAACGAGAGAGAAACTATAGTCGGTCAAGACCGACCATATGATACCCTACACCATTGTATATGTGCCAAAAATTAGACCTGTGGCCAATTGTAGACCAACACTTTTACTAAATGCAAAATCAATTATACAAATACAGAACAATGCATTGTACTAACATCTATATGATTTTATGCCCTTTAGGCCGATTCCCGGAAGTGGGTTTATATAGGAGCTATGGTAAATATTAACTTGATACTATCATTCGTATAGGATTTACTCACGTTAAAGTGATTTTCGAAAGAGGGTTTTATATTGGAGCTATTGTCAATTATAGACCACAGCACAAAGATTGACATTTATACCAAACTCCTTTGTACCGAATTTCATTGAAATATTGCTATATTTAAGACATTTATGATCGTTAAACCCCTATTCCGATAGGACATTTGTATGGGGGCAAGGTGAAATAATGGACCTAATAGGCTTCGTCCTTGTGTCAAAATAATTATTTGTGACAAATATGGTGGTGTAGGGTATTAAAATAAATAAATTTGGATCATTTGATACACTTAATAAAGAAGGTATTTGGAATAATTTTTTCTCTGTGTATTCTCCTTGATCTCATGCAATACTCAAAAAAAAAAAAAAAATATGATCAATTAAACGCGGACCCGTAAGAAGGGACTGAAAATGTGTATAGAATTATTATAAGCGATATATTTTTCTTGTATTTTTCAGCATAATATAATTATGGGGATGGGGAAAAATCTATTGAAAAGAAATAGTCATAAAAATAGATCTGTCAGATAACTTAAAACAATTTATGGCCTGCAATGTAATGAAACGACTGATGATATCAGCCAACTTTTATTTAATTGCAGAAATTGAAATAAAGAAAAAATTATTGTTTACAAAACCTTTGTCTATTACTTTCAAAGGTGTACAGATGTAGAAGCATCAATGATTCAATGATTTTCTAAATCTCACAGTGTAAGTCAGGGACAAATACTTGCTGCGAAAACCTTACCTGATATATTTAAAATGGCTCTTCAAATTACTATAGACGTAGTAAATTTTATAAAACTAAGGAGTGAGATCGAAAAATTCTTAACATATATAATATTTAAATACTTGGAAACGGTTGATCTTAGAGTTTTCATTAGTTTTTTAATCATTTGATAGTTTAGCACAGATCACAGAAATATAGAATTTTTATGGTTCTAACCACTAATTATAAAATTGTGGACCATTTTTGAAAACCCTTTCTTTGGAGATTTGATAGTTGCTTCACTCACTTTTTTGGAACAGTCAAAATCTTCGGTATTTTGGGACACCTTTTTTGTGCTCTTGAATTCACTTTTCACAAGAGCTCAATATCTCTCCACTGGTCTAAGCTATGGACAATTTTGAAAATTGACCTCTCTTGGTACTAAAACTATGTTATTGATTTGGTACCACTCCAGAGCTTTCTTACCGTAGTGACATGATACCAAATGGGTCCAAAAATATGTGGACACGTTGTGCTTTCTTAAGAAAAGAAGAAGAAGATTCTGCCAGCACCTACGTTTCTTCGTCAATTATACAGCTTGAGTATTTTTGTTTGAAATTTGGTTTAAATTCCGAGTCCTATTTTTGGCTTGTAATTTTTTTTTTTTTTTGCAGAATTCCAGTTTGTAATTTTTTGAACTTTATACGTTATCAACTTTTCTATTAGCTTTAAATTTTCGCACCAAATAGTCGAAGCACTGAGAAAACTGAGCTGATTTTCTACCAGATGTGTTTGGAGTTCCTTTCAATATGCCTTCAATTTTCCGGCCTTCCCAATATCATGTGGTCCTTTTTTCTTACCGAACTAGGTTTCACATCAATAGTCAAATTCTCCTGATACTGTTTAATAACATTAGAAACGGTTTTACGTACGACATTAAATTCTGTGGCCAATTATTTGTAAGACCTGTTTGGAGTTTTTGAAATTTTTTAATAACTTGTAAGACGTAAATCTTTTTCGTCACTTATTTTGATGAAAATAAGGACAAATTAACATGGTTGTTATTAAAAATAATAACTGAAGTATTTTTCCATGATAACTAGATCAAAAAAAATTTTGAATATTGATTCCAAAAAAAGTTATGAGGCAAAATGTGTGTTAAGATTTTTTCGATCTCTTTTCTTAGTGCCTTATGAAATAGAATTCCTAAAGCCCTTTGTGCCGATTTAAATGCACAACATAAGAAATTATTACTTAATACCGATGTCCATTGGATTTCAAAGGGAAATATGCAAAATGAAGATATTTATAAAAAAACTACAGAAAACAATTTCTATATACTACTTTGCTTATATCTCTAAATTCTTCGAGGCGTTAAACAATCTTAACAGTAAATAAAATTAATTAAAATCGATTCAGTAAGTGCTTTTATACGCAAAATAATTTTATATCCACACATCTCCGAACAAATTTGTAACACATTTCACTTTGCCTTCTATAAAAATTCCTCAAAGAATGCCTCGGCTTCCTTTAAAAAAATACAGTACTAATTATTGTTTCTTTTTCATTAGATGCGTAAAAGAAGGTGTATCACTCAGTTTAGGAGTGCTATCGAAAAAATCTTAGCACACGTATGTACGTGCTACAAATTATTAAAAAATTTCAAAAAAATCCAAATTGGTCCTACAAATAATTGGACAAAGAATTAAATGTCTGCTGTCAAACTGTTTCCAATGTTATTAAACACTATCAGAAGAATTTGACCATTGATAGGAAACCTGGTTTGGGAAGTAAGAAAGTCCACGTGATATTGGGAAGGCCAGAAAATTGAAAACATATAGAAAAGAACTCCAAACACATCTGGTATAAATGCAGCCCGGTTAGCTCAGTGTTCTTACTGATTTTCGATTTTTATATCTAAAATTTTAATTTAATTTGTTCGGGTTTAGGAAGGTTAAAGAAAAATTAAAAGAATTAAAAAAATCGATAGAAATTTTAGCTTAGTTTTTTTTTTTTTTTTTTTTTTTAAACAACTAAGAATTTTATGACATTATACTTTTATAATAACTAAGACTCATCTTCACAATTTTATTATTGTTTAACAATATTTATTTTATTAATATGAATAATACTTCACCACACAACACAATAATAAAGCAGTGAATTAGTCAGTTAGAAAAATTTATATTCATTAACGTTTATTGAACTTGCCACTTAAAAAAACAATGAAATATTAAACCCACCAACATTTTAGAATTAATTTTACTTATAATTATAAACATGCAATCGATATTAATTTCTATAAAGAATTTTATAAAAAAAACTGCTAGAATATTTTATTGATAGTATTACATTGACATCTAAGAACGAGTACATATTTGTTTACACTAAATGATTTTGCAACTTTAGTTTTATTAAATTTGTTCTTAAACCACTCAGTGTCGTATTTTGCCTTTAATAAATTTGTACAAAATCATGCTGCATTGGTTATAAGAAAAGTATGTGAAGGTTAATTCTAATATCAATGTTTAATGCTTTTAATACAAAAAAAAATATAATATAAAATAAAAATGATAGAATATCAAATCAAGCTATCTACATAAATAAATAGTTAAAACTAGCAAATAATTCGTTAAAAATTCTATAAATTTTGATTACAATCTTATTTTATACAAATTTTATACATATATTAGAAAAAACCTAGACTTAAATTACTTAATATTCGTTAAGTTTTTATTGTCTTATGTAAAATTTGTTGTCGTAACAGAATAGTAACTAAATATTCTTCTTTTTTTTTTAATTCTAGCTGTTAAATATTAACGATACATGACGTTACATGTAACCCACTTTTGACCTAAGTTTCAGGCGGATAACTACTTAACGTTTTTTTTTTAAACATACGTGGAATACTAATTAGCATTGTATTTTACTGGTATTGTAAACAGGTTTTTATGTAAACTTGAAAAGTTTATTTTTTATTTACATATTTTGGTAAAAGTGATTTTTCCTATAGTAAATGAACTAAATAAAAAATAAGTTACTATATTATTGGATAAGAAATAGGTGGACAAAATAGAACTGTTTTTTTTTTTTTTTAATTGATGAGTACGTAATTTTACTACAATACTACTTCCGATACTTAAATTTGATTATCTCCTTAAAAATCTTTAGGACAGGAAACTGTGAAAAATCTTTAGGACAGGAAACTGTGAAAATCGTTAAGGCCGGGTTAGTTGGTTGTTTATGTGATGTTGATGTCCCGTTTATTTATACAAAAATTATACAAAATTAATAACGTGACATATGTTTTTGACATTTGTTAGAAAAAAAAAACACAGAGTTACCGTAGATTATTTACTAGAAAAAGCCTAAAACTGCAACTCTGATTGAAATGAAACATGCCAAATATTTATTTATTTAATTGTTTGCGTATTTAATTATTTTTGTTCATTTATTTCCTTGTTTATTTAGTGGTTTTTCCTTTATATTTTGTTAAATATTTGTTTATTTGTAAAAAAAAAAAGTGATTATTTGGCAACACTGCTAACAACTGTCACGGAACAATGCAAGAAAATTCTGTTTTCAACAGAATCAGACATCATATCACATCAACGTCAAGTTTCAATAATTGTTCGCATTACAATACAAGCAATATAAGCGATCAGCTGTTTCCATCGCGGGAGGAAACGTCACATAAACAATCAACTAATTCACGCTTTAGTCCACAGCAACTTATTTATTTACTTTTTTATTAAGGAGCTTAACATTTTATACCCTAAAAAGATCTATCTATGTATAGTACGTCTGTCTGTTGAAAGCATAATAGGACTAGGGGTACGAAATTTATTTCAAATATTTGCCTTATATAAGGTTTCTTTGTTATTGAAAATGGGAAAATCGATTCATAAATAAATAAAAGTAAAAAGAGTCCTGGCGAAAAATACTCTCTGCTCTTTGAGAAATTCCATAGATCCGTAAGATAAAAAAACAAGCGCGAATGTTATATTCGGCTCGGCCGAATCTATATACCCACCATCAAATTTTACTTTTTATGGGAGGTGGGTGGTAAAGTGGGTGGACCACGCCCATTTTTTGTTTCCGAGTTTACATTGGTACTTGAACTATTTGAACACAATTTCGTTGAAGTTTCATCTTATATGGGAGGTGGGCGGTAAAGTGGGCGGACCACGCCCATTTTTGGTTTCCAACTTTATATCGACCTTCAAACTATTTATACAAAATTTCGATGTCGTACATGCTTTTGTTTAAGAGATATCAGCAGAAAAGTATTAAATGAAGCTACAACGGACACCCTGTGTTTCTAGTTTTTAGCTCATAAATTTTTTATTTATTAATCGATTTTGCCCATTTTCAATACCAAACAAACTATGTTAATTATCAATTAATTATTTGAAAATTTAATATGCACATTAATGAAAATTACCTTAAAAATAAATATTTTTAAAATTTGTTTAAAGTAATTTAGAATTACGAGAGTACACCTGGGGTGCTTCGCTAACCCTATGGTATTGTAATAAAAAAATATACAATTATATACAGTTTTTTGGTATATATATATGAGTAGTAACCTTTACCGCTTATAACTTCTTAAATATTGAACGGATTTTAGTAAAATTTATATTCTGCACATCTATGAGAAAATATCTTTTTAATGGTATATTTTCTATAAAAGTTGCATGTTTAGTGTGAGTGTAAAAGAGATTACAGGAAATGTGTTTGCCTATTAATTATACAGATACACAAGAACAACCTGTTTACTATTCACGTCATACTGTTTTCTTTGCACGTCATTTCAGCTATATAAAATATAATAAGTATTCTTAAGGGTAATTAATAATATAAATTACTGAAAGTTTAATTAAAAAACTGTTCTTTTTCGTAAAATATAAATTGAATATTTATATCAAATAAATTATTTAAAATAAAGTTAAAACATATCAGATCGTTTTCGATTTTACAGAATTTTTGTAAAAAAAATAGTTTTGAAAGTTATTTAATTTTTCCCAATATAATGAAGCATTTCGTAATAAACAAATTTATTTTAATTAAAAATCTCTTCAATTTTTAATATTTTTATTTATTTATTTTTGTTAATAATTATATAAACAAAATAATAATAATTAAAAAATTATTATTTCCAGTTAATTTCCTCTTATTACAGCAATTATTCAACCATACCTTCAAAAATACACTTAATGAGTTTATTTGAAAAAAAAAAAAAAAAAAAAAAAACATATATTTAAAGCATTTTTTTTTTAAATTTTTTAGAAAACAAAGATTTGTCAAGATAAAAGCCAAGCTAAATCACTGAAGCAAAACATAAATTTAAGTCATTTTAAAATGTTAAATAATATTTCAGAAATATGTATGTACTATATTTGTTTTGTAAACAAAAATTTAAATTAATATTAGTAATAAATTATTGAGAAACTATAATATTCAACACTAATAGAAGCATCTTTATTTAAACAAATTATAAATGACAGTTAATACAAATAAGAAAATATTTTTAATATTTACTCTATGTTAAGCATACTACCTTTATTCATTTACTTGTAGCAATCTACTGAATTAATTAATAAGAATTTACTGGTGTTTTACTAAAAATAGTTTCCGTATCATAAAATTTTCGTAGAAACTGAAGTTTTCGTTGTTAAAATATTTTTACATTTAAAGTCATGTCATCCTAAATAGTAATAAAAACTAACCTTTGAGACAGTAATTCAAAATATTGTTTAGATTTGTATTTTATGAAAGGAAAGGATGTTAAAGTAAAAATGTAATAAAAATTGTCATTTCAGAGCTTTTTTTAGAAAGTAATTTGTGTATAATGAATACTTGTATTAATTACGTTCATCATTTAACATTTGAACTGAAATAAATTTTCTAAACAATTGTTGTTTAACAATGGCTAATATAACAAACCCAGCAAACATATAAGGTAGATTTAAAATGTTTTCTAAAGCTAAGTTCACATTAGGCAAATATTTGACACAAAATATTTGATCAAGTTCTCCCATAATTTTTGCTATTACCCAACAAACCAAATGATATCGTAATGATATCATTACGATATCATTTCGGTGATATAGAAGCCCGAGAATGATATCATTTATAATTCTAAAATGATATAGGTTGGTTTCTAAAAGGTACACTCGAAAATTTTTGAAAATGTCGATATTAGTAATGATATCGTTAAATTTAAGCAGCGCGATAATTTAGCAATATATTGCAGAATATAATACATATCTGCTAAGATTGGGTCAATATATAATATTCTAAATGTTTTATCAAAGATTAATAAAATAACCATAATAAACTAAAGTTCATCCTGCTCCAAATCATTTTATATGTAAACAAGCTTTTGTAATTCCCCTTCAAATTGTTATTTTTTGCGATTCCATTAAATTTAGCTGTAAAAATATAATTTCCATATTATGCATAACATACATAAAATATTCTTCTAATAAAAATATTTTCAATTTAATTTAATTTTCCTGAAAAAGTTTGAAGTTTTTTCTAAGGAAAAAATAATTTCGATATTTTCTCATATAATTTTAAAATTATCATATCATTAATGATACTGTATCGTTTCTTGGTTTGTTGGGTAAATACAGAGTTAAATTTTTGTTCATATAAAGGGTCTTTATTTTCTTGTTTGACAGCTATCGAATATCGTAAAATATGATAGGGGCAAAAGCCTGTACAAATTACATGCAAATTATTTACGCAAAATAATTTGATTACATATATTTATTTGACGTCAATTATTAACTGAATTTATACCAGGATCTTATATTTTTTATTTTGCTTTTATGGATTCATAACAATTTTTCAGAGAGAATTTCGGAATATGTTGATGTCAAGGTCATTTTTGTAGCGTTTTTATTTAATTTAAAATAGAAATGTTCATTCTAGAGAAATATTTGAAAAATTACAACAAAGTAAAATATTTACATAAATGAAATATGTATAATAACAATCAATAGTAAAATTCATAATATACATTAATGAAACTTAGTTTAAAAATAAATATGTTTTTATATTTTTCATTTCTCATCCCTCATTTCTCTTCGCGTCGTTTACAGAAAAAGCATGTCTTAAGAAAACAACACTGATTTCTTTTCCTGGCACTTTCAGTTGTACATAAAATATAACAAGCACTAAGTATTATAGTTTTAATAAAAAATAAGTTTTATTTAAAAAAACTGTATTTTAATAAAAAAAAAATATATAAATTATTTATTTCTTTTTTGAAGATTTAAAGTTTTTATCCCTCTATAAAAACAAAACAAATTTGTACAAATCAAGCAGTCCGCCTCATCAGTTGATGTTTGCCCCTGTTTGATCTTACATTAATTTTTATCAAACTCAAATTTTCCTAAAAAATAATAAATATTTTATATCTTGTGTTCACGCAATGTACACACTTGCCAAATTTTTGACTTAAGACACATAATTTCTTTTCAGCTGTTTTCTTAGAGCTTATTTACATTGGGGATTTTGCCTGGGAAAAATTCCTGCAAATTTTACGTTTGTAGGCAAGAGGTATACAGAAGCAAGCGGGGTAAGAAGAGTTGAACGTCGTCGCAAAGCTAAAAATTTCATAAAATTTTTTAAAATTTATTTTTAATTTTTCTGATTTGTTGTTTTTTGACAAATATGTTTTAAAAAATTTTCACAATACAAATTTATGTGTGTAAATGTAAAAGGGATTTCGAAGCAACTTTAAAACAAAATATCATAAAAAAACCCTGCGATAATCCCCAATGTAAATAGGATCTTATTTGGTTCGTAAAAATATTTGTTGTTCACATTACGTTCAGTCTACATTAGACAAATTTTTATTAAGACAAATGTCAAATTTTTATCATGATAAAAATTTGTCTAATATAGACTGAATTTGTAAGTATTATTGCAATGTTAAAACATGTTGTTGGTATTTTTTACATGGTTTATTATGACAAACGTTTTCACCTATAATTGATAGATATAAAAAATTATCTGCAATTCAAACAAAAATTAGACATTTGTCTTGATAAAAATTTCTCTTGTATAGACTCAAAGTTAGGCAAATCAAATATTATCCTAAGTTTACATTAGGCTCAGGGATGGAAAATTAAAATATTTTTATATATAAAAAAAAATTAAAAGAATGTAATTTTTAATTTTAATATTTAAAATGAAGTATTAAATACTACATCAAACCATTAAATAATTTTATTCAGATTAAACATCATAGCAAAATATGAAAATCTTAAGGGAAAAAAGACGTCCAAGATCAATTCCTTAATATATAAAATTCATTATCTGATGTCTTTCAAATTTGGAACATTTTCACTTCAATTTGATTTACAGAGCATAGAAACTTGTAGTTTTTAGGAATGATTGTATATGTTAATGTTCTGCGTTTCATCGCATTTGGAGAGAAAATTTTTAAAGGAATAAAGTGCCGAATCTGGAATATCTCAATTATAAATCTCTGAGAAGCGAGATTTTTAACCTAACCAAACTAGTAATGCTTATGAATAGGCCACACTTTGGTTTAGGGACATTTTATTACCCCCTTCTTTTTAACGTAACTTAAATAGAAATGTCACGTGATTTTGTCGGGTCCTAGGACTTACTATCGCTACCTTCATCTGTTGTTGTAATAGTTTGGCTGATGTCGAAAGTTCTTCCCTGGAAAAAAATTTGGTCGAATATGACTCGGGTCGTTCTGGAGTGGAGATCCTATTGTCATGGTAACGTCATTATGTTATTCATTCGTCTTTAGATCTGGCACAATTACTATGAAATCAGATATTCTTCAATTGTTGATAGAATCCTCGAATTTCTGTAAGAATACTTCACTCTATTTGATCTTATTAACTTCTATATCTGACAGAAAATGTATTTTTGAGTGGGTACAGGAGAGAAATCGAAGATGATAATGATATCAAGGCATCGAATTTGGGTTCTCCTGCACATTTTCATAAACAACTGTAATGTATTCACTTCGTAGCCTTTATTTAGTGAAAGGCCAGTAACCCCAAAAACGCATTTATTTGGAAATAATTCTAAAGTATCACACGGTCAGAGCTAAGGTGTTTTCGAGTTAATTTGGAGGAACACTGCCTTGGATATTAAAAGACCTACTCCAGAAACTAAACCAAAGTAAACTTTATAAAAAGTTTAAAAGTTTCCATTAAAGACACATTTATACCAAACATTGCTAATCGTAACATGGATTTGACGTGTACATTTTTCACAGCGAAAATTTTCAAAATGTGCGAGTTAGAAAATAAAGTTTTTAAAAACAAATAAAAGTAAAAACTTTCAATATTGTGTAATAAACAATTAAACTTATTTGACTTCTTTGTAAATCTACCATTCATAAATAATATTCATATAAACAATTCTTTTTTTTACTACTTTTTTTAATATTAAAAAAAATTAACGGCTTAAAAACGGTAATAAAATAGTTTTGAATGGAAATTTTTATTTATTTCAAAATTATTTTGTGTTATTAAAACGTTACGCTAGGTGTAACACAATAATATCATTATTAAAATGAATTATTTAAATATGTTTTTATTAAAATAATTAAAAACTGTTTTTAATTGCTTTTGTGTTTTTTTTTTTTTTTTTTAACAACAATAAACCAAAAAACGCAATTTTTGTTTGTACAAAAAATAAAACATAAACAATTAAAATTATGAAAAAAATATAAAAACCAGAAAAAATTTACAAAAAAATACTTACATAATTACGTTTGGAACATATTAAAATCCGTTTAAATAGCAAAAGATATTGCATAAAGAAGGAGGCTTTCAAAACATTTTTACTGTCAATGTCAATTAACGATGGAGACTTGTCTTTAGACTTTTGTTGTTGTTGTGGTTGTTGCTCGATCGCTTGATGTTCTGCTGGATCATCTGTATTGTTTTCGCTGTTAGTAAGAGCCTTCATTTCTTCTAAGGCAACTTCTTCATCTGAGGGTTTAACATATTCATCATAATTTGGTAACTGTAAACCGGCTGCTTTTGTATTGAAAATTTTTGTAAGTTTCTTGCCGCTACTAGTTAAATGACAACTGGTTAAATCAACATTGTCGGCTGTAAACAAAAAAATAAAAAAATAATTAATTACAGTAGTTATACAAATTATAATAAATTTACTAATTGGAGTGGAAGATTTTTTGTTTAAAATGTTTTAAGTTTTTAAAAAAAGAAACATATGTTTAACAGACAAAATTTAATGCAAAAATATTTACTGCACTGAAATGTGTAAGATAAGGTGTAGACATTTCAAGGTTTATAACCGGAAATTTTTAAAACAAATTATATTTAGGAGGATAAGTTAGAAGACCAATTAAGTAAAAATATTATTATTTTTAATGGCAATTTTTTTTTTTTTTTATTTTTTAAAAATTTTAATTTGAACATTTAAACTACAAAATATTTCCAAAAATTATATGTATATTGTCTTTGTTTTATTTCAAAAAGTGTTTTAGTTAAACATATTTGAAAAATATTAATCAATTTAAATATTTCAAGATTTAAAATGAATGTTAATGGTCCTTCAAACCGGATGCTAATTGTTTTTTGTTTATATTTTAATTCAAAACGTTTTATGCTTCAAAATTTTAGCAACTAATATTTAAAATTATAAATCTAGTCTTAAGTGAATACGAATCATATTTGGCCCATGGGGCTTGATTCTCAATTAATAATAAATAAATAAAATAAAATAAATGTCATGATTAAAGAAATCCTTACAAAAATTAACGAAAATATTGGAAATATGATTTAATATGAAGATAAAAACTATTTAAGTTTGAAAGAAACACAATTGAAAAAGACAACCAATGTCTAGGCTAAATGGGTCACAAAACCAATTATTAATATACACTTTTTATAACCCTTCGAACTGTTTTTTGTTTGATTGAATTAATTTAAATATTAAAAAATCAACGAAATTCTTAGGAAAAACGAAATATTCGAAATTTGATTTAATTTGAAGACAAAAGCTGATTAAGTTTGAAAGAGAAACAAGATAAAAAGACAACCAATGTCTACACTAGATAGACCACAAGAGTAATTATTAATATATATTTCCTTATGGTCCTTCGAACCGGATATTGGTTTAAAAAAACACTTAAAACTGCAGTTTTGACGATAGTAGGTTCTGAAACCTGCTTCAAACTCCTGTCGATGTAATCTTAGTCTCCTCCTTAGGAGGATACAATACAATACTTCTATACTTCTGCTGGCTAATGATAAGCCATATACTCTGCCTTTAGTATAATAGCCAAACAAAGGCAACAAAAGCAATTACTTATTGCAATTGTTTAAAAACATTTTGTCCAATTTAAATACAATTCTTTTAAAAGAAACTTTAAAAAATCTCTTTACTACTTAAAAAGTAATCATCTTGTAATAAAAATAAACAATTTTAATTAAAATTAAAAAACTTTTTAAAAAATTTTTATTACACTTTTTCTTTGGAATTGCCAAAACGTTTGCCATTAAATTTATGAAACAAGTTTTTGTGTAATTAAAAAATGAAATAAATTAAAATAAAAAGAAATTATTTTGCCAAAAATCTGTTAAGAAACATAAAATACATTTTTTAACAATTTACCTTTAATCTTAGACAAAAGCCGCGTAACATGATTCAATTGAGAATCTGAGTCTTCAAAAAATTTTTTATTGGCAGCATTTATAAGTTTATCTAAATCACGTTCATAATCACCAACGGCCACTTCTAGCACTAAAATTAAAATTAGAAAGAAAAATAAAAAACAAATAAAACAATTTACCAAAATTTTTCATAATTTTTTACTCACAAAAATCTGCTGGATTGTGATAACTAGGACACAATAAATTTTGATCTGCCAAAAATGGTATTAGTTCCCTAACCGGTCCCTGATACATACAATGACCTTCGACTACGGTATAAAGCTTATCAAACATTTCAAATACCAAGGCTGAAGGTTGATGTATAGTACAGACAATGGTATGTCCATGGGCTGCTAATTTCTTTAATAGTCCTATACATTGACTACATGATGAACTGTCCAAGCCACTGTAAAGATTAAGTAATTAAGATTTATATAAATTATTTATTACTAAAGTATTTAATTTATTATTATTTATAATTATTGACAATAATTTATTGGCGGGGGAATTTCAAACGTTTAACAGAAAATGCAAAAACCAAAGTTCTTGGAAGTTTATTAATAATTCAAAACATATTCGAATGAAATATAGGGGAAAACTTAGTTTGATTTCAAACAAGAAAAAGGTGGGTTATTATTTCTATTATTGTAAAATTATAAAAAATTATAAATTATAAATTTAATAACTAGTTAGTTATTTTAAACAATTGAGCATTTACAGATAGAGGAAAATATATTAAAATTATTATAAATTGTCAAACTAAATATATTTTAAAAATTTCCCTTTAAATAAGAACTGCGCACGAAGTTTTGGGGTTATATAATTATTTTGATAAGAGCTAAAGCAATTATATAAGTAATGTTAAGTTCCTAACTTGTAATATTTATTCCCTAGGAGTTCTTAAAGTCAAAAAAAAAAAAAAAAAAAATGACCTTGGAACACTCCACAGCCATGGACAAATAAGGAGCAAAGAGAGAGCACAAAAGACTCCACTATAAGGGTTGGGATATTATGCGTTTGTGCTGATATTTGCAACAGGGCTCAGAATCACTTCCTGAGTCGATTGAACGTTGTCCGTCTGTCCGTCTGGTTGGCTATCTTTCCACGTAAACCTTGTGAACAAAGTACAAGTCGCAATTTTGAAGATATTTTTATGAAATTTGGTACGAATAGTTATTTCGGTACAAGGACAAAACCTATATAAATTATTTACGACTGGTTCATTATTTCACTTAGCCTCATAAAGATCGTTCCATAATTGACCATAGTTCCCATATAACCACTTTAATATGCATAAATCCCATAAAATGTTAGTATGAAGTTAGTATTCGACACAAATGAGTTTTATATAAGTAAAAACAAGAGTGCCAAGTTTTATGAGAATCGATCCATAATTTACTATAGCTCCAATATAAACCAACTTCCGAGAATTGCTCTAAAGTCAAGTTTGTATTACTTTCAATTCCCTTTTCCTTTCTCTCTTTCTCGAAACGACTATATAATGGAAAGATAGAGGCAGGAAGTATGATGAAACTGATATATGATAAAATATTTGAAAAATTATCAATTTCGGAAAATTTTAATGTCAAAAATATTTAAATATTTTAAAGTTCGCTTTTTGTTTATTGAATTTAAATATATTTTAATGCAGTTATTCCTCAAACTGCAAATCCCGTTTTGGGATTTTAGTTTAGTATTTTAAACAACTTTTCTCATACTACAACAAGCAAGATTAAATTTAATACCCCTTTTTGTAAAAACTAAAAAAATATCAATTAATTACAATAGCAATGAACAAAATACAGTATAAACTCGATAATTTGGATGACATTTCATAGTTCATTACGTACTCTATAATCCTTATTGATTTTAACTTTAATTACCACGTTTTCAGTTAATAATTATTTCAAATTACTTTCAGTAAACAAATATACACTTATCATACACGGAAACAAATATTTTCGAAAAAATTTCAATTAAATTATTAATCATAATTTCAAAATGATTATAAATATTTTTATAATTAAATAAATTATTGAAAATCGAAGTATTCTAACAATATAAACTTAAATTTTAATTAGAAAATTTAATTTCAATTACAAATAATACCTATTTAATAATTTTGTTAATTGAAATTCAACCTATTAAAAAATTTTATATTCAAATTATCACTTATTCTTATTTATATTTCATCAGTTTGTTAATTGAAACAATAATAAAAATAATTGCAAGCGATAAATTGTTTTATTTTTAAGTAAGAAATTTTATAACATTTTAATTTCGATCAACTGAATAATTGATACAATTGAAAAAGTAATTGAAATAGTGTTTATCTTTGACAAATTTTACATAGAAAAATCTATATCCAATTTCTATTACGAATAATACATATTTAATTATATTATTAATTGAAATTCAATCTATTAAAAGCATTGTATATTCAATTATTCAAACTAACACTTATTTTAATTTATATTCGATTAATTTATTAGTTGATACAATAAGAAAAATTATAAAGTAAAATAAATTGTTTTATTTTTAGTACAAAATATTAGAAAAATTGAATATTAATCACTTGAATAATTGATACAATTAAAAAAGTAATTTGACTAGTTTTTATCTTTGATAAATCTGTTTATCAAAAATTATTGGATAAAAAAAGATTTGATATTTTTTTTAATATTTGTAATATTAAACAATTGATGTATTTGAAAAGTTCCTTTAAAAAATTCTCATAATCTAGATTATCGAGTTTGTTTAACCATATTGGGATCTACAATAAGTTATTCTAGTTATCGAGTTTATACTGTACATATGTATGTCTGTAATTATAAAGCCGTTTTGGGATTTTAGTTTTTCATTATTATTCACAAATATTCTTTATTATTATTGTTAGAATTGTGATAAATCCTATAATTAGATTTGACATGTGTTGAATAGCTGACTGACTACCGGTCTGACTACTATATTTGGTTTTTGCTTTTGAATTTAAAATTGATTATTTTTCTAATTTTTCTATTAAAAAGAAATTATGAAAATAATATTTCCGCTTAATTTTTATAACTGGAAAAAGATGTTTGCGTTGTGTTTTATCCGTACTCTATAATGTAGTTTTAGATATTTTTATTTAGAGCTAATTGTTTTAATAAATACTTAAAAAAAAAAATATTAAAACGTTTGTTAACAAAAAATAATAATAAAAATTGAGTTATTTTTTATGACAAATTTTGTTATGTTGAAAAAAATAACTATTATTTTTTAGTCAAAAAGATCAAAATTTTCCTCATTTTTATTTTATAAATCCAAAGTAAAAACTATTTTAATAACCACAGTTTATGTAAACAACAAAAAAACTCTCAATAATTTGTAAAAAAAGTTTTCATTTATCAAATTCCTTATTCATATTTTTTGTAGAGCATTTTTAAGGCCTTTTATGACTATTTACAATTATAATGCGGTTTTTTTCAATTTCAAATTGCATTATCATGTTATAACAATTGAATTTTGCATGAAATCAACAACAATAATAATTGTAACAATGAAACACGTTTCGTGTGAAAGTTGGGTGTAGAGTTAATAATTTCACTAGTTTTGATGTGTTGTTGAAGATTAATGATCATGTAAAAAATAAATCATAGGTTTTACAAACAGTTCAGTCAGTTGTCACGATTTTGTATAAATATAAAGTTTAGAAAATTGATTAATGTATGTATGTAATTTTGTTTTTCTTAGCAGGTGAGTAGTTTAAGAAAGAGGGATTTAAATGAAAGATGAAATAATGAAGAAGATGCTCAAAATAAGTCAAATTAGCCTAGATGATAAATTACAAAATGAATTTTAGTTTGCAAAGTTAACTTTTAATTTAAATGCAGCTTAAAAATACTCTAAGCTAAAGTTAAAAAAAAATAAGTACCTACAACTATTTAAAAATATCACAATAAAACCAGGAATTTAACTCTGCCAGAAAAAATATTCTCAATGTTTATGATTTCAACAGTTAAGTTTAAAGTCTACGTTTTGTAGAATGTGAACCATATTATTTTAAATTTATTTATAAATATGTTTTAAACGGTGACTTAATTATAAAGCTAACTAAAATGTTGACAAATTATATAATCCAAACAAGGTCAGCTTGTTGTTTACATAAATACTTCAAAATACAAGTAAGAAATCGTATGTAGAAGACATTTTAATATTAATGTTACACACATCAGAACAAACTCAACTCTTTTAATTATTTCTTATATAATATCCGAGGTGACCCATTTCGGCGGTCCTCCCCCCTGCCCCGATACCACCTAGAAACTTGAGCTCCTCCATAACAGTTGGAAACTACCTCAGTAATAACTATGTGGAATTTCGTTGAAATATATTGAACGATTCAAAAGTTAAACAGTTATTTAAAAAACACGTTGAAACTGCTGTGCACTTACATATGTATATAGAATGCTTCAGCACACATTTACCATAGAAATTGAAGGAAAATGAGCAAATTTTGCGGAAGGAGGTAAAGTATCAGTTAGTTTTTAAACGATTGTGTAAAGTATTTGGTATCGTTGGAAAGGTTATTAAATAATAATATTTAAATAATAAAGTATTCCAACTAAATTTTTTCCTTAAATTGATCAAAAACAGAAAAATTTTTCTATTTAGTGTTATTTTTCAAAAAAAAAAAAAAAATAATAATAATATTTGAATTTATATAAAATCTATATTTATAAAGCTATCATTCTGAAATTTTAGTATTATATAAAAAAAAAATGGTTCTTAAAAGAAGAATATAAATAGATTCCCATTTTTTTACAAATACCCAAAATTCCTGTTCGGGGAAAACTTACTTCAAAAATTTACTTTTTTTTCAGTAAAATGGTCACTCTGTTGTATAAGAGGCGTGGCTTATTCAAAATTTTTTGTGTGTTTAGCCAACATATGGAGGTAACTTTCTACGGTATTTTTATTTCAATATTAGCTTTGACATTTTAGTGCTCCACAAAAAACTAAAAACACAAAAATTAAAATTAACGAAATTCTGATAGGGCTAGCGGGGAGACTGTTACCCCAACTGCCATCGGATTTGTTTTACATGCATTTATATTAAACATTATTTTAGAAACATGAAAAAAAATTTATGGTCCAGAGGAAAAATGGATTTTAAAGTGAAAAAATGTTAGCACCTTTTTAAAAGAAATCACAAAAAATCACAATTTTTTCAAATTTTCTAATTCAAAATATAACTTTTTATCTAAACAACATAGGTATATATGATCCTTTCACAAAAATTGTTTAGAATTTTGCACAGAATCCAGAGTATATTTTAGAAAAATTTTAGGACACAAATTGCGCCCGCCAAGTTAAAAAAAAAAAAACTAAAAAAAACATGTCCAAAAATGGGTCAAAATTTTACTTTGGTCCAAATATCTCTAAAGGTAAAAGAGATAACCCACACATGTTAGCGTATTTTTTGTAGAGAATTACAAGGGTTATCTGTGAGCAAAATTTTTTTTCAGTCAAATCATAAATGAAATTTTGGCAATTTTTTAAAAAAATTTCATACCCGACGTGACCAACTTTGGAGGTCCACCCCTCGTCCTCCAGACCCGCTACGATCCTATCCTCCTCCAAATCAATTGCCACCTCAGGATTGCCCAAAAAATTCCGTTTTGGCACCACTGTGCGTATGTAAGTATATATACAAATATCTTACCCTTTTATAATAGTAGAGTGAAGTATTAAACAATCATAATAGAGTTATGTAATTTATAATTAATAAAAAAAATATCATTAAAAGGTGTTGTGTAAAAACCATTTACTACCATTTAACTAGTTACCATTACTACTCTAGACTACTCTATATAAATATTTACATATCGAGGGTCTATATTCAAAACGGGCCTCATGCAAAACAACATTTTTCAGGAGAACATAAAAACTGTTTATTTCCCCCATTTTTCAACATTTTGCAATCCGTTCTTCTACGATTTATTAATATTACGTACTACTAAACCTCACACTAAAAAATAAATCTTTTAACTCCATTATTCGCGAAGTTATGGTATATAGCCCGTTTTGTTTATTGGGAATTAAAGAAGTAAAACATATTTTTGGAAAAAAATTGACAATATGTTAAATTTATGATATCATACCAATCAGGATATAAAAAAAAGCGAAATTTTGTGGTACCATTTTTAATCGTTAGAAATTTAAAATAAACAGAATGTTTACTAAAAGGACGAAAATGTGTTCAAAATTAAAATTATAGATATAATTTAAAAAAAAAAAATTGCATGCGAAAAAAATTGCCAAAAAATTTTTTGCAACAAAATTTTAAACCAACAAAAATTATATTAAATTGCATATCAACAACTCCAAAATTATTAAAACCTTTAAAAACGATGTTTATTGCACTTTTTATTTAATTATCATTTTTTTAAGATACTGATTTTGGTATCTAAGATGTTTTGCTTATAATCACCAATTTTATTAAAATTTTTTCATTCCTGTCTTTAAATCTAGCGTATAGTGCTCCCACTTAGCTTCAAAAAATGTTGATAGGTGTACCCGCGTATGATTTATAAGCATCTAAAAAAGGCTAAAAATCTAACTTCAATGGCTTTTTTCTCCACTGCATTGAGATAACAAAATTTGTATAAGATATATTAAGATTCTAATTCAAAATGTTTAAGAAAAGTTCAAACCGCAAAGAAAATTCTCATTATTTATCAATTTTTATTTTAACATTTCTTTGAAAATCAAACAAAAACTTGCACATAGCCCGTTTTGCCTTAAAAAAAATATACTGTTTGTAGATAGCCCAAAAACAAAAAGTGAAAAACATAGTGTAAGAATTAACTTTTGACTCCAAAATTAACACCATATATAAAAAATAGAAAACTAAAGAGTCTTAATTATTTTTTGTCTTAATTATTTTCTAAATCTGCATGAGGCCCGATTTGAATATAAGCCCTCGATATATAAATATTTAAATATTTTAAAGCAAATAAGAGTAAAGTTTACAGCATTTTTCATTAATAGATTGTGCTTCAATTAAAAAATGTATAAATATAATTTTGTCATACAACATTTAATGAAATAAACGATTACTTGCATTTCTAATTAAATACTAGTAGCGTTTTGACAAAGAAATGTAATTATTATGGAAATTAATAAATTGTATTTATAATCAATGCATTTTATTATAATAAATAAATAATAAATTAGTTTAAAAGACTTTATTAAGAAATGTAGACAAAGGGTTTAAAATTCAGAAAAATATCATTATTATTTATTCTAATAATGAAAGTCTTGAATCTAATTAAAAATAAATATTATTTAGCATAAATATATTTCTTTAATTAATAAAAGCAGACTATAGTATAGTCTACAGTCCTGACTACCTTTCACAGTATACTTCAGTCTATAGTTTAATCTATTGTTCAGAATATAGTTCATAGGACAGACTTTAGTCCAGACTATTATCAACTAGTCCACATATTGGCCAAACTATAGTCTAGTCCACTTATATTGTTCAGTTCATTAGCCGGAATATAGTTTAATCTATAGGCTAGAATATAGTTTAGTTTATAGGGCAGACTATAGTTAATTTTATAGGACAGACTACAGTTTAATTTATAGGCCAGAATATTGTTTAGGCTATTGGTCATACTATAGTTTATAGGCCGTACTATAGTTTAGTTTATAGGCTAGATTAAAGTTTAGTTTATGGACCAGACTATAGTTTTGTTTATAGGCCGGAATATAGTTTAGTCTATAGGGTAGAATATAGTTTAGTTTATAGGCCGGACTACAGTTTTGTCTATAGGCCTGACTACAGTTTAGTCTACAGGTCATACTATATTTATTTTTATTATATTTAGACTATAGTTAGTTTAGTCTATTGGCCACACTATAGTTTAGTTTAAAGGCCATACTATAGTTTAGTTTATAGTCCAGACTATAGTCTATTCTACAGTCCAGACTATAGTATATTCTATAGTCCAGATTGTAGTCTATTCTATAATCCAAACTATAGTCTATTCTATTTTAGCATTTTATGTAGTCCAGATTATAGTCTATTATATAATCCAAACCTAAGGTCTATTCTATACTCCAAATAATACTCTAGTCTAAAGTCCAGACAATAGTCTAGTTTATAGTCCAGACAATAGTCCATCCTATAGTCCAGAAAATAGTCTTAAGTATTCTATATTCCATACAATATTATATTCTGTAGTCTAGACCATAATCTATTCTAAGGTCCAGACTACATATATTATAATCTACAGTCCAGATTAAATTATAATCTACTCTAAAGTTCAGACATTAGTCTATGAACTATGTATTTGATTATAGTCTGGCCTATAGACAGAACTATAGTCTATAGTTTAGTTAACGGTTCAAACTATAGTTTAGTACTTCATCAAGACTATATAAAAGTCTATAATTTAAAGTTCATTCTATGAAATAAAAAAATAAAAAATTCCCTTAAACTAATCAAACTACTTACGTTGTTGGTTCATCCAAATATAGTACAGGCGGATTACTTATCAATTCCAAAGCAATTGCTAAACGTTTCTTTTGTCCTCCAGACAATTTCGCTGTAAAAGCATTAAAACGATGATCCAAACCCAGCAGAGATAAAATATGTTTAACTAAAGTTAATTTTTGTGATTTAGAGATTTTAAAACCCAATTTTAAATGGGCGGCAAGCATCATAATTTCACCAACTGTTAATTGAGGCCGCAACAAATCATCCTGGTGTATATAACAGGATAATTCGCGATATTTTTGTGATTTAGTTGATACCACTTTGCCATTGACGCGTATTGTGCCGGTGACTCCAGTAGAACTAAAAAAAAGTAAAAATAATAAAGAGAATTTTTAATATGTGCATTACAATAAACAATCTTAATTCTTAATAATTAAATTGTTTGATAATTTGTATTAATGTTTGTAATTATGTATGTTTTTGTTTTGCTTTTTCTCAAGTTTCAAGTTCACGAGTCATTGACCATTTTGAATGCGTTTATTTTTATTGTTTGCAATAACAATAATCATTTTTTTATAAAAGTAAAGAAATTAATAATATTCATGTTTTTCTTTTTCTGTTTAAGACATTAATTGTATGACTAGTAGTTGTTAGTGTAAACCATAATAATGGGTTGCATCATTTTGTTTTTGTTATTTTATAAGTTTATTCGTTCAGACGATTATTTCTGCAATAAAAATTTATGATCATAAATACTTAAGAAAAAGTTGATTATCTTTGGTTATCGCTTGAAGAGTTTATTAAACTCTTTATTGTTTTTTGTCATCTAAAGGTTTTGTTGCATTCAACAACAAATTGCTTGAATTAAATTTTGTTACTTCATTTCTAAAAAAAAATAAAAAATTTATATTTTGTTAAAATTTTGCAATTATTTAATAATGACGTTTATTGTTTCCTGAAATAAATGCAGTGGTTCCCTAATAATATTTTAAGAATCTTAAGATTCTAATGAAATTTTAAATCTTTTCCTAATACTTAAAATTAATAAGGCTTTTCTACTTAAATACTGTTCATATTTTAAAAATTACTTTTATATTTAAGTAATTAATTTCAATTTGTAATCCAATTGGTTAAGAGAAATATTGCAATTATTTTTAAGTTCTATACTCTCTACATACACAATTAAAATAAATATCTCTACTTTATCAAATTAACATTTTCTCAAATATAATAAAATATAAATTGCATCTATTTTTAATCGATTGTTTATCAATTTGTTACACTTTTGTGAATATATTGAAAGTTTATTCAACCTACAGTAAAAGCGATCATAATAAAAAAAAAAAGAAAGTAATAATTTCAAAATAATAATGAAAAATAAATGTAAATTTTTATTGCACATATTATTTTCATATACAATAACAATAATGATTCATCTGCCAAATGTATAATTTATCACACTTAAGTAAATTTAAATTTAAAACGTGTATTAAATGAATCAGCTAATTCATCTATTTGGTACTTACATTTATTTCTTTGTTAAACTCCTTTTCAAGTGACAAAAGTCACACATGTATATCTTTTATGTTAATTACTTAACGTTTTGTATTATTACTAAAAAAAATTTAGAACTCGTGTAATCATTTGGTTAATTAATAATACAAAAATTTATTTTAATTTTGATAATTTTTTTTAAATCAAATCTTGTTATTAAGGATTCAATTTTTTTTTTTTTTTTTTTTTTTGTTTTACAATTACTTTATTATTGATATAATTTCTAATTTAAGATTGAAACGAAAAAAAGTCAAGGTTGCTTGTTATTGTAATAAATACTTAATTTATTAGAAAAAAGTCCAAAAGATAATTTAACGAAATTTTTGGTGATTTTTTGATCTTATCATTTGAAATGATGAAGTTCAATTTCATTTCTGGAAAAGCAAATCTCAAAACCTAAAATGGGTTTCTTTTTCAATTTTGATCATGAAGTCCCTATTTGTTACAGGTCTGAAAAAAGTTAACAAACTCTTAAGAACACATCAAAGCTTTCAAAATTGAATTCCGTTTGTAGATCCGTACTTTGGATTTTAGAACATATCAACTAAATTTAAAATTTCGATACAAAATAGGTCAAATTCAGTTAAGTCTATAGGCCAGACTTTTGTAAATCTTTAAGCTAGACTATTGTTTAGTCTATTGGCCGGATTATAGTTTAGTCTATAGGCCAAACATGTGCTCTTATCTCTTATTCATATAACAGATAAAAGCACATGTAAATATAATAAGTAACACATCTAATAAGAAACACAAATCCAGCAAGTGTTTAAAATTTCATTCGTCATAGATCCAAAACTCAATCCATTTGAAATGTATTATAGTTGTAGTAAAAAAAATATTTTAAGAGCACTTAAAGCTGAGTAAAAAAGTAGTGTTTAAAAAGAATTGGACCCATTCCAACAAAAAAATAAAACAATAAAGCTTAGGGTATTCCAGAAAGTATTAAATATTTTTGTAATAAAAACAAATAAAAAATAAATTTTTCTTTTAAGTTCCAAACAATAATATAACAGTCTAATGAAACAAAATTTCAAAATAATAACTCATTAGTTCCATTTTTATAAGCTAAACGAGCTTAACCCGTTGCGCTTCGCTACCCCTTATTAGGCAATAACAAATATTTACTATCGTTTAAGAGTTTTAAAAAAATGGGCGAGACATTCAACCGAGTGCTTACATAACCTGTCAAACTTCGTAAAAATCGGTGCAGCCGTTTAAGAGTTTTAAGAATGTGGGCGTGACATCCAACCGAGTTCTTACATAACCTATAGCCACCACCGGCACTGGTACTATCTGTATGTCAAATTTTGTGAAAATCGGTGCAGCCGTTTAATAGTTTTAAAAAAGTGGGCGTAACATCCAATCAAGATCTAACACATTCTATAACCACCTCCGGTACTGGCACTGTGTGCCAAATTTCGTGTAAATTGGTTTAGACGTGATTGACGCACAAAAAAACAAACAAACTTACACTTCATTTTTATAATATATATTTGTGTATTTTTAAAAAAATTATCCATCAAGTTCCTGAGCATCTTACCACAGTCGCTTACTTGCCTTGACCTGACAAAATATTTCTTCGGATCTTGAAGCTTTCTTTAGCTGTCAATATAAAGAGTTACCTTTACTGGCTTTTAACATTTCCCGCTATTAATTCTGTGACCTTCAAAATACCAAGAATTTTAATTTGAGAAAGTTTGTAAAAATTCCTAATGTTTCCCAATATGTCGACATCTGCATCGATTTTGAATACAGCAGTCTGCAAACCCATTGTACAGCTTACCTGTCCCAGACCAAAGTTCTCTATTCAGAAAATCGATTGCAGTATTCATATAGGAAGGTTCAGCCTTTACATTCATATTTAAAAAAATCGAGACATGTAATAACAAATCAAAAGATTTTGATAATGGCCCATATATTAACATTTATTTTTCTTTTTGTTGAACTGTAGGCATTTAAACTTTATATAACCGATAGTATCCAGTAGGTCAAGATAATTCTAAAAAATACTTATGTGATTTTAAACATGAAGAACTTTTAAACGCACGTTTTTTTTATTATAATTACCACACGCATTTTATTGTTAAGTTGTTGACATTTTAAAATTAGGTTTTTATATTTTAAACATTGATAACTGATTATTTGCGGTTTTCAGTGTTTCGAATGGCTGCTTAAAGCAGTCGTAATTTTCTAAACAGTTGCTTTTTTTACAGCATCTTGCTGAAACAAGTTTACTTGATTTAGTTATCCACCACATACTAACTAAACACATTTTGCTGCTCACACACAAAACTGATTTAAGCAGCATCCAGTTTTTATTTTGTTCAGCAGTCAAATGAAATAAGCAGCGCACACACTCAGTTTTTTACTCAGCCAGTTTATTTTACGTCTTAGTCGTGTGCGCTCAGCACAACGTAGAAACCTTTTTCAGCAACGTAAGAACAACTGGATAGTAAGACTGTACAGTTCTGCGCAGTCAATATACAAAGTTGTTTGGTTATGGTTTTTACATTTAAGAAGGAAAATGAAGTGGTATAGTTTTTAAATGAAAACAAATAGAAAACGGTACAATAAAATACTATGAATTGTATTAAAGATATTTATATGTAGATTTATTAATTTTAATTAAAAAAACAAAAATTTTTTGTATAATATATTTATTTGCAATTTATTTAAAATTTTTGTAGAACTTTTATAAAAATATTAAATAATATTTAATATTAGTAGATTAAAAAATATTAAATATTGTTTAAATTAAAGAAAAAAATTTAAAAAAAATGTTTGTTCTTTTGAATAAAGAACAAACATTTTGAATAATGTTTGATTGAATTAAAACGTTAAATTGTAATACGAAACTCTTTTTATTTTTTATATTTTTTTTTTTTTTTAATAAAGTGTGGTTCAAAGAGGTTTCTGTCATTTTTAAAATGCAATAACTGAGAAACTAATAAATATATTTTCATAACCTCATATAAGTTCTAATAATATGTATATATATACAATATTATACTGGTCAGAATGGAGGCGTACATTTGGAAGAAAAATTATATATTTTAAATTTGCAATACATATGACTATTAAATGGAAAAAAGTAGTTCTAACAATTGTATATTTGACTCATTGATTATACAAGTATGTAAAATTTATGTTAAATTATCTGTATTTTTTCATCGATATTGTTAGTAAGTTAGAATTTGCGAAATAATAGTCACTAGATCATTAATACAAATAAGAGTGAAATCTCAAAAATTGTTTATATTTGTAAATAAATTGTCGCCTTTTTTAAATATTGAACAAAATTAATAAAAAAAATTACAAAGTACTATAAAACCTGGAGGGTTATTTTGTAACTAAATTCGAAAGGAAATTCTTTCTAATTTGTATACTTTATACATTGAAATTCGAAAGTGTTTTCTTTCGAACCGAATTACACAATAACCCCCCTGGTGGACAGAAATTATTCTGAGCATAATGGCCCAAGTTTTTTTTTATTATTTAGGGAATTTCAAGTCTCAAAATATATATTATTAAATATTAATAATCACAGAATTGAAAATATCTTAACTTTTGTTAAATTGATTAAGGATCATATTTAGTAGAAAAAATAAAAATTTTAATTTTAGAGTAGATCCGTGTGAGTGAAAAAAAAAACTATATGAAATTTGAAAATTGTTCCTAACATATGGACCTACTATTCCGAAAGATATAACATGGAATGTAGCACCCCAACAAAAAAGGAACCAATAAAGAGCTGAAGGAAGTACTTAGTGGTGAAAAAGTGCTGCAGAAGTTCTTTTTCTAACCCATGATTGTTATTGGTAAGATGTTCTTCTTCTATATTTCTAGTTCATTTCTTTTGCAGTTCATTTCTTTTGCAGTACTATTTTTTCTTTTTTCCCGTTAGAAATTCATTAATTTTAATTTTTTTGGAAGTAATTATATTAAATTTTAAAAAAGTTGAAACAAAGTAGTTGTAACAAAAAAGTATATATACACTTTGTTCTACTTTTGAAGAGATTAAAATGTTCTTTTTTTGGAAGCTCTTGATCGGTTTTTTTTTGCTGGGACTTTTTAAATAAAACGTAAATCTTAAATATTATATAAATGTTACTTACAGTGCTATTCTCTAATTCATGACAATTATCATTAATTAATAATTATTTATTATATGCTTTTATGAGTGTGACAACTATCACCAAAAATATATAAACAATATTTTTTTTTTCAAAGCCAGAATAAAAGCCAAAATAATAAAAATGTTTTTTTACTATCACAATAATTTTTTTTTTTTTTTTTTGTCACTCGGTCGAGAATTGCACTGTTATTATAATTATTTTTGTATAATCAAATTGTATAATATAATTGTTCGGCTGAGGTATCAATAAAAGTTAAAAATTAATTAAGACATTAAAGCCGATCAATAAGAAAATAATAAATTAATAACCAAAAAATCTTCAACAGTCTAAATTAATAACCAAAAGGTCTTCAACATACAAGTTAATAACTTTTATTTTTAGATACATAAATAAATAAATAAATAAATAAATAAATAAATAAATAAATAAATAAATAAATAAATAAATAAATAAATAAATAAATAAATAAATAAATAAATAAATAAATAAATAAATAAATAAATAAATAAATAAATAAATAAATAAATAAATAAATAAATAAATAAATAAATAAATAAATAAATAAATAAATAAATAAATAAAAATCACAACAAATCTTTATTATTTCGGTAACATAAAATATACATACATATAAATATAATGTCTTTTTTTATTTATCTTTACAAAATTTCTATATTTGTTAAATGAAAAACTTTTTTTATTTAAAGTTAATAAAATAAAGATATATGTATGTAATATCTTCAATAAAATTCATATTATTTTATTGGACCGTTTTCTATTTGTTTTCATTTAAAATATTCAACTTCATTTTCCTTCTAAAATTTAAAAACAAAAACCAAACAACTTTGTGTAATAGACCAAAACAAAGAAAGTTATACAAAATAACAAAATTTTCTTCTTATTGCAAATAACAAAAATGTTTTTAATTTTTTATTTAATTTAAACAACATTTAATATTTAGTTAATATTTTTTCATCTACTAGTATTAAATATTATCTAATATTTTTATAAAAGTTCTATTATCTTAAATAAATTGTAAATAAATATATTATATGCATAAAAATGTTTGTTTTTTTTAATTAAAATTAATAAATCTTCATATAAATATCTTTAATATAATTCGTAGTATTTTATTGCACCGTTTTCTATTTGTTTTCATTTAAAATAATAAACTTCATTTTCCTTCTTAAATGTATAAACAAAAAACAAACAACTTTGTAAATCAACTGTACAGAACTATACAGTCTTACTATCCAGTTGTTCTTACGTTGCTGAAAAAGGTTTCTACGTTGTGCTGAGCGCACACGACTAAGACGTAAAATCAACTTGGCTGAGCAAAAAACTGAGTGTGTGCGCTGCTTATTTAATTTGACTGCTGAACAAAATAAAAACTGGTTGCTGCTTATTTCAGTTTTGTGTTTGAGCAGCAAATTTTGTTAAGTAAGCATGTGATCGAAAATGAAAACTTAAACTGTTTTCAGCGCAGTCGCCAGTTGAAAAAAATTTTTTGTGTGCTCAAAATTAAACGCTGGCGGTTTTGTTAAGTACTAACGATTTAGTATTAATAATACATTATAGATTATGGAAAATTAGTCATAAATTTAACAACGCAGTTTTATGCCCGGCCTTCGCTAAATTCAATAATTAAATTGATAAGATATAAAGTAATATTTTTGCATAAAAACATTTTAAAATTTTAAGAATATGCATAAATTAAAAAATAAATAATTTACTAATTAAAGCATATTTTAAAACGATTAGAATTATTATAAATCTTTTATAAAATAATTGTTTTCAATCCTTTTTTAAGGCTACAAAATAATTATTGAAATATACTAGCATTATTTTTTACCTACAGTTCCAACTAGCAAATTTTTTATCGATACAAATGTAAAATTTTTGTTCAAATAACAGAACATTTTTTATCTTTACCAAGTGAAAGTTGCTAGAGAACTGATAATTGTTTTGATGCTGCAAATAATGCTACCAATATACAAATTTTTTTACAAACGTTTGTTTTGGTAAATAAAATTGTCTAGTCTGGACACGCTGTTATTTATTCCTGTTATAATTAAGTTAATTTAAACATCTCTGTTTTAAATTTAAAGCTGTCACTGTTCATTAATGAATGCCAGAATTAAAAAAAAAAAATATATATATATATATATATATATATATATATATATATATATATATATATATATATATATATATATATATATATATATATATATATATATATATATATATATATATATATATATATATATATAATCCGCTTAAACGTTTAAAAAATCTAATAATTATTGTCATTCTTAGCTAAACAAAAAAATCTTGCTAAATCATAAACTTTTAAGAATATTGTGAAACAATAAGTCATTTAGCAAGTAATTATTTTTATTCACTTAACAATTACAATTTTTTTATTATAGTGTATAAATACGTATGGAAACAATAAAGAAAATGTTAAACAATATTAACTACCTGAATAATTTGAGTAACACTTATGGTCAAACTATATTAAATGTAAAATTTTATTAATAAAAAACATTATTCACACTAGATATGATTAATAGAACAATATGTTTTCATGTTTATTGGTTAGAAACGCAGAAGTTTTATTTAAGCACTCGTTTAATTGTCTTTTTCTAGACAGGTTAACAGCAGATTTTAATGATGTTAAACTAAGTCAAAAGTTAATTTTTGGACAATGGTCACAGAGAATTAACAAAAACTATAACTTAATTTAATGTAAAAGAAATTTTTAATTTAGATTTTTATTTTATAATTGCTATAATTTTGTCATGGTCATAAAGTTTAGCATATAAATTAACTTTGTAATAAATATAACCAAAAAAAATTTGAATATATGGAAATATTTTAAAACATTTTGAATTTAATATATAAGAAATAATAAAATGTATTTAAAATTTTCACAGAACTACCTAGCAAAAACTTGGTAATGGTATGTAGTTACGGATGTAGTTACTTTTCAATCATAACAACATACTTTCTGCATTACATGAAAGTAGATTAGTAACTACTTACCTTTGAATTGATATGTAATCAATTACACAAGATCAGATTTTTGGATATGTTACTTTTTATCTATCTCTTCATTTATATTATTAAAATTATATATTTTAAAAGTGGGTAAAATATGAAAATACATTAATTATTTGTTAAAGTCACGAAGACTAAAACAAATAATTAATCGTAAAAACACCAGTCTCCGGTGAAGTCGAAACCAAGACGTAAGCAGACAGAATAGCTTATTGTTAACAAATTCATTAGGCCACTTTATACGTACATGAATTCATTCATGAACTCTATAATTTGAGTTTATGTAAAATACTACATCAAACATAAAATACGGCATAACTCTTAAACCAATAAATGGTATAAAAATGTACTAGAGGAAATTTGTAGGAAATTTTATTATCTATAAATGTTGTATTAACATCAAAATACGTACTACGCTCAACAAGCTAGTTATATGCAAAAAGTGTTATTAGTGTTATTATTCATTTAATTTTACTGTCTTGTGTACTAAATAAATTTTATGACTGATAAAATGTTTGTCAAATTTTTCAAAATTAAAAATTCTTGACATAAAAAAATAAATTCAATACAATTTTTTTGTTAATGTTTACAAAAATTAATTTCTTATTTCAAAAGGCTATTGGTAAATTATTAGTGTTTAAAAGTGGTAAGTATCTGAATATTACTAAAAAAATATCCACTAATTTGTATTGTTTCTCTTAGGCTCAAATTTATAAAACCTAGAAACTCAACAGGCAACAAATTTGAATAGATTTAGGAAATACAATTACATAAAGGTAAGAAAAATTTATATTTTAAAACAATTTGTTACTCTTAACAATTTTTTAGACGGGGGCAGGTCAATGTTAAACATTGTCCGGAATTTTATTCAATTTCTGTACGGGCCATAAGAATGAGCTTCAAGAATTAACTCCAAGTTTGAAATAGTATGTATGTATGTATGTATGTATGTATGTATGTATGTATGTATGTATGTATGTATGTATGTATGTATGTATGTATGTATGTCTAATTCTGATTTCTGCATATTTTCAAATAAATAAATTTCAAAAAAAATTATCGGCTTTTAATTTTCAATACTTCAGTACTTACTTGTAACCGATAATGTAACTAGTTACTATTCATTTTGCTAATAATATCTTCTGTAATACTTTGAAACTAATGAGTGATTGAATAGCTACAAAGTAATTAGTTCTTGTAACGACTTTCTGAAATGCCTACCTGTAATAATATAAAGTAAGTAGTTGCCTCTAATGACATCATCTTGTTAAAATAATGAGTTATTCATCTAATATGAAAGTAGTGTAGAGCCATTATATTAGCTACTTATCTTATTACATGGCAAGCAAAGTTTTTGCTGGGTATATTTGTCTATATATATTTAGTTTCCTATTACATTGGTCGAAAAAAATCCTCCCTCAAAGACGAATAGTTGAACTTGATGTATTTTGATGTGCTAAACACGAATCTGCTTTCAGTTTTTTTTCCATCAGATCTTGATTTTTTTTATGGCGTGTCTAATATTTCGCCCATAGTAAGGCCATTACTCTAGTATATTTCCTTATAACTAAAGAACGGTGTGTATGATTGACATAAGTGATACACCAAAAGATGCGTACTAAAAATATCTTCAAATCACCTAAACTTAATTTTTTTATGTGCTCAATAGTTTCGAAGTTTGAAATAAGTGTCCAACAAAATCATTGGACTAGGTGGATTTTGACGGGTTAAACAAGAATCAGCTTTCACTTTTTTTCTATCACGTATTAATTTTTTGTTATAGGCATGACTAATCATCACCTTATTCAGCGGTCACTCTATAAAACTCGAGAATGGTTTATACAATTTTGAGATTAACTCAAGAACCTTTTACACGATTTTGATAAATGATACACCAAAAGATGCACACGAAAGTTGTATTCTAGGTGTGTTAACAAAATTGTTTTTTTTTTTTTTTTTTTTGACTAAAGAATTTCAGAGTTATGGATGAAAATTTTCACGATTTTTCAAATTTTGTTTTTAATTTTTTTATTGTTGCTAATTACGGAATAACTACGGAAATATTAACTGAACAAAAAATTATGTAATTTCAGATCATAGATAATTTAAATCACTATCTATTGTAATTGGACCCTTCTTGAGTAATACAAGTGTGACTGCCTAAAGACGGGGTCATAGTAGTCATGTCCACAAAAAAAAAAAAAAAATCAATACGTGATAGAAAAAAGCTGATTCTTATTTGGCACGTTGAATTCCTATTTTTTATTTAAGATGAAAAAAATTTTTTTTTTGCCCACTAATGTATATCCACTTAACTGTAGATATGCATGGGTATCCTAACTTAACTGTGAATGCAATCAAGATTTGTGCATGAATTTTTATGATATGTGGCTTTATTTACTCGTAGTTTTACCAGCTTTGAGATAAAGATGATAAACTGTAACATTTTTGATGTTTTCACTTTTAAAAAGAAATTTTAGTAAAAAAAAGAAATCTTGAATTTAGCATGAACAAATTTTTTTCGGGCACTTATTTCGAAATATCTCCTAAATTATTGAGCGGATATAAATTTGTTTGTAGAACTTAAAGCAAGTTTTATTCCACATATTTTGGTGTATTATTTATATAAATCGTCCTCGTGATATAGTGAAATATACTCGACAAATTGGCTTATTTAGGGCGCTATATTAGACAGGCTTGACCTGATGGGAAAAAAACTGAAAACAGATTCAAATTTAGCATGCGGAATTCCATCTAGTCCACTTTTTTTATATACATATATATTTTTTTTTGAAGGAGCACGAAAAAAAATTTTTTTTGTCGACCAGTGTTATTGACTTTAACTTAATAAATATTATTTATTTGAAAATACAGAAGGCTTATTTATATACTTTGTTTCTTAGATCCATTATTTATAATATTTATTTTATCTTAATATACGTTAATTATTCTTAATAACGTTTTTAATTTAAGAATTATAAAAGCATATATTTACCTGAAGCCACTCATAACATTTAAAAGCGTACTTTTGCCAGAACCCGAAGGTCCCATTATTGCAGTCAATTCGCCGGAGCGAAAAGCACCATTAATACCATGAAGAATTTCTTTTGTAACTGTAAATAAAGAAAAAAAATAAATATTTTATTATTCAAAAATACTTAAGTAAAAATCATGAGTAAAAATATTTGTAAAACAAATCAAATATTATTATTTTTTTAATAAAATCAAAAACACAATTAAAACGTTAGCGTAGTGTTTTAAAGGTGTGCTAGTAATAAGCGTTTTACAAATACAAGTTTTACAAATATAAATAAGGAGTGAGATCAAGAGAATGTAAAAACTTTAGAATGATTAATTTTATTATTATTAATATTTTTGCATATTTATTAAATATGTATCATTTACACTGAGGGGCAAATTTCAATGCAAAATTCACTATATAGTGTCGGCTTTCTAACATTGTTTGTTTTCAACTTTTATTATTTAATATGTATTATTATTTATTATGTAATTTCATTTAATATTATTAAATATGTATCATATACACTGAGGGACAAATTTTATTGCGAAATTCACAATTTAGTGTCGACTTTTTGACACCATTAGTTTTCAACTTCGGAACACAAGAAATCACAAAATAATGTCAATTTAATACCAATGCGGTATTAATTCATAGTTATTGATTTGAGCACGATGTGTACAATTTGAACACATACGAGATTGAAAAACTATTAGCACTGAATGGTGCCATTTTGTACAGGGCTGAGATCGATATTTGTCTTTTTTTATGGTTGAATTGACTGAAATTCTATAAATAGAATGCATAGCAATTTATATTATTTCTATTCGTTTGAAGTTTTAAAAAATAATTATGAGATTAAAGTTTGCCCGATTTTGAAACGTGAGAGATACAATTAATTCTTTAAATCATGTAACAAAGTTGATTACTTTTGTCCTCCACTATTCAAAACATTTTTTCTTTCTATATATAATTTTCTATAAATTTTTTCACTTTCAAGAGCTTTCTGAAACTCCCGGACAACATAGAAAATTAAAATTTGGCTTACTTATAGAACTTTTCGTTCTACAAATCCTATCAGGGAGCGGAGATAATCGGATTTGTGTCTTTTTCTAGGCATTTTTTTCTTTCCAAGCTTTCTGAAGCTCCCAGAGGTAGCACAGTGCTTAGGAAGCGGAGATAATCGGATTTATGTGTCTTTTTCTAAGCATTTTTTTTTTTTTTTGTTCTTTCCAAGCTTTCTGAAGCTCCCAGAGGTAGAACAGGTTTTTGCATCAGTAAAAATAATGGCGTATTTTGTTTTTTAAAATTCCAACTCCTTCCCCTGCATATCTTCGGCTAAAAACGCTCATTTTGAGCTCCATTTTGCGCAGAGACGAATCCAATTGATTTATAAAAAAAATTCTTTTATATACACATGTGGACAAAAAAATAGGTGTGGATTTTTTGTTTGTAATAATACAACATTTTTTCTCTTTTCCGAAATTTTATTTCATATTTATGGTTTATTTTTAATATAATGCTATTTAATATATATAAAAAATACTTCAGTCATAAAATAATAAAAAAAAATGAAAATATTATAACCAAAAATTTAGAAATTCATGTATTTTTAAGTGGACAAAAAATAGGTGTATATAAGAAAATTTAAAATTATATAAAAACTTTGTACTTATTGTATATTGTTTGGATTGATTATTAAATCGGGATACTAATAGTCGGTATATCCGCCATTATTCTTAAGTACCGCTTCTATTCTCCGGGGCATAGATGAAATTAATTTTCGACAGGTCTCCACAGGGATATTATACCATGATTTTTGAATATTTTCCCATAATTCTTTTTTATTGCTGCATGGAAGCTTAGAAATTTCTCGCTTTAGTTCCCCCCGAAGGTTTTCGATTGGATTTAGGTCAGGGGATTGACTGGGCCACTCAAGAACATTAATTTTATGATCCCGAAACCACCCACTCACCAATTTTGATGAGTGTTTTGGGTCATTATCCTGTTGAAACTTCCATAATAATGGCATGTTTTCCTCAGCATATGGTAGCATAACTGTTTCTAATAAATTTTTGTACACATATCTATCCATTTTATTGTCTATCAGATGTATCGGACCTACTCCATACCAAGAAAAACAGCCCCATACCATGACATTTCCTCCTCCGTGTTTTACAGTCTTCTTAGTAAACCTAATGTGAAATTCCTTTCCTTTGGGACGACGTACACTTCTTTCGGCGTCATTACCAAACAAATTGATTTTAGTTTCGTCACTCCAAAGGATATTTCGCCACTTTTTCTCTCCCTCTGGCCCGCACCATTGTTTATGAGCCAACGCAAAATTTTTCCTCTTCCGTAGATTTGCTGTTTTGAGTAAGGGAACTTTTCGAGCAATTCTTCCTGGTAGTCCTGCCTCTAATAATCTTCGCCGAACCGTTCGTGGTGATACAACATTCCCTATTTCACTTGAAATTGCCTTTGAGGACTTGAAAGGATCACGTTTTGCTAAAGTTACTATGCGGTAGTCAGTAATTGGAGAGGTTTTCTTATGTCTTCCGCGGGTCTCAGTATTTTTTTGGGGCTTTAGTGCATTTGTAACAAAATTTTGTGACCGTCCTAAAGAATCGGCAATAAATTTGTATGAATTTCCCTGCTCCCGAAGTTGATGAACCAATCGTCTCTCTTCACTGCTACAATGGCGTCCACGACCCATTTTAAAATAATTTTATTAAATTAAAATTAATAATTTGGCGGTAATTAATAAGATTTCACTTAAAATCGCAATTTCTTTCCCAAAAAATAGTATTTTTCTAACTTTAAAAATGTTACACCTATTTTATTGGCCAGCTCCCAAAGCAAATTAAACGAAAAAAAAATAAAAAATAAATACTACATGTGTTTCATTTAGTGGGATGCCCCTTTTTTGTATTTAAAATAGTATTGCCAGACTTAAAAATGAAAAATTTTATTTATATAAGGACATTTTTACAATTTCTACATCTTTTTTAAAAAAAGTATCCCACACACCTATTTTTTTGTCCACATGTGTATATATATATATATATATATATATATATAATTTCAAAGAGTTCTCAATGTTGACGTAATTTATTTTGCTAAATTAAAACAAAATTATAATTATAGAGCATTTTTAAATTTTAATACAAAAACTACATGAGTTCGATGGAGTATTAAAAAAAAATTATAAAAAATTATATAATTTTTTTTGCTTGATTCTAAAATTTGTTTTGTTTTTTAATATATAAAAAAATGACTTCCTATTTTTTGCCACAACTGAAAAATATAATAAATCAAAAAATTTATAAATTTCCTTTCAGTACACAAAAGTAAAAAAATACTTTATGTTGAAATATTTCGTGTTATTAAATCGACATTACTTTAAAATTAATTAAAATATTGAAAACTAAAAAAAAAAAAAAATTTTGGCAAATTAATGATTTACTGAACATAAAATGTGAATGCAGAAATTAAAATAATATTTAAAAATTATAGGGCTTTTATAAAATTAAAAACGGTGTGTTAGCCATAAATTCGTTTTTCTCATTTCAGGATATATGGGAGGTAGGCGTGTTCTTGTTCCGATTTAAATAGAAGATTGGCAGAATCATAAATAATCTATATTTAACTGAAATCATATATTTAGAATTCTGACCAGTATTGACGCAGTAAATACGTTTTTTAGTTTCATGATATATGGAAGGTGGGCGTGTCCTGGCTCCAATTAAAAATTAAATTAGAAGACTTATATGCAATCTATTTTTAATAGCTGACACAAATTTTGGTAAAGTTCAGACCAGTATTTTAGAAAAAGTTTAGTTTTTTAACTTCAGGATATATGGGAAAACTTCGTATTTATTCATTCTTAGCCTAAAGTAATATGTGTACCAAGTTTCAATTTGCTACGACAACTCCTTCTATTTTTGTCCCATGGTTGTATGGGATCAAAGCACTGTGCGTAGTAAAAAAACTAAAAATGGACTATGTTCATCCTACAAATCCTAACAGAGCAATATTTGTCTATCAGGGAACGGAGATGTTTTGGTTTTAAGCAATTTTGATTTGCTATACTCATTGTCGAAATGCCAAATCATATCGGCCCGTTATTATAACTTTCCAATAACTAAAGTTAGGATGTTATCGTTCACTTTAACTGTTTTTGGTTGTTATAAGCATAAGTTAAGCCAAAAGTAACCAATAAGCTAAAATATATATTCAATTATAGAAATTATCACTTGTTTCTATTTATATTTAATTAAGAAAATTAATTGAAAGCCGATCAATTATTTTACTTTTTGTAAAAAATATTGGGAAATATGAATTTTCATCACTTGAATAATTGATAAAATTAAAAAAGTAATTGGAATAGTTTTTATAAATAAAATAAACTTTTTCAATCTCATTCCCTACATTTTAATCTCAACCTTAAAATTAAAACAAATTACACTTACCAAATTTTGCTTTCGTAAATGAAAATTTACTAACCGTATACTTAACGTTCTCAAATTCAATATCGATTTTTTTGCATCGTGAAAAATTACTATCATCATACATATTATATGCTAAATTATTAACTTTTGTTGTTGAATTCGAATTCGATGAACTCGAAGTGGTTTGATCTATTGATATCTCCGAACTGGCAGCAGTTGAACAACAATTTATGCCCAATACGCCTGTACCACAATCAGACGCATTGGCACCGCTGCCACACCCACTTAGGGGTTTTATATCATTTATAACAGTCATTGGGATACAGCAATTGTGGTGAAATGTTTCCGTTAATAATAGTTGTTTTAATTAGTTGTTGTTTTTTTGCTTTTGCTGTATCTGTAATGAAAGGAAATATAAACAAATATGAATTTAATTGAAATTTAATAATTTATATGAAAAAAAAAAAAATGTTGTTTTATGTTAATTATTAGTTTATTATTTTAATTTAAAAAATAATTTATGTAAAAATCAATGTTTAAATCCTAATATATATTATAAAAATGAGGTGTAAGTTTGTTTGTTTGTTTGTTTGTTTGTGCGTCAATCACGTCTAAACGACTGAACCGATTTTCACGAAATTTGACACACAGATAATACCAGTGCCAGAGGTGGTTATAGGCTATATAAGATTTCGATTGGATGCCACGCCCACATTTTACGCCCACTTTTTATAACTTCTAAACGGTTGGACCGATTTTCACGAAATTTGACACACAGATAGTATCAGTGCCGCTGATCATTATAGGCTATGTAAGATTTCGATTGGATGACACGCCCTTATTTTACGCCCACTTTTTATAACTTCCAAACGGTTGGATCGATTTTCACGAAATTTGACACACAGATAGTATTAGTGCCGCTCATCATTATAGGCTATTGGATGCCACGCCCACATTTTACGCCCACTTTTTATAACTTCCAAACGGTTGCACCGATTTTCACGAAATTTGACACACAGATAGTATCAGGGCCACTGATCATTATAGGCTATGTATGAACTGTGTTGGATGCCACGCCCACATTTTACGCCCACTTTTTATAACTCTTAAATGGTTGTACCGATTTTCACGAAATTTGACACACAGATAGTATCATTTCCGGTGGTCATTATAGGCTATGTATAAACTTGGTTGGATGCCACGCCCACATTTTACGCCCACTTTTTAAAACTCTTAAACTGTTACACCTATGTTCACCAAATTTGACACACAGATAGTACCATTACCGCTGGACATTATAGGCTATGTATGAACTGGGTTGTATGCCATGCCCACTTTTTATAACTCTCAAACGCCTGTACCGATTTTTAAGAAATTTAACACACAGATAGCACCAGTAACGGTGGTCGTTTAAGGCTATGTAAGAACTGGGTTCACGCCCATATTTTACGCCCACTTTTTAAAACCCCTAAACAGTAGCAATTGTTTTATATTCCCTATTAGGGGGTAGCGAAGCGCACCGGGTTACGCTCGTATTATATAAAATAAAACGTTTTGTTTTTTATGTTAAATATTCATAAGAGGTAGCAGAATTAAAGATTATAAATGTGTGACAATAGAAAAATAAAAACAATTTAATTAAAATAAAATACAGTCGAATACGGTTATAACGAACACCAGTTATAACGAACTATGGCTATAGCGAACACTTTTCTTCGGTCCCATTCACTTTACACAAAATTTTCATACAAATAACTACGCTTATAACGAACACGGTTATAGCGAACTTTTTTTTTTTACAACGAACACATTTTTATGGTCCCAAAAAAAAATATTTCATACAAAAAACTACGTTTATAATGAACTCCCACAAATACAAATTTTAGATAAATAAAATTGCACATTTTAAAATGTTTTAAAAATGTAAAAACTAATTAACTTTAATTTATTTCAATTTAAATTATTCCAGAAATAGAAATAATTTTCGTTAATTTCAATTTAAATTATCCGTCAAATAAATGAAATTTATTTTTATAGTTGTTAAAAATAATGCATACATATACGAAAATAGCGAGAAATAAAACTGAAATTCTAAAAGGATTACAAATTAAAATATTAGAAAATCGTTATTCCTCATTGAGTAAAGATCTCAAAACATGCCAATATCAAAACCTCGGTTATAAAAGGAAACGCTGAATGAGTATATAATTAATTTCAGTTTCCTCTTGGACAATGACTGATGAATGCAAACAAATATTCTTCCTGATATGTATATTAAAATCATTGATAATTAAAACATAAATACAGTCCATTTTAAAAGAAAGAAATACGCTTTAATTATAAATATAAGTATCAAATACGTATATTTATTTTGTATACAAATAATTTTTTACGGAATTATACGGATATAACGAAATACGTTTATAACGAACTAAATTTGTCGGTCCTTCGAGTTCGTTATAACCGTGTTCGTCTGTAAATAGAAATAATTAATAAACAACGTAAGTAAGTAGGTAGAGTGTATAACATGTTTAATAATATGTAATAATACTACATAAAATAATTATAAAACAACTTGGAATTTATTTATTTATTTATTTAATTAATTACACAGACTGATAGATCTCTTTCTGGGGTACCGTTTAACATATTTGTATTTAATTAATTGCATTGATTTCAACATTACATTTTTACAGTTTTGTTTCTAAGTGTTACAACTATCTCTTTATTTTATTATTATTTAAATAAAAAAATTGCAATTTTATAAAAAAAACAACATTCATCACTGGTTGTCATTTAAGCAATTTATGAGCCTAGTTTAAACGGAAGCAACTATGATTGATAACAACGAGACAAGAAAAAAATATTATTATTATGATTTATTTTTGTATTTCTAAGGTGAAGGTGATTTTTAACCATTATCTGTATAGACAAATTATTGAAACGTTTTATATTAATCTCCCTATTTTTTAAAAATTACTAGCGGTTTTTTCTATAAAAATTAAACGTAAATATTTTATTTCTTCAAGGTCAAGATTTAAAAAGAGTTTTAGATTTGTAAAATTGCAATAAAAAATAAAACTAATTATTGTACAAAAACTAGACACAATTTTATTAATTAGTCGTTATTTATTTAACATGATTTATAGATTTAAAAAATTCGACTTCATGGAATATATAATTGTATATTGCAATGATTCACTTTGAGCGGCAAAATTAAAGTTCAATTTTAATCAAAATGTATTGTTTATAAAAAAAAAAATATATATAACTAAATAACAATGCATTTTCTAATGAAAAATGTAGTTGCCAGAACAAATACTAAAGGAAATTTTTACAAAAAAACATAAACAAAAGAATACACTGAGAAAAAAATTATGTTTCAAAATGTACAACTGTTGTGGTCACACTGAAAATATATAATGTTACCGTACGTTGACAACTTTCAACAAACAGAATTGAAAACATAAATGTTATTTAATAATTTAACACTGAACTGGTGTCAAGTTAATACCAATTCAGTATAAATTCTCGTTAATGATTTTAACATGCGGTGTACAATTTGAAAATTTTTCTATTGACTTTAATAGGGACATATATTGTCGATATTTCTCTGAGTATATTGATATTGGCACAAAGTAGAATTTATATTTAGATAATAATTATAGGTTAATTAAAAATGTTATCCCTTCGGTAGTTAAATAAATACTTAAATAAGCCGTAAATAACTAATTTAAAATCATTTAACTTGAAGGGAAACACGATATATTAGTCATTGATTTTAATCTTAATTTGTTTTCATCTTTATTGAGAATTTTATAAATAAAATACAAAAATTTACATTAAATATATTTGTTAAGTAAACAAAGGCAGCAAAAAAAAACATATGTTTATGGTAATTGAAAATATGTGGTAAATGAGCAATCAATTAAAGTTTAGAAAATATTTAATAGATAAACAAATCTATATTTATTATGTAAATTCAGAAAAAACAACAACAAATAAGAAAAATACAAAATGTTAACAAACTGAAAGTTCGGAAAAAATTCTGATAATTGAAGAAAAAGTTTATTTTCAGACTGTAGTATCGCATAAAATATAATACGAATTGTAAGAAAAAAAGATCTAAATTTTTGGAAGGAATGTGAACCATTCTTTAAAACTCTTTTTAAAACTCAAAAGAGTACATAATAGAGTATTTATTACAACATCCTGGTCATGAATTCCATATTCCATAGAAAATATATCAGGTAAATATTGTGTAGAAAAATCGAAAAAAAAAAACAATCGAAATCGAAAAAAAAGACTCTTTTAACAGATAAATGTACGCAAACGATTCGTCAAAAAAGTTTCCTTTCTTTATTTACGTCGAGTCTATACTAGAAGAATTTTTATTAAGACAAACGTAAAAATCAGGGCGAATGTATACAAGGTAACCTGAGTTACAGCTGTCAAATTTTATTTATAAAATTTTATTCTTAAGAAATCATTTACTTATTAACACAAACAAATGTTATCCTACTTTATTTTTTTTTAATAATCTTAAATATTTTATAATTAATGTATAATATTATTACGCAATTTATTACACTGCTACATTTACACCATATTTAGAATATATAAAATATATTAAAATAAAAAACACTGAAAACTTAAAAGTAATCAATTCATTTTACTTATATATTTTTTATTTTATTTGGACAACTACAATTTGCTTTAACAAGGTTGAAAGTATTAAAATGGGAAAATCAAAATAATTTATGGCTGGCCAATATTATTCTTCTTATGGTTATTAAAAGTCGGATAACTAATACTTACTACCACATAAGGTAAAAGAGGCCAATAGTATATACAAAAAGTGCATTTAAGTATAGTTAGTTTAATTCAATTTCAGTTTCAATTTAACCCTTAAGTAAAACTGATGATGGAATTTTAAGCAAAAAAAAAAAAAAATAATTACTTTAGACGAAAGTATGTTAAAAAATAATAATAATAACACTTTTTTGTCCCTTGGTAATTAGAAATACAGTCAGCTTTCCTATACCATTAGTAATCTAAAAAGTAGACAGCAAGGCGAATTTAAACAGTTGACCTAACTTAATCAGCTGATTATTTTTTAGTACTTAGAACAGTCAAAATCAAATAAATACAATTTTTGCTTGCCCATTAAAGTGTCAAGCTCTATGTCAAAAAAAAAAAAAAAATATTATTAATAAATAACGAATTCGCCGTATGTTGTTTTTTTAGAACTATTACCACCAGTTTTATTTCGCCATGGTACATATTTTTAAATTTATTTTTATTTAAAGTGCATAAAAGGTCTTGTTTGTATTTATCCATCTTTTAACGTACTAAATGCATTTTGGGGTTAATCTCTTTTAAAGTTACAAATTAAAAATATAGATTGTAAAAACATTAAACCGGTTATAAACTAAGTTATACGGTCAATAACGTTAAGTCCACAGTTGATGGTTGGTTTTTAAAATGCCACAAGTAGCAGCCAATATAAACAACAATCCACAACAAAGAGCCAACAACAAAAACATATGGAAACCTGAATAATTTAACAACATACCAACTTAATAAAAATAAAAAAAAAACGAAAAACGCAACAAAAAAGACGTAGGCAGTCAGTCAGATGGATATTGAAACCATAATAAGAATAATGCGGTATGTGGCAAGTTCATTTACAGACTAAGTAGCACAGGGTTACCGACTGTTAGAGATTTAAATGGAAGTATGTATTAGCTATAAAGTAAGAATGATTACAAAATTCAAATCCAAAATAGAAAAGTACTTCTACATTAAAGAGCATTTACTTGTTATTGATTTTAGTGGCCAGATTTGAGTTCTTAAATGATTTTCGACCAATTTAGTTGTTACGGTTTTTTTGTACTTTTTTGACAGTTCATCTTATAAAATAGTTATATAGAGACATTTTACCACAACAGTCTCATAATATTTCTTATAATACTAATATTTTAGTCTACACTTGAGATATTTCTAAAATTGTATTAAAATAAATCACTTTTTTTTTGGTTTTCGTCGAGAAATGTTCTCAAAATTTAATTGTAATATATATATATATATATATATATATATATATATATATATATATATATATATATATATATATATATATATATATATATATATATATATATATATATATATATATATATATATATATATATATATATATATATAAATATATTTTTTTTTTAATTGAGTGTTATTTTTGCTCCAAATAATTATTTAATTGAGATTTTTTCTTAAAAAAAGAAATAATAAAAAACGTTGACAAAATACAACAAAAAAATTACGTTTGATAGCAAATAATATATATAAATAATCATAACGCTGCAATAATATAAATAAATTTTGTGCCCACGTGATAAATTCTTAAAATGATAAGAATTTGACGGTTGTTATGATAGAAAAATCGCTCGTGTAGACCTTACGTTAAAACATAAGAACAAAAAAAAAATAAAATATATATATACATATATAAACTGACGCTCGCTAGTGAATAATTAATAAAGCTAACTTTTTTAAATACGACATATTGCTTAAAATTCTATAAAAGCTTAAATTTTCTAACTTTTTCAATAAAAACTTTAAACATTTTTATTTCTTGGTTATTTTAGTAACCTCTAACCTCCTTTATTAGAGATAACCTCAAAAATTCGGTTTGGAATTGAGTCATAAAGGCTTTTTATGTAACCCAAAGAAATCGTACTCCACGCTTTGTTAATGGCTTCAATTAGGTCGGATTTTGTTTCATACTATTTTCCAGATTCATACACTTTACGAGCTAACCATCCCCATACATTTTCCATTATATTTAAATGTCACATTTTGTTTCTTAATTCAGTTTTTAACCACATTTGCAGTATGAATATGTGTCTTATCATGTTGATATGTCCATGATATAGAGCTAAAAATATTGGAAAAATGGGGAAATCTTTTTTCCAGAACAGTAATATACGAATTCGCGTTAATTTTTGAAGTAAAATATTGCAAATCGCTTATTCCATAGTAGGAAACTGAAACCCAGACCATTACACCTTCAGCACAGCTATGATGACGCTCCAAATAAATTTCTTTTTTTCGCAAATAGTGGAAATAATAACTGTAGCCATCTGGTCATTCTAAATTGATTTTTTTTTTCATCGGATAATACTACTACACTGAAAAAAGTAATTTCAATAAATGAAGTACATTAAATGAAATTCATTATTTTTTTCCAAGAATTTATCAACTTAATGTACGAATTCATTGCTTCAATGAAAATATTCATTAAAATTCAATGAAAAAATTAACGCTATTATGAACATTACATTGAAACCATTCATTAAATTTATTTCTTAATACAATAAGTAAATCAGTTATTAGATTTAATGTATTAGTTCATTGAATTAATTTATTCAATGTACTAATACATTGATTTAATTAAGAATAAGCATTATACAATGAACAAAAGAATTGAACCAATGAAATATTTCATTAAATTATATTAAAATAAATGCTTTCTAACGGCAAATAAAGTAAAACGAAAACAAATACAACTCATTTTTATTTTATCTCTTAACAAGAAATGACGCGTTTTAAACAAAAATATAAAAAATCAGTGTTGTGTTAAAAACCAAAATAATTAAAAACTAAATAAGTTATAAATCGAATTATTAAAATACAAATATAATTTATTCGGAAAGGAGAAGTCGAGCAGCATAATTGAATACACCAAATTAAATTAATTACCCAAAAGAATTAATTTGGAGACTTGCCTTCCTAACACGTAAGTTTAATAATGTTTATGATTTTAAACAGTTTTTAAATATTACATTTCATTTATATTTATGTAGATATAACAACTAAGACTCAGAGGAATGTGTTATTAGCCTCAAATACAAGGGTTTCAAAAAACATTGTGATTTCAAAACGAAGAGGATTCTATTCGTAAGCATATACATAATTATATGAAATATTTTAATTGAATTCTTAATAAAAATATATTATAGACTGATCAAGATTTGGATGCTACATCTGGTGATGGTAAAAATAAGGGAATTTCATATATATATCATATAATTTAATCATTTAATTTAAAATAAAATAAAAACCAAAAATACAGAACAAGCCTATTATTATAATACATTTTTAATGTATAGTTTCATTGGGACAAAACATGAGTTCATTGAAATCAATGTACTGTTCACTGGAATTATTTATTTTATTTAATGAACGTGTTCATTGATTCAATGTAAGAATAAATTTAATCAATGAACTTGTACATTGAATTTTAATATTAATGTATGGCAATACATTGTTTCAATGAACCTGTACATAGGGTCAAAATTAGTGCACAAATTCATTGTAACAATGAACTTTTTCATTGTATTTATGTACCTTTTTGGTTCAGTGTATGTGCCATTGTTTTTCCCATGTCATATGATGCCACCTAAAAAGTAGTAATTTTTCTTTTCGAGATGGGTTAAGTGGTGTCTTCTTTTTAATTTTTAATCGTTTAAGATTAGTAACTTTCTGTATTACACGCTTTACTGTTGCTAAGCTTGCTTTAACGCCAGTTTATCTATCTGCAGCCGAAAGAACATTATAGGTACCTCCTTTCATATTTTTTCCATAATTGGGTGGATAACGGAGATAATTACTGACCACACAACGAGTTCGACCAATTTTATTTGCTAAAATAGCAAATATTTAGTCCACATTCCTTAAAGGCATTGATTTTGCCAATTTCCTCGTTTGACAACGCTTTTTTCTGTTTCTTTCAAAACAAACTAGTTTAATTTTTATTAAAATCAATAAAAAATACTTTCCAGATGTTACTTTGTTACAAATTAAAATAGATAGAAAAATATCGTATTTCATGAGCTAAAAAATAATTACAATTTTTTTTTTTTTTTAAGAAGTTAATTAACTTTAATAAATTTATAAAAGCAATCATTAAAAATGCTTTGTTTAATCTAAATGAAGGACATTAATGTTAACATAAAACTGAAACTGTAAAAACTTTAAATACTCTTATGGATTTTGAGAGGGAAACCGGAAAATCTGAATAACATTTATGTCGTATTCAGATGAGTGCCAGTGTAATAATTAAATACTTTAAAAAAAATGCTCAAAAAAAAAAAAAAACATGTCGATTGAGTCAAAGAAACTAAATTGAATTTATAGCTTATTATATCCCCACACAACTGGGAATAAGCAACAATAACCCACCTCAAGAACAAAAACCGTGCTTAAAATTTGTAAACAACGGAAGCAGTTTTAAATTAAATTTAAATTAGATTTTTTCAATTTATAAATATTTATATTTACAATTTAAAAATATTTATATTTACTTGGATTTTTCCACAAAACATTAATTTTAGCCTTCAAACAAACACGTTTTTTTTTTTTACAACAAACAATCTTAACATGGCAACTCTAGCACTATCAAAACTGGCAACTCGTTCAAGTAACAATTTGCGTATTAAAGATTTTTGAAATTGACAGTGAATGAGATTAGTAACGAAAATGCAAACAAAATAAAAAAAACCGAAGCAATGTTTTTTTCCTACTCTGACAAATGATTTTTTTTTTAATTTTATTTAGAAGAAAACTAGTTACAAGTTTTAAATTTAATTTTAAAAGAATAAAATACACAATATTTTTATTATTTATTTTAATTTCGTTTTAAAATTATTTCTTTATCATATTTAAGCGCATTTATACGTTTTTTTGTTGGTTTTTGTTTTTATAATATAATTAACTGTGCCAAATTAAATATAACAACAAACTACGAATGTTTTATATTAAATACATAATAATATTTAATTAATTCCCTCTATTTTTTTTTTTTTTTTTTAATATTATTTTTAATTGCAAAGAACCTTGAGAATTAAAAAAAATAAAAAAATCACAAATGTTTAGAAATAAAATGAAATAGAAGAAAAAAAAAACGCATGTTTTTTTTACTTTTTCATTTTGTTTCAAAAAAAGATTTTAAAATAACAAACACATTAAATTTAATTACTCTCTAAATAAATATATGTATTATTTATTTAATTACGGAACAAACAAAGAACCTTTCATAATAATTCTCAGTCTTATCAATTTAGCTGAAAGTCTACAAGAAAAAATAAAAAAAAATACAAAAAACATTTAGTAAAACGCGAGTAAATTGTCAATGTTAATGATTTACCTTTAAGAAAAAAATATATAAAACTGACCTATGACAATATTATTATTTTTTTTTTCTGTTAATATATAAAATTTAAAGCTAGTTTTTTAAACTAAATTTCAAAATTTTTGGCAGAAAATTTATAAGCTAGTTTTAATTTAAATTTAAAAAAGCATGACTTTTTTTACAATGCTTTTTAATATTTATTTTAAAATATATATAAATATTTGTTTGACAATTAGTCCTTTTATTATAGATTAATTAAATTGTTTCTATTAAAAAAATTGTTTCTATTTATTTAACATTTATTTCACACTCTAAAACACATTTCGATTTATTTTAATTATTTATTTAATTTTTATTCAAGATTATTTTATTATTTATTTAATTTTCATTTCATTTAAATATTTTTTAAGGTGATTAAGTGATTTTATTATATTTGATAATAAACAAGCACCCGAAAACGTTTTATTTTTATTTTTCAATCAAAATAAATATCTTTAATGTTCAAAATATTTTTTCATTTGTTGAAAAAAATATGTGAGGGATTTTTATTTTTAAAATAAATATCCATCAATGATGAAAAAAATAAATATCTTTAACGATAAATATCTTTAACGATAAATATCAGTTCGAAAAAAATTTAAAATGATTGTTTTTTTTATTCATACTTTTGTTTTGTTTTCAAAATATTTTTTTATTCAAATGAAATTGTTGTTGTTTAGAATTTTTTCCATCCGATGAAAAAAGTTCAAAATAATTTTCAACTTTTGAAATAAATATCACAAAAGATATTTATATTTTTATTTTCATCATGATGAAAAAAATTAAAATATTGATGAAAATAATAAAAATCATGATGGATTTTTATTATTTTTTGAACATTAATGATTGTTTTTCGATTGAAATAAAAATAAAAAGATTGTTTTTTTAGTATTAAAATCCGGTCTCTGATAATAAATTTTCAATTTGACAATCATGCTAACAAGTAGCTTCGATTAATATACATACATTATTTAAATAATTAATTAAAAAATATGGATGTAGCAACCTTGTTGTAAACATTAATTTAGGTTATTTGGACGCAACATGTTGCTAGCAGGTGGTGTGTTGTCAATTAAAATTTTTTTTAAAATACCTAATAAAATCGTACATATTTATTTTTTAATGTTTAATATAATCTTATCAGATTATTTATTATCGAGTTATCATGAAGTAATAGAAACATACCGTTCGTACATGTCAACGCCCATCATATTCTTGGGGGAAGCTCGAACACCAATGCACAGTGGGGCCAAAAGCAAAATAAATGGTAATAAGTCTGGAACTTTGAAACCACTGAACGATTTAAATGAAACTTGGAACATCGATAGAGGAGAAGTTAGGCTTTCAGAATATTGTTAGATAGAGTCTGTAGCTGCAGTACGGATGCCGCTACAGTGGGCCAAAGTTGACCACCTCGAATGTGAAAAACATATCGGGGCTTATAACTTTTACAAATATTAACCGATTTGAAATATTTTTATATTTTTGAATTCTCCTAAGCAAGACAAGGAAAAAACAAGCTTATTGTGCTAAATTATCTCGTATGGTTTAAAAGATATTTAACTTCAAAAGATAAATTTCTCATTTTTGGCCTAGACTTTTTTTGCGATTTTGCCCTATAACTTTTAAAATAAAATTTCTAAAATTTTTTTAAAAATATTTTGAACTTTTCTAAATTATGCTAATAATAAAATTTTTTTGTTATCTCAATTCGATAACAAGAAAAAAATTTTCAAAGTCAAAATTTCAAAACAGGTCTCAAAAATTGCAATTTTTTGATAAAAATGTAACTTTATATATTTAACTTTTTTAAAAAATGTTAAAAAAGTTTAATATTTTCTTTAAGACGGGACCCCAAGAAAACGTGTAAGTGTAATTTTGAAAAGTTCTGAATGTTCACCCTACATCCAGCAGTGGTCAAAAATTATCAATTTTGGATGAGAAGTTGAAATTTTTGAGTCTGTAAAAAAATTGATTATTGATTTTGGTACTTCTGTGAATTAAACTATATAGCTCAATATGTTTTTAAAGGTTTTGCAAAAAATTATGACAGCCTATCGGTAAACTTAGTCACACGAGGCAATTTTGTGAAAATACCCAAATTTTCATTAATAAAAACTTCGACCTTTAAAAATATATAGTAAAATTATACATATATTTCTGATTTTCACATTTATCAATTTTCCATTAAATATTTTATATCATGTGAAAAAATTATGTTGATACCTATAAGCATTTAGAAATTATTCAGTCTCAAATTTTTGAAATATATCCATATAAACATAATCTTGCTTAGAAGAATTCAAAAATATAAAAATATTTCAAATCGGTTAATATTTGTAAAAGTTATAAGTCCCGATATGTTTTTCACCTTCGAGGTGGTCAACTTTAGCCCAGTGTAGCGACGTCCGTGCTGCAGCTACAGACTCTATCTAACAATATTCTGAAAGCCTAACTCCTCCTCTATCGATGTTCCAAGTTTCATCTAAATTGGTTCAGTGGTTTCAAAGTTCCAGACTTATTACCATTTATTTTGCTTTTGGCCCCACTATGCAATACAAGGGGCGAGTATTTATTTGATATTATACTTTGTATAAATCGATATTTGGTTTGAAAATCGTCAATAAATCGATACCAAAAAGTTGAACAAATAGTCAAAAAGTCGAAAATAGTCGGAAAAAATATATTCCTCATATATGTAGTAAAACTATTTCCTTCAAATTTCCGGATCACTGCAATGTTTATTATGCTGAGATCTCGGACATCCAAGCTGAATTCCGGACATCTCTAAATAAGATGGTGAGATATACAAACCTAGAGCTTTTCTGGCTAAGGGTCATTCAAATACCCCAGGTAATCTCATTAATAACAAAATTCTTAAAATTGTCTGAAACAGATAAATTACTAACAGTTGGGTTAATTTGAAGGCCATATATTTGAAGTAGTGATATTTTTTTCACCTCTAATTTAATTTACTTTCTTCAGTCTATAACATTTTTTTAGCCCTAATAAAACTTAGCCAATTTACGAGAAAATAATCGAAAAGTTGAGAACATACAAAACACCTTTAAGACATTTTAAAATATAGTTATATTATTTTTGTGTAAACTTTCCTATCTTTTTTATCTTTGTTTATTTATTACAATTTCCTTTTTATTTCACAATATTTTGCATTTTTTTCTACAGTTTTTGTATTCATTTTCTCTCCATATCACACGTCATTTTCTCCTATTATAAAATCAAATTAGCATTTTATAAAATTTTACCCAAAGTCATCAAAATTCTCTCTCACAAAAAATTTACAATTATGTATATTAAAATTGTGTAATTAAAGCAACGTGTTTTTGTTTTTCTTCCAAGTCATTAAATTTCGCTGAAAATATAGACATTAATCAGTCATTTTTGTTATTGCTTTGGGTTTTTCTTTAATATAAAAATTATAATTATACAATATTGATTCGAGAATTTTTTTAAAACGCGTTTAAGATTTTTTAACATATGTAAAAATTTATTGGCTTAAGTTTAATTTTAGAATATTCTCTATTGTCAATTTTTAATAGATAAAATGGTAATTATTGGATATAAATTTTTCGAAACCTGTTACAATTATTAAAGTAATAATTTATAATTATAAGGTATTTTTAAATAAGCACGTAACATTTAAAACAATTTTGTTTTTAAATAAGAAAACGATATTCAAGTGACATATTTTCTTGTTGTTTATTAACTTACATTCACATTTAATATTTATTTTTATTGTTTTTATACTTTCTTTAGTGAAATTTTTTTATTTTACTATTTTCTCTGAAATTACTAAAGTAAAATTGTACATGACTCTTTAAAAAAAATATATAATTTAAATGTGATTTGAACTTTTTGAACCTTTTTTGTGTCGATTGAATAAAATATTAACACAAAATGCAAAAACAAAAATACACTAACAAAATTTTCAATAAAAAGGAATTATGTTATGCGTTATTATTGTGATTGTTGCTTTTGCTGAATGCGTAATTTTTTATAATTTTTACTTAATTTTTTTTTCTCTCTTTTTTGTTTGATAACTTAACACATTATTCAAGAATATGGAGAAAATTTACATTTTTGCAATGTTATTTATTATATAAATCATTCTACAATAACATTTATTGGAAATGTGTAAGTATACATAAATTAAGTGGTATATTAAGTTTTTTATTTGATTTGAAAATGTTTTAAGGAACTGCAGAATAATTGAAAAAATCTTCTGAATGCATTATTAAATCCGCATAATTAAAATCTGGCATCTTTGTTGAGAGAATAAAAGAGAGAGGAAGATACCGAAGTGTAGTATTGCCATATGTTTAGATTTACCTGAACTTGAGAAGCAGATTTTCATTCAAGGTTTTCCTTTTTGGAAGCAAATTTAACTGAATTGTTTACAAGTGTGGGAAGTTATGTAATGTCTATTCCTAAAAAAGAGAGAGATTCTCATCACTGGAAATTAGGCTGGAAATTATTTAATAGCTAATTATTGGGCGCTTTCCAAAGTCATAGAGAGTATGGTAATCTATAATTGTGTTAAATACTTCGACTCTAACAATTTATTAATCGGAAGGGGCCATCGTTTCATTCAATTTTTTGGCGAAAGTAAATTGGTGGCTTTAGAAATTTCTAAAGCTTTTTATACAATATTCTATGATGCCCGACTATTTAAAGCTTTATAAGTCGGTAATCACTTCTCTCTATATCGAGCTTTCTCAAAGATCACATTATACGAGTTGTTATACAAAGGGTCTCATCCAACGGTTTCAATATTAATTCAGGGCTCAGTTCATTCTCAAAACCTATTTCACTTCTTTCTGTCAAACTTTCAATCCTACCTATTTTTTTTATACCCACCATCAAAAAGATGGGGGGTATATTGATTTTGTCATTCCGTGTGTAACATTTCGAAATAATCATTTAAGAGCCCACAAAGTATATATTTTCTGGGTCCTGGTTAGATTCTTAGTTGATCTAGCTATGTCCGTCCGTCTGTCCGTTTGTTGAAAGCAGGATAGGGCTCGAACGGGACAACGTAGGCGGACGAAATTTGACACAAATTTTTATCTTATATAAGGTTTGGGCAAAATCGGTTAATAAACAAAAAAAGTTATGGGCTAAAAACTAGAAACACGGGTGTCCGTTTCATACTTTTCTGCTGATATCTTTTAAGCAAAAGCATGTACGACAACGAAATTTTGTATACATAGTTTGGGGAAACCAAAAATGGGCGTGGTCCGCACACTTTACCGCCCACCTCCCATATAAGGTGAAATTGTGTTTAAATAGTTCAAGGACCAATGTAAACACGGAAACAAAAAATAGGCGTGGTCAAATCACTTTGCCGTCCACCTCCCATATAACGTAAAATTTGAAAAAGTTGATGGTGGGTATATAGATTCGGCAAAGCCGAATATAACATTCGCGCTTGTTTTTTTTTTTTTTGTAGATGAATGTGAAAGAATAAAAATTTTTTTAATAATATAACGAACAGGAAAATGTCAAACGTAACTGTATTAATTATTGTCACAGAACCTTTAATTTTAAAAGGGTAACCAGAATAGTTATAATAAGGAATTATACAAGCACTTTCGACTTCTATTCTATGTAAGAGAAGATCCCAATTCTGATGTAAAATTAGTACCAAAAGAATGGAACTACTTCTTTTTAGACAGTTTCCGAGTTATAAGAATAATAATAAGGGCTGTTTAAAAGGTGCAGAAGGTATAAGTGATCTAGTAGATTCCTTAATGAATGAGGAAAAATAAGGCAGGCATAATTGGGGTTCTATAAATCACCGAGTCTTTTTTATATCTGCCATAATGTCCTCGCTATTTTGGTGTAAAATTAAGCTCTTGAAGGCTTTCGGTCATCAGAATTATTCTTTTATATGGAGTTCACACATTCAGTGATGCAAGCCAGTTCAAAATACTATCTGGCCGCGCTGTTACAAATGCAATCGTCTACTCCAGCTAGTCTGTAGGCCAAACACCGGCGCACATAGCACATAACACGAAGGTTAACGAAGCTAAAAAAATGAAAGCGAATAAAAAAATAATTTTGTTTTGTTCTAGATTTCAACAAGATTGGTTCATGTATCAAGGTTAAGCAAAAAAACAAGAAAGAGCTTAAGAAAAAGATTATTTTTTATATGCTAAATATAACAAACACATTTACGTCCTTTCTTTATGCCTATCGCTGCTGTAGACTATGCTACTTCAGTGCCTTAACTGCTGAAATACTTTCTCCGCATATATAAACAGTTGAGGTGTCGAGATTAAATTTAAAAATGTTCATTGTTACAGTATTTGTGAAACGAATTCCCTCCTGCAAAATTGGTGTCTTACCAATTTTGATAAAATATTAAGGGGATAATCCTAAACACTAAAGTAGCGTAGTTCTCTAAAAGATTTTGGCTTCAATGTGTTTCTATATAATTAAGCATTACGCCAGGTATATAATAAAATTTATTTGAAAACTTTAAAGTCCATGGTTTTTCTGGTTTTTGGAATTAAAGTAAAATTATTAAAAAAGGTTTGTTTTGGAGAAACTACAAATAATTTATCTGTGATAAAATCTTTATTAAACAAGATATCCTAACAAAACTTTCGGCGGTTGTTGTCTTTATCATATGAAATTTTTGTAAAGGAATATCACAATTCACAATTGTATGTATCCTCTAGATTATTGTAGCTAATATGGTCGCTAAATGGAAATTACAACAGAAACGGTGTATAAAGCTACCAAAGATTTAGAAATTACAACAGAAACGGTATATATATGCTACCAAAAAATACTACCATTTTTTAAGTTTTCTTACAACTGAAAACCAAAAATATATGTTTAATTTTTTAAAAAATCTTATCACTGCAATACAAACACAACAACTTAAGGTCTTATCAATATAAAAACAAATTTGACAAACAAATATTTATCAAGGTCAGTGAAATTATTCCCTTAACAAATAAATAAAAACAAAAATAAAAAATAATAATAAAGAGTATGACAAAAATTAAAAATATAAACAAAAACTAAAAATTTAATTTTGATTCATTAATAAAAACAATAACAAATTATATAGGAAATTTAATAACAAATTAAACCATGACCTTGTCCGAGTTCAAAAACAACAATATATTTCCCAGACCGCTAAAAAGCAGAAGAAATTTAATACTTCATACTAATTTAATACATGACTAAAACTAACAATTTCAGAGTTCAAAGAACCAAACTTGACAGCACAGACGTTTTAAAAAAATGAAGATTAATTTTACATAAAAAAAAGAGAGAAACAAACTACAAAAATTAGAAAGTTTTTTTTTAAGTTATCTGAGGAAATTATAAATTTATGAAATATTAATGAGGAGTTTTATTTAGTTAGCTGCAATCTTACTTATTATATAGAAAATTAGATATTCTTTTAAAACAAATTTTAACAAAGTTAATTAGATATTAACAAATACGTAAAAAAATTGGGAATTTTCGAGAGGTGGAACCAAGGCGAATTCAAACTGGTGACCTCACTTAATCAGCGGATTATTTTTTTAGTACTTAAAACTGTGAAACTCCATTTTTGTTTATTCGGTGCAGGTAACAAAAATAATGAATTCGTCGTATTGTTATTTTTATAGAACTGTTGCCACCTATTTGTGATGTATATAGCATGTTATATGGCAGGAAATCAAAGAATTAAACTTGAAAAGTATTTGATAGTATTTGGTGCATTAAATTTAAGAATCGTCCAGACATAAGATATTTTCTTATCCCGGGATCCCTTTAGATTCTTACACTTTTTTACATCGAATATCTTTTCAGTTGTTTGTGTGATAGAGGCAAAAGCGTTGACATGAAAATTTCCGCTTTATAAATTCCAAATTAAATAAAATTACAATTATTTGCCTCTGTTGTGAATGTTGTTTTTTAATTGAAAATTTAATTACATTACAAAATTTTATTAAATTCTTAATCAATTTTATTGTTATCGTTTAATAAATATTTGTCATAGTAGGCGTTTGTTACTTTATCGTCTATGACAAAATATTTATTTGAAAATATGATTACAAAAACGGTTGTTGACATTAACAAGTTATCACAAATCAAAAAAAAAAAAAAAAATACTTTTAGCTGATTCTTCCGGAATGTTAGAACTTTAATCTTAACCCTGTAAATGTGCGTTCAAATAAGGCCAATTTTATTCTGGACTTCTCACACAAAAGTATATATATATATAAATTTCAGCAATTCTTACTTTTATTATATTAATTTTCATCGCTCTCCTAAAAACACATGTTTTTTGGCAAGAAAAATTGCATTTTATTAAATTAGTTTTGGGTCTTAACAAATATATTTTGCATTAAAATTAAATCTTTGAATTTATTTTTGTTGCGCCATTTGAGGGTTAACATTATTCATCATGACTTGGTTGTATTTTGCTCTGTCATTTAATTAAAAATTATATAGTTTTGCAAACTATAGTTTAATTATTTCTATTAAAGTTTTTATAATTTTAAATTCTATGCACAACAATGCAATTGTGTTAGTGCATTGAACTTAAGTAATGTAAAGAAAAAATACTATGTAAAACACTAGCCACACTTATACACTAGTACGTACAAATAAGTATGACAATTGACAAAGTCCACAAAATTTTTTTTTATTTCACTTAATTCCTTTCAAAGATGTTTTAATAATGATTTATTTGTTTAAATATTTTAAACAATTCAAAATCGTTATTTTATATTGCACTACCTAAACAAATAATCTTAACTAATTTATCAAAATTTTTTTACTTATAATTAAATTTAAAAATTCTTAAATGCACTTTATGGAATATTTTTTTTTTCTTGCATTTACATGTGGTAAACTTGATAATACTTATGACTTGATAAATATAATCCCAAGCAATACATTTATAAACAATAATCATTAAAGCATAAACATTTTGTTTAAAGTCGAATCAGTTATAAAAATTGGCAAACAATGATAAGATTAATAAGGTTTCTATGAGATTTCTATGCACAAAGCATTGCAATAATTATAAATGGTATATACGAGGGTCTGTCAGTTTTTTTTTATACAAGACAATTGCTTAGAAACAAGTTGTACTGTTATATTCGCCAAATGATAAATATCGAACGAAAAAAAAAAAAAAAAACATTAAAAGATAGAACAATATACACAGCTGTGTGCAATATCAACAGTAACATTTTTACACTCAATGAAATGAAGATTTTTGGTAGATTTCAAAAAATGTATGTAAGGACTGCGCACGAAAAAATCCGTGCATAAAAATCTGCTTATAGAAACTAAACTAATGGGAGAATTTTTTTTATGACTGTTATATTCAAATTCTTAACTAAAAGAATACATTAATTCCTTGGTTGGTTTTTAAGGAAATAAAAATTAAAGGATTCATTGTGTTACGCTCACTTTTTTGATCGAATAAGTCCACTTATTTTTAAACTCTGTTTCATTTTATGACAAGCTTTTAATGTCCTTTAAATTATTTTTTATTAGAGCCCAATATCTTTAAATTGCTCGGAGTTCCGGATAATTTGATGGATTAGCCTCTTTCGGTACAAACACTAACAATTTCTTTATTACCACTCCATTGTTTTGTTGCTGTAATAAGAAGAAGCGAGAACAGGCCAGAAAAAAGCGTATACACTGTGTTTTCTTAGGAAAGGGAGAAGTCTTTTCCAAAGGCATTCATTCATGTATATTTCTGTGTTAATGGAACCATTCTTTATGAATGAAGTGCTTCTTTCCCACATATGCATATGGCTTCCCAAATCAAAAATTTTCTTGGGAATTTTGATTTCTTTGATACACGATTATTTTCTGCAATGTTCCCTCTAGCATCTGCGGCATAGAATTCCTGACCAGGGAGTTTAAAAAAGTCAGCCTCTACGAACGTTTCATCGTCTGTTATATAGATAATATTTTTCTTCCACTACCAAGTTTCTATTCAGTTAACATGACTTCTTTGTATAATATTATGACCCAAGAAACTGTACTTTTTGACTCAACTGCCTTCCTAGCAATTGTTTTATATGTCCGATATAAGAATTCATGAAAAATTTGAATTATGTGTTTAAGTGTTTTTTGTTCAATTTCCATTTTAAGAAAAACCAGTTTCGCTATAACCATGAAGCTTAGCACATGGCTAGTGAGCATAATGAAAAATGTAAACTAGTTAACAGAATTATTTATTTTTCACCATATCAAAAGTTATAAGCCCAATAGCATTTGAGTAGCATATTTTCTTTTGAATAAGACAACATGACTGTTCTTAATATTTCCACATGCATTGGGGCAACCATGTTACCTTTTATCCAAAATATGGACCCTGAGCCCATTACCGTCCTTGACGGACTTCAAAACAAATTTTGGGTAATGTTATTTGTTATATGGTCCCCTCACATATATTCTTGTCCCATGCATTCAATATGTACCAAAAAGAAATGCTTTGGACTCATCTCTGCAGAGAATGTTGCATCAGTCGAAGTGAAGTATGGTGATTGCGCACCTATCTGTAGTTTAGCAATGGGACTTTTCCTGAACTTCTTTCTTACAGATTTTGTTTTTGGAGATGTCGAGGAATAGTTAACGCAACAACTTTCAGTTCTAAGTCGGGTACTTGGAATACAATATTTGCCGACACTATTTCAAACATTTTCGAACGATGTCGTTCACATGATCAACATTCATATGACCCATGTCAGTGACATCTATAAATTCATAATTTTTATACCCACCATCAAAAAGATGGGGGGTATATTGATTTTGTCATTCCGTGTGTAACATGTTGAAGAAATCATCTAAAACCCCACAAAGTATATATATTCTGGGTCCTGGTTAGATTCTGAGTCGATCTAATTATGTCCGTCCGTCTGTCCGTCTGTTGAAAGCAGGATAGTGCTCGAACGGAGCAACGTAGGGAGACGAAATTTGGCACAAATATTTGGCTTATATAAGGTTTGTTTGGGATTGAAAATGGGCAAAATCGGTTCACAAACAAAAAAGTTATGGGCTAAAGACTAGAAACACAGGGTGTCCGTTTTATACTTTTCTGCTGATATTTCTGCAACAAAAGCATGTACGATAGCGACATTTTGTACATATAGTTTGGGGATCCATATCAACTCGCAAGCCAAAAATGGGCGTGGTCCGCCCACTTTACCGCCCACCTCCCATATAAGGTGAAAATCAATGAAATTGTGTTCAAATAGTTCAAGGACTAATGCAAACTCGGAAACAAAAAATGGGCGTGGCCCGCCCACTTTACTGCCCACTTTAACTCCTAAAAACTAGAAACACCACCTCCCATATAAGGTGAAAATCAATGAAATTGTGTTCAAATAGTTCAAGGACTAATGCAAACTCGGAAACAAAAAATGGGCGTGGCCCGCCCACTTTACCTCCTTCTCTCATATAACTTAAAATGTGAAAAAGTTGATGGTGGGTATATAGATTCGGCCGGGCCGAATATTTGCGCTTGTTTTTTTTTTATTTTATGATATTCCGTAACATGATGCTAATATGACTTTGACTTGTTAAGATCACTGTCTTATATACTAGTTAAATAAGAGACTAAATCCAACATATGGCAACATATCACACTAGTCTAATATTTGACGAGTTTTGCAAAAATATTATCTGCCTAATGCAAACAAAATTATTTACCTATTTTGAACGAAATTTTGTTTTATCGTACGATAGGCTGGTTATCAGGTTATGTGATTATATATATCGAGGGCCTATATTTAAAACGGGCCTCATGCAAAACAGCATTTTTCAGGAGAACATAAAAACTGTTTATTTCCCTCATTTTTCAATATTTTGCAATCCGTTCTTCTACGATTTATTAATATTACGTCTACTAAACCTCACACTGAAAAATAAATATTTGAACTCCATTATTCGCGAAGTTAAGGTAGATAGCCCGTTTTGTCTTAATTATTTTTAATGTTTGTTATAAAATGTTCACATAGCCCGTTTTGTTTATTGGAAATTAAAGAAGTTAAACATAATATTTTTGAAAAAAAATTGACAATATGTTAAATTTATGATATCATACCAATCAGGAGATAAAAAAAGCGAAATTTTGTGGTTGGGTGGACCATTTTTAATCGTTTGAAATTTCAAATAACAGGAATGATTACTAAAAGGACGAAAATGTGTTTAAAATTAAAATTATAAATTAAATTTTGAAAAAAAATTGCATGCAAAAAAAATTTGCAAAAAAAATTTTTGCAAACAAAAAAAATTTAAACCAATTAAAATTGTATTAAATTGCACATTATCAACTCAAAAATTATTAAAACCTTTATAGACAATGTTTATTGCGCTTTTTATTTAATTATCATTTTTTTAAGAAACTGATTTTGGTATCTAAGATGTTTTGCTTATAATCACCAATTTTATTAAAATTTTTTCATTCCTGTCTTTAAATCTAGCGTAAGTGCTCCCACTTAGCTTCAAAAAATGTTGATAGGTGTACCCGCGTATGATTTATAAGCATCTAAAAAAGGCTAAAAATCTAACTTCAATGGCTTTTTTTCTCCAGACTGCATTGAGATAACAAAATTTGTATAAGATATATTAAGATTCTAATTCAAAATGTTTAAGAAAAGTTCAAACCGCAAAGAAAATTCTCATTATTTATTTTAACATTTCTTTGAAAATCAAACAAAAACTTTAAAAAAAATATACGGTTTGTAGATAGCCCAAAAACAAAAAGTGAAAAACATAGTGTAAGAATTAACTTTTGACTCCAAAATTAACACCATATATAAAAAATAGAAAACTGAAGAGTCTGACGCAAAAACAAATTTTCTAAATCAGTATGAGGCCCGATTTGAATATAAGCCCTCGATATGATTATATAGTAGTAACAACAAAATAATTTACTTATTTAAATTTTATTATTTTCTAACACTACAAATAAACAGATTAACTGGTCGACAAACAAATTTTTGTTTGAGCTCCTTCGAAAAAAAAATATGTAGATGAAATACTAGATGGAATTCCGCATGCTAAACTCGAATCTGCTTTCAGTTTTTTTCCATCAGGTCGGGATTTTTTTTATGGGCGTGTCTAATATTGCACCATAAATAAGCCGATTACTCGAGTATATTTCACTATAACTAGAGAACGGTATGCATGATTTATATAAATGATATACCAAAATATGTGGAAAACATTAGCTTTAAGTCGCTTTACTATCAAATTTTTATCCGCCCAATAGTTTAGGAGATATTTCGAAAAAAGTGTCGGAAGTGTCATGCAAAATTCAAGATTTCTTTTTTTTACTAAAACTTCTTTTTAAAAGTAAAAACATCAAAAATATTTAAGTTTATCTCCTTTATCTCAAAGGTGGCAAAATTACGAGTAAATAAAGTCACGTATCATAAAAATTGATGCACAAATCTTGATTGGATCACAGTTAACTTTGGATACCCATGCATACCTCTACCTATAGTTGAAATACACTAGTGGACAAAAAAAATTTTTTTTCGTCTTAAATAAAAAAAAATAGTTGGATTAGATGTAATTTAACGTGCTAAATAAGAATCAGCTTTTACTTTTTTTCTATCACGCATTGATTTTTTTTATGGGCATGACTACTATGACCACGCCTTTAGGCAGTCACACTTGTATAACTCGAGAACAGTTTGTCCAATTTAGACTTTAAAATATAGCGACCTAAATTGTCTTTGAGCTGAATTTATATAATTTTTTGTCCAGTTAATATTTCCGTAGTTATTCGGTAATTAGTACCGAAAATTTTAAAATTTATTTTTTTGAAAAGTGGTGAAAATTTTGATCCATAACTCTGAAATTCTTCAGAGAATAAAAAATATTGCGAACGCTGATTAATTGTGACCGCTGATTGATTGTGACCGCTGATTAACGTGATGATATTAGTCATGCACATAAAAAAAATAAATAGTACCCGATAGAAAAAAAGTGAATGCAGATTCTTGTTTAACTCGTCAGTATCGACCTAGTCCACATATTTTTGTTTCAAGAAAAAAATATAAAAAAATTTTTTTTTGGCCACCACTGTATTTCTACTCAACATGGGTATTTTTACTTAACTGTGAATAAAATTTAGATTTCTGCATCAATTTTGAAGATACATGCCTTATTTTTTCCGCAGCATTACCAGCTTTATGACAAAGATGATAAACTGTAACATTTTAGATGTTTTCATTTATTAAACGAAATTTAAGTAACAAAAAAATCTAAAATTTTGCATGAAAATTATTTTTTTCGGACACTTTTTTTGAAATAACTCCAAAACTATTGAGCAAATAAAAAAAAATAATTAATTTGAAGATATTTTTAGTCCGCATCTTTTGGTGTATCACTTTGATCAATCGTACACACCGTTCTTGAGTTATGAGGAAATATACTAGAGTAATGGCCTTACTATGGGCGAAATATTAGACACGCCCATAAAAAAAATCCAGAACTGATGGGAAAAAACTGAAGAAGCAGATTCGTGTTTAGCACATCAAAATACATCATGTCAAACTATTCGTCTATGGGGGAGGATTTTTTTGTTGACCAGTGTAATCACATAATTTATAAACAAGGGTATGAGTTGGTCAAAGTTGGTTATTTTTTCTAATGAATTTTTCAGTTTTTAATATAACAACAAAATCAGATAACCTGATAACCAGCCTCTCGTGAATGACCTTTGTTGTTTTATAAAACTTTGAAAAAAAATTCAAAAAAATGTTTTTGATAAGATTTATTCATTTGAATTAAAATATTTTATATATAAATGACTGATAAATCGCGAAATTGCAAAAATATTAAAATAGAAATTAATCAGATGCCAACAACTTATACTATGAAGCGAATAGAATTTTTAAAACTTGTCAAGCGCGAATGTTATATTCGGCTCGGCCGAATCTATATACCCATCATCAACCCCATCTTTTTGATGGTGGGTATAAAAACTTTGAAAAATATGATATTTTGTGGAATATCTATTTTAATATCGTAACAGCTATATTGAAAAACTTGAGAAAAAATTAAATTTTATACATAATATCAAGAAATCGAAAGTATCAAAAATTAAAATTTTTATTCTATAATCGTGAAGACAAATTTGTTTCAAATAAAATAAGACATATTTGATTAAAATCAATGCATAAGTTTTGATTTTATTCACAAGTTAGTGAAAATACTAATTTACAGGTGGTCCATAGAAAAATTAAAAAATAACTTGTAAATGAGTATTTTCACCAATTTGTGAATAAAATCAAAACTTAGGCACTGATTTTAATGAAATATGTTTTGTTTTATTTACAACAAATTTATCTCCATGAACAAATTACAAAAATTTTAATTTTTAATACTCTCGAATTTTTATGATTTTTTGAAAAAATTGTTTTTTTGAAATTTTGTATAAAATTTATTTTTTATTTTTTCAAAAGATGGGCTTAAATATCCATAACCGTTGATGGTACTAAAAAGTAGAGCAGGAACAACTTGAAGATTATTTTAATTGAAATTTTTTGATATTTCTTTGAACAAAATCAATCATGTTGTTTTCGTGATATGTTTCAATATTCGATTTATCGCGAGAACTAGAGTCAACTCAAAAAAAGTGGATTAGAGGCTTAGTACATATTAATACCGAGTATCCGAATTGACTGAGAAACCCCGTGCCGCAGAATCAGTGTTTCCCTGTGGTATTTAGGGAAAAAAAAACATTTTTTTAGGAGGCCGCCTTAATGTACATATTTTATCGGCATAGTCAAGATCTTCAAAAAACCTCAAATATTAAAATAATAATAAATGGAGATGGAACCAAGCTTTTTCTGGCTCTTTTCAGAACACGAATTATATATACCATTTCACTTTAGAGATTTCTAAATTGTCTTGCAGTAAAGGATTTCAAAATCTGCATTAGTAGTGGGCGCTGAAAACTGGGGTTGTTCATATCAGAGTTGGGATGACAATGAAGAGGATTACCTAGCGTAGATGATATGTGCAAACACCTTTTTTTGCTATTACTAGCTAGGTTATGACCCTAGTCTCTTGTGTATCAGCTGCTTAGAGGCAATTTTTTTCTATCAAATACATTTTTTCTTTTAATGTCTCGCTGTTTAATGTGTTTTACATTATAATCCCTAGAAGAATAACAGGTCTGTAAGAAGGCTTCGAAGTTCTAGTTTTTTGTTTTGTTTTTCTCATCAATTTAAAATCAATAACTTATAGAATCTAAAAACATCATTAGAAAAGAATTTTCTAACAACAAATAATTTTTCCAAAATTATTGTTTTTAGTGTAAATATTATTTACTTTATTTACTTTGAGAAAAAAAAAACTGGTTTTATAATTGTCACTACTTGTTTATAACCTATTTTTTATATAATTAGAATATAAAAATATATTAATACATTTATTTTCATTTATTATTAAAAAATTAATTTTGAACCAGAAAACTACATACATATGTATATACGTCAAACAAATTCAAATTAAATGTATTTTATGTCAATATTTATTAGAAATAAATTAACAAGTATGAATTCTAAAAATACTTAATAACGTTTGATCAAATTTAAAATACTGTAATGTTAATAAAATAAACATTATTACTATACATCATATATGTATGTTTGTAATTGTACACGTATGAACTTTATTTCTTAAATAAAATTAATTATTAAAAAATCTAAATGCATTATTTTCTATACATATTTACGAAATGTAAATTTTATTTATATTTTATAGAAATTTGTTTTGAATTTCTAATTTACACACCTCAAATGCTGTCGTTGTTATAATGTGACGGAAACAGCTGATTATAGAGTGACGTCGATAACAACACATTAATTAAGTACGTGCACATCACCAATTTTTAGTGTTAGATATAGTGGACAAATTAAAATGGAATAAATATTGCATAAAATAGAAATATGCAATGAATCATTGTATTTTAAATAGTACAGAAAAAAATTAGATGCATTTTAATAATAACTTAAAATAATACACTTAATTATAATTTTTTCTTATTTCTATTAATTAGTGCATAAGGACCTTAAATCAACGAAATGCCAAATTTGCAAAAAGTTTTATTTTCGCTTTTAGTATTCAAATATGTAGTAGGGTTTTTTTTTATTATTTTTTTGTTTCTGTATTTAATAGAATTTCGTTGTTTTATTGTATACATAATTTCAAAAGAAAGAAAAAATTAAATAGCAAACAAAAAAAGTCTTTTGAAATTATTTATTTCCAAACTTTTCCATGACAAATTATCGATTCTTTTATGAAATGCATAAAATATAACACGACATTTAATCCACTTGTCTAGACTTTAGAAAAACAAAAACAAAAATTAATCTAATAAAATGCACATTTTTTTTATTATTAAATTGGAAAGACATTTAACTGAAGGGTCTTTAGGTAGGGGCGAGAAATGGAAAATTACAATTCATTTGGTAAATACAGAAAATATGTGTATTAGACTTTGTTATTTTTTAATTTCATAAAATTTGTTAACATTTTTTAATAAAAAAATATTTTCAAATTATATTAGTGGACAAGAAATGACCATTAATTTTATGTTAGATACAAATTTAAAATTAAAAAAAAAAAAAATAAATATACATTTTAATTCCGATATTAAAAATTAATACCTACAATCTACACAAAGTCTTACAAAATACAAATTAAAAAGTTCGAGACGATTAATATGATTGAAGACAATCGTTACAAGAATTCTGTATTAATCTTCCCTTAGAATACACTGGTCGGTAAAAAAAACTTGCCTTAAAGTGGAGTAGTGTGATTAATATGATTGAAGACAATCGTTACAAGAATTCTGTATTAATCTTCACTTAGAATACACTGGTCGGTAAAAAAAACTTGCCTTAAAGTGGAGTAGTGGGATTATATGGGCCATAGTAAGGCCATTACACGTGAATTTTCCACTGTAACTGAAGCACAGTGTGTATGATTTTTATAAATGATACACCAAAATATGCGGAATAAAAATTTCTTCAAGTCATTCTAATATAATATTTTATATGCTTAATATTTTTGTTTAGAAATTAAAGTCAAAAAAATTATTATTATTTTTTTCTTTTGCGCAAAAATTTGAGTTTTTTTTTTCTAAAAGCTCATCTAAAAAGTGAAAACGTCATAAATTTGTCTTTTTTTATCTTTAACATAAAGCTGGTAGTGCTACGAATAAAATAATGTATGTATTATCAAAATTGTGCAGAAATGTTTATTTTATTGACAGATTTAGTAAAAATACACAGTTAAATAAATAAAACTCCTATATAGAATCTTATCAAGTTATATGTACATTATTTTCTTATTAGAATTAGTTTTCGAAAAACTCCGAAAATATTGAGGGAATGAAAAAATAATGTTATGATAACTTGAAGATAATTTTATTCGTCATATTTGAGCCGATTTATCAATGTCTGTCCGTCCATCCGGCTAGCAACCAGCCAAAAAAAAAAAACATTTTAAATAATTTTTAGTGTTGCACAATTTAAATAAATTAATATTTAATCGCGAAAGAATGTTTATAAAAAGAAATTTTAAACGAATTAAAAAAAAAACATTGAAATAATTTCTTCCCAAGTTTGGACAACTTCTATTAAGGGCTCATCAACGTTATATATCTCAAACGTTGATTGATTACAAGGGCTTTTAATTCTATTTTTAATTTGGAATATCCGAAACAAAATCATTTAAAAATTTATAAAATTTGGTTTTCTTGACATGTACCGTTTCTTAAGGCTTCAATAGCAGTAGTTCTGAATGTGACAATTTCAAGCAATAAGCATGCATTGATCGTAACGCCAAAGAAAAACGAGTACAGAGTTTTTCCCATAATATAAAATACAAGGTAGTTCCACCTCTCTCTCATAAAAAAATATTTAAAGTTGATTGGAATTTTCTGAAGTTTTATATTTAAAAAAATCATAAATATTTTTTTTTTTTTAATATTTGTAAGTAATTTGTATTTTTAATTATGAATAACATCAATAATTATGTATTGATTTAAATAAAATATCCCAGGAAAAAATTTAGAACACGTTGTAAAATTATTAGTTCTACAACTGTGTCATCAGAACCACTTTAGATTCTTTAATAGCATCCTTAGAACTAGTAGAGTTACAACCAATTCTGGCACTCATGGAGTAGAACCTTTTTATGCTTCTAAATTGGTTTTAGGGAATGTTTTTTAGAACGAGTGCTTAAGAATTTATTCTGTATGACTTATACATCACTTCTCTGAACAAATTACTTATTCCAAAATAGTTTCGTAAAACTGTTTCAAAAGCTTTAACAAAACATAGCAAAATTTTCAAAAATTAAATTTATTTGAAAAGTAGCCTTCAGGAAACGGCTCATAAGAATATTAAATAAAAAAGGTTCTGAAACTGTTCTCTAATGCTTCATTGATTAAAGAACTAGTTCTAGAACCGTTTCATAGAATGGGTACTGGCTAGGTAACATTTCTACAGAACTAGTTCTAGAGGTGACGATTTCAAATAAAAATCATTGGTCATAACGCCACAGTATAATAAGTACTGGCTATTTTCATGCATTCTGGAATTAGTTGTAGAATTAATACAATTATTCCCGGGATGTCTTGTTTTATTTGAAACAAATTTATCTTCATGATTAAAAAATAAAAAATTTTATTTCTCACATTTTCGAATTTTAATGATTTTTTTTTTTTTTAGAAAATAGGCTTAATATCTCCATAACTGTTGACCGTATTAATAAGTAATGTAAGAATGACTTGAACACAATATTTATTAGATTTTGTTTTGATATATATTTTTTTTATGATTCAATCCTTTAATATACAAATCGCGATTTATCGCCAAAAAATATCTTAAGAGCATATTTTTAAAATTTGGGGGCATGTTTACCGATTCTAAGAGTTTTTTTAATGCACCTAAAACACTTTTTAGCAGGGACCGTAACGATTAGCAAAAAATATATATAAAAAATAATGGCTATTTATTGATTTCTTTATAAAAATCAAAAAATAAAAGTTAATTGCATAATTCGGAAATAAATATTTCTAACATTTTTTGATCATCTTGATTATTTGGTTTAAATATTTGTAATAATCGTCATTTATAGTACCTGCTTTTGAGGTCATATTTTTAGATGTCCTAGTAAATAGTTTCAGTGTCATATTTATTGCCGTTTTTCAAATGAACAAAAATGGATTTATTAGAGAATTTTTTAAATATTTCACTTTTAAAGCATGTGTTTATAAAATTCTTATTTAAACACACTTTAACATTTTTAAAGGCTTATTTAACATTGATGAAAACAATCAAGAAATTGTTTGTATTAAATAAAATTTTAAGGGCATATTTCCGAATTTCATAAAACGCTTAAGTTTTATAAAGAAAAATAAAATATTAACTTTGTGAATAGCAAAAAATTCACAATTTGAAACTTGTCTCCAACAAGTTATCAGCTTTTACTATGCAAAAAAACATATGTAGGTCTGCTGATAAAAATAATTTTTAAATTCTATTACATTTGAATATATTTATTTTGTTTAACGCTTTAAATTGCAATTATCACACTTATAGGAACAACTCTTAAATATTTTCGAAATGTTTGTATGTAATTTTATAAAATTCTCAGACTTGCACATTGTATACACAAATTTACATTATGAACAAATAATAAAAAAGATGCTGCTTATTCTCGGTATTCACAACTAAAGTCATTGACATTCACAACATGAATGAATAGAATACAATAATTGGCCTATATTTTTCTTGTTTTTCTTTTATTTAGAGTTTAAAACATTTGAAACATTTATTATGTGCTTAAATAAATAAACGAGTAAAAGTAGATATTGCTGATGTGTAGAATTTTTGTCTTTAACGAAACAAAAGAATAGTAATACACAATTTATATAAAATTAATTAATACTATTTGACTTTTATGCATTGTTGCACAAACACAATGTTTTAAAAATAAAAAAATTGTTTGTTAATTTTTTTATTTAAAATTTTCAAAACAAATTGTTAAAAAAAAACGCACCTTTTATGAATTCAGCTATGTAATACTATGTAATTTTATTATATTGAAGATTTCTTTATAATTTACACAATCACTAAGAATTATTATTATTTTTTAATTTTTATAAATTCTATATTAGTATTTTTATTAAAGATTTTTTTAAATAAATTCTTTAACTTCAATTTTCTTTGTTATTTTTGCATTTTTTGTTTCAATTCCTTTTTAATTTTTTTTAAACTCTTCCTTTTTTTAATTTTTTTGTTATAAATTGTAACGATTAAATTATATTCTTTTTTTGAATTATTTTTTTATTTTTCTTAACGTTTTTAATGTTAACGCGACGTATGTTATTGAAAGACTAAATAAAAATTTCTGTTGTTTCTCTTATAGAGTCTGGTTATTTGCTTTAATCGCTTATTGCGGCCAATACAAATAAGTATAAATATAAACAAATTTTAATTTATTTTTATTATTTTCTGTTTTGTTTTTAGCTCTCTTTCTCTGTGGATGTTTTTCTTTATTTTTGTTTAGCTTTTTTTTTTTTTTTCTTTTTTTGGTTTTTCTACACACATCTACATATAAATATATTTATTTAGCATGCTTGTAAAAATAAAGAATAATGAATCGTTTTAAGAATTGTGGAAAGTGGAGTATGAGTGATATAGAGACATTAAGAATAAAAAAAAAACGTAAAAATATACATTTATTTAACGTATGCTTATTATTACGTTACGTTCTTGTTTAACGTTATAAGAGCTTTATATTACGTTAAAGAGTTGATCATTTTACTCTTTTGTGAACAGTAAACTTGTTTTGGAGTACATAAATAAAAACAAAATTTAACGGCAATTTTGTTAAAGAGAAGAGAAAGTATATAAATAATAATGTTTACACAAAGTTCAAAAAAGTTTTTACAACGTTGCTTAAATGTGGAGTGTTTGAAAATGTTAATTTATACAAAATATCCAATTCTGATGTACGATGGCCATTCAAGAATGCTAAAAATTTAAAAATATTTTTTTCATAAACTCAAATTTACGAATTTTTCGAAGAAATCAATTTATACAAACTATCCGATTCTGATTTACGATGTTCACTCAAACGATGCCAAAAATTTTAAAATATTTGATTCATTAGCTCAAATTTACGAAGTTTTTTGGGGCACATTTTGAAAATTTTATATAATGAGACTTGCTATTATTGGTATTATTTATTTATTTAATTTATTTATTTTGGATATTTTTTATGCTTAAAAGCTGAAATGTAAACTCGAGTATAAAGAACTGATTCCTAAAAAAATTAGTGACTAGGGGTACTAAGCAAGAGAAAGTTCTTTCGTCTCTTCTCTGGGTACTTACGATATTGTGATTCTAGTTTAGGGAAAATTCCTACGAAATCATCATAGCGGTACTAAGCCACCTATAATTGTGGACCAGTAGTTAAAAAAAAATCCAAAAATGACATATTCTAAATATAAAATAAAAATTTTTTTACGTAAAATAAACATTTTGAGATTAATTCTTAATAGAGTTGGTCACTCTAGCGGTTCATAGAGAATTTCATAGCGGGGGAAGCGGTGTGGTTTTTAGTTAGACTTGTAGGTAACACCGAAATCATTCTACAAGGATACGAAAGACGACTCCATTCGCTGTCTATGGAAACATATCGAGAGGTGAAGATTTGACTCTTTATGTAGATAGTTAGTTAATAGTTAGTTAATATTAGCAAAATCCATTTGCAAATTATTTGGCAAACTCTTTTAATTTATTGAATTTATTTTTTTATTTTTTTTATTTTTTTTAGACACAAAATCGTCATTTATGGTTACCAAATACATCAAAATGAATAAAAAACATGATTAAGAAACATTTGCAATGTCCTTGTGAGTATTTTTCATATTTTTCTTTATAAAATTCAACCAGTCGAAAGCAAAATAGCAAGTGACTGATTTTGACATTTTTGTTCTTATCGTTCGAAATACAGAAACCCAATTATTTATTTATTTATTTATTTATTTATTTATTTATTTATTTATTTATTTATTTATTTATTTATTTATTTATTTATTTATTTATTTATTTATTTATTTATTTATTTATTTATTTATTTATTTATTTATTTATTTATTTATTTATTTATTTATTTATTTATTTATTTATTTATTTATTTATTTATTTATTTATTTATTTATTTATTTATTTATTTATTTATTTATTTATTTATTTATTTATTTATTTATTTATTTATTTATTTATTTATTTATTTATTTATTTATTTATTTATTTATTTATTTATTTATTTATTTATTTATTTATTTATTTATTTATTTATTTATTTATTTATTTATTTATTTATTTATTTATTTATTTATTTATTTATTTATTTATTTATTTATTTATTTATTTATTTATTTATTTATTTATTTATTTATTTATTTATTTATTTATTTATTTATTTATTTATTTATTTATTTATTTATTTATTTATTTATTTATTTATTTATTTATTTATTTATTTATTTATTTATTTATTTATACCGAAATGGATAAGACACCACGAATGATGAAGTGTGTAGCGGCACAGAAAATGGTGTCTAATTATATACTATGTAACCACATCTTCGCAGCGTTTACTACGTTAGGTCTAACATCTTTTTTACTTTTCTCAAACGAAAAAAATCTTTGATTTTGATAACTGATTCTTGATATACTGTAGAACGTCGGGAGTGACAATGGGGCCTATTTTGTAACTAAATTCGAAGAGAATCGTTCGAATTTATATGCTTTATTCATTGAAATTCGAAAGTGATTTCTTTAGAAACGAATTACACCATAACTCCCCAGTCTATTTTCTTGAGTTATGGAACTCTTTGTATAACTTATTTTTTTTTTTATTCTGGAAATTGTTAGCACTATCCTCAAAATTGGAACTTTTTGATATTGAAATTTTTTTTATTTAATTAATTTTTATCATGAAACTCTCTTCAGTTTCAAAAAAAAATAATAACACAATAGAATAGAATTGAATCTTTATTGACCAAACATTTGAGGCTATCCTAAAATATCTATAGTCTTTAAACAAATAATGATTTATTCAGTTAATATTGTTAATAAATTATGCTCACTTTACAATTACTATTGAATTCTTATTATGGTCGCTTGTTTTGCCGCCAAAAATTGCAATTTTTGTGCAACCATATAACAGACATATTGTAATATATTAAGGTTTTCTTTTAGCATTTGTTTGCTTGACATTAATCTTTGTATTGACGAATTTTATTTGAAGTTTCTTATTTGTTTACTATTTTTTCAAGTTGTTTTCTTTTCTATTCTTTTTCATGTACAATGAATAAATTATCAAGTTTATTTTTTATTTGCAATCAATTAAAAGGTCACATAAGTTCAATTATTAAATATTTTTTTTTTTGCATGATCAATTAATCAATATTAAAATAAACTTTAAATGTTATATTGGGCACACTAAATATTTTCTTACAAAAAATATGAAAATTTAATTCAAATTTATTACAGTATGTAATTCATTACAAGTGAATTATTTCTACATATTATAGTGAAAAATATAGTTAAACATTTTTTTATATAGGCCAAAAGTTAATAATTTAAATATTATTCACTCGCCGTTGAACTAAATGATTCAAACCTTTTTGCTTTAAGTTTTTTTTTTACAACATTTACACGAGCTAACTCTAATATCTTATCATAAATCAACTATTTATTTTAATTTTTTAATTTAAGTCATGTCCTTCAAAAAAGTGCCAAAAGCCAGACAAGCAATAAACTTCTTTTATAGCTTGAGATGATGCTTAATCTCTATACTAAAACTTATTAAAACAAAAATTCTACAAACAAAATAAAAAATAAAATCCATTTAAATTAGTAAGTAAAGCAAAAAATATTTTAAGTATTTTTCCATATAAAATATTATTAATTTTGGTCAAAAATCTACACTTTGATCTACACTATTTTCCAAAGATTGTTAATTTATCAAAACAAATATTTTTAATAGAACAACCTTTCCCAGGAGACAGACACATAAAATGTCTGCTCCAGTTAATTAAGTACATTTATAAAATTATGGGCAATAATTTGAATTATTTTTTTATTTCTGCAAAAATTTCACGTTTCATGTCACACTTTGTACAAAAATATATTGTATGTTTCTAAAGAAAGAGAACTCAATGCTTACGATTAGATCACCAGTGTTGCCATTCAGTGCTAGATTTAGCATTTAAAAAATTTAAAATGCATTGAAAATTTACAAAAATATTGGCATTATTAGTTGTTAGTTTTATAATGTAAGGCTCATTTCCACTTTATTTCCCAATAATAATAATAATAATAATAATAATAATAATATTTTTTATAAAAAAAAAAAAACAAAACAATTTATTTTAAAATAATTTTCAGCACTACGTATGACAACACTGTATTAAATTCATTGCTTTTGACACCTGTCTTTTACTGGGATAATTTAAACAGCAAACGTAGTAATTAATTTTAAAACAGACATATTTTACAAAAATAATAGGTACCTAGATATTAAACGTTTGCCAACATTTTTTTACTATTTCACATTTTTCTATTATTACACTTTATTTGTCACATATTCCACATAATAAATCATCAGCTTATTTCAATCAATTTTTAAGAAATGCCGAACCTTTTAATTGTGATTATTTGTATGTTTTCAAAATAATAATTAGTTTTTATCTTTTCTATTTTTATCTTCATTCCTAATTAATTTCCACCCCCAATTGGTGCTTATTAATTTCCAGACTTTAATTTAACATGGCATATGCAAAATACTATGTGATAGAAATAAATAATTTAAAAACAAAAAAATTACAAGCGTTTACCATTTAGAAAAATCCCATAATTCGTAGAATTGTCAACTAGTAGAATAAGAGAAACTTAAATACATATTTACGAATAATGAGTAATTAACTTTTAATTATACATATGTATGTGTAAAATTTTATATGCAATTTACAACAATAGGTTGGAAAAATAATTTAAATTGAAGTTTTCTACATTCAAAAGTTTAGATTGAATCCATAGATTTTCTAACATCAAAAATTTGGTTGCAACGTACCAACATTTGTTAATACAACTAAATAAATTATTTTAAAACAAATTCGGTAGTTACAATTTACAAAATGGTTGCTCGAGTATATAAAAATTGGCTTACAGTATAGGAACTATACGTTAGCTAAGCTCTAGGATATAGAAGGAAACTTAGAGACTCGATAGAATTACTCGGGGTCCAGGACTTCTTAATTGAGTGAATATTTTGTATGCCTAAAAGATGAATTATAAACTTGAGTATAAGGGACAGATTCCTCCTTAGCCTAGGGGTACTCAGGAGGAGAAGGATCTTTCGCCACATCTTACGATATTGTGATTCTAGTTCAGCGAAAGGTAGAAAGAGACATAAAAAATTGAATTTGATTGCGTATTTTGTTTGCTTACGCTCCTTGTTGCAAATGTGTTTATTATATCTAGCACACAAAATATAATAATTTTTTCTTGCACTCTTTGTTATATGTTTTGCGACATAATCATATATTGATAGAAGCTAAAACACAACTAAATAATTTTTTGTTTTATATTTCGGCCCTAAAACAACCAGTAGATTTATTACAAAAATAATATTACTGCAAGAATCATATAAATGACAGAATTTCTAAATGGTGTGATATACGAGAAATATTAAATGAATAACAAGCTGATTTTCCGAAAAAAGTATTCGACAATAGATAACATTTACAATCTTACAGCTATTGCAAATTGTATATATTTGTTCATTTTAAAGCAGTTTTTGATCGCGTACCAAGAAAATTATTACTATATAAGCTCCATCATAGAGGAATGTCAACAAAAATGGTTAATTGTATTGAACAAATCTACCAAAATACAAGATCTGCTTTATATCTAGATGATATGCATGACTCACTTAATGGCGGATTAACAGTGAATGGTATAAATGTTCATTAACTTATGTTACTTATGCTGATGACATTGTAATATTGGCCGACGACGCTGGAATGGAAAGTAAATGTCAGTAAATCGGAGATATTGATATTCAGAAAAAGTGGAAGAATCAGTTCCAAAGAATTTTGGACTTTTAATGGTGGAAAAGTTAAAATAGTAAAAAATTACAAATATTTGGAAATAACTTTGACCCCAATAATGTAATTTTCCAAACATATAAATCAGAAAAACGACGCTGAAAAAGTTAGTGTAAACTCAACTTGGAAAAATTTTGTGGGAAATAAAAATATATCGTTAAGAGATAAATGGATATTTTTCTTAGCGGTGTGTAGATCCATTCAAAGCTATGGAGCGCAGATTTGGGGGAACACCTGTTTTGACGAGATTAACAATTTACAACATTATTTCACAAACGTATTCTGAAATTACCAAATAACACACCAAATTATGTGATAGCATTAGAAACTGCACAATAAACTGTATTCATGCAATATATCTCGAAAACTTTATTTGATTATTCAAATGAAAGACTCCCACATAAGCTGTCAAATATAATTACAGTATAAACTCGATAATCCGGATAGCGATAGTCATACTACTCTATAATTCGGAAGATTGCAAATTTTGTAATCCGGATTTAATATAAAAAGTACATTTTCTATTTAAATTATAGCAAAGTTTAGAAAATACGATACGAATTATAATTTAAGAGTTGATTATAATTGAATTCCATCATTTTCAGTCAAGTATTTGACCCAAAATTTTTTTCAGTAAAATGAGTACAAAGAAGTTTGTATTTTTCGTGTAAAATTAAACATTTTTTAAAAAAATTTCAATATATAGACTATTTTTACACGACAAATTTGGACTTGATATTTTAACTGTCATATATTAAATTATATTATATTTTAATAGGTTTTTTTTTAACAAAAGATGATAATCTGGATAGGTGTCTGCAATCAATTATCTGGATTATCGAGTTTATACTGTATATCAAAACATAAAATACAGGAACTGAATATTCAAATTGTCAACTTGGAACTAAATATAACAACTTGGAACAAAAATTGTATACATATTATAGAGACCACGGAAGCTAGAATTCACCAGGAGCATGAAATAATAAGTATATGGATTTTCAAAAAGGTCTAAGTTTTTGTAATGATTTCTATAGAAGTTGTATAATAAAAGCAAGAGCTGATCTGATGTGGCTGAATGAAAATCGATATAGAGAAGAGTCTTTAAGGTTATGTTTTTTATGTAATCTAAATGAATTTGAAACAACTCAACATTTCATTGGTAGATGCAGTGTTCGAATGCAGTGTTTCGGTAAAATAATATTAACTGATGCAGACATCATCCTAATTCTTAATGGAGGTGAAGATATTTGTTGGATAAGCCTCTATAACTATGTAAAAAATGCTTTGAAATATAGATCAGCCTTATAAAGGAATCTAATTATTAATATGTACAGCTGGTGGTTTTGCTTCGTAAACCAAGCTGTTTATTTCTTTATTTTAAGATTTAATATGTATTGTTATTGTAAACCATAATTAGTATAAAAAAAATAAGAAGAATCTAATCTAAATCATACAAATATATCTATCCGATAAATAGTTATATTGATCTGAAGTTGAAACTTTAAAAAAATTATAATTTTTGGGGTTATTTTCTTTCACTTCTAAAATAATTTTTTTGTTCGGCACTACAGAATTTTTTTAATGGTATCAAAAGAAATCTTAACGTAAATGCGTGTTAAGCTAAATCGGAGGTTATTTGAGTAATGGTTTCCCCCAATCCCTATCCAAACTTTGTCAATTTTGAAAAAGTTTTTTAATATTTTTTCTAAAACTCAAAAATGTCAAAGCCGAAATCAATAAAAAATATATAGGAAATATACCCTCATATGTTGGTTAAACACACAAAAAATATTGACTGAGCCACGCCTTTTAAAACGGCTGCGTGCTAATTTTATTGTTGTTCCCATTCAGGGGAATGACGTGGGGTTCTTTCAATCGACTTTCGAATAACCGACTTTTTGTTGAAAAAAGTCGAAATCGACTTCTTGGTTTGAAAATTGTCAGGAAATCGACTTTCTTGTTACCAGATAGTCGAAAAATCTATTATTTAAAAACTGAACAAAGTCGAAAAGTCGACTTTTTATTTCAACTTTAGAACCCTAGAATGAGGGTAGCAACATTAAAGTCCTTGGCATAAGAAATTAGTGTAAATACTTATATTGATTTAACTGATGATAACCAACACTAATTGGAAAAAAATTATGTATTAACTTTGCTTTCAAGCATATACATATTAGTAACCCAAAACTTTAAAAATCGTAAGCAAAAACACTGTTTTAACATACAAAGTTGTTTAATGTTGATAACGGCAACACTTCTATATTTTCCCCTCTTTATAGTTAAAGCTGTGCACTACCAAATATTAATTCATTTGGTTATTCAAATTTATAAAAAAGTTTTTTATTGTTTAAACAAAAAATTAATTATTTTTAAAATATTGTTTCTAATATTATTACTTCGTAAAAATACAAAAATAAAAGAAATAATGGATAAAGGGATAAAATAAATATTGGTATAACGAGTTTATTTTATTTGTTTTGATTGAATGAACATCATTAAAACATTTGTTATATTTCTATTTTTTTTATGTGCTTGACATATAGTTACGGATGTAGTTACTTTGTAATGACAACAACATACTGTGTGCATTACATAGAAGTTGTTTAGTAACTAATTATTTATAACCCGAATGTAAATAATTATTTATGATCAAATTTTTTTAAATATTATTTTTATAATGCAGTTACCAATTCATACATATATTTGAAGAAGGGATAAATATATAAAAGGCAAAATTTGCGTATGACTTAATTTGTAATCTTAAATAGTTTATTTTTATTACATTCCACAGTGGGGCAGAATCGAAATTTTTTGGAAATAAATCTGTAACTTCTGATCGGCTGGTTGGATTTGCATGCAATTTGGTATATGTATAGCAGAAGAGTGTACAATGTTAAGTTTGGAAGGGGGACGGAACAAATCCCTCAGGGGCTAGGGGTTTTGAATTTGAAAATTGCAAAAATTACGACTTTTTGTGTTTTTTGGGCCGAAAAAGTATCTTCACTCTTTTTTCTCTAAAATTAAATTTTCTTTAACAATATATAATAATTTTATATTTTTCTGAAAGGTATCTTCACAGAGAAGACTGTAAAATAAAAAGCAAGCCCAATAACTCAACTGGTCTAGGTACACACCCTTCCGAATTCGACCCATTTTATATGAAAGTTTTGACTTTAGACTATATTTTCTCAAAAGTTTTCAATAAAAATCTACAGGACTTTATAGCCGAAATAGTGGATTTTATAGCCGAAAATGTGAAAAAACCCATTCCTTTTAGTAAAATCCTAAATTTTTTTCACTTTCTAATTTTTCACGGTAAAGTCTAAAACCACCGAAAATTTCGTAAAGATATCTTTAATAACAAAGATTTTATTACACATGAAATATTAAGAGTTTCTCAAAAAACCACTTTTTCACAATAAATTTTCTTTAATTTCAAAAATCAGAAAAACTATAAATTCGATTTTTCCATCTAAATTACATTGCATAGCTGACGTAATTCTTTGTTATACAAAAAAAGGTTGAAATCAATATCTTTTACAGAACCGAAACTATGCCACTTTAAAGTTTTATAAGTCACGGAAAATTCGAAAAGAATTGTACTATTGTGAATGTGAAAAACCCATAACAACATAAATAATTTGTTCCCGTAGCCAATGTTCGAATGTGTGTTTGTGCAAAAATGCGCAAAAATTGGAATTTTCCGTGACTTATAAAACTTTACAGTGGCATAGTTCTGTAAAAGATATTGATTTCAATCTTTTTCTGTATAACAAAGAATTACGTCAGCTATGTAATGTAATTTAGATGGGAAAAATCGAGTTTATAGTTTTTATGATTTTTGAAATTAAAGTAAAATTTTTGTGAAAAAGTTTTTTTTTTTTTTTTTTTGAGAAACTCTAAATTTTTATCTGTAATAAAATCTTTGTTTTTAGAGATATCTTAACGAAATTTTCGGTGGATGTAGACTTTATCGTGAAAAATGAGGAAATGAAAAAAATTTAAGATTTTACTAAATGGAATCCCACAACTCCCAAAAGATCGCCAAAAATCCCAAAAATGGGTTTTTTCACATTTTCGGCATTAAAATCCACATTTTTACGAAGTCAAGAAGATTTTGATTGAAAACTTTTAACAACATATTGCAGATTCTTAAACTGCATTCCGTTTGCCGATTCGTGCTTTGGGATTTGAGAGAATATAGTCTAAAATCAAAACTTTTATATAAAATGGGTCGAATTCGGAAGGGTGTGTACCTTGAGCATTTGGGTTATTTCGCTTGTTTTTTAGTCTTGAATCGAAGTCTTCTCTGTGAAGATAACTTTCAGAAAATAGTAAAATTATTATATGTTGTTAAAGAAAATTTTATTGTAGAGAAAAAAGAGAGTAGATACTTTTCGGTAAAAAAAAAACATAAAAAGTCGTAATTTTTGCAATTTTCAAATTCAAAATCGTTTATCTTTGGACTCGGTAAAGATATTGACTTTAAATTTTTTTTATTCGATAGATAATTTTGTTCTTTAATTATGAAATCAGTCGGAAACACTAGGATATATATGAATAAAACTGGACCAAGAACATGCAAAATTTTGGTACTTAAAAATTCAAATGGAAATAACTCAAAAACTATAAGAGATAAATGTGATATGTAAGCATGTTTTTTTTGTAGCTCTTATCGGTGCCTATAATAATATATTCGAATATTTGAAATTGGACGAGAAACAAAAATTTGGCAAACGATTAAAAAACGATCTATGTCAGAGATACCCAATTTTGAGCCCCTTTAGCTCCGCCCCTGAGGGGTTTGTTCCGTCCCCCTTCCAAACTTAACATTGTACACTCCTCTGCTATACATATACCAAATTTCATGCAAATCCAACCAGCCTATCAGAAGTTACAGATTTATTTCCAAAAAATTTCGATTCTGCCCCACTGTGCATTCTATTACAACTAGTTTCTATTGTTGCTGATCATGACTTCAGTAATGCTTTAAAATCAATGCGCTAAAAGTAATTAATTAATTATTGTGATGACATCTATGTAATGTATAGGGTAAGTAGTTGCCTCTAATGTCATCACCGTGATAAAATAATGAGTTATTCAGCTAATGTGTAAATTGTGAAGAGCCATTATATAAGCTTCTTAACTCATTACATGGCAACCAAAGTTTTTGCTGGGCCTATAATGAATAAAAAAAAAAAACAAACAAAATAAGGAAATTGAACACAATGTCACTTAAAGTAGATTCATCCCTACTTTAAAATATTTAAATTATATTAGTTATATTTTAGTTAATAAACGTTTTTGCATACAACTTTAAGGAATTTTGCTTAACAATGCTTTGTAATGCTGTGTTAAGTTTTTTTTTTTTTTTTTTTTCTACGGCTGTAAAAGTTTAAGATGCGAAAATAATACTCTTCAAAATATGGTCTACTTTTATAAAAAATTTATTTTCTTCCAAATGTACTAAATTCTGCGAATATTCTAGGAACGTTATATTGGTTACAATTTTGCTACATTTTGACAGGGTATTTTTACTAAATAACGAATAATGTTTGAAGTGGCTCGAAATGTTATGTGTAAACCATTTTTTCAATTTAATCTAACTTGTTTTATCTACGTTCCAAGAACTTAAAAAAATCCCTTTAAAGTATCTAACAATTAAGTATTTGTTCAATAGAAAATTATACAAATATATTTCTTTATTTAATATTTTTATTAAATAAATAATTTTATATAAAAGTTCGATAACGATCAAAGCCTTTTAATTAATTAACCATTAAATAATATTACTTTCATTATTTTCTGGATATTTGTAAATATAATTGTGCAATTATTAAACGTTTATTTAGTCAAATATCATTTATTAATATGCTAATTGATAATTACCACATTATTAAATGGCTAAATTGTTCTTATGAATTTAAACAATAAAACATTATAAACATAGTGAAATATTACTATAAATTGTAATTTGTAAAAGTTATAAACAGGGCAAACAAAAATATACTCTCGAAAAAAGTGTTTTATGGGCAATAAAAATGTTCTTAAAATAGGAAAATATGCATTTTAAATATATGCTCTTTAAGTATACTTTTTGTCTAATTATTTTAGCTTAATTTTGATTTGCAATTTCTAAATGAAATATTTTTTGGTGTTTAAAAATAAACATTGTATCCAAGAAATTAAAAAATTTCTATATAATTCTAAGATGAAATATACCATTTTTCATTTGCAAATTGTGTAACAAAATATGCAAAATTTTGCCTAAATGTGAAATATGCAAAATTATGCTCCTTAGTGTTATAGTTATGTTTATAATGATTTTCATTAAAAATATGCTGTTAAGGGCCAAATATGCAAAAATATGCCGTTGGGACTAAAAAATATGCGAAAACAAGCCAATGTAAAAGTTCTTAAAATTGTATAAAAGAGATAAATAACAGTTCGGTTCATTTGAAGCACAGAAACTATTTTGTTCCAAACTAATACATAAGACAGGGCTGGAAAATAAAGATTTATTGTAGATAAGTCAAAAAGTCCATAAAATTCTTGTGTTAAATTTATTTTTAATGACCCTCCGATTTTGTTATGTAAAATAATAAAAAATAAGTCCACGCAGTAATCCATGCCATTGCATATGAAACTGTGAATGTGCCATGTGAAAAACTGATTTTTTTAAATTTTCGCTCTTGTTTTCCAAACTTTGAGACTATCTACTACGTTGGCTTTTTCGGGAACATCAACGAGATATAGCGAAAAATACGCACAATCGCAACTAGTATCAATCCCAATCCCAATATTCGATTAAGGGGCGCACAGGCCCCGCCCAAAAAACTAAAAAAAATTTAAGAAACTAAAAAATTTTTTCATCAAAACTCGACTACCCTGTATTTAACTGTTGAAAGTCTGCACAACGACGAAGATGGTGCAAGATTTATCTACAAAGTCCAATTAGTTTATTTATGATAGAATGAGATTAAAAAGTATAAACGCGCGAACAAAATTATAGAATGGGAAAAACTTAAGTAATTTTTAGCAGTTTTTCTATATTCTTGAACTTTGAACAACAATCATGATTATAAAAAGAAACATTTGGTGCTAATGCACTCTATTGCACTCTATAAGTTTCAAGTCTTGTGAGTTTAGATCTGTAATCTATTTGTTTAAAATATCATTACCATAAACTTATTAAGGATTTAAGTCAGTTTCAGCCAAGTTACAATTTTTTGATAACGGCCCATATACAACTATATAACTACCTAGCTTTTCATTTTTTGATATTTTTTCATTTTAAGAACTTTAAAGCAGTGATGCGCACACACACTACTATACATTTGCGCTTGTGTGTGTGTGAAGCAGCAGAAAACGAAGTTGCAGCTGAATTTCACACTGAAAAAGTTCTTCAATTGTAGAAAGTTGGCGCCCAAACAACGAAACATATGTTAACCTCAATTTTTGGTTATTGATGACTTTATTTTTTCTTAAGGAAATTGGTTTTTTAGTAATTTTTGTTCGAATAGACCTCCTGTAAAAAAAGAGTAAGGTACGATGGTAAATATTAATATAAATATTATTTTGCTTAGAGTATTTTTTTTTAAGTTGCGTAATAAGGTCTTGTTTCAACAAGTGGTAAAATGATGAGACAGCAGCAGTCGAACGAAGTGGTTTATAGTTTACGTGTGAAGCAGAGGTAAACATGAAATGGCCTTCTCAATCAAAACATGAATGGGATCTCAATCCTATTGAGAACCTGTGGAATGATGTAGAGCAACATATTACTGCAGTAAAACCCAAAAATTTATCGAATCTATGGACTGAAATTCAAAAAGCTTAGAATTCAATTCCAAAGGAACGTTGTATGTCGTTGGTGGAGAGTATGCCCAGAAGATGTGCAGCTGTTATTAAAAACAAGGGTTATCCAACCAAATATTAGGTTTTAAGTAAAATTAATTAAATTTGTTTGTTCTTTTCTTAATGTGAATACAATTTTTTTAATTTGTGCTTAATAACTGTCCAGCGTTTTTTTCGCTCTATTTGCATTTTACAAAAGAAAAACCAAAATATATAAAATACATATATGTTTATGAAATCTTTGAAACAAATTTAACATAAAAAATTAAAAAAAAAAAAAATCAATTTGGTAGAAATAATTCCTTTAAGAAATTACAGGTAACTATTGTGCTAAATATGTGTCCACCACTGTACATCAAAGAATGTTTGCAAAGGCTTCTTACTTTCATAAGAAAGTACTATGTATCCACATATTTTTGACCCGATTTGGCATCATGTCACTACGATAATAAAGCTCTGTAGTAGTACCAAAAAAATAACATTGTTTTTGTACCAAGAAAGGGCAATGGAAAGATGGTGTCCCAAAATATCGATGATTTTAAAAGGAGATTGGCAAACTGTTCCAAAAAAGTGACTAAAACAACTATTAAATCTCTAATGTAAAGGTTACCAAAAAAGATCCACGAGTTCATAAGTAGTTATATTCTTATGTGATCTGTTATATAAATCAATTATGTTTAGGTTTCAACGAAACTGAAATGGATAATGCTGATGAAGTATGTAGCGGCACAGAAAATACGTATTCCATTCTGCTGGTGTCTAATTATAGTCCAAAGACTCTGCTTTGGTATCGCCAAACAGAGACAACAAGGCAATTTACGATTGCAAACTTGTTTAAATTGAATAAAAAAATTAAAACTTAAAACGTTTCCAAATTATAGAATTTTATATATGTTAAGATTTTTTCGATCTCACCCCTTAATTTGCCGAATGGAGTGCTTGTTTTTTTTTTTTTTTTTTTTTTTTGTTTAAAATATTTTTTGTATATTTTTTTTATTGTATTACGAACAAAAACTACTATTATGTATATTTTCAATGTATGGTATTTTTATTGAAAAAAGATTTTAAGGAGGGATTTTTTTTTTAACTCTACGTCTGCACACATTTTTATTTCCTAACATAAGAAATAACGGGAACAAGCTTTTATTTCCAACTTTATATTAAGGGGTGGAGAAAACGTAATATGAGAAATTTAAATTTTAATTTGTCTTTTTAACGACAATTTTATTATTTTTTTTTTCTCCATTTTTATTTTTTATTTGTATGTATTTTTAAAGCAAAATTAATTAATTTTCCATCTTTGTTTTGTTAAAAAAGTTCAAATTTTAAAAAAGAGCAATAAATTTGACAGCTTATGTTAAACATTATTGATCAGCTTTGTGTTTAAACATTTATTGCGAAATAGATTGTGCAATAGATTTCTTATTGGTCCACACGTAACATTTTGAAGAGAGAGAGAGATAGAATTTGACAATTGCGGACACAAAAATGTCAGTTTATTTATGATAGAATGAGATTAAAAAGTATAAACGCGCGAACAAAATTATAGAATGGGAAAAACTTAAGTAATTTTTAGCAGTTTTTCTATATTCTTGAACTTTGAACAACAATCATGATTATAAAAAGAAACATTTGGTGCTAATGCACTCTATTGCACTCTATAAGTTTCAAGTCTTGTGAGTTTAGATCTGTAATCTATTTGTTTAAAATATCATTACCATAAACTTATTAAGGATTTAAGTCAGTTTCAGCCAAGTTACAATTTTTTGATAACGGCCCATATACAACTATATAACTACCTAGCTTTTCATTTTTTGATATTTTTTCATTTTAAGAACTTTAAAGCAGTGATGCGCACACACACTACTATACATTTGCGCTTGTGTGTGTGTGAAGCAGCAGAAAACGAAGTTGCAGCTGAATTTCACACTGAAAAAGTTCTTCAATTGTAGAAAGTTGGCGCCCAAACAACGAAACATATGTTAACCTCAATTTTTGGTTATTGATGACTTTATTTTTTCTTAAGGAAATTGGTTTTTTAGTAATTTTTGTTCGAATAGACCTCCTGTAAAAAAAGAGTAAGGTACGATGGTAAATATTAATATAAATATTATTTTGCTTAGAGTATTTTTTTTTTAAGTTGCGTAATAAGGTCTTGTTTCAACAAGTGGTAAAATGATGAGACAGCAGCAGTCGAACGAAGTGGTTTATAGTTTACGTGTGAAGCAGAGGTAAACATGAAATGGCCTTCTCAATCAAAACATGAATGGGATCTCAATCCTATTGAGAACCTGTGGAATGATGTAGAGCAACATATTACTGCAGTAAAACCCAAAAATTTATCGAATCTATGGACTGAAATTCAAAAAGCTTAGAATTCAATTCCAAAGGAACGTTGTATGTCGTTGGTGGAGAGTATGCCCAGAAGATGTGCAGCTGTTATTAAAAACAAGGGTTATCCAACCAAATATTAGGTTTTAAGTAAAATTAATTAAATTTGTTTGTTCTTTTCTTAATGTGAATACAATTTTTTTAATTTGTGCTTAATAACTGTCCAGCGTTTTTTTCGCTCTATTTGCATTTTACAAAAGAAAAACCAAAATATATAAAATACATATATGTTTATGAAATCTTTGAAACAAATTTAACATAAAAAATTAAAAAAAAAAAAAATCAATTTGGTAGAAATAATTCCTTTAAGAAATTACAGGTAACTATTGTGCTAAATATGTGTCCACCACTGTACATCAAAGAATGTTTGCAAAGGCTTCTTACTTTCATAAGAAAGTACTATGTATCCACATATTTTTGACCCGATTTGGCATCATGTCACTACGATAATAAAGCTCTGTAGTAGTACCAAAAAAATAACATTGTTTTTGTACCAAGAAAGGGCAATGGAAAGATGGTGTCCCAAAATATCGATGATTTTAAAAGGAGATTGGCAAACTGTTCCAAAAAAGTGACTAAAACAACTATTAAATCTCTAATGTAAAGGTTACCAAAAAAGATCCACGAGTTCATAAGTAGTTATATTCTTATGTGATCTGTTATATAAATCAATTATGTTTAGGTTTCAACGAAACTGAAATGGATAATGCTGATGAAGTATGTAGCGGCACAGAAAATACGTATTCCATTCTGCTGGTGTCTAATTATAGTCCAAAGACTCTGCTTTGGTATCGCCAAACAGAGACAACAAGGCAATTTACGATTGCAAACTTGTTTAAATTGAATAAAAAAATTAAAACTTAAAACGTTTCCAAATTATAGAATTTTATATATGTTAAGATTTTTTCGATCTCACCCCTTAATTTGCCGAATGGAGTGCTTGTTTTTTTTTTTTTTTTTTTTTTTTGTTTAAAATATTTTTTGTATATTTTTTTTATTGTATTACGAACAAAAACTACTATTATGTATATTTTCAATGTATGGTATTTTTATTGAAAAAAGATTTTAAGGAGGGATTTTTTTTTTAACTCTACGTCTGCACACATTTTTATTTCCTAACATAAGAAATAACGGGAACAAGCTTTTATTTCCAACTTTATATTAAGGGGTGGAGAAAACGTAATATGAGAAATTTAAATTTTAATTTGTCTTTTTAACGACAATTTTATTATTTTTTTTTTCTCCATTTTTATTTTTTATTTGTATGTATTTTTAAAGCAAAATTAATTAATTTTCCATCTTTGTTTTGTTAAAAAAGTTCAAATTTTAAAAAAGAGCAATAAATTTGACAGCTTATGTTAAACATTATTGATCAGCTTTGTGTTTAAACATTTATTGCGAAATAGATTGTGCAATAGATTTCTTATTGGTCCACACGTAACATTTTGAAGAGAGAGAGAGATAGAATTTGACAATTGCGGACACAAAAATGTCTGCGTGGATACTAGGCGTAAAGGGAACAAATATATATATATACATATATATATATATATATATATATATATATATATATATATATATATATATATATATATATATATATATATATATATATATATATATATATATATATATATATATATATATATATATATATATATATATATATATATATATATATATATATATATATATATATATATATATATATATATATATATATATATATATATATATATATATATATATATATATATATTTTGGTATCTAAGATTTTTGCTTATAATCACGAATTTTATTAAAATTTTTTCATTCCTGTCTTTAAATCTAGGGTATAGTGCTCCAACATAGCTTCATAAAATGTAGCTATAAGCATCTAAAAAAGGCAAAAATCTAACTTCAATGGCTTTTTTCTTCAGACTGCATTGAGATAACAAAATTTTTGTGAGATATATTATGATTCTAATTCAAAATATTTAAGAAAAGTTCACATCGCAAAGAAAATTCTCATTATTTATCAATTTTTATTTTTACATTTCTTTGAAAATCAAACAAAAACTTGCAGATAGCCCGTTTTTGCTTAAAAAAATATATTGTTTGTAGATAGCCCAAAAACAAAAAATTAAAAACATAGTGTTAGAATTAACTTTTGGCCTCAAAATTAACACCATATATAAAAAACAGAAAACTAAAGAGTCTGACGCAAAAATTTTTTGTAAATCTGCATGAGGCCCAATTTGAATATAAGCCCTCGATATGTTAAATACAGTGGTTTCCCGAATGATATATTGTCAGGCCAATTCGTAAAATCGAAAAATTCGATAAATCGCGAATATATTTTACTAACAAAATATAATTTAAAAGATTTATTTGAAAGTCATTTTTAATTTTTAACATTAAAACACAATTTAGTTATCTTATAACAACAAAAGTGAAAAATAAAAAATTAGCAAAATTAAAATTCTTAAAAAAACAAACCTCGAATAACGGTTTTTTTTTACAAATTACAGGTCTTTGTAGGTCTTTTATTGCAACTGTTATGAACTGTTTATAATGTTAATACGGCTTAAAAAGTAATTCTCAATTGAATGGATATTTTAAGCGGATTTTTCAGCATAAATGCATCACATATGTAAGGTGGTACATGATAAAATGACATTGCACAAAATACAAACGAAAGCATATTTAAAAAGTAAAAAAACAGCTTTGTAATGTATTTTTACTTTGTTTTTTATTTCGGAAATAGTTTTCAAATAAAAATCTCTAATTCTGTTCCTTTTTTGAGAGTAGTACTCTTTCAATTGGATGAGAAATGTGTTTTATTTACTTTCTCTTATTTTAATAGATTTCGATTTTTGGAAAAAATCGTTATATCGAGTACTAAATTATAAAGATTGTTCGTAATATAAGGTACTCAATGTTAAAAATTTGGACGTATGTTAAATCGCGAATTCGTTAAATTAAGTATTCGTTTTATAGGGAAACCATTGTACTAACGTTTATATAAAATGTATGTGCTTTAATGTGGTCACCGGGAGTGGGCTTTATGTGGAAGCTAATGTCATTTATGAACGATCTTTTTGAAATTTAGTACACTAAATTATATATGGAACTTATTTGTGGCAAATTTTATTAAAATATTTCTATATTTAATGCTTTTATGAGCGTTTAATTCAAACAGGACACTTGTATCGAGGGTAGGCGCAATGCTGATATGAAGTTTTGCAGTTCTAAAAAGAAAAAAAAAAGCTAATTAACTGAGGTCACTTTTTTGAATTCACCTTGGAATTAAATTTAATTAGAGATCGCAATTTCCCGGACTTTTTGTTGTCCCGGAATAGCGGGTACAAATTTTCGACTTCCCGGGATCCCGTATTAAAAACAGAATTGTAAATGTACTAAGAAAAAAAAATTTGATCAATTGCTTAATCTACTCGATTGAATGCTATCGTAAAAGAGCTTTGTGGGTATCGATACAATATTAAGTAGATCGTATTTTCCGAAAACCTTCGGGGTATTTCAAATGTGTGTTAAAACTATATTAAATTGTAGCTTCAATAATTATAATCCAACATTATATGAAAATATCAAAAATATATCTCAAATTTTAACGTACCTTCATAAAGTTTTGAACATTTGAACATATAATATCTAGAACTAAGGAGTGAGATCGAAAAAATCTTAACACACATTTTGCCTCATAACTTTTTTCGGAATCAATATTCAAAATTTTTTTTGATCTAGTTATCATGGAAAAATACTTCAGTTATTATTTTTAATAACAACCATGTTAATTTGTCCTCATTTTCATCAAAATAAGTGACGAAAAAGATTTACGTCCTACAAGTTATTAAAAAATTTCAAAAAATCCAAATAGGTCTTACAAATAATTGGCCACAGAATTAAATGTCGTCCGTAAAACCGTTTCTAATGTTATTAAACAGTATCAGGAGAATTTGACTATTGATGTGAAACCTAGTTCGGTAAGAAAAAAGGACCACATGATATTGGGAAGGCCAGAAAATTGAAGGCATATTGAAAGGAACTCCAAACACATCTGGTAGAAAATCAGCTCAGTTTTCTCAGTGCTTCGACTATTTGGTGCGAAAATTTAAAGCTAATGGAAAAGTTGATAACATATAAAGTTCAAAAAATTCCAAACTGGAATTCTGCAAAAAAAAATTACAAGCCAAAAATAGGACTCGGAATTTAAAATCAAATTTCATACAAAAATACTCAAGCTGTATAATTCACGAAGAAACGTAGGTGCTGGCAGAATCTTCGCAGCTTTTGTCTCAAAAATTTTTACTGCTAATGCTCGAAGCAATGTTGGAGATAAGTTTAAGACCCAAAAGCAGCAAAAATTTCTTACAAAATTCATGGTATGACAAGTTGCGGCAAAACAGGAAAGTCATTTGATACATTCGGATCTATAAATACCAAAATATTGCAAAAAAGACTTCTTCTTTTCTTAAGAAAGCACAACGTGTCCACATATTTTTGGACACATTTGGTATCATGTCACTACGGTAAGAAAGCTCTGGAGTGGTACCAAATCAATAACATAGTTTTAGTACCAAGAGAGGTCAATTTTCAAAATTGTCCATAGCTTAGACCAGTGGAGAGATATTGAGCTCTTGTGAAAAGTGAATTCAAGAGCACAAAAAAGGTGTTCCAAAATACAGAAAATTTTAAAAGAAGATGTACACACTATTCCAAAAAAGTGACTGAAGCAATTATCAAATCTCCAAAGAAAGGGTTTTCAAAAATGGTCCACAATTTTATAATTAGTGGTTAGAACCATAATAATTATATATTTCTGTGATCTGTGCTAAATTATCAAATGATTAAAAAAATAATGAAAAAATATTATGTAAAGAATTTTTCGATCTCACTCCTTAATTTCAATTTCATACACGGTCATCAAAATAAAATTAAATTTTATTACACTTTTTTTTTTTTTTTTTTGTAAAGGATGGTCCGAAGTGTTTTTCTGTCATTTTCAAAATGCAATAACTCAGAAATTAATAAACATATTTTCACAATTCTTTCACAGCCTAACTGACACAGGACCATATAATATTTGTGTAAAATATTATACTGGTCGGAGTCGGATGTACTATATTTTAAAAAAATAAAACAAATATTAAATCGATTAAATTAGTTAGTTCCAACTAATTGTATTTTTGACTAATTGATTATACAAATTTATAGAATTTATGTAGAATTTCTTCTATTTTTTCGCTGATATTGTTAGGAAAGTAAAAATTGCGAAATATTTTCGCATAAAATTTTACTAAAACATAACCACGAAATCATTATAATACAAATAAGAGTAAATTGTCTTAAAAACAGTATACATTTGTATAATAATAAATGATCATCTAAATGCCTTCTAAATATTGAACGTATTTGAACAATGCATCAAAAATTTGATACTAAATATGCTAAAATATTTTTTCGCTATAATTAAAACATATAAAAACATTTTATGCTCCAAACAAATCAATTTAGTAGATCTCCGATACTTTAAAATATTGTAAAAGCATTTTGAAAATATCTGATAACTTCTGTGTAAGCACATAGATAAAATTTTTATGAGTTAAATTCCGCATGTTGTTTATATTACTGACTAATTTATAATATCTATTTAAGATGACTACATGATTGTTTCAAACAGATATACTTTTTCACTTGCTGGGTTTTAGTACTGATATTTTATTTAGATATTAAATTGAATTCATACTATTCACGAAATTCACGGGAAAGCGGGACAAGAAAAATAGCAAATTTCCCGGGAAGGGAAATCCTGGGTTGCAATCCCTATATTTAATATAGTAACTTTAAAATGAATGTTGTTATTGCATTTTAAAAACCCGCCGTTGTAAGGGTGACACTATTAATAACGCGTGAAAACGATTGACTTATTTCCTGTCTATTACATACATATGTATATTTAATGGGCGAGTACTTAATTATTACGAAAAATGTTGATTACCATAATCATTATTTTTATGGATATTTTAAACAGACTTGTGGCGATGGTTTTAATGGAAATTATATGTAGAACTTTGAGCAACAATAAATAGTTAAAATTCCTTTATGACGAATCATGCCTTACACTTTTGTTTGTTTTAGTGTCTTAGTAGGTTTGGGAATAAAGTATTATTAACCCATTTCCGACCGCTGTTGCGTTTTCGCATCAGTAACTTTAACATCCCTTAATTAATTAATTATGCATTTAATGGTATTTTTTTTATTTTTTTCTCAGCTATTATTGGACTAATATTTTGTTTTAAAGTTAATTAAAAAAAATCGAATTGGGCATTAAAGCCACACGCATCAATGGTCATTTCGGCAATATTTTTCAATCTGCTTTCCGAAAAAGTATTTTTATGCTATGAGTGTATTCTAAAGGCAAATAGTTTTAAATTTGAGCTAAAAAAATTTTAAATGTTCAGGAAAATTTTCCGGTTCCAAAAATAGTACGATTCTTTAAATTTTCCAGGCCCTGTATTTCGCAATCAAAAATATCTAGGAGTCCACAATCACAATTAAAATCACAAACACTATGCCAAATTTCGTAAAGTTATCTCAACAGAATCGGGTAGTGGTCAGAAATGAATTAAACATTCCATCCCTTCAATAAATCTAATAAGTATAAGCAAATTTTAAAAAATATGAACATTATTTATTTGGTACTGCCTAAAGGTGTTTTTACACTAAAATACACTGTACACTGAACCAAAAAGGTACATAAATACAATTAAAAAGTTCATTGTTTCAATGAATGTGTGCACTAATTTTGACCCTATGTACAGGTTCATTGAAACAATGAATTGTCATACATTAATATTATAATTCAATGTACAAGTTCATTGATTTAATTTATTCTTACATTGAATCAATGAACATGTTCATGAAATAAAATAAATAATTTCAGTGAACAGTTCATTGGTTTCAATGAACTCATATTTTGTCCCAATGAAACTATACATTAAAAATATATTATAATAATAGGTGTGTTTTGTATTTCTGGTTTTTATTTTATTTTATATTAAATGATTAAATTATATGATATTGAGTTAATAAAAGCAAACATTAAATATAAATATAAAAATATTACATTTCACTAAAAAATTTAAATAAACAAAATGCTGTTACAGATGTGATCGTGTTTGCTTTGTCATTTATAATAATATAGTAATTCCTGTTGTCCTCTATATCAATGATGGTATGGAATATCCATTTAGATGCCACATTAATATAACTACAGCATTATCCTTAACAAAGAAAGTTTATAAATAGAATTTTTAAAATTCGTTCAATTGCTTAAAAAATTTTAACTAGTTACCTTTAAATCTTTTTGGTTTTGGAAATTTCCTTATTTTGATGATCACCAGATGTAGCATTCAAATTTTGATCAGTCTGTAATATATTTTTATTAAGAATTCAATTTAAATATTTCATATATTTAGGTATACTTACGAATCGAATCCTCTTGATTTTGAAATCGCAATATTTTTTGAAACCCTGGTGTTTGAGGCTAATAACACATTCTTCTGCATCTTAGTGTTTTATCTACATAAATATAAATGAAATGTAATATTTAAATGTGTAAAATCATAAACATTATTAAACTTACGTGTCTCCAAAAGTCTCCAAATTCCTTGTTTTGGGTAATTAATTTAATTTGGTGTATTCAATTATGCTGCTCGACTTCTTCTTTGCGAATTTAATAATTCGATATATCTTATTAACTTTTTAATTATTTTCGTTTTTAATATAACAATCATTTTTTTACTTTTTGCTATTGTTTAAAACGCGTCAATTCTTGTTAAAAGATAAAAGAAAACTGAGTTGTATTTGTTTTCATTTTACTTTAGTTCCCGTTAAAAATCATTTATTTTGATATAATTGAATGAAATTTATCATTGGTTCAATGCTTTTGTTCATTGTGTAATGCTTCTTCTTAATTAAATCAATGTATTAGTACATTGAATAAATTAATTCAATGAACTAATACATTAAATCAATTAACTGATTTACCTATTGTAATAAGAAATAAATTTAATGAATGGTTTCAATGTAATGTTCATAATAGCGTTAATAATTTCATTGAATATTTTCATTGATGCAATGAATTTGTACATTAAGTTAATAAATTTTTGAAAAAAAATTAATGAATTTCATTTAATGTACTTCATTCATTGAAATTACTTTTTTCAGTGTACCGAAAATATTTTCAAATGTATTAAGTACAAGGTTTAATTTTTCTACTATAGTAGCTCTCATTTATTATGAATATCAACTACTAACAAACGCTATACTAAAAAAAAATATATATATTCACTGTTTAACATCCCAGCAAAAAAAGAACTGAAAAAGTCATGAATTTAACATTGTGTTGGCATTGGAAGGAAGTACATACTGGTTCAAAAGAGCTGCAGAAGTTCTATTTTTAACCCATGGTTGTCATTGGTAGGATTTTCTTCTTTTACGCTTCTTATTCATTTCTTTTGAAGTACTTCCTTTAAAACTATGTTTATGAAATTTTTTTTACAAAAGATTAAAAGATAATAAAAATGCATTAAAATTTATAAAATTTTAATTTTCTTAGAAATTATTAAGCTTTTTTCCTGCTAAAATTTCATTTATTTTCACCTTTTTGGAAGTAATTATTAAGAACTTCCAAAAAAGTTTAAAATATGCACTTTGTTTTACTTTTGAAGTGGTGAAAATGTTCTTTTTTGAAAGCTCTTGATCGTTTTTTTGCTGGGATTTTGTGTTCCATACTACTACAAACTACTACAAAAATTGCAGCGTTTGTTAACAATTTTTAGTAACGTATTTTAACAGTAGTCAACTTGTTTGTCAAATATAAAAACAACCTCGTGCTATTGTGCCCGTAGAATTTTGCCGAAAACATATTACACACCAGTCTGTGTTTTCTTTGTAATGCTGGATATTTTTCTCTATTTGAAAATTTGCGCTTTGATTTCAACAAAATTGTGCGTGCGCAACTCTACAGAAATACATATATTTTACTTCGTGTGCAATGATTTGTTTTTGCTGCTGCAAATTGCAGATACGAGTCACAATTTTAATACTATACCCAGAGAAATATCAATCACATACGTGTTGAAAACAATACCATTCTTTGTCAATAGTGAATCTACACCGTATGTGTTTAAATTAAACACTGCGTGTTCAATTCTTATTGAAACTCGATACCTAATTGGCACCAAGTTGAAACCATTTCGGTATCAAATTGTTAAATTACATATGTTTTCTATTAAATTTGTTAACGAAAGGTATTAAAAAGCTATTACCGTAAATTACCAATGTGACCAAAACCGTTGTTGATTTTGAATCGAATTTTTTCCCTTAGTGTATAAGGATGGATATTTCTAGTTGTTGTGTATTGTATAAATGAAACATTTGTATATTTATTGCACAGTCGTAAGTGAAAATATTTTAGCTAGAACTGCATATTTAAACCTTGATTAAGTAGTACATATATACCTTCAATACTTTGTGTGTTGAAATCTTGAAATTTTTGAAACGTAAGTAATTGCATTTGGCACAATTATTTTATTTGTAGTTTTTGTATTAAAATTTGTTAAAGGAAATAAAACATATATGACATTTTATAATAAATACTAGGGTATCCAATTATTCGGGTGTTCATATTAATCGGTTTATTCGACAAATAATTATTCGAGGTTAAAAGTTGATCGGTTAATAACCGATTATTGAGAAATTATTCGATTAACCGAATAACTTTAGTTATATATGTAAAACATATAAATTATACAAATTATAGCATTTAATCTATTAAAATAGTTACTTAGAAACATAACATAAGATCAAATTATTTTACAAGGGGATAATTTCGTTATTGTTTTCTCCTATTTGTATGAAAAAATTTAATTTTTTATCTAATACTATAAAATTTCTCCTAATTCCGCTTTATTTAATACATTTTTCAAGTAAGTGTAACTTTGAATTTACATTAATCAAAGTAATGTTTTACTAATTTGTATTGATACAAGTTTAATTGTTTATGAAGATATAATATCTATTACCTTTTCTTATCGCTTTTCATAAAACATTCTAACCCAACAGAAAATACATCCAAAGAAGTCAGTAAGATACTAAAATTGTGATCCAGAAATAGTACAAATTTGTATAATTTTCAATGAATTGAATTTTTTTTACAATGAATATCCAAATTTTTTTTTTTTTAACGGCTCAAGGAAATTAGTTTTAATTTGTATTACTATTATTATTATTTTTTTTTTTTTGTAAAGATAACATTCAAATATCAACGTCTTATAGCAGAACAATCCATTTAAATCTTTCTACATATATTGGATCCTGTTTTATTACTTCTAAAGCAGAAGAAAAAGTAACAGTAGTTTACATAAATTTATCATAAAAATGAAAATTTTTCTATTTATAACTAAAGAAAACTACATTTCGGTTAACCGGTTATTCGACAGAAATTATTCGGTTTATTCGTTATTCGAAAATATACAGTTTTAAATTATTCGGACAGTTAATCGACAGAAATTAACCGGATAACCGAATGACGGTTAATCGATTGGATACCCTAATAAATACCCTAATAAATTTGTTGATATATATTATAGATAATGAAACTTTGGTATTAATACTAATAATAAGTATGTAGTACATATAAAAATTATGACATATGCCAACCAATATTCTTTATTACCACTAACCAAAGGATTTGATTTACGAAAAATTTAGTTGTCACTTCATTATTTCACGTATCAAGATTGTCTAATAAATCCTACGCTGCAAAATTAGCGTAGTCCTGTGTAATAATTAATTTCCAATATGAAAAGTAATTATAACAAGTTGTTTAAATATGTATTTTATAATTGTAATGTATTGATTAATCTAAACACAATCAAAATTAATAATATAAATAATGAACCTCGCATTTTAAAACTTTTTATAATACTTGTGCTAAAGAGCAGTGACAAGATATTAATATTATCTCCTTAAATAAATAACACTTATTAACTTTTAATAATGGTCAATTATTAATAGAATGATTAACAAAATCCACGTTTTTAAATTTTAAATGTAAATTAATGTATCATTAATTATATTTAATGACATTTTTTTGGAATATATTAATTTTTATAAAATGTGCTTTTTTTAAGTAGTAATGTAGGTCAAAAATCCAGAATAATCACGTGTCATTTGCTTCGAACAAATTGAAATATAAAATGTCAATGTGAATGCACATTAAACGTCAATATAAAAGCGTAAATGTCAAGATAAATTGCAAATTGTAAATACATATATAAACACGAAGAGGCAATTATATTACATACAACGTTTATACGCAAATTGCAGTATGAAATATGAGTGATCACAGATTTTGGTCCTTTTGCTTCTGAGTCATTCCATTTAAAACCAACCAGCTGATTTTCTCATCTCTTCCGAATTTGATAATATTTGATACAATTAATATTCTTGTCGAAAGTAAGATTAAATCAAAATTTCAGATAATTTCATCAAGTGGTTCGCGAAATATCGCGGTTTGAAGCTGTAAAACAGTTCAAAATATGTACAAAGTTGTATGCACAAAATTACAAATATCTTTCGAAGTATTTATTATATAAGATTTATTGAGATGTCATATTAAAGGTATCAAAATTACCTTTAATATGACGTACAACATGATTTTTTTCTCAACATCAAAATGGTCCATATCTCGCGATTTTTCGTTCACGGGTAAATATCTCGAAAAGTGGTATTTTTAAATTTTTTTTAAAAAATATATGTTAATGATGAAAATGTTTTCTAAAAATGTTTTTGAAGTCTATAGCCGCCTAAACGGCTAAACCGATTTTCTTGAATTTTTCACAGTGTGTTCCTATATGCCTGGAAGGAAAAATAGGCTACTTTTTATTTTGAAATTACATGTGGGCGAGGTGCCACGCCCACTTACTAAATAACTATTAAAAGTAGTATATCTCGGAAATTGGTAATACTAGAGTCCTCAAATTTTGCACGAACAACTTTGACACCTATATGAACATTCTGGAAAAAAATAGGAGAACTAGCAATAGGGGGTGTGGCACATCCCACGCCTAATATTGCTTGCCAATACCAAATGCCGTAAATTTAGGAAACTATAACAGTTACATTTCCCAAATTTTGTACAATAAACTTAAGTGTCAATGTGAACATTTTGTAAAATTAATACCAAAATTTTTATATCTGGGAAACTATAAAAGTTAGAGAGCTCAAATTTTGTACGCTAGCATTAGCTTCAATATGAATATTTTGGATAAAAATTGGTACACTAGCAATAGTGGGCGTGGCACCTCCCATATAAAGAAAATATTAAATTATCATATCTGAGAAAATATAACAGAGTTCTAAAATTTTGTCGCGGCCACTTTGGTATCAATATTAATATTTAAGAAAAATATGGGCGGACTAGAAGTAGGGGGCATGGTACCTCCCATATGAATTAAATGAAAAATTCGTATATCTGGGAAACTATTGGAGTTGGAATGCTCAAATTTTGCACAAAGAATTTTGATATCCATGAAAACATTTGTCTAATAAATTAGCGGATTATGGGGGTATGGTCCCTCTCATAAAAATTAAATACAAAAATTAGTATATCTGGGAAACTATTAGAGTTTGAATTTTCAAATTTTGCACGGGAAACATTTATCTATATATCTATCTAATTTTTAAGAAAATTGTTATATTTTAATTACTAAATAATTACTATGTATTTCATTTCGGGGGAAGGCGAAGCACACCGGGTATTAGCTAGTAAAATATAAAAATCACCAATTTCTTCCAAAAATCATCCGAAGTTAATTAAATTTGGCAAGAATATTAATTTTGACGGCGGTAACGCAAATATCGAGTTTAAGTTTGATTACCGCGATATTTCGCGCTTTATAATATCTCAAAAATGAGGAAAATTGTCTTTTTTTAAAATACGAATATCTTCAAAAATATTTAAGTTACAACGTTCATTGAGATGAATATTTAAAGGTAATGAAATTACCTTTAAAATGATACCTGAAACATGTTTTTATGTTAAATTTTATTGGCAGATAATTACCGAATTAAATTTCGCGGTCGCGTATCTCCAAAAAATGGTATTTTAAAATTGGTGAAAAATATATATGTAGAGGATTTTAAATGTTCTCTGTAAGTATCGTCATGGGACTCTCAATGGCTTCTGAGTGGTAAAGTCAAAAATTGTAGTTTTTCGTGTTGGTTTTAAATAGAATGACTCTTCTATCTCTTCTGGTTTGGCTTTAAAATCGAATTTTAGTTTTGTTATATAAAAATCGATTTTTAGTATGAAATATGAGTGATCACAGATTTTGCTTCTATCTCTTCTGGCTTGGCTTTAAAATCGAATTTTAGTTTTGTTATATAAAAATCGATTTTTAGTATGAAATATGAGTAATCACAGAATTTGGTCCTTTTACTTCTATCTCTTCTAGCTTGGCTTTAGTTTCTTTTTAGTTTCGTTATATAAAAATCGTGTGATCACAGATTTTGGTCCTTTTGCCTCTATCTCTTCTGGTTTGGCTTTAAAATCGATTTTTAGTTTTATTGCATAAAAATTTTTTTAGTATGAAATATGAGTGATCACAGATTTTAGAGCTTTTGCTTCTATCTCTTCTGGTTTGGCTTTAAAATCGAATTTTAGTTTTTTCATTTCATTACATTACTTAACTTACCATGGACTGATTTTTGTTGTTTCTTTAGAATAATTTTTGTTTTTCCTTTTTATTTAATAAAAATTAAAAAATAAATGCATATTTGTGACGCATATTTTCATAAAGGAAATTCTTGACTTTCCCAAACTTTAAATTGTATTAGAAGTTATAGATTTATTTACAAAAAATCTGCCCCATTGTGCGTTCTAATCATACAACTTCACTGCATATCAAAATTATTAGGACTTTAAAAAAATTCTAGCATTATAAAATTTAATTACGTTCAATGAATAAATTAATATTAAGCCACGCGTAAAACCCGCGACTGTTGAACTTATTTATGACCTGCACAATTTTAAACATTTATCTCGTTAATTACAACTTAATAAAACATTTATATAACTATTTTATATGTTAATAATGATTATTTTTTTAATTGTACTAAAAAAATAATAATAAGAAATAAAAATAATTCAATTAACGAAATAGCAGAGCGTTTAAAATTCTAAAGCAAAAATGAAAATTTATATATGATCTTAAGTATTTAAACTTTTAACACTGTTACGGCAGTAAAGACGGAATACAAAAATTGCACTAAAAATTAATTAAATAATTGTTAGTTTTTACGTTGTTGTTTATGAATTATAACTATTGTTGTGTTTATTTGCAGTGATTGTAAATAAATTTTGAAAAAAAAAAAAATATAATTTTTAACACAATTTTTTACAATCAATTTTAATTGAGTTCTAATGGTTTTATTTTTGTAATAATGTTAGTTACAAACATTTTTATGTAGTATATTTAACAATTTTATATGTTTTATACACTTCAATAAATAGCTTATAATATTTATTGAAGTGTTTATTAGCATTTAAAAATCAATTATTTAAGTAGATGTTTATAGTTATAATAAAAAAAAAAAACTGAGATTTATGATTTGTTTTTGTTTTAAGATAGGGATGTGGAGTCTTTTTTTAAATAAAAATTAATAAGTCAAATAATAATTTCAATAAATTTTAATAACTATTCACACTTTTTTGCAGCCAGCCATAAACATGAAATTATTTTTATTAGGTATTAATAAAAATTCAATTTGTTTCTATTTAATGTTGATTATTATTATTATTAGGGCAAGCTTTTCGCTTGGAAAGTAAGCATTTGCATATTTTAAAAGAAAAAGAACAAAAATGCTTGTTTTTTTAATTTTGGCATAAATTTGCATATAATGGAAATAAAAATTAGTTTTCTTAACAAAAACGAAATTTTTAGTGATTTTTGGAATTCAATCTAATGATTTATAAAAAATTTTTGTAACTATTTTAAGCACGTGGTAAAAATTGGAAAGAAAAAAATTCAGACTCGTCAAATATGACTTTTAAAATAAATATATTTTTATAAAAATCGAAATCTATCAGATATTGAAAGTAAAAAATGCATATTTATGCATGTTTTTTAAATATCAATATATAATAATGCATAAATACGTCGGGTTTTCTATACATATTCAGCTATTTTTGCATATTACTGTGCATATTATCGCATTTTTTCGTGCTTTTTCAAGCGCATATTTTATTTTTTCGTGCATATTTAAACGTGCCCTGATTATTATATTTTTTAATCACCATGCCGTAAACATTTGATTTGATTTGATTTGATTTTAAAGAAAAAGGTGAAAAGTTCTTAATGTAATTTTTGCTGCAGTCAGTTAAAATAAAATGATTTAAAATTTATTGCGAAATTTTTATTCTATTTTAGTATTGAATCATTTATTTTAGCTGATAACAAAATCATTTGCAACAACCAACCTAATAGAAATTAATACATACATACGTATTAAAGATTATTTTTACCTAATTAAATTGTTTTTGTTAAATAGATTAGTAAAATTTCACATGTTTAAATATGCCGGATTAATATTAATTTAATAAAGATTTTAGAAAAAATACATGTATATACATTAAACAGCCTCACGAAAAAAAGTTGCAAATGTACCCCTCTAGAAATGAAGATTAGTATGTTCTTATATGATTCCCAAAATATTACATCTCAATGTTGAAATTTACGAGAGCTGGACCACTTTCAAAACAACACTAAAATTACGTATTTCATTCAATATCATTATCAAAAATTTTGTTATATGAAAATTAACTTCAAATTATAATAGAGACATTCTACAAACTTGAATATTCATTTAAATAATTATAATGTCTCCTTTCAGTTGCGGAATATTAAGATTTTACTAACGTTTTTTATCATATTTTCATTGTTCAATATATGAATAAAAAGGAGTTTTTGAAATTTAACCGCTATTTTAAACGAATTTACAGCTTTTTTGATCAATTTATACTTTCGGGGACATTTATATCCTTAACTAACCATTTATTTGCCTTTAAAATTAACAACCAATTAGGGACCGGAAATCCCAAAATTATATTTGTGCAACTAAATTGTTAAATGAATGCACATATCAATAGTATTTAATGAGACCTTTCCATTGATGCCCTAAAATATGATTTATGATAGAAAATATCAAAAATATTCAAACTTTAATAAAATACTATTTAAAATAAAATCATTGAAAATTTTACAAAAAAATTAATTTCGCGAGAATGAAAACAAATTTTAAAATATTTTTTGCTCAATATGTATTAGACGCCGTTTTTCTATCACATGTTGTAATTTTTTGACAATTATTTAAAAACTATGTACACTGTTGATCGAAAACCATATTTTTGGAGATATTTGTCCCCATACAAATCAAGGCACTTTAATATACATATTAACTTATTGAGGTCAGACTTAATAAAGTCTACTAAATAATAAACTTTAACTTTTGAATGAGTGTTCAAATTATAAATATATAGAACTTAGTCCATTTAAGGTTATTTTATTTTTTAGGTTTTAGATAAAGTTAAGCTGACATTGTTTTTTAAGTTTAAGTCTATTTATTAAAGCTTTTAGATTACCTAAGTGTAGGTGACATAATGTATTTGCTAAAATATTAGCAATGGTCCAAACTAGACAAATATCAATAGCTTTGTCTATTTCTTTTTTATTTAATCAAGAAATGTTTACTATAATCTGTGAGGAATTGTTTGAGCTTTTTAAGAAAAAAATTAGAAAAATTAAGTTTGTTTTGTTTTTAATTTTTTTATTTAATTGATATTATGTTACAGGTCACAGAAAAATATAACTTTTATAGTTTTTTGGTAACCCTTTCATTAGAGATCTTTAACAAATGACTTGCTTATTTTGCCTCAAATGCATAAAGCTTGCCATACCAGGAATTTTTTTAGGAAATTTTATCTGCTTTTCGGTCTTTAGCTTATGATCAACATATCCTCGAGCATTAGCAACATAAAAATTTTGTCGCGGAAGCTGCGAAAAATCTGCCAGTACATGCGTGCATTTTTTAATTTCAATACGCTATTCTTGGCTTCTAAATTTTTTGCATGACTCCTGTCTGGATCCTTTTGGACTTTGTATGTTTTAATTCTGCATTGGCTTTAACTTTTCGCACCAAATTGTCAGAGCACTAAGCTAACCGGTCTCTTCTACCATAAATGGTCACGATTAATGAAAATGTAATTCTCTTAACTTTTAAAATGGTACTATTACTAGGACTATAAATTTGCTTTCTATTTATTTAAATGCTTTTTAAAACTTGTCTAACTTATAATTGAAAATTTAACGCTAAGATTTTATAATTTAATACCTTCAAAACGTCCGCACCTATTAGTTTTACTACAAATTAGATTAAATATATATAATAATTACATTGTGTACCTGACTTTGGTCTCGTAAAGCGTAAATTTCATTAATAAATTCTTCAATTACTTCAGGCGTTCAAAACAATATGTGTATATGAAAATATATAAATATTTACAGACGTCATTACGTTTATTACAAAACAACTCATTTGAATGCAAGACAAAAACTCATCTTAATATCATTTTAAAATTGTTTTATTAATTTATTAAAAATAAATCTCTTTGCAATGAAAATATATACAATAAGGAATCTTCATCATCATATATAAATAAAACGTTCATTACCCCCTTCTTATAAGAAGGCTTTTTTGATTGACAACAATAACAATAGATTAAGAAAAGCATAAGTCATGTAATAGATTGATAGGTGAATGCTTTTAGGAAATAAATCTCTATAAATTTGAAGGATTTTTATTACATATTTATTGAAAAAAGACATTGAAAACTTGTTTTGTTGTGATCTGTGTGCGCACAAAGAAATCAATTTAATTACTGTGAAGTTTTTTTTTTTTTTTATATTTAATACGTATTACGGTACGATGCGGATAAATAGAAAAATATGTGTTGAGCAGCAACTATAAAATACTTTACAAAGAAAATTAGTAATCTTATGATGCATATTTTATAACAAAAGTTGTTTTATTTAAAATATGAAGAAGTTTATAAAGTTAAAACGCGTTATCTAATTTTTAGCTTAATGTTTAAAATATTAGAAAGTAATTTAAATCTTGATCAATTATCGTAATTGAAAAAACTTTTAAATAAATCTGTTTAAATTAATCCATAATTTTTTAAATTTTTAATATTGATTATTTATTTTTTTTAATTATAAGATCAATAATATTTTAAAATAAACTAAAATGTAATGAAATTTATCTATCAAAAGGGAATATTTAAGAAGTTCACTTTCACTACACTCCTTTTTTTAAAACTTTAATAAAAAACTAATTAAAACTTTTTTGCTTATGCCTAATATAGTGCATATTCTTATCAAAACAAACCAACCATGCATTAACACCCGTCTGTTTAGAAGGTTGCATTTTTTTATTATTATTATTTTCTACAACTAACAAAAAGATTATGGACAATCTTTCAACTGCTACAATAAAATTTATTTATTTTATTATTCCCTACAACACTTGTTTAACAATTAATTCCAAAACAATTAAATTTATAAAAATGTAAAAAAATATGAACATTAATCTTATTAGCAATCACTCACCTATAATATATATACATACATACATACATACGTTATAAGTTTACGGTTTACTTTTATTTACATAATAAAATATTAAAATGTCACTTTATATATTATTTAATTACATTTTGTTACATCTTCTTTATACTTTTAATTTACACGTGTTAATTATTTAATTCATTAATTCCTGATATGTAATGTTTTTAATAAAATACGTTTTTTTCACCGACACAGTGTAAACAAAACAAAAATCATCGTATAACATACAAAACACAAACACTAATAAATGTATGAAGGATGAATTTTAAAGGCTCAACTACATAGAATACTTTCGCTTCAACTGCGACTGACAGCTAAGTTAAATACATGTATTTATATTGAGCGGAACCAAATCAGTACGCCAAACTTCTGCGTGAAGTACTTCAAAGATGAAAAATGTTCAACTTTGAAGTGCCGAAGTACGTAAATATATTTTGTCGGTTGTTTCATTCTTATTTTAATATTTTTTCGTTGAGTCGGAAATTTTAATTTGCAATTCATTATTTCAACTGAGAACATAATAGGATTTTACATCTTTATATTTTATTATATAAAATTTTAACAACAAAATAATGCAACGATTGGGTTAATATCATTTATGTGTTGCGTAGCTGTCAGTCGCAGTTGAAGCGAAAGTATTCTATGTAGTTGAGCCTTAACAGCTGTCATAAAACAAAGTTGCCATATGCATATTTTTAGGCTGATTTTTGAAAAATAATTGAACAAATATCAATGGGGTTGACCATAGTATAATTATAAAGTATACTCGTAAGAACAGCTGTTTTACAATTTTTTCATTGGCAAAGCTCGCGGTACTGTCAAATTGTTTTTGTATTCACATGTAAAATATTTTTTGAGTTTTTTTCTCTTGCTCTCTTTCGTTCTCTCATTTTTCCGTTCAAAGCATTCTGACATTGTGGGCAGTAGTTTTACACTAACAAAATACAAGCAATTTTTGTTTTTGTAGATGTGCGAGTACTTTGTTATTATACTATGGGGGTTGACAAACTAAACAAGATGTGATTTTAAGTTGTAAATCTCTAAATATACCCGTACTCTTTTCATTTAAAAGATATAAGAGCCCAGCAAAAAACGAACTCAAAAAGAGCTGAAAAGTCATGAATTTAACATTGTGTTGGCATTGGAAGGAAGTACTTACTGGTGCAAAAGAGCTGCAGAAGTTCTTTTTTTAACCCATGGTTGTCATTGGTAGGATGTTCTTCTTTTATGCTTCTTATTCATTTCTTTTGAAGTACTTCCTTTAAAACTATGTTTATGATTTTTTTTTACAAAAATTCAGTTTTAGCCTTATTAAAAGATAATAAAAATGCATTAAAATTTATAAAATTTTAATTTTCTTAGAAATTATTAAGCTTTTTTCCAGCTAAAATTTCATTTATTTTCACTTTTTTAGAAGTAATTATTAAGAACAAAAAAGTTTAAAATATTCACTTTGTTCTACTTTTGAAGTGGTGGAAATATTCTTTTTTGGAAGCTCTTGAACGTTTTTTTGCTGGGTCATAATAAAAATTTTTCACGGCAGAGTTTCAACCAGTTTCCTTAATTAGGCCTTAAAATTGTTCTAAAACATCCAGTGGATTCATTATAAAATATCAAATAATATGATTCGTAAAAATATATGGTCCCTTAAATAAGAGAAACGACTTGACTAATTAAAAAAGGCCTAAAAAGCAAGTTTTCATTAAAAATAAATAAAATTTAATTGTATACCAAGAAATTTTAGTTAATTTTAAAAAGTATTTTTCATACAATATCATAATTATAATAAACAATTTTTCGAAATTTATTAATTTAATAACTGCTTTATTATTATATTATTATTTAATTATTATTTTTATTATTATTATTTTTTTATTCAATTATTTTAAATATTATTAAATAAAAAATATACAAAAAAATGTATAATGATTAGTAAATAAATAAACAAATAGAAAAATGTTATCGGTGCGCTGACGAAAAGTCCCATGTTTTTTTTTACTAGTTTCCATGAAAAAAAAAACGTTTAATTTTGTAAATTCGAAACCTTTTTTAAGATAAGATATTTAAACATTTTATGCTTGAAAAATCGATATCTTAAAAAATCTACGCAAAGGATTTTTTGTGTAAGATACTTTAATATATATCAAAGTACATGTTTTGTATTCCTTTGGAAGCTATTAATAATTGATTAAAAAAAGTGTAAAAAAGCATTTTCAGTAGTTAATATTAGAAACTACTAAAATTTTACAAACTAAAAAGTATTTTTTATAAACAATTTTAGAAGTACTCCTCTAAAAGCAATAAAGAAGAACAGCCTACAATCACAAATACAAATCATAACTTTTTGCATCTTTTTTTTATAAAATAAATTTCTTGTCATGTAAATTTTATCGATATATATTTTTACTTCAGGGGTTCACAAAAGCGTTTTCTATCCAATATACAAAAAAAAGCTCACAATTTTATGTTGCACAAAAGAATTATATTTAAATTTTAACGGTTTTTTAACATTGCAACTCTATAACTATTGTGAATTATTACAAAATGCTTCTTCTAGTTACCACGTGCTTGTGAATTATTACAAACGTGTAGTACAATTTGTTTCGTTTTTTTTTTATACATTTAATAAACTAAAGAATTTTATTTAAACAAAATGAAAATAACACGTAATAAAAAATCGCATAAAACATTAATGTTTTTTGCAACACATTATAATTATCGTGAACCATATCAAGTGCTAATAGATGCCACTTTTTGCCAAGCAGCCTTAAAGGTAAGAAATGGCTAGCACAATTCTAGAATAATTTTACTTACCTATTCTCTTACCAGAATAAAGTTATTATCGAGGAGCAATTAAAGAAATATTTTCAAACACAAGTAAAACTTTTAACTACACAATGCATAATATTAGAAGCGGAATCATTAGGACCTCCACTTACGGGGGCCACACAAATCGTCAAACAATTCTATGTGCACAAATGTGGCCATGAAGGTAAACCTGTAACAGCAGCCGAGTGTATAAAACAAATGGTGAGTAGCAAAACTCAAAAATATAAATTTTTTAACAATTTGCTGTTTTAATTCTAGACCAAAGATTCCCGCTATGTAGTCGCTAGCCAAGATCGCAATTTACAAGCTAGCCTACGTAAAGTCCCAGGACGTTGTCTACTGTACTTACATAAAGCGGCCCCCGTCTTGGAGGCTCCTTCAGAGGCTTCCAAAAAATGGGTACATAAAAAAGCAAATAATCTTTTGCCCCAAGAGGCTGAAAAGAAAATTGAATACCTTAAACAAAAGGAAGGTTTAGTCAAAAAAGAAACTGATCAGCCTAAGCGCAAACATAAAGGTCCTAAAAATCCTAATCCTTTGTCCTGTAAGAAGAGTAAAAAACAACAAGAACAACAACAGCAAAAAAAGAAAGACCAAACTCATAATAGTGCTAAGGAACTTAAAGTATCGGAAAAGAGTAAAACTGTTATGAAACCCAAAAGAAAACGTATTAAACTGGCCGCCCATGTTAAGGAGGTATTAAAGAATAAACCATAATAGCAAATTAAGACAAGTTGAAACATTTCTACAAATTATGAAAAAATGATTAACTTTTGGTTGTAATAAGCAATAAAAAGAAAAAGTTAGATTATTTTTTCTTGAATAAAATATTCTTGAATAAAAGTAAAAGATAAAACACCTTATGGCACAATTATGTTTTTTTTTTATGGAATAAATTTTATTATAGTCCTTTATGTAAAATTATTAGTTAACATCAAAAACTGGCACAAAAAATCATTTAAAACTAAACTTAAAACTGCCAACAAACATTTTCTATGGTAAATAAGATTTTTAACTTAGTTTCTCGATTATTTCCCCAAATTTAAATGCTTACATTTTTTACAAATTTATTTCAGAATCAATATTGGAACTTTTATAAATCATACTTTGAACTTACATATAAATCTGATTAAATTTTACCTTCTCTTATTTTATTCAAAGTATTTTGAGTCATAAATTGTCTCAGTATCGCAGTCAATAGTGTGTAACGTGATACATATGCCAAAAAGTTTACCGGGAACAAACCACACCATACCAATTCCATTTTATTAGCCAAAGCAGTGGCAAATAGAAAACCACATCTTTCAGTTGTTAAACGTTTTTGATCTTTAGTACTTTGACCTGCTTTTTGATTGGGTTTGGCGGTAAAGGCTTCCTGTAAGAAATCCGTGGCCACTGGACCAGGATTAAAGATGGTTATATCCAAAGTGGGATGTTCCATGGCTAAGCATTGTAGATAGGCGTTTAAAGCATGTTTAGCACCACAATAGCTGGCTGAGAAAGGTACAGTAGTTAAACCAGCCACACTGGATGTGGCAGCAATATGACCCCTACCCCCAGCCTGTTCCACAAAATAATGTACCACCAAACGGCTAAGATGCACCAGCGAAAAGACATCCAATTCGAAAAGATCTCTGTCTACCTGAATATCAATATCCTCCCAATTAGCACGTTGAGAACGACCAGCATTATTAACTAAGATATCCAATTTACCAAAGTAGTTTAAAACCTCTAACAAGCATTTGTTATGTTGCTCCATCTTAAGCATATCCATAGGCAAAACCAAGACATCTTTAGCGGCCAAAAGACCTTTGGCCTCGACCAAGCATTGTTCTTTCACTTCCTCCAATAGAGCTTCACGTCTGGCCGACAAAACCAATCTTACACCATGACGTGCCAGATTTAAAGCCAAACCTTTACCAATACCACTAGAAGCTCCCGTAATCCATACCACTTGACCACGCAAAGTGGAAATATTGAGACCAAAACGTATTTTTAACCAAAGAGCCACATTACAGTCCAAAAAGATCCATAGTAGAAAGTATACTACGCAGTAAATTAGCACTGTCAGACCCAAAATTTCAAAAAAGTTCATAGTACATTACTTAACTATGTTAATCCAAGGAATGAACTAATTTTTTATTGAGGTATTATTTTTTTTGTTTGTTTTTTAAGTATTGAGGTATTATAAAGGAAAAAAGATGAACTTTTATATAAAATAAAAAAAAAAAAAAATGATAAGAAAAATCAACAAAATGTAAAAACTATAACAGAGTTGTCATATTTGTTTAAACTATTTGAAGGTGTCAAACAGGTGAAAGCTTTTAGCATAGCTATGCTGAAGGGAAATTATAACGGTATTCAATTTTAGTACTATTTTGGTACTTTTAAATGATTTTTGTTGAAATTTTTGATTATAAAGGAAAAAAGATGAACTTTTATATAAAATGAAAAAAAAAAAAATTATAAGAAAAATCAACAAAATGTAAAAACTATAACAGAGTTGTCATATTTGTTTAAACTATTTGAAGGTGTCAAACAGGTGAAAGCTTTTAGCATAGCTATGCTGAAGGGAAATTATAACGGTATTCAATTTTAGTACTTTTAAATGATTTTTGTTGAAATTTTTGAAACAAAAAGTTTATTTCATAGATTAATAATAGTGTGTTATTAAAAACCTATGGCGAGTCGCAAAGCAGCTCTGGGTGGATAAACATCTACCGCGTCATCGTCATTATCGCTTAAGGGCGATCAGGCTGTACTTTGTTTTTTTACCTTCGAGAGTTTTGCGTCTCACTCTCGCATTTGGCTAATGTTATACGCGTCGTATAACTGTACCGCGTTACGGTTCTTCGAGGCTTTGCATTAACCATATGCAATTATTTTGAATTCTGGAAATTTCTATAGTTTAGCGTGGTGGAGTACCAAACAAAACTCAATTTTGAATACGAATAGAAGTTGAATTCGAGGACTCCGGCTTCCTGCGCGAAGGTGTCGGTCGAAGGCAGTTTTTTCGGAGGAGGCTCCTCAGGCGTTTGCCGTAATTAGTGATGGCGTTATGGATAATTCCGAGGCCAAATAATTCCTCTTCAATGGTACAATTCTGTTGAAGGGGTAACTTAAAGAACAAACAAATAAAAACCTTTGGTTTATTTTTAGTTCATATAATAAAATTAATTTTTTTAGTCTCCCAACAAACCAAATGATATCGTAATGATATCATAACGATATCATTTTGGTGATAAAGAAGATCGAGAATGATATCATTTATAATGCTAAAACGATATAGGTTGCTTTCTAAAAGGTACACTCGAAAATGATATCATTTTTGAAAATAATGATATCAGTAATGATATCGTTAAACGTAAACAGCGCGATAATTTAGTAATATATTCCAGAATATATACATACATACAAACCAATATCGGATGAATATATGTATAATTTCCTTTTTTTATTCAAAAATTAAAACATGATAATCATAAGAAACTAAAGATCATCCTGTTCCAAATAATTGTGTATATAATACCAAACTTCTGCAATTCGAAAGCAATTTCCCTTTTTTTGATATTGATATTGCTTGCTTTATATTATCCTCTTTTATTGATCGAAATTCCGCTAAATTTGGCTGCAAAAATATAAATTTCTTATAAAACATAACATAAAACATTTCTACAAAAAATTTTCAATTTATTTTTATATTCATGAAAATGTTTGAAGTTTTTTTCTAAGGAAAAATATTTCGATACTTTACCATATCCCAATAAGCATTTTTGCTGGAATTAAAGTTGAAACTAAATGTATTTCAAGCCTTGAATCCATTACCAAGCATTGAATTAACCTTGTAATACACTTTAAATAAATAGCGTTTTCCAGTAAAAAGGAAATTAAAATTCCAATCAAATTTATTTTACTTGAAAATTTTTAGTTTTTTCAATCATGTTTCCTGTTTCAACTATTTTAATATTTGAAATTATGTCGGATTCCAGCAAAATATTCCAAGGCTTGAATTTTCGAAATTTGTTTGCTTATTGGGTATAGTTTTAAAATTATGATATCATTAATGATACTGTATCGTTTCATGGTTTGTTGGGCTGGTCTTTATTATATTACAGATTATATTTCTGTCTATTGCGCAATATAGATGATAAACTTAAAGTTTTCTCTACAGTGTCTTAGATCTTCTAGTTATAGCCCAGTTCATAATCTATTATACTCTATGTAAATTGAAATCTATCTGTAGTCTATTCTGCAGTCCAGCGTTATAATCCACAGCTTAGACTTATTTGGAATAATTTTAAACATTTTCCTTCCATTATTCGTCCTCACACGAAGGTAGTTTTTCAATTTATCTTACTTATAAAATCCAAATTTTTTTTTCAAATCACTTAACCCGTGGCTCATATTTCCTTTTTAATAAAACACACCACTTTTTTCATATTTATCAAATCAAGTAAACAATATATTTCCAATATTTTCACATATTTTAGCAATTTGTTCATTGGAAGCATGTTCTGCCGCCAATATAGCATTACCCACAGCTATTGTTTCTTTCACAGTTTTCGCCTTAATCCAAATGCGTCCATTGAGACCCACAGCTATTTCAAAGGGCATTTCTTTAGTTAAAGCTGCCAAAAGTGGACAATCTTCTCTTAAAATCATTCGCGCCAAATTTAAACTGCAATTGAAAACGAAACCATCCGAAAGCACTCCCAACTTTCCTTTTTTACCCACTGAATTTACACAAACCAATTCGGGTTCAAAATCTTTACTGGCCACTATAAGGCGGGCATATACCAAATCACCTGTATTAACATCTGGCCTATTTTTCTTGGTGGCCTGTTCAAAAGCCAAGTAAGAAAGTGAGGCCTGCTCACAGCCTCCTATATCTACACGAAAGATATCTCCAGCTTTAGCTGTGACCACACCAATAACAGCTTCACCTCTTACGGGTACATATCTTCTTTGGTAACTCTCTACCCAAAATGTATTGGGTTCTTTGTGTTGTAGTGTTCCGGCTTTACAGGCTACAACTTGTTCGTCTTGTCTTCGTAGACCGGGTCCTAGAATAACCTTTTTTGTTTTAGCCATTTCTTCAGCAGCTGTAATACGATCACCAGGCATTACTATTTCCGTCATTTTTGTTTATTTTGTATATTTCCTAATTAATTAGTTAAAATAGTAAAACTTATTTAAACCATACATGGGAGTAATTCATTAAATCGACTAATGAATTGTCGATTTCATTACCATTAAATTGAACAATGGTACTTATAATTTTTTTCATTACCATTATTTTTAGTAATGTTAATGTATTTCAATGATGTCTTTTCATTAATAATTATTTTAAAAAAATAAAATCATTATCATTAAATAATGATTTAATTTTATAAATTCATTGTCATTATTTAGCAAAATTTTTCGTACAATTTTAGCTACTTTTTTTAATATATTTAATTTGTATTCGTTTACTCTTCTATGTAGAACATATATTTTTGTATAATTTTCAAAAATACTGCGTTTTATATTCATTAAATCGTGCTGTAATTGAGATTTATATTTAAATGATTTAAAAATCTTTATTAAAACAATATTAAACTACTCCACGAATACTAGAAACACATTTAAAAAAATTGTTTTTTTATACAAACAATGCTTTTTTCAGTAATTATAATTAGTATTTGAGCATTTTCTTGTAATTTCATTACCATTACTTAAAAAATTATAATTAAAAAAAAAATCAGTATCATTAAATGGTAGTTAAATTTTTTTAAATATAATTTTTTTAAGTAATGGTAATGAAAATTCAATGCTTAATGAAATATTCCCATGTATGTTTAAACACACGTGAATATATAAAAAAAAACTAAAAATCAAAACAATATTTTTAGAGATGCCGGATGCAAGAAAATTATGTACGTCAATTAAACCAGATTAAATGGCAAGTCTGGATCATGGCACAATAATAACAGGTAACAGAATCGCTACAACAAATACAACAAGGCATCAACAACAGTATTTTTTGTTGGTTAATTTATTTCCTTAACTTTGAGTCTACATTAGACAAATTTTTATCAAGATAAACGTCAAAATTTTATTATGATAAAGATTTGTCTAATGTAGACTGAATTTGTCAGTATTATTGCAGCGTTAAAAGAAAATTGTCAGCGCTCGAGCTCAGACAACTTTGTCTTGATAATGCTTAGTAAAAGACGCCATCTTGATTGTTGTTGGTACTTTTTGCATGGTTTATTACTTTGAGTCTACATTAGACAAATTTTTATCAAGACAAACGTCAAAATTTTATCAAGATAAAGATTTGTCTAATGTAGACTGAATTTGTCAGTGTTATTGCAGCGTTAAAAGAAAATTGTCAGCGCTCGAGCTCTGACAACTTTGTCTTGATAATGCTTAGTAAAAGACGCCATCTTGATTGTTGGTACTTTTTGCATGGCTTATTATGACATACGTTTTCCCCTATAATTGACAGAGATATAAATTATCTACAACTCAAACAAAAATTTGACGTTTGTCTTGATAGAAATTTCTCTAATATAGACTCGACGTTATGACACACGTTTTCCCCTATAATTGACAGAGGTAAAAAATTATCTGCAACTCAAACAAAAAATTGACGTTTGTCTTGATACAAATTTCTCTAATATAGACTCGACGTAACGTCAAAAAGAAAAAAAAATATAATATAAGTTATATATGTTAATATAAAGTGGTAGTGATTCGCTAGACTTATGATAATAACTATTGCGATAAAAACAAAAATATATGAAAAAGCTCATAAATTTGTACTTCTTTAAATAAAACGCAATTTTAGGTTTATTTATAAACGATATGCATAGAAAGTGGATAAATATTGTTATTTTTACTAAAAATAATATTTATATATTATTCTGCTTGGCAATCATAGCAAACATATGAATATGCTTATTTACAATGACTAACGTGACATCCCGCTTTTGGCGGGATTATCCCGCTTTTTAAACTTTGATCCCGCCTAAAATATTTTTCCCGCTTTTTATTTATAAATCCCGCTTTTCTAACTCTGACAATAACTTGTTTGATTTCCTTATCTACATTTTCTATAACATTCTTACCAATATTTAAGTGTAACTAAAAATAATTTTTGATTTGATTATTTTTTACAAATCGTTTTTGATAATTAAAAGTTTTAAATATTTTATTACGCTGATTATCTTCTCTACTGACTAATCTTAAATGTACTTTGTGTCATGAAGACTTCGACGTAGGAAGACCTCCCAAAAGATATGCATTATTAAGCTTTTTAAAATAAAATTTTTTTATATATCGTAAGTCTAATATATTTTTACCAAAAAAGTTTAGAATTTTTCTCCAGAAATAGGTTTAAAACTTTATTTTTTTTTTTTAAGAATGTTAGAATAAAATATAAATACATCCCATCTCAAAAAGATTTTTTTACACCAACTTTGATCACAAGGTTAACATGGATATATTTATATTGTACCTTTATTAACTAATTTGAACCATATAAATGATGTGTCTTTGTTTCGAATTGGATACTTTATTTTTGTATAAATTAAAAGTTATAAAAATATAATATTGGCAACCGATTCAAAAAGGTAGCAACCGATTATTTTGATAACGGTTTTTGGAGGTAACGGTATTTTTAGTTATTTCAGTAACGGTATTTAGCGTTATTGGCATTTCGAGTTATTTTGAAATGGTATTTTAGGGGTAACTGTTTTTTCATAAATGACGAGCTGGGGTAGCCATAACTTTATTACAAGTTTTATTTAAACTTTATTATAAATAATATTTCTGAAACCCAAAAATAAGGTTAACTTTGTTTTAGCGTTATCGGCATTTCGAGCTATTTCGGGAACGGTATTTTAGCGTATATATTTTAACGGTAACTGTATTTTCAATTATTTCGGTAACTGTATTTTAGGGGAAAGGGTAGAATGGGTTTTTACCGGTAATGGCAACCAACTTCGGTTTTATTGTTAACGGGTCTAAGAATTATTTAAGAAAATCTGCTTCTATCAAATTCAAATAGTATCAAGTTTTTTTATCAACTCGTATTTGAAATCAATCTTGACATTTAACTAGGAATCTTTTGCAAACATTTAGGGAAACACGTTAAAATTATAATTTTTAATATTTCAGCTGGTAGGGATATATTTACTTATTTCGATATTCCAAAATTTGTATGGTTCGTTCTCAATTTGTAACGACTCAATTGGGTCGTGAACAAGGCGCTTGCAAGAGAACAGCTGAACTAGATTTTTAATTGAGATATAAAAAATGAAATCCATCTCTTTTTACAAAACATTTCAAAATCCCGCTTTTTCCATACAATTTTGTTCAGAATCCCGCTTTTTAGTCGTTCGGGTCCCGCTTTTTGACAAAAATCCTCTGGTCACGTTAACAATGACATATGTTGATACTAATGTCGCATTTTTTGCATCGACGAATTATTTTGTGACTAATTTTCGGTACTAAATTGCGCCCAATTTTCATAATTTTGTCTTCTAAGGAGATAATTTTCCATTGTATAATATATCTACCATATTTTTGTATCATATTTAGCTAATTCTGAAGGAATGTATATTTTGAAACATGTACGTACATGATAAGAATAGAGCTATTTGTTTACGTACAAATTTAGGGCAGCGGTATATGATGACTCTATGCTTTGAATGAGAATTACACAAAGATCCTCTACGATAGCTGATTTTCTAAATTATTGATGCTTAGGGTAAGTATTTGAATAGTCATATCGGAAAAAATACCAATGTAGTGAAGTGCTTATTGACATTTTTGCTTTATAAATATCGTGGTTATATAATCGATCGATCGGGTGCCCCGATGGCCTAGTAGGTAGTGAGCTAGTCTGGGGGATGTAGGTTCGATTCCCACCAGAGACACATATTGCTCACTACAACGAGCAATAGTCTTCGTTACACCGCTCGATTAGAATTAGAATATAATTTGTAATTGTATTGTAATTATTCAATATATAATAAATAAATCTTTGATCGACTAAACCTATTCCATTGGTTGTTTATTACTCAAGGTACCTATTGTAATTTATTTTTAAATTACAATACTATTAATCATTTCTAAAGTACATTCTTTTGAAAATATTCATAGTACTCGGTGGAAATTGTTTGGTTGGTAATTTTTCGTTATAGTATTATGAGAGTTTTAAGTGGTTCCAAGAAAGTACATTTGGATATCAGATTTACTTTATGGCATAATGTCCAGTATTGTGCGAATCTAACGTTTCGTCACTCTCATCATCACTGTATGGAAATGACAGTTGTTATTATATCGATTTCAAAGACAAGACTGTATTCCCTATTCATTCTCTTCCATTTTAGTTAATTGTAAAACAGCTATTCTTACGAGTATACTTTCTAATTATGCTATGATTCATATCATAGTGTAATTTTTCATTGACATACCACGCGGAACTGTGAAATTGTTTTTGTATTAAATGCCATAAAATAGACTTTCCAGATTTTAACGCCTTACAGCAACTAAAATGGAAGAGGATGAATAGGGAATACTGTCTTGTCTTTGACATACCTCGCGGAACTGTCAAATTATTTTTGTATTCATATGCAAATTTGTTTTTTACTCTTTCCTTCATTCTACCATTTTCGTTTCAAAGCATTTGACATTATGTGCAGTAGTTTTACACTAACAAAATACAAGCAATTGTTGTTTTTGTAGATGTGCGAGCACTTTCTAATTACTCTATGATATGAATCTTTTTAATAACAGCTCACCGATGATATACAAAATTTTAGTTTTATATTGTTTTAAAATTTTAAATATTAAAAACAACATTTTTTTTTTTGTTAAATATATTTTAGAATGTATATTCTTGCCTTTCAAGAGCATATTTTTAATTTCTTTCATGCTAAAGGTTGCGTAATCACGTTAGTTTACTTTCAAAATGTTAAAAGTGAGTGCAAGAGGGAAACAAAAATTCAGTGAGAACTTAATGAAACTGCTGGATTTATTATTTATTTGTTTAGATATTAACACTTCATTTCAGCGATTCATAGTCACAGAATACAAATCAGTTATTTTAATAAAATTAAAATCTGGAATTCGAAAAATTGTATTCAGTTACGGGTTTTTAGCTTTGTTGGTATTTCACAACCTTAAGTGGAATCAATTATTAAAGGTAGAGTTAGGATAACATTAAAATTTTTAAATGTTTTATTTTTATTTTATTCAAATTAATTTTTTTTTTTTTTTCAAAATATGTAATAACACTAATGATATTAAGCAGCTGTCTGGCAACTCTATTGTGTATAAATATCCTTCAAATTATTATACTATATATCTAAAAAAAGTTCAAATGGATTAACGCATAGTGTATAAATTAATAAATGTTACCTATTTAACATCCAAAAACTGAAAACAGTTTGACCTTCAATTGTGATTGCAATTGTTTTTAAACAAATTATGAAATTACCATAAAAATGACACATACCTATTTAAAATTAACTCAAACATAAATGATGAATCTAACACATAATTTATTAATATTCATTGTGAATATTTTCAATCAAAATATTTTTTAAAAATAAATTATTTTAATATTTTATTTATATTTTTAGAAATAAATTTCTTCAAAATTATTTTATACTCTTTGTAATATGATTTTCAGTTACTTGAAATCAAATTGAATACAAATTATTTAAATATTATTCCATTTGTAAACAATTTAGATAAAATAATATTTCCACAAAAGTATTCGAATATGAATTTATAAAATATAAATCAAATTCTTAAGTCTTAAAAATATATTTTATTTCTTTAGTTTGAATACAATTGTTCTTTATTTTATTTTCCATTTTAAAAATAAAATAATATCTGTTTTAAAATATTCAATTTTTTTTATTCATAGAAAACTTTTGAATATTTTTATTCAACATGAATTTGTTTGAATAGTTTTAAATTTACTTTGAAAAAGAAAAATAAGTAAAATATTTTTTTTTATACTTGAATATTTGGAAAAATTTTATAATTTTTTGTTATTCAAGCCTTTTGAGGCTGAATATTTTAATTTTTTGGAGTTTTTGTTGAATAAAATAATAAAAATATTTATTTTAAATGTTTCTATTTGAATATAAAGTTTTTGAATAAAAATCAGAAAAATTTGTTGAACTTTTTTTATTTAAATAAAATACATATGAATATTATTAAACTTTAAAATAGTCAAATAAAAAACTTTTGATTATCTTCTTATAAAAATATATTTGTTTTTCTTTTGGTTAAATAAAATATTTTAATTTTTAATTTATTTTGTTCAATCAGATACAAATTTATAATAAATTAAATTGTTTTGTATAAATAGAAATCCTTAATATTTTTATTCAAAAGATAATAGATTGATTAACAAATATTTTTTAATTAGAAATAAGAAATAGAAATGAAATAAAAAGTATTTTTATTTTTTATTTCATTCATAAGTTACAGCTATGATTAATATAAATGTTAAATTACATTTTTTAATTTTTTTATGTTTTCAAAATTTCTTTAAGATATGATGATTTTATTTTTTAATTAAAAATTTACATACATGTTTTAATTATTACAATAAACATATTCGGGCGGATGTTTACGATTATATATTTATTAAACATATTTATACGTTTAAGCATTAAAAGTAATTATTTGCACAAACTAAATCTCGAAATATATTAAAATATTTTTAAAAATTGCTGGTCTCGTAAGCAAAAGTATACTGTGGCAACTCTACATAACTCTCCCCAACAGTTTGACAAATCGTAGAAAAAAACAACAGCAGACAAATTTCCATGACAAACAACAAAAACAAAATAATACTCTCTGGAAATTATTGAAAAAAATTACCGGTAGCGTTCTCCCCTGTCACCTTGCTCAAGGTCATTAATAAAAACAAACCCCCCGCCCGCAGAAAAAAACATCTTTAAAGATTGATTTTTTTAGGGAAAATAGGCATATATACATAATTTTAACCCCATACAAACAATTTAATAAATTGTATACACTGCTGGAGGACAAACTCAAAGAGAAAATTGTATATTTTTGCGCAAAACCAAAGAGATTTTCAATTAAAATTTGTTCCTAACAATGATGATGGGGGCAAGTAAACTAATGTTAGGAGGAATGACAGCAGCAGTCGCCGCTGCCTCCACTGCTACAAACATTTGTAGAAAAGTTGGCGGCAGAAGTGCGACGATAATGTTAGCAAATGTATTGTATGCGATTACACGTAAATACTCAGTATCAGTCGCTAAAGAGTCGTTGTTGGGTATAAAACAACTCAAATTTAGTTCTGTCAATTCACTGCAAATAAAAAGATACAAGTAAGTTGAAAAGCAATTAAATAAAAAGTATAGTGGACAAAATATTTTTATTTGAGTTTTGAGAATTGTGTTTTTTTTTATTTGATTTTCATTGAAAATAATTGCGGCCGGCTTTATTAAACAATTTTTTCCGATAATAAAAAAAGTGCATTCTAATGAAATTGCAAAAAAGTCTTAAAGTGAAAAACTTTGGTGAAGAAAGTGTAAAGTTAGATAACATTTTTTAAGTTAAATAAAATTTTAATTTAATCATTTTTTTCATTTAAAGACAAATTCTAAGAATAATTAAAGTAATTTGTTTAATATTTTAAGTTTTTTTTTTTAATAATTTCGTTTAAAATTTGTTCAAAATGTGTTTTAACTATTTGACCTCTAACTAAACCTTAGAGGTCGTTTGTTTTAGATTTCATTTACTCATCATTAAAATAGTACTTGCGAAAAGAGAAAGAGACGCGAGCTGTTGCTTTTATTACTAAATTTATATTTAAGTGAAAGTGTTATTTTTTAAAGTATTTAATTAAATATTTTTTAATTCTGAAAAAAATTTCTAGAATTTTTTCTATATCTGCCAAGTAATTTGCTCTTTTCTTGTTGCTAATTCAAGTTTATTTTTAGTTTTTCTTTTATTTTCTAATTCACTTTTTGTTTGAAATACTTTTCTGTACTTTTTACATTTCTCGTAGTTCTTTCAACTTTATTTTTTTTTCGTTATTGTTTTTTTTTTATTCACTCTTCTGATCAGTTTTTATTTCCTGTTTATTTGATAAAGAGGATGAGAGTAAGAAGAGTGCACAAAAATTGCATCACTGTTGTATTTGACAATTTATAAAGAAAATAAAGGAAATAAAGTAATTAAAGTTGCCAGACTTATGGTATTTTATTAAGGGATTAATTTATAGCATTTTACTTGTTAAAATGTTAATTTTTTTTATTAAATTAACCTTTAATTATAATCAGACTAAAGAAAGTGTTTTTACTGTTGTCGACTTCTTATAAACATTAAATTTATTGTTTTATTTCTTTAGTGAGCGATAACCAAATGACCGATTTTGTTTATAATTAAGAAAATTTTCCATACATACATATTTTTTATAGGCAATTATGTTGATGACGTTTATATTATATACACATTTCGTATACAAATAAAATAAATATTTTGGATATGGAAGTTATTATAGTTATTATAAAAATAAAATGAGAGATAAACAAAAATAAGACAAATACTTTAGAGGTCATAGGGTTAATTGAATTGTTTCAAAACATGACATAGCTTTTTCTTTTATTTGTCGGCTATAAAAAAATTTTCAATAATTTTTAAATGAAAAAAAAAAAAAAAAAAAAATAAAAAAAAAAAAAAAAATAAGATTAAATATCAAATAAACATTAAATGGAAATAATATATTAAATATTCTAAAAATAAAAATAAGCAGCTAGGGGTCAGGAGATTTATTGAAATACGAGCGTAACCCGGTGCGCTTCGCTACCCCCTAATAGGGAATATAAAACAATTGCTATTGTTTAGGGGTTTTAAAAAGTGGGCGTAAAATATGGGCGTGAACCCAGTTCTTACATAGCCTTAAACGACCACCGTTACTGGTGCTATCTGTGTGTTAAATTTCTTAAAAATCGGTACAGGCGTTTGAGAGTTATAAAAAGTGGGCGTGGCATACAACCCAGTTCATACATAGCCTATAATGTCCAGCGGTAATGGTACTATCTGTGTGTCAAATTTGGTGAACATAGGTGTAACAGTTTAAGAGTTTTAAAAAGTGGGCGTAAAATGTGGGCGTGGCATCCAACCAAGTTTATACATAGCCTATAATGACCACCGGAAATGATACTATCTGTGTGTCAAATTTCGTGAAAATCGGTACAACCATTTAAGAGTTATAAAAAGTGGGCGTAAAATGTGGGCGTGGCATCCAACACAGTTCATACATAGCCTATAATGATCAGTGGCCCTGATACTATCTGTGTGTCAAATTTCGTGAAAATCGGTGCAACCGTTTGGAAGTTATAAAAAGTGGGCGTAAAATGTGGGCGTGGCATCCAATCCAGTTCGTACATAGCCTATAATGATGAGCGGCACTAATACTATCTGTGTGTCAAATTTCGTGAAAATCGATCCAACCGTTTGGAAGTTATAAAAAGTGGGCGTAAAATAAGGGCGTGTCATCCAATCGAAATCTTACATAGCCTATAATGATCAGCGGCACTGATACTATCTGTGTGTCAAATTTCGTGAAAATCGGTCCAACCGTTTGGAAGTTATAAAAAGTGGGCGTAAAATGTGGGCGTGGCATCCAATCGAAATCTTATATAGCCTATAACCACCTCTGGCACTGGTATTATCTGTGTGTCAAATTTCGTGAAAATCGGTTCAGTCGTTTAGACGTGATTGACGCACAAACAAACAAACAAACTTACACCTCATTTTTATAATATATATTAGGATTGCAAAAGGTGGCAGATATTGCTAAAAAAAAAATTCAATATTTTTTAAATTAAAAACATGATTAAATATAAAAAATATATTAAAAAGTAACAAGAAATAATAAACGTAAAATATTTCTAAAATAATAAATAAACACTTAGGTATCATAGGGTTAAATGAAATGTTTAAAAATAAGTCAGCGCATTTTTTTGAATTGTCATCAAGAACATTTCAATATTTTTGAAATTAATATCTTAAGATTAAATATAAAACTATAAAAAAAAAAACAATAATACAGTTATAGGTTAATTGAAAGTTTTAAAGTTTGTAATTTTAAAATGGTATGTTTGTTTCTTTGATCTCAAAAGTAGTTTTTAAAATATCTCTGTGAGAAGGGTTCGATTTTAAAATTTGAAATCTAAAAATAACACATTAAGAAAACTTTAAACGCAAGGGAAACATTTGTAAAGGAAAAGTTTAACTACTCTGTATAAACTACTTTGGCCCTATTTAAAAAAAAAAATTAAATTGGTTTTAAAATCCTTTAAATACTGTTTATTAAATTTTAAGAACTTTAAAATAGAACAAAATAAAGCCACAGTTATACTTTTCAGTGTAAATTTTTCATTATTACTCTGAATTGCCTCCCTAGTGGTAGATTAAAAAAAGGACATTAAAAAAATAATAGCTGCAATTAATTCAGCTTTTTATTTAGCACAATGACCAACAAGCAAATTAAAAATAAAATATTCCCTTTAAAAAATATAACAAATTTTGTGTACATCCTTTAAATTTTGTAAGGCATTTTAAGGACAAATTGTAGGAGAATAGAAAAAAGTATATACATACATAACATAAAATAAAATGCCTTTGCGCAGTTCAGGAAATACAAAGAAAGCCTATAAATATAAAGCCTAAACATATGGAAGGAAGGGGGAACACAATAAACTTTTTGTTTTTTTCTCTAGGAAGTTATTTACATAATTCTTAATGTTTCTTGAAATATGCAATAAATTTACTATTGGTTTCTTTTTTCATTTTATTTAACAGGTGCAACATGCCAATCAAGTCCATTTTCGCTCGTCAAATCTTCGACTCCCGTGGTAACCCCACTGTTGAAGTTGATCTTACCACTGAATTGGGCCTTTTCCGTGCTGCCGTACCATCTGGTGCCTCTACTGGTGTCCATGAAGCTTTGGAATTGCGTGATAATGACAAGAAGAGCTACCACGGCAAGAGTGTTTTGCAAGCCGTAGGCCATGTCAATAAAACTTTGGCTCCCGAACTCATCAAGGCCAATTTGGAAGTTACCGACCAAGAAGCCATTGATAACTTCATGTTGAAATTGGACGGTACTGAAAACAAGAGCAAATTCGGTGCCAACGCTATTTTGGGTATTTCCTTGGCTGTATGCAAGGCTGGTGCCGCCAAGAAGGGTGTACCATTGTACAAACACATTGCCGATTTGGCTGGCAACAAGGACATCATTTTGCCCGTCCCCGCTTTCAATGTCATCAATGGTGGCAGCCACGCTGGCAACAAATTGGCCATGCAAGAATTCATGATCTTGCCCACTGGTGCTTCTAGCTTCACTGAAGCCATGAAGATTGGCTCTGAAGTCTACCATCACTTGAAGAAGGTCATCAAGGACAAGTTCGGTTTGGATGCTACCGCTGTTGGTGATGAGGGTGGTTTCGCTCCCAACATTCAATCCAACAAGGAAGCTTTGACCCTTATCAATGATGCCATCGCTTTGGGTGGTTACACCGGCAAGGTTGAAATTGGCATGGATGTTGCCGCTTCTGAATTCTTCAAGGATGGTGTTTATGACTTGGACTTCAAGAACCCCAACAGCGACAAGTCCCAATGGCTTGCCCCAGAAAAATTGGCTGATTTGTACCAAGAATTCATCAAGGAATTCCCCATTGTCTCCATTGAAGATCCCTTCGATCAAGATCACTGGGATGCCTGGGCTAAACTTACTGCCGCCACCAGCATTCAAATTGTCGGTGATGATTTGACTGTCACCAACCCCAAGCGTATCCAAACTGCCGTCGAAAAGAAGGCCTGCAACTGTTTGTTGTTGAAGGTCAACCAAATCGGTACCGTTACCGAATCCATCAAGGCCCATTTGTTGGCCAAACAAAACGGCTGGGGCACCATGGTTTCCCATCGTTCTGGTGAGACTGAAGATTCCTTCATTGCTGATTTGGTTGTTGGTTTGTCCACTGGTCAAATTAAGACTGGTGCTCCTTGCCGCTCTGAACGTTTGGCTAAGTACAACCAAATTCTCCGCATCGAAGAAGAATTGGGCGCCAATGCCAAATTCGCTGGCAAATCCTTCAGAAAACCCCAATAAATTGTTTAACCAGAACAAGCATAACTCATTGTTACTACACATCTATTCCAACATCTGAAACAAAAAAAAAAAAACGCTAAATGCTGACCTAAGTTGAGCTTAGTTATTTAATACAAAAAATACAACTTTTTTTTATTTATCAAGAATTAGGATTAATTTTACTTTAGTTTCTCTCACTTATATGTTAATTTAAAAAAATTATCTAAAACTCGATTTCAATAAACTTTATTTTAAAATGAAAATATGTTTAAGGAAATTGTTGTTTTTTTTACAGCATAAGTCTAAATTAACACACAAATGGGAGAAATTCGTGTAGAATCTTAATTCTTTTTAATTACTAAATTATCGATGTTTATTTAAAAATACACTACAATATTTATTATATAATTATCTATATAGTTCTACACAAAAACAAAAATATATGTAGTTCGTTGTTGTCAAAATCAATTTAAACCAAAAATTTGGAATAGTCAAAAATATATCTAACAGGATATATTTTTGGCATGATCCTTTAATAAGACACACACATAAAATTTGTTAATTTTTAATCAGTAGATTTAAGTATTTGATTACTTTGTCTGAAATTAAACAGATGGGTAATTATTAATAAAAAAAACTATAAAAAATAAAATAAGTTGTGTTTATTTTCAATTTAATTTTTAGCAAAAACTTTAAATATTGACTAATTATTATTACTTTTCTCTAAACATATCATGTTTCTGCTTCTATTTTTATTTTTCCTTTAAGTTTCTTTGAAATTCCTCCATTTACAAAAATTTTTCATCTGGCATCACTTTTGTTTACTTGTCTTCCTTTTGGCAACAGTTAATTTTAGGTAGTTCCTCTTTGTGTATGTGTTATTTGTGATTTCCTTATAAAATTGTTATAAAATAATATTGTTTTTTTTAATCTTTGATTAAAAACGTGTTACATTTTTTTGTTTAATATTTTTCTAAAAACTGTAGTAAAATGAAAGAATTTAAATAAAGTTGCATTGATGGTGAGATTGCTGTGCAACAAGTTGAAAATTTTCTATCTCTTTCATACTTGTGACATATAAGTAGATATTCAATTTAACATTTGTCATTGGACCCAGTGGTAAAAAGTAGGGGTAAAGAGCCCTACTAGAAGGCCTTTTTTATGTCCAGAAGACCTTCTCCCTGCATTCCATGTTCATTTCATGTTTACACGCGATGTCATTGGGAGGTAGGCCTTACACATTTGCGACCCGATACAGCCCTTCTAGAAGACCTTTTTATTGAAAACTGCAAGCAGGCCTTCTGCAGAAATCCTTCTACACTATTAATAAAATATTTTTCTATTTATATAAAATATATATTATTTTTATTTTAAATTATTGTAAAACTTTTAAAACTTAAAAAAACAAAATTCAATACTAAAAAAACATTTCTGTTAACTTTTTAATAAAATACTTATAATAAAAACCATAAATAAAAAATATAATTTAACTTAGAAAATCAGATCCTATTCAAACAAAGAATTTGAGACAACTAAATGATTTATCATTCTATTTTTGGAATTTCTGCTTTGAATTTTGATATTGTTTTTGTAACGGTTTCTGCATGGTTTTGCTTTTTCAAATACTGTAGTCTTTCTTTCCTTCTAAGAGAAGAGAATTAAAACAATGTACTTTTTATAAATAGATTTGTTGTTGTTTATAACAAGATATATTTAAAAAAAATACAACTTCTTATGGTCCTTCCAAGAGAAGCGAAGTCGGAAGGTCTGTCGGATCTTTTAGAAGGCAGGGATGAGGCATTCATGCAGGCCTTATTAGAGAAGGCGTGTTAGCATGAGCAACTGCATCTGAAAAAAAAAAAAAAAAATTTACCGCTGGGGAGTTAGGAGAACACAAACAAATATCAGCAGGATCAAGTTTATATTACTAAGCGTGTAAGTTACTTTTTATACATTTTTAATTAACTTTTTATTGTAAAAGTAATATTGATTGATTATTTTTTTTTATATTTATTTCACTTAGTTTTAAAGCATTTGATGGCCATTAGTTTTGTCATTACTTTAAGTCTGATATAATCTTTTATAAGTTTTATGAATGTGTGTAGATAAGTTGTACATTAACAATGTACAATGGGAATGATTGCAAAATAAGTTATATCAAATATAGAACCAATGGAAACTGGAGAAAGTAATATTTATAAAAAGTAAGGCGTTTAAATTATTATGTCTGCTGAGATATTTTGCAAATTTTTTTAGTTAGCTTAAGTTAGAAAAATAACACGGCGCTATAAAATAAAAACGTTAAATACACTTGGAATGTAATATTGGAATATTTGTGGTAATTGATGGATGAGTAGATTATTATGCTATTTTTTAAATTTTCAGTATACCCTTGAAATCGGTGAACCTTACCTTTTAAAAAGTATATGTGCCCTTATAATTTTTTTTCAATCTGGCTGACTTTAATCATTCAACAATTTTGTAGTACTATTTTAAACAAATGGTTTACAAATCAGAACTCACAATACCTAAAACTAATAGAGTGCAAAATTTTAGGACCATAGGTTTCATTTTATAAACATGATTTTTGTTCAAAGTACAAAAATTATCTTTTCCCATTCTTCTACACTTTTTTACTGCGCGTTTATACTTTTTGATCTCATTCGATCTTATAAAAACTAATCTGACTGTGGATAAATTCAATGGACTTTTTGTTATTGTGCAGACTTTCAACGGTTAAGTACATGGTAGTCAAATTTTGGGCGGGATTGTGCCCTCTTCAATGAAATGCACATTTTAAAATATGGATTACTACTTGTTTTAATTATGCGCATTTTCCTTTATATTTCGTTGATGTGTCAATACAGTAGATAGTCTCAAAGTTTTGAAAACAAGAACGAGCATTTGCTGCTGGAATAAATATTTTACAATAATATTAACATTTAAAAAGTACATACCAAAACGTAATTCACTGCGCTGCATTCAGATTGAGAGCGAGACAAAGAGAGTGAGCAAATAAATGAGAGGCTAAAATACACAAGTAGAACAAAGCTAGATGGTGGTTGTAAATTGTGAATGTCTACGCTGAATTGTAATTATAATGGCAGCAACATGTTGTGCTGACAGTGATCAGCTGATACTGTTGCTGACTACGCGCTATTGTAATTTGGGCTTTATACCTCATACATCATTAACACTATTAACACGATTTTTTGTAGTTTAATACATCTTATGTTTAGTCAACAGATTCTTATTATTTTTACATTCATTATGTCCAACAATTTTAAATGAACAAAAAAATATGTTTTGTTCTGTTTTGAGAAATAAATATTTTTTTAATTCTTTCCAAATCCTACAAATATTTGTTTACCTCTGGCTACACTATTTATTTGTTTATTTTCTCTTGAAAAAAAAAACAAACGGAAACTCGGTTAAAGTTGCCATATTTTGAGTTAAAAAATGTATATGATACAGTTTGAGAGTCATCATTATTGTAAAAATATTTATTGTGAACACCAACCGGAATTGTTAAATTTTTTTATTAATATTACAAGTAAACAATTTTCTAATACCCAGCAAAAACTTTGGTTGCCATGTAATGATTTAAGAAGCTAATATAATGACTTTACACCACTTACACATTAGCTGAATAACTCATTATTTTAACAAGGCTTTAATGTTGCCCAAATAATGAATGAAAATTTCTTACCTTTATGCAAAACATATCTAGAAAAAGTATAAATCTATGAAATTGTTGGCTGTTGAAATGTTGACTTTTCTCCTCTGGATTAACAATTGTGTGCCTAATATAAAAAGAGCAATAAAAATTAGAGAATATTTCGCAATAATATTTAGACACTTACCACAATTTAACACGGATAATTACCAAAATATTGGGAATTGTTAGAGTATTTTCATATTGAAATTTTTTGTTATTTTTATTTTTTTTTTCTAATGTCAAGAATATTTACTTTGAATATTTTGTCAAATATTTATATATATTTTGAATATAAGTTTTTTTTTCTATATGTAATAAAGAACAATTTTATATTTTAAAAACTATTTTACATTAAAATTAATTTATAAGCAAAATTTGTCTCATCACATACATATTCCATCTTTAAATATATTAATTGATAAACTGAATAAAAAAATCAACAAAAAGTAGGTTTTAAAAAAATTTGGTCATAAGTAAGTAATTACAAACAGCGTTATAAAAAAGTAGTCATTAATGTACTTCTATATAATTTAAACGGTATGTTATTGAAAAGTAACTACATCTGTAACTACATGTCATTACCAAGTTTTTGCTGGGTAGTTAAGTAGGGACATATATATAATTACTTACAAATACTTATGGTAAATTTCGTAGAATAATACAATTTCTTATAAATTGAGTTTAAAAATCTGCCAAATAACAAATCTTAATATATGTATGTATTTTTGTCAGCTATTTCTTTAAACGAAATGTTATTGTTACCCTGCAGTTTATGGTGGCAGTTGCGTACAAGTTACCTAACCGACTACATTAGGGTATCACTAGTCACTTTATTTGTTATGTGGCTAGTCACTTTAACATGGACTTATCCTAGAAATAAGTCTATTGCCACCTCAACGACTACATACCCAGCAAAAAATGTTTGCTGACTTGGATGCAATACACTTAAGCCCAACATGTTGCTGCCGTTATAATTACAATTCAGCGTAGGCAGCCACAATTTACAACCACCATCTAGCTTTGTTCTACTTGTGTATTTTAGCCTCTCATTTATTTGCTCAATCTGAATGGAGCGCAGTGAATTTAGAAACAGGGCTAAATGAAACAGCACTGCAAACTGCTGCTGACTAAATCAAGGTAGATTAAGAAGGTAACGACAACTCTACAACAACTACAACAACAAAAAAAAAACCCCATGTATTTTGTTTTTGCATTGACATTTCTTATGTCAACTTTAATCTTGTCATTTCTCATGTTTATTTACAAAAAACAAAAACAATTCATGTAGTAAAAAGAGAGGAGGAAGACGCAATAAGACAAAAGTAAGCAAAAAAATGTAAACAAAAACAAAAATTTAACACCTCAAATTACAAAACACAGGCAGCCATATTGATTTCAAAAAGAAAAAAAATTCTCAGCTGTTTTAATGTCGTTACCTTCTTAATCTACCTTGGACTAAATGTAATCAACACCATAAAAAACCGTGCATTCTAAATAATCAGCTGATTATGGCAGCACACACTGCTGCTGACTACGCGCTATTGTAATTTGGGCTTTAATTGCATAAAGCTTTTAAAGATGCAATAGAGTAAGTTTCACATTTCCTTACAATAGTGCTCCGGAGAAGCAAAAAATCACATCACAAATCGCTTTAGCAATGCTTATATTATAATTCTTACAATTGCAGAGCAGACTTTTATAATAAAACATTACTGAAGCGCATTTATAATGCATGATTTTTGTTCGAGATGAGCCGCCTAGAAGTGATTTTTTTATACACACAAATTCAGACTCCCTAAACGTTTGGGTAATTATAAGTACATGCAGATCATAGATACCCAAAAATATTAAATAAATTATTTTCTAGATTTTGTTTCGGTATTTTATATAGATTAAAAATCTATTTCATGGTTATTAGTTTTCAAGGTAAATATTTAGTAAACAATATTTAAATGCATTATTAATATTATTTTTGATTTATTTTAAAACACTAAAACAATCAGTATTATTTAAATTGTGCAAGAATTAAGTTTGAAAATAATTTAAACATTTGTTAAAAGGAAAAAAAAAAAAAATTAAAAACAAAATGTTTTTTGATCTTTTACAAGGATTATTTGATATGATTTGGGGCTTATTGCCATTTGGTAAGTGATTTTTTATTACAAGTACCAAGCACCATACATAAAATTTATTTATAATTTGCCTTTGTTATTAAGGTGGTGGTGGTGGCGATGATGATGATGGTTCTGAGGAATCCTAATTATAAAAAATGTTCATCAATTACATACATTCATGCCTGAGTAAGTTTATAATAGTTAAACAAATAAATAAAATATATTTATATATGATTATCATTTCAGTTTATAAAATAGTTTAACAAAATGTTAAATATATTCGAAATGTTATATTTGTTTTTTCAAGGCCTTACCAAAATTATTCAGGTCATTAGGGAACCTCCTAGTAAGTACAAATATTGTGAATATTGTATTTTTTTTCTGTAAAATATTAATTTCATACATTTAGCTTCTGGTGACGAACCTGATTCCGATGAAGTTGAAATTATATCTACTTGAATATAATCATTTGATTTTTATTGTTAAATTCAATATATATTTTATTTTTAATTATTCATAATTTATTTTTTATATAGTTTTATATAAATATATAATATATTTTTGTTTTAAATACATAATTGTATATATTAAATAGCTTTTTACAGTTTTTTTTGTTTTTAAAAATAAAAAAGTAGATAAAATGTGCATAAATAATAGCAAATAAAATTTAAAACAAAATGTTTTTTTGGAAAATTTTTTAAATAAAAATGTTACTACGAATAGAAAAAAATTTAAAATTAAAATAATTTATGTTTCTTCTTTAATTCTTGTTTCTTCCAAGCCGGTAATTCATCAAATTCCCAAAATGACATGTTAAATAGAGATACAAAATCATCGTGGGTTAAATGGACCTGTAAAGATTATTAATTTATAATTATATTAGATATAAAATTCATACAAACATTAAAAAAAAGTTTGTAATTTCTGTAAACTGATATTATTATAAGTTTTTATTTAACTTAACCTCAAAAAAATTTATTATTATTATTTTTTTAATAAATTAACTTAAATTTTGCTCTTAAAAAAGTTTGTATTTTCTTGCAAATTTAAATTCTTTCAACATAAACTGACTGAAATTTATTATAGAATTATGGAATTTAATTAAAATTTTCTTTACTATTTTAATTTTTTTTCGTTACTGATGTGTTTTAAAAGTTTAATTTCAATTGTGAGAGTTTTTATTTTTTGCAAATTTGAATTATTTTCGATTTTTTTCAATCTATCTCAAAACTCAATTTCAAAATAAATGATAAAAAATTATTGAATTAAACTTAAATTATCTTTATCATATCAATATTACCTCTCGTTTCAAAGGATTAATTTCTGCTGGTAGTAAGTCAATTTCCTGTTGCAAAATCGCTATGGGATACTTTTGATGACAATCGAAATCCTTTTGGTTATTTAACAAAGCAGGATGAACTTTGCCATTAACATCACCATTAGAATGCTGACCATTGCCATTACTAGCTGATGAACCAGAAGTATTACATAAAAGTTGTCGCTTTTTTTCATAAGTAATATAATTCTGAAAGGAATTTAAGTACAGAAAAATTGCTGTTTTATTATGATTTTATCAATTAACTTACATTCCACAATTGATGATTCCAATTCTCAAAGAATCCTTTAAAAACATTTGGTTCATCTTGTTGTCTTACCACACCAATAGCGGTAGTGGGTCTTCTAGCTATAGGCACTGTCTCTAAATAGTTTTGAGCCATATTAAGATATTTATCTTTTTCATAGGATGAAACATGTTTGCCTTGCCAAACATAGGTAATTATACCAGCATCTAATATATAGGTACATTCGGGAGATAGATCAGATTGTTCATAGCCCAAAACTTCTTCGCTATAGAATTTATTACGTAAAGACCAGACCAAAAATAGTTGTGTCTGAAGACGCGTCTTATTGAGCGAATTATTGTTGTATTGTGGTGTGCTGCTGCTGCTGCCATTTGAATTTGGTGGAGATATACTGCCGTTTGTGCTATTTGAACTACCATTACTATTACTGCAGGAACTGTGCGAATTATTTAAACCATTTGTAATAAGATTTTGATTCATAAAATTGGTAACCGAACGCCAAAATTCTTTGGGTTCTTTACCCTCCAGCACCAAAGAACTTTCGCCCAAAAGGCAACCAATATTTTTGGCCACCTCACGAGCATCACCTGTAGAAGATTGACCACACCATACCCAAACATGGTGAGATTTAACAACATAACATTCTTTGGAAGACATTGAAGATAAAGGATAAATTTCTACTGCCTTTGAGTTGTATGAAGAGTCACCATAAATTTTTAAAATTAAATTATCACTTTCACTGCCCCCACCATTGTGATTATTATTGTTTTGGGAGTTTGGCATGTTTTTGTCATTCAATAAAATAATCAATTTTCCTCCAAACATTTGCAAGAAGTGAGGCGTCTCATCGAATTCCATCATTTGTATAAACATGGTTTTTTGATTTAATTTTTCAAATAGAGTTTTGGCAAAATTCTCAGCTTTAGCAGTTATATCGGAAGTAGCCTCTGAACCATTCCATTGATAGATGATTTGTTTAATACCTACATTTTCACTGTCCACAGGATTCATAGAGCAGCTCTTTGAGAATTGAATACTTTATAAATAAAGATCTTGTTGATTATTAATAAGAAATTTTAACTTACCGCTACTGTATATTGTACAACATACGATTGTAGAGTGGTAAAGAAAACAGCTTTGGTTTCAGGCATTTCTATAACTTGATCCTTGGTAACACGATAAATTTTACGTTCTCCTGAACCATCATCGATAAGTTGAGTTTCAGCAGCCATTTTAGGTCTTTGGCATAGAGTTAAAGAATCAAATTTACCCAATATAGTAGAAACTGGCTTAGCGGAAGTAGCACTATCAATACCATCCGCCTGCCAAGAGGGAAATAATCTCTTAAATTCTACAGGCTCATGACCCTCGATTACCCTAATTACCGGAGTGCTATAGGGATATTTTTTCTAACAACATAATAATTAAAATAAATATTATATTTTTACACATTAAAGTATGTTTCTGCTATTACCTTTTTAACAAAAGCCCGACCATTACCCATAGCACTGGTCTTGTCCGGCTGTGAGGCTTGACTACCCACCCATAACCATACGCCCTGTGAAAAACCATCTAAAACATAAGCCGTACTGGAATCACAAAAGTCTTCTTTGGTCGGTATAACCACATCCAATTGATCCAAATGCAAACGATTATTGCGATAGCAACATTTATAAATTTTCAATTTATTGCACACTGGCTTCTCCGGCACCTGGGTATTTTGTGATACTACCCTTTGATTCAAGGGTAAGAAAGTATTCCATTCATTTTTACGATTTTCTGGCATTGACTGTTCATAACCATCATCAACTATAGTTATATTATTATCATTTGTTTGCCATTTATTAGCCAATTCAATAGCATTACGTCGTTCCACATTACTGCTGGAACGACCAATCCAGACATATAAATGATTGACAGTATGCAAAAGCATTATGTAATCGGCACCAAAATGTTCCCAGGAAATATTTTTCATTTCAACACAATGCATCCATTTGCGGCCATATACTTGATACAAACGATTGGGATCGTTAGAATTTAAAAGGGCACCTGATTTAATGCTATTAGATGGGAAATATAAATTAATTAAAGTTATAGAGTTTCGATTATTTAGAAAGATTTAACTTACGTTATGCCTTTTTTGAAATACGATAAAAATCTAGCACTTTCATTATTTTGTGTTTCACGATATTCGGTGGCTACATTACCGAAATAAGAGTCCAGCTCTTGTATTTTATGAGCCACATTGGAACGTTTTTGCTCGGATACATTTTCACCCAACCAAAAGTGTATGAAACGCTCTAAACTGGTAGAAGGTTTCACTTCACGGGTCTAAAAAAAAAAAAAAAAAAACAAAGAAGTTATATTAATTAAGTTTGTAGTAACTGAAATTTACAAATATTTATTACAACAATTGAGTTTGAAAATTTTTTAATTTATTTCTAAATTAAGAAAATTTCCTCATATGTATGTATATCAGATCAGGGTACATGCAGAGAAAAACATTGCGCAATATGGTTGACTCAACATTATTGTTTTCACCGCAAAAATATGACCTCAGAATCTCTGGGCGGTTCATTGTCCAGTTTCAGAATGATCCCTCATTTATGTGTGACGAATCTTAGATCTATAGATATTTTTTTTTTGAATACCGTATAGACCTTTCAATCGAGATTAAAAATTCAGCTGCAATGGTAAGCTTTTTGGTAGCTATAATCGCATGTCGAATTAGTTGAGAAAAAAATTTAGTCAAATGAAGAAATGATCTATTAAACTTTTACCTAATTTAAAAATCTAAACAAAAGAATAAATACATTTTCAAAATTTAAAGTTATGCCTTCTTATATATTTTAAAAGACTTTTTGAGCATCAAAGCAAAAGATTTGACAGCGGAGCATTTGAGGTCCTACTTTTAAATCTAGAAGTCTACTGATCCTTTTCTTTTAATATTGGAAAGAGCGCATTCAAGAAGAAAATTATAAAAAAAAATTGTATTTCCTCATTCTAATATTTTTTAGATGTAGCGTCAGGGTTACATTTTAATAAAATAAAAAAAAATTTATTGATAACTTACAATTGTATCCTGATTAACAAATGTTCCCGTTGGTCCACAGGCATATATAATATAAGCACAATCATCTAAGAATGTACCATATTGTGCCTTAGGTTCGGCTTCCAAACGATCTTCTTCAATTTTCCAAACATGAAAGCAGATGGCATTTTTCGGTATTCGACGAAAAGATGCGTCTACCTTAACATCGGCTATGGAATTTGGACGAACTTCCTAAAATAAAAAAGAAGATATATGAAATAATATATTAATAAATTACGAAAATATTTAATTAAAATTTTTAGCAAATTTTAATAAAATTCAAATATTTTAAATGTCTTATGCTAATTATATTTGTTGATTATCATGTTAAGACTAATTAATGTTTAAATAAACCTGGCGCTTTATAGACTTGTACTAGTTACCACTTTTAATCAATCATAATTCTGTCAAAATGTATTTATAAGCAAGCAATGACTGCATCTATTACACTATTCCCTCTAGTCACAAATGTTTTTTTTTTTTTTTTTCTACAATTATTCATATCAAATGTTTGTAAATCATGATCTTGATCATGTTTTAACTGTTGTTTTTTTCTCATTTTACTTTGATTAATGTTTAATTACAAATGTCATTTCTTCAACACCATCATTATCATCATTGTACTTGTATCAAAATGTTTTTTTCTTCTTTTTTTTTTTTTTTTAATACTGAAACAAAGTTTAATATTAAAAATAGATAACCGACAAAACGAAATGAAACGGCGGAATTAATTGTTTGTCACTTGAAGCGTGAATTTGTTGTCTTTTCATTTATTTCAGTACATATATGAGTGGTAGGAGATATTGTATCTTGTACATATCGTGTAAATGAAGAGGCAATGAATTATAAAATAACAAAAACAATAATAAAATAACATAAACAATAAAATATACTACTAGTAAGTATCACATTATGTAGCACATATGTAGATACCGATACAGATAAACAGGGTTTTAAACCTAAAACATTTTAATTTGTTTTCTACAAAATTGGTTAATGGTTACGATTGAAACACGTTTAGAACTTCCAAATATGTAACACTCGCTCATGATGTTATCCAGTGTTGTGGATTTTAAAGGGAGTTAAAAGAAAATGTGTAATTTTATGACTATTTGATACGATACTATTTTGATAGTTTGAATTGGAAATTATGAGAACGTGATTGGCTTAGAAGCACAATCTTATTTTGAAGCAGAAGTTTTTCCTTAGATGTCATTGTAAAACTATTTATTACATAGACATCACTCATTTCGGGTTAATCCCTAAGCATGACATGACCTTCGCTCGAATAGATCATAGCTTATGTAACCAGGAAGTATAACTATTTATTGATCTAATTCTGATAATATTTTTTTCCCTAAGGCAACCCCTTAATGATTTCAGAATTGGGAGCGACATATTCGGCATGTAATCGGAACACTAAATTCCCCTATTTGTCATCCAGATTAATGAACTCAAATAGTAATAATAACACAATATCTTGGACTTGATTTCCAAGAAAAACTCCTCTAGTAAAATATTTCATAAAGAACTAACTAAGGCGAATTCAAATTCACTTAATCGGTTGATTATTTTTGTTAGTACTTTGAACTGTCAAACTCTATGTAAGCAAAATTGTTGCCTACCCGTAGAAGTGTCAAACTTCATGTATAAAAAACTAATGAATTCGCCGTATTGTAGGATTTGTAGAATTCATGGTAATATCCACCGGTTCGAATTCGCCTTGATAGTATCTGTGTAAGCAATAGCTTACATTTCGGAGCTTATAAAAAACTTATTGGATTTTAATGAATATGGAAAGAACACAGTTTATTATGCAAAAGAAAACAAATATCGCACAATAAAAAGATCCTCGATATCTTGTTAAGGACATTAATATATCAAAAATAAAAAAAGGTAAAATATTTGTTTAGTCTACGATGGAGGCATTTTGAGGAAAGTGCAAAAAGAAGCACACAGATGTTAGTCAATACGTCAAAGAGCGGTAGACTTTAAATATGAACTTAGTACGCAATTTATAATTTAGTTCTAGAGGAGTGTAATTGGACTTTTACTAACATAGGCTTCAGTATTAAAGAGACCATCAATATATATGAACGTAGCGAAAAAATGTTGCTATAAAACCTATGGGCTGTAGAAACAATTATATTTATTAGACCGATAGAAATTCAAGTATACTTGAATATACTTGAAGCGGCTATGCGCCTCCAAACAATGTGGGAATTAATCAACAAATCGTTCCACTAAAAGAAAATTGAGGCATTGGCCTAATGTAACTATTGCAGTAAATTATTTTACACTGATATATAATCATCAATCAGATGGCTCTAAACTTGAAGATAGAAACGAACTGGGAATTTATATAGAAAAATCAGCGTTGGAACACTTTTTATGTCACTGTACGACTTTGACCAAACTCTTTTCTTATTTTTTTAATAAAAGTAAAATTATCTTAACAATTATAAATAAAAAAATCTAAAATAATTTTAAACATTGACGTTAAAAATGTTCTGAGACATAACTGTTATTATAGTAAATCGCTAATATTTTCTTTATGTCATTATAAGCTTTCAATTTCGTTTTATTTTACTGGTAATGATAGCGGAATAATATCCGTTTTCGAAAGATGAACGAAAAAATTAAAAATTATTTTGTTTTAAATAACAGCATTTGTTCGTACACCTTGTATATGTATATATTTATTTTCTTTCATTTCCGTTTATGTCATTTCGCAGAAATTTGTTTAGGGTGAATGATAATGTGTAAATGGACGATTTATACTTGATTAAAATACCAGTAAATATTTTCGTTTTATATGATTTTATGATTTCTGCCATAATAATGAAAAGTTAGCAATAATGTTTTACGTTTAAATGAAATCATATCCATAATTAAATTAAATGATAACACTTTTTAGGTGTAATATTTCATTTGTTTTTCTTAAACAGATTGATTTAAATAGTTTAATAACTATGTATTTAAATCAATAAACTTGGAAATTTAGATTTTGGATATTTAATAAAATTAAGTAAATTGATCATGTTTTAATATGTATTACATGATTTCTTTTAATTTAATGACTTATTTGTCTGCTTGAAACTACCTTTTTAAATCTAATTAGCAATTTATCTAATTTGGAGTTTATATACAATAATAAATTTATAACACTTTAAACGAATCCAGTTAGTTATACTTATCAATTAATCTAAATAATTTAACAATCACTAGTATTACTTTTATGAGATTCATTAATGAATGCATTTTATTATTAATTCAGTTATAAATTGAAATCGTTATCATTAATCAATAAATTTCGATTGCCACCTTGAATAAATTAATGAAATTTTATAGATTTTAATTAACTGTTTAACTTATTTCAATATAATAAAATTTATTTAAAATCATTTAGTTGTTTGTTCATTTTTATTGACAATTAAATGCAGCATTCTCGTAATTAATTGCCCTTTAATTATAAAATATTTATTAAGTAGTCTTAAGGTAATTAATATGGGTGAAAAGTTGTGAATCAAGGTGTACTTGGACAAAGCCCCTAACAAACCATTAGAATATGAAGAGCTTAAAATTAACTGGAAATCATAGATTTAGGAACTCTTTCTCCGATTTCATTTCAATTGAGTAACTTCATTTACAATCCAAAAAACATTTAAATAATTTATTATTCGCATACATATTTATAATTTTTGTTAATCATCATAAATTTTATGCATAACAAAATCGTTTTAAGCGCTTTAGGATTAATGCACTTGAAATTTTATAATTATTAAATTAAATACTTCTTTAAACTGGAAAAGTAATTTCATTTTAAATCAATCAGCAACATAATAAATTAAAAAAATATATATAAATAAATACACGAACTAAAGTAAATAAAACATTAAATGTACAATACATGCAACCTAACAAACATGCCACACCACTTTCTAGAAGTGGCATTAACTAAAACTTTAAAAAACAAAAATCTTTGCAAAATATTCAATCGTTTTCACTATCGTTTGAAAAATTTACAATGACGTTGAAATGATGATAAAATGAGTGGAATTAAAAGTTTTTCTACCTCAAACACTTACAACTTTACATAAATACATTACAATACATGTCTAAGAGTTGGTTTGATGGTTGGTTAAATGTTGCAACTTTTTAGCAATGCAATTAGATGAAATCAAACATGTGTTGTTTCATCGAGACAACATTAGCTATAATTGCTACAATGTAAGTTAAAGTTATGCTGTCAGATAGATTTTAAACATAATTCTTTGTAATTATGCTATTTATAAAGTTACCAATTTGGTATAATAAACAATTAAAAATGTGTTACAAAAGCTTATTAGACAATATTAGTTGTAATTAATTGCAATATATTTTTGTTTGTATAAGCTACGTTATTAGATGATTTTAAATTAATTCTTCTTAAGGAGAAATGTAGCTACTTAATAAAAAAGTAGCAAAAAACTTGGATGTGCTATTACGTGTAGTGGTAAATGGAATATAAAAAATTAATAAATAATTATTCTCTTCTCCTCATGTAAGAGCATTTTGATGTGACAAATTTAAGAGATTATTTGCACGTGTACACCATTTTGCGAGTCCCTGATCTAGATATACTACAACGTAATAGATATGCAAATATCAGAGAAGTAAACGAAAGCAACTTAGTATTTATCTATGTGACAATTGAAAGTGTGAGGATCTATAGTTGCTAATTTTCAACTAGTATTAGTATTATGACATACAGTGTAATTCAAAATATTAAATGAAAATAAATCTGCAGTTTCCGAAAGGCTTGTCCGATTTCAATAAAATTTTACACATTGGTAGTAGAATTTAAGTTGGACATATGAGGTATGCAAAATATTTACAACGAACCTGATTCGTTATATGTAATGCGAATTGAAAGATTTTAATATGAATGAATTCTAGTAGTGTACATCTTCAGAAAACATCGTATGAATAGGTTATCTTTTGTAGTTTACGAGACATTGTGCTTTAAAAATTAAAATATTTACTTCTTTTCGTACCTTGATGAAGTATATTTCTTATAACCGATTTTTTCAAATATTTTTATTATTTACATATTTTATTAACAACAAATAACAAAATTATATACAGAAAAAATTTAGTAATCAAAAGTTATATGCATTTAAACTTGAACTTTAAAACAAATTGATTTTTCCCGTTTTTTTTTTGCCTAAAAAGTGGCCTCACCTTTTTTTATATACAAATTTTCTCAAGTAGCATATACAGTATTTATATTTTTCTGAAAGATAACTAATTAAAAAATATTCTGAAGGAAAACTAATAAAAAAAAAATAATTCTAATGAGAACCAGGATTTCTCAGATTTGACATATTTTTTCAACAAGTTTCCATTTTTCGCTTTAACTTCCCAAATCGCAATGCTGGAATCAGAGAATTTAAATATTTTTTATATCATAAATTATGTTTTAAATTTTTTGGAAATAGAAAATTTTGTTTCACAATCATTTTTGGAAATTCTTGAAAATTTTTAGAGAATTGTGGAACTTATGTTGACAAATCTAGAAAAGCGAATAACACTTGAAATGGAACATCAAAAAATCTACTTAGGTGTAAAATTTCATTCAAAAATATTTACTAAAAAAATTTATTGCATAATTAAAAATTAATAATGCGAAAATTAGACAAAATTTCCTAAACAATGTATATAAATTGTACATACTTGGCAGATTTATGAAAGAACGAAATCATATGCTCAAACAAAAACGAAATCATATGTTAAAACAAAAAGTCAATTTTTTTTAATTTTTAAACAATCGATTTTAAAAAGTTTTAAATAGTCGATTTTATTCTGTATTTCAGACTTTATTCGACTATCTGGCAACAAAAAGTTGCGACAAAAAGTGGATTGTTCGATTATTCAAACGATTTAGAGAATCCTAGTGGTGACACATTTTATGTAAATTATGATAGGTAGAAAGAAGCATAGCGAAATGAAACAGGAGGTGGTTCTGCCATAACAAGAATACAACAAATTCATTAATTTTCATCATGGAGTTTGACACATTACATAAGCAAAAATTTGTGTTAATATTGCTGATTGAGTTTGAAAGTTCTAAGTACTTAAAGAAATAATCAGCAGATTAATTGAGGTAACCTGTTTGAATTCGCTTGGAATAGAAGTAAAAGAAAAATACAACAGCTCAAGAAAGACGTGTCGATATTTTTGACTAGTGTCATCTCTGGTCTACTTTGTGATCATCTGTTTTCTATAGTATGAGTTTTATATAAAAAATCAAGATTTTACACGATATATCATTCTTTTAAGGGATTAATTAAAAAAAATTGGACATATAGACAGACAGGTGGACATCGCGAAATCAACTCTCCTTATATTGAACCAGGATATAATACATTCTTTAAGAGTATATGTACAAATACTGCTTTCTATTATTCATTAAATATCTTTTATTTTGTTAAAAAATATTTTTTATTTGTTTAGGTTCCTGAAAAAGAGAATGGATCATTATTTTCCGCTTCTGGCAACTCGCTAATTAGTTAGTTTGATAAAAAAATAAAAGTCTGCCTTAATGCGACTGTGTAACGGTTTCTGTTAGTCTGCCTGCCTTCTGTCAAGTTGAAATGTGTCACACAACCATTTTGAAAAATTGCAAGTAGATCATTTGTATTTGTAAAAAAATAAAAAGAAACGAAACAACAATCATCTCAACTTGAGACAACTTTAGTTTGTTTAACAAACATTTGTAGCAAAGAAAAAAAAAAAAAAAAAAAACAATTATATGAGAGTAAAACAAGTAAGAAAGTTAGATACGGTTAGAGTGAATTTTAAAATACCGTACAATTATTAATACTAAATTGGATACCAAATATTTTTTAAAAAATTACTACAAATATAAAATGATAAAGAGGAGTTTTTTTTATTATAAAGTAAAAGAGGTTTTCATTGCTTAGGCCTCACTTCAACTTAAATTATAGCACCAAAAATTTTTATAAATAAAAGATCTACTGTATAGGACAATTTAATGATTAGAATCTAATCATTAGATTAAAAAAGTTTACACAAGATCAATTTCAATATTTCAAATTTTAAAGGGATTAAGAAGGGGTAGTTCGCATAATTTTGGTAACTTTAGATTTATATATACAAAATTGTATAACGTCTTATTGCCAAAGTTTTTGTTTTTTGCAAATAAATATTAAAAACATCAATCGATCTTGAAAAAATACAAATATAATTCTTTAAAAAAAAATCCAAATCATTAATTCGTTTATAAAATAGAAACATCTTTAAATAATAAGTTGTAAAGAGGAGTTGTAGGGTATTTTAGTAGAATAAAAGAAAAAAATTAGATCAGTTGTCTAACAAGTGCAATTATTTTGACATTGTTTTGTCTCCAGTAGTTTAATCACTTAATAAAAATGACAATGTTGAAGAAGCCATCAAATACCATACTACTTTCTAAAGGATTTGAAAAGGCAAAACAAACAGCTACAATTTAGTTTGCTATTTATCAACATGATTTTTAATAAACAATAATTACCAGTGAACTGATCTCCATGATCGTTGGCTTTATATATTGATGATATGAATAGTTTGCAAAGCGTTGATATTTTGATAAATTGCACAATTTCCTTTTCCAAATAATAGTGGGTGTTGAAAATCTTTAAGTTGTCACGGAATTTGGCGGTTAATTGTTAATTGTGTTGGCACTAACAATAACAAATTGCATGAGGCGTTAGATATTGCTGCAGACAAACTGAGAGGTGTTACTATTTTATTTTTTCTATATTTTTCAAAATTAAAGTTGAGAGAAATTTTTTTCTTCGTTTTTTATTATTTATTTTAATAACAATTTCCAGTAAAAGTTGTGATTTTCTTTTCTGTTGTTTTTTATTATTAGCCGGTAATTAAATTATTGATATATGTCTGCTATTTTTAAAAAGTTTTTAGCGTTTTTTTTTTAATAAGGAATTAAATTTTTTATAGGGAAACTAATAATTTTTTCTTAATGACACTGAAAATTTTGAAATACACTTTTGTTTTTTTTCTTATAATAAAAATAAAACAATTATAATTTTTTTTATAATGTTGTTAACAAAATATAATAAAAACGTTTACTTCTTTTTTAAACAAAAGCACAAAATAAAATATTTTAAATTTAACAGGTATTTACTTTCAAAAGCGTTGCACGTCATTCATGTTTCACCTCTCGAATCAAACTGTTTTAATAACAACTAAAAAAGTTGTTTAGTTAGATTGAAACTGCAACTAACAACAACTTTTCTTCATTGCTAGCACCACCAGCAACAAATATTATAATAACGTTGCTGTTGACTCTTCTATACATTATTATTTTTTTGAAATAGTAATTGTTTTATCTTTCTTTTTGTGTTTTTTTTGCCTTTATCTCCTCGTCTAACTAGAGTGTGAGTTGGAGTACTAAATGTTGGTTGCAACATGAATAATATTATCAAACCATTCATGTACATTTGCGGCTGCTGTTTATTGTTTCATTTGTTTTTTCCATGCCCGGAGGTTTTTATCTCCATTTTCCAGCTTTTATCATAATTTTAAGTTTAAAACGAAGAATTAATTCATTAAAGTTTAAATTAAATGTTAAGTAAAGTAAAAAAATTAAATTATAAAACATTTTGATATTTTTTCAAAACAACAAAATTTGAATTTTCGTTAGTCTTTGAGATTCGTACGAATACATGTAATGTCAACAGCTAAAATTCAAAATACCTAAATCAAAAGATAAAATTTCTTTTAAAATTCTTGAATGTATATCCATATGTGTGTTAAGTAGGGTTGCCAGACGGCCTTGAATGAATTTGATTGTTAAGATATTTTAGAAGTTTTCAAATGAATTCTCCATATTATTGTTTTTGTGCAACAGTTGCCACCTTCCATTAATACGCGTTAGATATACAAATTATTTTACATTTCTTAATATTTCTTCATGGCCTAAACGGATATGCTCTTAAACTTAAACTTCTATTTTCACAAAAAGATAGATGCCCCCATTGTTATGATATATTTATGTACATATGAACTTCTATATACATTTAGTATAAAAAGTACATTTTTTTTGTCGGAAGCCGATTGTCAAGTTTTTTTTTTTTTTTTTGAAATCAGGCTCTTTTTTAAGCTATGTCAAGTTAGATCGCAATTCGAATCTTTTTTTTTTTCATATATTAGCCAACATTTTCAACCGATTTTATTACGTTTTCCGTAATAAGTTGAAGAATAAAATTATCTGACGAATTAAGTCTAAAAATAAACGATTTTGAATTAGAAATTTTTCAAAAATTTACAATCAAACGGACGGACGGAAGGACCTTCATCAGAATTCTTTCCAGAAAATAATATTCAAATTCCAAAAATATTTTTTTTACTTCCGTTCAATGTAAAAACCAAAATAGTAAAATATTTATATTATATTTCCCTGAACTCCAATGTAAAAAAAAATAATAATAAATAAAGAAAATTAAATTAGAAGTCGAAAAATAAATCTTACTAATAAATAAAAAGAAAAAAAAAAAAAAAAAAACGGGACCATACTGATGATCACTGATGTCACCTTTTCCTGAAGTAAGCGCCATTTTCGACCTATTTAACCAGAATGTATAAACCGACGTACGGGCATATATATCCAAAAAAAAAAATCTTATAATTCTAAAAATGATTTTTTTTTTTTTTTTAATTATGATGAATAGAAAAATAGATTGTGACTATTAAAGTTTTGGTATCACCTTTTGCGGAATTAAGTATAATTTTTGACCTATTATATATATTGTATAGACGGACGACATTACCATTTTGCCCAAAAAAATCTTAAAATTCTAAAAAGGTATTTTTTTTACTTAAAAATAAAAAAACTTGATTATTAAAATATTGATATCACATTTCCCTGAATTAAGCGCCATTTTCGACATCTTTTACTCCAATGTGCATCGCTTTAATTCAGTCAAATCTATTATATTTTACCTTTATTTTTTATTTTAAAATTAGACATATCGATGACCCGTTACACTATAAAGACAATAGAAAATGAAACGATTTTAAACTCATATATCAGATGGATAACAGAGAAATAAATACAAATTTAATCTAATATATAAAAATTAATGTGTGTTTGTTTGTATGTATGTATGTTTGTTTGAAGTTTATAGCCGCCTAAACGACTAAACCGATTTTCTTGAATTTTTTACAGTGTGTTCCTGTATGCCTGGAAGGAAAAATAGGCTACTTTTTATTTTGAAATTCCATAGGGGGTGTGGCACATCCCACGCCTAATATTGCTTGCCAATACCAAATGCCGTAAATTTAGAAAATTAAAACAGTTACATTTCCCAAATTTTGTACAATAAACTTAAGTGTCAATGTGAACATTTTGTGCAAAAATGGGCGGAAAAGAAATAGTGGGCGTGTCATCTCTCATATAAAGTTAATATCAAAATTTTTATATCTGGGAAACTATAGAAGTTAGAGAGCTCAAATTTTGTACGACTAGCATTAGCTTCAATATGAATATTTCGGACAAAAATTGGTACACTTGCAATAGTGGGCGTGGCACCTCCCATATAAAGAAAATATTAATTTATCATATCTGAGAAAATATAACAGTTAGAGTTCTAAAATTTTGTCGGAGCCACTTTGGTATCAATATTAATATTTAAGAAAAATATGGGCGGACTAGAAGTAGGGGGCGTGGTACCTCCCATATGAATTAAATGCAAAAATTCGTATATCTGGGAAACTATTGGAGTTGGAATGCTCAAATTTTGCACAAAGAATTTTGACATCCATGAAAACATTTGTCTAATAAATTAGCGGATTATGGGGGTATGGTCCCTCCCATAAAAATTAAATACAAAAATTAGTATATTTTTTTTAATCCTTTAATTACTATGTATTTCATTTCAGGGGGAAGCACACCGGGTATTAGCTAGTATGGAATAAAAAAGGGAGTTATTGAGTTCAATTTTGAAGTTAAGGGATTGATATCTTAACTCCTTAAAGCCAGAAAGTAGGGCTGAATAAGTAAAATATTATTATATTTACTATCCTCAGAATTTTCACCCCTACAAATTAACAGAATTTAAAAAAAAGTATTTTAAAAAATTTATTTTTTTCTTTATTATCATTAGTATTGTCATCAACTCCTTGAACATTAAATGCGCTACATGTGGATACATGATTTAATTCTTTCAATTTACTGCTCCTCTATAATGTTGTATTTGCTAACAGTGTGAAAACTTTAATAAACAAATATGAAAATCTTAAAAAATATATTAAAGAATACTTTCAACATTACATTTACATTTTTTAACATTTTGTAATTATTATTAACTTTTATTTAGATCTACATTATTTTATGTTTTGTAATAGTTACGATTTTTTTTTATTAAAAGTCTATTGTTTTTGTTTTAATATGTATGAATGCATGTAAAAATGTCTGAATGCCTGATGACCTGACAGTGATTGACAGTTTTTGGTTTTGATTAATTGATTTATGATCATTAATTTAAAAACATGTTGAACAAAATCGTTAGAAAAGAAAAAAAAAATACAGCTTTCTGTTAAAAAATCTGGTGCAACTTAAACTGTTATTTCAATCTTTCTGAATAACAAATAATAAAGCTTTTATTGGTTATATTGATGGCCAAAGGTTGTCTCCTTGTAACTTACATTTGAAAAACTACTTGTATTAAGGAGCTGTAATTAAATCCATATATGGCGGTAGTCCACTAAAAGGAAAAAAAATATATTGATTTTGGCATTTACGTGGTGTCAATCTTTAACCCTTGATAAGCTTAATAAAATTTTAAAATAAAAAAGATGTTAAACATTTTAATTCATTTTATTTTTTTTAATAAAATAAACCCAAAGTCTAAACTGACACTTCAAATCGTATCAAAACATCCTGTGCCATTTGAGTGTTAATAAATGGAAAGCAAATATTTAACATAGATCAAACGAGTGAGTGTATAAAATAATACTTAATTGAACTAAGTAAATATGCATTAAATTATTTTTTTCCAAAACAAATATAAGACAATAAAAAAAAAATACAATGAAAAACATAAACAAATAGATTTGACATTTACACAACAAGTTTATAAATTTTTTTTCTGTTAAATCTGGGAAAATCTGTTCAAACTTTATGTTTGAAGTCTTTGTGTGCATACGATTTTATTAAGCTGCCAGCACAAGTTGGAAAGATGTTTGGCATTAATGCAACTAGCTTATTTCATTATTATTTTTCTTTCAACACAACTTAACATGGCATTATTGTGGCATTTACCCGGGGTGATGATAATTGATTGTTATTTGACTTGAGGTTGGAATGAAGTCTGTTTTTACATATTGTATTTAATTGTTAATTTGAAAGAAATGAATAAATTTCTTTCATTACAACTAATTTTTGTGTGGATTTTTTTTTTTGTTATTAATTATGATAAAGTGTAATATTTTTGTTAGCATCTTTAATTGTTTTCAAACTAAAATATTTATTTTTTTGAACAATGAAAATATACAAAACAGCAATTTTTGAATATTTTGGCATTGTTAAGTACTTTACAAAGGGCCTCAACTTGAATTTTTAAGCCTTGAGAATATTATGTAATCATAAACTTTAATAAGACACTTAAACTAAAGTAGTAAAATTGTCAATGTACATATTACCAGTGTTGCCAAAACTTCTCTGAGAAAAAGTGTTAAATTAAAAAAGTGCAATTTAGTAAAAATAAGTGCTAAATTATTGTTAAAAAGTGCAATTCTTTAGAAAAAAGTGCTAAATATTAAATAAAGTAATTAGAATAAACATTTTTTTTATTTATGCATATATTCACTATTTTAATATATTTTTTTTAATTTGTAAGGTTTACGCACATTATATTGGTTATATTCTTAATTCCAAAGGAACAAATCAATTCAGAATAACTTCTCATCTTCATACTTATTAACGTATTCACATTATATTTTGGAACACAGTAAATTTCATACATAAGAAAAATTGAAAAATTTATAAAATAATTTTAAATCATTTTGTTAAAATAAGAACATTAAGGGTTTTCATTCAACCGGATAAATCTACACAACTCGTAAATTTATACGTATTACTTACATGTTGCATGAACGCCCCTTGTAAATAATTGGTATTCTTTTATTAATTTTTCGGACATTTTCGCAAATAAAATAAGTTTCCATCCAACCTTTTTTATGCTTTGTTTTTTTTTTTTTATCCATTTGAATATAAAAAATTTTAAATTAATAAAATGTTCTTTTTTCAAATCTGACTTTTCAAATATAAAAGTTTACGAATTTGTTTACACATTGAAATTAAAGAGTAAACATTTATAAGTTGTGTAAATAATTTTTCAAACAAAGTTAGACAAAATTTTTACGAGCTTGTATATTTATCATATTTATGAGCTTTACGAGGCATTTATGTGTTTGAATGAAAACCCCTATTAATTTATAGAAATATAAGCACTGCGCATGAAGAACTGGAATATAAAATTTAGCTTAAAAAAATATTGGGTTCATCTCTTAGAGTTTTTATGTTAAGGCTTTTTTTATTCGTGTATTGAATAAAATATTTTATTCCCTATGTAAGAGCTTTTATTGCATTTCGGGTACTTTTTTGTGAGAATGCGTTTACTTCTTTTATTTTTTCGTAGGCTGTCCTTATAATCGGTATTTTATAGAAATATAGGTGGTAAATAAAGTTTTAAACAATTTTAAAATTCATCAACTCAAAGTAGAACTATAATACGGTATATTTATGATACGAGTAAATGTTGTAATATTTTATTTGAAAAGATAGTGGTAATGTTAATTTTAAAGACATTATAGGAACCAATAGATATATGAGTTATGAAATCAAAAATCGTATATTGTTTTGCATGTGAGTTAAATTTTTTTTTATGAAACTTGTACTAATATAAATCTAATAATATAGAACTGAACTAGAACTGAAATAGAACTGAACTAGAACTTAACTAGAATTAGTTCAGTTCTAGCAAAATTAAACAGAGCAAAATTAAACGGAATCTCATTTTTGTGATTTAAGGCAGTTATTTCTTCATTTCGGAACTCCGTTACCAAAATCTTTTATTTTTTTACACTTTATCATGTCAAATGATTTAAAAGTTTCTCAAAAAAACCAATTTTACAAAAATGTTACTTTTATTCTAAAAATCTGAAAAGCTATGAACTTCAATTTTTAATAAATGAATTTGATTGTCTATTCAATGACCTGATTCTTAATTATATACAAATAAATATCTATTGCACCCTATGGAAAACTTTAAGTAAATCTAACCGGCTGTACACGTTTCAAATTGTTCAACTATAATTGACAGAAAGAAAGTAATCCGACTTTATTTAAGTCTTTGAAATTATTGGAATTCAAAATAAAATATTTATACTTTAAGGAATTTTAGTCAATTTGTTTTAGTTGGTCCACAGCCGAAATTTTTTAGAATCAGAATACGAGCCAGAATATTGAATACCCCTAATAAATTTGTTTTAAAACATCCTCTTTCAAATGATGACAACAAAACATTTTTTCGATTTTATTTTCTTGTTCTTAACTGCAAATAATAGAGCAATTTGAAATAAATAACACAAACATTAGTATTTCATTACAATTATGATTGGCTTAAAAAAGAATAATTCCAGTATAAATGTGGTTTGACTTAGATTTTAAAACTGTTTAACAACTTTTTTATTATTTGATTTTCTTTTTTGTTTTATTCAAAATAAAAAAAATAAAATCAAGATTAATAAGTAGCTATTATTATTTATGTGAATCTTTTCACCTTAAATTAAACTTAAAAAAAACACAGCTTTCAACATTTAAACAATTTAATTATTTTCATTTTTAAATTAGCGTTTTTAAAATATGAAAGGTGTTTTTTAGTACATACATTCCTATGTATTTCTATAATATTTACTTGTACAATAATGTGGTTTTCTTTCCTTTGTTACTACACACTTAATTTTAACGATTATTTCTACCATACGTTGAAAAAAAGGCTAAAAGCCTCTTAAATATTTCGTTATTACTAAAAAATATATAAAATTTATGATTTGTAGTAAATTTTGAAAAAAATATGGTTTGCATTCATCTATATAAATCATGCAATAGTTTTTCTTAAATATTTTATTATACATTTTCTTTGTTTTTGCTATTATGTTTTTTTTTATTATTGAATAATTTTTGCATACCTTTTAGTTTTTCCTTTGAATTTTATTTAAATTATGATGAATATGATGAGGTGATGGTGTTACCTTCAACTGCTCAACATCTTCACTTTTCTTTTTTTACACATAATAAAGTATTTGGTTTATATTCATTAATTTTTTAAGATTTTAATTGAAAGTTATATTAGTGGGAAGAAAAATATAACTTTTGTTTTAATTTCATTTACTTGTTTTGCTTTGGAAAATGAAAGTAGTCTTTTAAAAAATTAAAATTTTTATGATTTTCTTGTATCATAAACATTGTGAAGTATTTACAATTAAATCATTATATAGAGTTCATAATTCTTAAGTAAATTTCGGTAGAAAGCAGAGCAAGTGATTTCTTTTAGGTTTTGTTTTTTTTTTTTTAATAGATCATTAACATGCAAATATTTTCCTTTTAATGAACTAAATTCCATGGGAATTCAAATTTGAATGTGTAATTAAATAAAATTAAAAATTTTGTGTTGTTCTATTTTTTTAAATTGGTTACAATTTAGAAATCAAATAAAAACTGTACTGAAAAATTCATGAATGAAAATTATAAGTATAAAGTATTTTCAAATTGTTGTGGTTCACACACAGCAATTCCGATTCCCTAGAAGAGAATTTTAAGTTTTTACATTATTTTTATCTCTCTCACTAACGAACTAAAAATTGCAGCAAGAAAAATTGCAGTGTAAGAAGCCTGACTTTATGTATTTAATTAAGTTCAATTTTCAAGATCTATAAGTTCTACTTTTATGACTTTTTTCTTGTTGATTGACTTAAATTCTAGAACTGCATTATATTTTATTAATCCCAGCTTTGAGATTTTAGGTCATATAGGTTAAAGTCACAATTTTGCTATAAAATAGGTAAAATTAAGACAAATTTAGACTTAATTCATTTCTCTCAAATTGACTCAGTAAATATATCTTTCAAAAAAGTATAAAACTTGTGTGAAATTTTTATTTTGAAGTGAATTAGTGTTGACCAATGACGTGATTATTTGTATGTGATTAATAATTTTGATGTTTAAATAAGCAAACTTTTCAAAGAATTTGTGAAATTTTAATTTTTTTTAAAAAACTACATATCTCTCTCTTCAATATGTTACGTGTGGACCAATAAGAAATCTATTTCGCAATAAACGTTTAAAGACAAAGTTGAGCAATAATATTTAACATAAGCTTTCAAGTTTATAGTTCTTTTTTAAGATTTTACTTATTTTAAATGAATTAATTTTGTTTGAATTAAACAAATAAAAAAAAATAAAAAAATATAAAAAAAACGGGGAAAAAATAACATTTTCATTAAAATAATTTTTAATTTAGATTTCTTATGTACGATTCCACCCCTTAACATAAAGTTGGAAATAAAATTTTGGTTCTGTTATTCTGCAGACGTTATTTCTTATGTTAAGAAATAGAAATTTCTTAGTGGAGTCGTAGAGTAAGAAAATATTAAAAATTCGATAAAAAAACAAACGATTGTTAAAAATTTACATTTCACTCACGCCCTATTTTGAGACCCCGTAACTCCGCTGCTATGTGTAGAAATTTAAATATCTTAAATACTTCTTTGATAATACTATGTAAATTGAATCAGCCAATTAGAAATTACAGATTTATTTACAAATATTTTGGTTCTTTGTACAGTACACCGTGTATTTTTCTTTTTTTTTTCTTCTAATTTTTGTTCACAAAACATTTGAAATCTTAATTTTTGTCGAAATCTTAGATATTTACTCCAATATTATTTTCAAAACTGATTTCAGTATTCCAGAAAAAGTTTAATATTGTAAAGGTAGTTCCGGAACTTTAATTGGGAGGAACCTGCCACTTTTACATGGGGTAGTCATTGGAGGGGGCCAATTATCCCCTTGGGACAGGTCATAGGACTGGTCCAGGACGACGTGTTCAGTCCTCCGAAATTGTTTACTTTTTAAACTTTTTTATTTTTTATTTTTGTTAATTTTTATTTCTACTTTATAATTTTTCTTTAATGTTGATGGCGGCACCACGAATCGATCCCACATTCTTCTGACGTATCTTATATTTTATAGTCTTCAACGCTAACCACTCAGCCACAGATTGTTATTTCGCGCGAGTTGCTAATTGCGCACTTAACATCTCTGTTAGAAATTGACTCTCAACTGATATTTACTGAGTGTGGTGGTGCCAACTGGTTCTCAACTGGAATTTTGGTGATGAGTTAGGTGTCAATTGGTACTCAACCGGTACTTAGGGACCGGTCCATTAGTGCATTTGCCACAAATTTTCCTCAGGGTAGCTATTATTCCCCAAAGCTATCCATCCTATTTCCAATAAAGTAGTTCTTTGGATATGCCATAATGGTTATTTGCTTTGTATAGGGGTTTCCACTACCTCCTACACTGATCGAAAAATAAAATAAAATCATATTTGAATTTTGGAACACACAGAATATTTGTGTGTTTGATCGTTTTAAAATAATAGGCATAATATATGAGAGATCATCCAGTGTACGCACTATCCCTGTGTCAGACTTCATTAAAATCGGTTTAGCCGTTAAGATATGATTGACACAAAGAGGTGTGCTTTGCTACATCTATTGATACGATAACTAATATATATAGTTGTAGTATATAGTTATTGTAGTATATAGTTATTGATCTTTGAGTATATGTATATTCTTATAGACTTGAGTATTATGCTTTATTTTCAATTGCCTTTACTTATCATTTAATATGCTGATTATGATATGATTATGATAATATTTTATTTGATGGAACATTTTCTGGGTATATATGCAGAGTATTATGAAATGACTTCTTGTGATTGCTTGGGTTGAGATATTTTGTTCAGGTTATTTGAAATCTTACACTGGATATTGTTGATGTTATCTGCCTTATCATTTTTTAATTGGGATTTAGTGATGATGCCCACTGTTTGATAGTTGGTTTGTTTAATTCTTTATTGACTTGATTTGCTCCTTTTGGCATTATTATCGTTGCATTTTTTATGAACTTTATGTATAGGCTCTGATTAATTATACTTGTTATTTAATGTGCAGTGCATTGTTTAATTGCTCAACTTATTACTGTTATTTAAATATTTTTAGGAAATGTTAGGATCTATGTTCTTCAAACTGTTTTTGTATAGTTATTTCTTCATTGTTGGCAGCTACATGTCATTTTAAATGCATATATTTCATATAGATATTTAGATTATATATCGTTCGATTTATGATATTATAATTGTAGAATTGTCTTATCACTGTTTGTGTAATTTTTATTGACTTTAATGTGAGAGAATGGTGAGATATTTAAGGACGTTGTAATTACTTAGTTAATTTTATTAATGAGGTGTAAACACACTGTAATGTTGTTTTGGCAGGAAGTGTCTTGTGATAACATTGTGAGTATATAGTTCTGAATTGATGGTACTTTTTCTCTATTACTTCTATTTTAACTCTAAAGGAGTTGTCTTTTCAGTTTGTTCTTGTTGAAGTTACTTATGATCATTGTATTATGTGTATGGATGGTGGATTTGATACTTGATTTTTATATGAATCACTATTCATCATGAAGTGCTAAATTAAATTCCTCTCATATATTCTTGCAATTTTCAGAATATATGTACGTAACTAATAAGTACTTTATAGCTTCTGAGTTTGAATTGCTTCATCACTATTTTCTATATCATACTAATCTCTTTTGTTACAACATTTTGGAAATTTTTTTCTATATCATGTTTCGCTTGTTCCTCTTATACTTGTTAGGTTGAAATTTTTTGTGAAAATTGTATTTGTATTCTTAAGAATGGAATGTGTAATTTAATTGTCCTTAATTCTTTTTTAATTATTTAGTTTAATATTTTTTTATATAATTTTTTACAAATTCTTTATATATAATTAAATTAGTAGAATTAATTTTAAGTTGAAATATGTAACCGCTTATGGTCCAGAGGCTAGGTTATTGAATATTGATAATAAAAAAAAAAATAAATAAAATAATATTTACTATGTAAGGGGCTTACTACTTCCTCTGGTCCTACCCACTTCTATCCTTATCTCAAATGCGAAATTAAATAAGAATATTCCAAAATATTTAAAGACTTTCACTTCTATAGTTTTTTAGATAT